>CM067216.1:8473453-9673453 GCA_034190945.1 Octodonta nipae
TTCCGGAACCATTGATGCTGTGCGCGAACTGATATTGCAAGATCGTCATGTGACCTAGCGTGGGATTGAGTCAACCTTACACATTAGGGGACCAGCATACATTCAATATTGCCTAACATTTGAATGTCAAAAAAATTTGTTCGCCTTGGATCCCACACAATTTGTCAATCGTTCAAGCAAAGGCTCGTGTCGATTGGTCGAAAGACTTTTCTTTCAAAAAATACGATCACGGTGCTTCAAAACATGTTTATGACATAGTGACAGGTGATGAATCGTGGATTTACGCGTATGAGCCTGAACGTAAACAGCAGTTCGACTGTATGGTGTTCAAGATGAGCCGAATCCAACAAAAGTTGTTCGCACAAGAAGCACTTCCAAGCAAATGATCGCCTGTTTTTTCGAAAAAATTGGACATGTCGCAACCGTACCACTAGGACAATGCAGAACAGTCAATTCTGAGTGGGACACAACCATTTGTTTGCCATTTGTCTTCCAAGAAATGAGGAAAATCAACCCCCGAAGACGGATCACTCTTCACCACGACAATGCGAGCTCTCACACATCGGCTCAAACAACTGCATTTTTGACCACTCAAAACATCGATTTGAAGAGTCATCCGCCGTATAGTCCTGACTTGTCACCAAATGACTTCTTTTTATTCCCGTACGTAAAAGACAAACTGAGAGGTCAACGTTTTTCGACACCTGAAGAAGCGGTTGCTGCGTTCAGAATGCATGTTTTGGAGATACCTCAATCAGAGTGGAAAAAGTGCTTCGACAATTGGTTCAAACGCATGCACAAGTGTATAGATCTTCATAGGGAATATTTCGAAAAACAATAAAGCGATTTTCGATGATTAATATTTGTTTTTGTTCTCTAATCCCGAAATATAAAAGGCAGCCCTCGTAGTAAATAGATAAAATACTATGTATCGCAACTTTTATTGGGCATAAACAACATCCTTTTGATCTGAAGATACAAACTGAAAACTTATGAATGAGAAAGCAACGTTTTTCGCGATTGTTCAGAACTAATTTTTACATATCTCAAGTAGGTACCTAAGCACATTATATTGTCAAGTGATATTTTACCAAAGAAAAACACGCTTCATGCCGTGTAACAACCCTCTCCCCTGTTCTAAAAGTTTAAAAACACCAGGGGCGATTTTCTTGTAGTGTTATTTAAGTTATGCAGAAACATTCATTATTTGTTGAAGGTCACGTTCTAAGTTTTCCGAAGCCCCCCTTCAATATTCGAGCATTAGGGCCAGCTGTTTTCCTAATGTTGCCTACAGGCCGCTTTTCACTACCCCTCTACATCCTTCTTGAGAGTAGTAACATGAGTAAACATCGTGACATTGAGGATTTCGGAGGTATTTATAAATCGATACATCTTACATCAACTTTAGGGCACTGTTTAATTCTTTTAACCTAAAGTTGTCTAAAGTTTATAACAGCAACATCATTATCGGATGTTTTTCTAGTATTCATTCGCTTTGTTGATAAATGTTCCCACCTGAGATCGTTTGTAAACTAACGACGTTTCGGCATAGGGACATCTACTCTCTTCAGACTACTTTACGCTGATTTCGGATGATTAATATTTCCAAATACTCAACGATCATTCTACGTGAAAAAGTAATGGCGTGCTGTGGCATTAATGTTGTTCTTTGTTTCTCATAGCCCTCTTTTATGTTCATATCTACTTGCTTAAATGGCCCTGTTAGTTTACCCCACATAAGCTTGTTGGAATTTTAAACATAGAATTCCACTTGCTCTGTGTTGCCGTAAAATAATCCTCTTCTTTGAATTTCTTAGTTCTTAATACTGAAAATAGTGCCGATAGTGCAACATTGTCGAGAGTGCTTTTGGCACTTTGTAGGTAAACTTTGCTTATTGATGTCCAGTATTCTTGGTCTTCTAAACTTGGTTTGGCCCTGACGATACTATAGTATAAGTCGGTCTGCTTTGTTTTAGAGCTAGTCTTTGAATATAGATGTCTTATTCTAAGTTATACTTATTTTTCTTCCTCTTTATTAAGGTATAGAAGAATAGAATCGTGGGCACAATGGTGCCACAGAATGCCTATCAAAGAATATATAAAAAAATAGACAAAGATATTTCTGATTCTTTTTTAGCTTTGAGGCTTGGTTTATAATGAGCATCTTCAAGCTTCCCAAAATTGCTATTAACCTCAGACTCCACCTTTTCCCTATTGGCAATTATTTTACCTTCCTAAGGGGCTAAATCTGGTGAAGAAGCCTGCTTATGAATGACACTATCTATGCTGTTTTTATTTGATTCGTCTCGTCCACTATTTCAAAAAACACCAGTAGTGCTTCTCAATCCGCAGTTAGAAGAAGTATTTGCTAAATAGAAGAGTTTCCCAGTTGGGTATGTAGATTTTTGTATCTGGAGCTTCGGAGATTATCACTAAATCTCCTAGATGCGAAATGGCGGGGTTGTCATATTCTGTTTTTATAAGATATTTGATTATGGCAAGGTAAAACTGTGCAGAAATTAGTTCCACATATTACAATTTTGAAATATGGATATCCCTTCGATTATCTATTCTTAAAAATTACACTCACTTCACAACCCTCAAATTTTTGTAGGCAAACATTTTATATGTTCACGGTATCAAAGCTACATACATATGATACACGATAAACAAATCTGGATAGCAGATGTCGCGTTGATGACATCGAAAAATCCCCGGGCTACTTATCAATCATTTCAAATTAAAACGATTTGAAAAATTCACTTGACAATACGAATCCAAGAAACTTTTCTAAATGGTTCTGCTTTCATTTCCTCATCAGTTCATCCGCCCCTTCATTATATTCCAATTAATCTCGAATTAGTCCTTCTTATACCTTCAAAATTATTCATAATATAAAAAGAGCGATTGGAAAATTTTAGATAAAGAAGACAGTCCCTTTTTAGTGTAATTAAATATCTGAAATAATTTTGTGACGTTTGGCCTTAATCGGCAAATATAATGAACAGCACCCGAGAGTTTCATTCATTAAAAAATGGACTGAGGAATGTCCCAAATTTTCGCTTATATTAACTTTGCGTTTCATCGGAAGTTGCATACTTAAATAAATGTCAATGACGAGAATTCAATATCATCCAGTTTTTTCTTTTCATTAGTAACTTGTAACTTAAATAGAAAATTAGTAGATCTTAGAAACATAGACTAAATCTTATCATAAGCTTCTATTGCTTATTTTTATATCTCATAACATATCTAGCAGGTGAAAGATCCCACGTATGGACCAACCACAAGGACAATAAATTCATTTTTAAAAAAACAAAAACCGACTTCAAAAGAAAATTAACTAAAAAGCATGAAATAATATTTTGCTACAATTAAATACTTTTTGTGAAGTCGGTGTCAAGCGAAAGTGAAATTTTGTGAGGTACATTGATGAGTTGTACTTCGCAACTTCGCTGTTCAAATTGGCACCGACTTCATAGAAAGTATTTAATTGTAGCAAAATATTATTTCATGCTTTTTAGTTAATTTTCGTTTGAAGTCGGTTTTTGTTTTTTTAAATGTATTTATTTTACAATTTTCAGTGATGCAATGGCTGTAATTGCTAATGAGTTATCCTACAGCTGTAACATTCTATTAACATTTTTTAACCATCCTTCATAACAATATTTGTACTCCGCCCTGTATGTCAGCTATCATTAATTTCCAACTACCTTATATAATTATTTTTCTTGTTTTTTACTAACCACCCTGTATGCTATAATTACATTCGGCGGTATATTTTAACCATCTTGCATAGCAAATCTTATGGATCACCTAACATTTTAATAACTACCCTATATAATTTTATTTTTACACCACAAATTTATATTTAAATGCGTGAAATTAATATGCAAATTCATAAGATTTACTCATCAAAAAAATCGCCTGCATTGGCAATTTTATCACTTTGAAAACTTGAAATGTTCAGGTGTAAAAATATAATGCTAGGAAAATATGAGGGAGGCATTAAATAGTTACTTGTTCTGAACATACAAATACAAATTGTATTGAAAAAATGATTGCAAGAGCAGTTTCAGTCTCAAATCACCCTGTACTGAAAGAATTTTTACAAGACGAATCTCACTCTTACGTAGGTTACCAAATCACCCTGTATTGAACACTTTTAAATTACCCATCAGCTATCTTGATTGTCGCAAACTGTCAATAACTTTTTTAATTATTTAATTTCTCTGCAAAACGATTTTCCCAAATGAGACCCTAACCAATCCATTTCTATCCATTGAAACTTCTAAATAGGAAAATTTCATCGAAATCGTTAGAGCCTTTTTCAGAACTCAATTACATATATACATACTTATATAATATAATATAAATATATATATATAAAACAAACCTTGTTCGTATTATAGTATTAGATTATTTCTATCTGATAACAATTTTATATCTTAACAGAAATGAAGATACTTTAATTTGTAATCAAAAATCGTCTTTGAAGACAAACCTCGTCTACAGTTAATAAAAACTGACATGCAATGATTACTGTTTATGTTTTAGACCATGTAAAAAATCTGTGAAGAATAACTTTTTTCTCTTAAAATATGAATAAAAAGAAATCGTTTGATTTAGAATACACAGTATATCACTTAACTGACACTTATTTAATTAATTCATCTTATTACAATTTACCCCAAGTTCCGAATAGTTAATACTAGTAACTCCATCAAATCTTATAATAGCGGGACTCCACCAAGACATAGAATATAAGAAAATAGGTAAAAAGTTTTTCCCCATTCTATAAGAATATCACGGAACTAATCCAATCTCTTTTCAATTTTTCCCACGTTCCGAATAATTTTTTTCAAATTTTGTAATAATACGGGCTCCTCCACCAAGGCATAGAGTATATGAGAATAGGTAAAAATATTTTTCCCCATTTGTTAAGAAACAGTAAAAGCTATTTTAATGAAAAAAAAATGGGACCACTTCGCTATCCCCCCAAATAGGATCTAGTAAAATGGTCGAAATTCCTAGAGCCGTTTCCGAGTAATCGGTGAACAAACATAAAAAAACCATAGATACAGACGAATTGAGAACCTCCTTCTTTTTGAAGTCGGTTAAAAAATATATAATTTTATTTGAGAGCAACAGGCCTTAACATCACATCTTTATATTACTAATATATAGTATACTAAAATATTGTTAAAAGCTAACTAAACAGCTGATTTCTCCACATTCTGGATACGAGACCTTTAGGAAATAGAATGGTAAAACCTACTGACTTCCAGAGGACTCAAGAACAGCCCTATGTACATATAAATACAGTTAAAATTGTAAATTTTTGTGTTTATTGTTGTTAAAAGTAAACAAAGTAAAGTTAATCGTTTAAAGTGTAAGATTAAAGTAAATTGAACCGAAATATTTTTCCTTTATAATATCAGTACCTTTGCTGAATCTAAATGATTGGAAATCTGAAACAGATGTAGCGAACAACTGTCATCAGACAGTTTTACCACTCAGACTGAGTTTTTTTAATATAATGCATATTTCACAAAACTCTATTCCAGCTTTTACGGTGCTTAATTTCAAGCATACATCGAATTCTTGTTATTCTTAATATTTCAATCGAATGTGAAATTATCCAACTTTACATTAATTTATATTCCGTTCGTGAAAAGTATTTCGGCCTTAAATTACAGTCTAGACAATCCATATAAATGAATTCCAACGTATTAAGGAATAAAGATTAGATATAAACTACATTTCTGAAATACGATATATACACTATTTTTCATGCTCACTTACATTAAGCGAAATTTATTACGTAACAAGAATTGATTAATAACAAGTATTAAGTTAAAACCTTTTAATATTTCACTTTTATTAGTACTTCATACCTTTTGATATCCATCTCCTTTTGTCCAGGCAAATCTTACAAAAAAACTCAGATCACTCAACGAATTGCTCGAATACGAATTATTAATTACAATTCATGGCCCTAACTTTTCAGTTTTATTAAATAACTGACAAAATAAATACTTTCAAAAAGAAATTGATTGCCAAAATATACAAAAAATAGACAAAGATATTTTTTATTCTTTTTAACTTTGAGAGTTGTTTATAATGAGAAACTTCAAGCTCCTCAAAGTAGCTATTAACCTCAGTCTCCACCTCTTCTCTATTGGCAAATATTTTACGTTTCTAAGGTGCTAAATCTGGTGAGGAACCATGTTGCCTGCAGATGAATGACACTATCTATGCTGTTTTTATTTGATTCGTCTCGTCCACTATTTCAAAAAACACCAGCATTGTTTCTCAATCCGCAGTTAGAAGAAGTATTTGCTAAATAGAAGATGTTTTCCCAGATGGTTATGTAGATTTTTGTATATGGAGCTTCAGGAGATTATAACTAAATCTCCTAGATGTGAAATTGATTGCCAAAATATACATTCACATAATAGTTTAAATGCTAAGATAGAGATACTACAAAAAATCATGCATTTCCAAACGCTTTATATACAATTATGAGTATCGCAGTTACCATGACCAGGTGCCCCATCCAGTTGAACAACATGATACCTGGATCCCTGGAATCAGAGAAAAGAACTATAACTTCAACACATCCAGGTAACTACTAGAAGTTTCCATGGAGTTCCATGGTCTTGATTATGGTTGATTCCTATAACGTCTGATAGCCTTGTACTGCTATTGTCTTTAGCTGAATTATGTGGAGCTCAAAAGATCTATCAAATTTATGCTTGAAACCAGTCATATATCACTCTCCCTGGGCATGCAAACGTCTTCAATGAACCAATCTGCGTATTGTTTGTCGATTGGTTTCTGTAATTTCGTACTCATGAAGATTCGAAAAGAGGCCTCCAGGTGCGTCTTATTTGGTCACTGGGTTCGCTAATAATGTTCATGATGCAGATTTTGAATGCCTGCCTGATAACTGATCTTGGCCTGGTCCCAACAAATGTGGGGTTCGATCCATATGTGAATTTAGAAGAAGAATCTTTTTCTTCCACTACCATGGAGGTCTAAGATGAGTACAGGTGGTTTATGAACCACCTCTACGAGGGCTGCCTTTTATATTTCGGGATTGGTCAACCCTAGTGTTGCAATCTAGCAACTGACAGCTCTATCGTAAAGTTTGACATTTCTGAGGTTATACGTACTCAGAACGATTTGACATACGAGCGCTATGTGTTGTTTACAGTAACTTAAAGTATTCATCTCGGCCAAAAAATGGAATTAAATCGTGAACATTTTCGTGCGATTATTTTTTACAACTTTCGACGTGGATTAAAGTCAGCAAGAGTGCATGGATGAACTTAATTTAATTTTTGGCGATCAAACTCCATCAAGGACCACTGTTTATCGATGGTATGGTGATTCAATCGAGGTCGTAGTTCACTCCAAGACGAATTTGGTGAAGGTCGTCCAAAAACAGTTGTTGTTTCGGAAACCATTGATGCTTTGCGCGAACTGCTATTGCAAGATCGTCATGTGACCTATCGTGAGATTGAGTCAACCTTACACATTAGTGGGACCAGCATACTTTCATTTGAAAACATTTGAATGTCAAAAAAATTTGTTCGCGTTGGATCCCACACAATTTGTCAATCGTTCAAAAAAAGGCTCGTGTCGATTGGTCGAAAGAAAAGCTCAAAAAATACGATCGCGGTACTTCAAAAAACGTTTATGAAATAGTGCCAGGTGATGAATCGTGGATTTACGCGTGTGAGCCCGAAAGTAAACAGCAGTCGACTGTATGGGTGTTTCAAGATGAGCCGAATCCAACAAAAGTTGTTCGCGCACGAAGCACTTCCAAGCAAATGATCGCCTGTTTTTTTCGGAAAAACTGGACATGTAGCAACCGTACCACTAGAACAGCGCAGAGACAGTCAATTCTGAGTGGTACACAACCATTTGTTTGCCAGTTGTCTTCCAAGAAATGAGGAAACCCAACCCCCGAAGACGGATCACTCTTCACCACGACAATGCGAGCTTTCACACATCGGCTCAAACAACTGCATTTTGACCACTCAAAACATCGGTTTGATGAGTCATCCGCCGTATAGTCCTGACTTGTCACCAAATGACTTCTTTTTATTCACGTACGTAAAAAACAAACTGAGAGGTCAACGTTTTTCGACACCTGAAGAAGCGGTTGCTGCGTTTAGAATGCATGTTTTGGAGATACCTTAATCAGAGTGAAAAAAGTGCTTCGACAATTGGTTCAAACGCATGCAAAATAAATAAAGCGATTTTCGATGATTAATATTTGTTTTTGTTCTCTAATCCCGAAATATAAAAGGCAGCCCTCGTACATAAGAAAGTTTGTAGAAGCCAGTTTCCAAATAAGAAACATGTGGAAAACCCCTTTCGAAACTTTATCACTAAGCATACGCAGCAACAAATCATCATCGAATTATGATACAGCGACGCTGAATGGTTCTCGTCACGGATTGCGCCCAGAGACTCCAAATGGGGACAAATGGGGAGTCCTGGTGTGTGTAATGCCTTACAGACATTGTAAATCTCAACAAGAATGTATTATAAACGCTTTGATAGGTTTTAGTTAACCTTTCTTTCGCTTGATTCCATTCCTAGAAATCCCAGTGATAGATGTGGATATTTAATTGGCGTTAAAATATTAAATAATGTTGTCTGTACGAAATACAAAAATACTTATTATCCTATAAGGGAAGCGCAACTGATGAAGGTTCCCTCCTAGAACCAACATATTGTCTTGGGTTTAATGTACTGTAAATCTAAAGAAGTAGTATCATAATTACCCACATGTCGTAGTTAGACAGTTGGTTGTCTACTATTAACAAAAAATAAATAGGCCCGTAAATTCTAACACTGTATAATTCAACAGTAGGTGTTTATATTATTATATAATTCAATCGATATAGAACAGAAAAACTAATGAATACTCTCTGAAAAACTCAGTTTTATTTGAGTTACGTGGTGTTATAATTTAAGCGACATATTTACGTGAATATATTATTATGAAGTTATGAAATTATAGACGATTTGTAATTCACCCTGTATATTCTCGTCCACTTTAACGTTGTAAAGCACATAAGGGCTGACTGAGACAAGCGAACTTGAATTAATTTTTTTTTCTGGAAAAGTAAATAAACTATGGGAACATCAGGACGCAGGAGCATATTAATGCGGGATGATAGAAACGGATAGTGTTCTATTGTTAAATATAGTAATCTGTTGAAACTTCTGGTGGTCGATAATGGCCCAACAGATCTTGCTGTATTGCTTTGAACAAGCCCGCATGGCCTGAGGGTCCGAGGAAATGACAGAATCACCAACTGTGCAGATAGCATCAACACTTCTTTCTTTAGATATGAGCCTTTGTTCTTCCGAAATGTCTTTCCGATTAGAAAATCACCAGCTTTCATATTGCTGTTCAAGACTAGGGGGGCGTTAATGGAAACTTTTTTAAAAGGCAACGGCAAGGGAAGGCGGCTCTCTTAAAAAACACAAACAAATGAATCAGATGCCACAAGAGTGGGAAAATGAATTACTTTTTACCATTGTATTGCTCCTGTAAAGTGACAAATTGAAGGAACAAGCGTGAATTATGAAAGCACATGAAAATCCCTTGAAATTTGACGTAATATTTAACTTGTCATTAAAATAAAATATTTTCATATAATTATTTAATATTGTAATAAAACCCTGGGTTGTTGATAAACAATCTATTGACAAAAAATTGGGAAAAAATATGGATCAAAAAACAAATAAATACCTTAAAAAAAAACAAAAACCGACTTCAAAAGAAATTGACTAAAAAGCGTGAAATAATAGTTTGCTAGAATTAAATACTTTTTATGAAGGTCGATTGTAATGATTACTGTTTAAGTTTTAGACCATGTAAAAAAGCTGTTTGTGAAGAAAAACTTTTTTCTCTTAAAATTAATAATAAAAAAAATCGTTTGATTTATGAATACACACTGTATATACATATTACCTCATTTATTTTGATTAATTCATCTTATTTACAATTTACCCCAAGTTCCGAACAGTTAATACCAGTAACTCCATCAAAGCTTATAATACCGGCGACTTCACCAGGTCATAGAATATAAGAAATTAGGTAAAAAGTTTTTCCCCATTCTGTAAGAAACGATACAAGCTATGTTATTTGAAAAAAAGTCTGACCACTTTGAGATATCGCGGAACTAATCCAATCGTATTTCAATTTGTCCTACGTTCCAAATAAAATAAAATAATACCGGCGCCTCTACCAAGGCATATAATATATGAGAATAGGTAAAAATAGTTTTCCCCATTTTCTAAGAAACGGTACAAGCTATGTTAATGAAAAAAACATGGGACCACTTCGCTATACACCCAAATAGGATCCAGTAAAATGGTCGAAATTCCTCGAGCCGTTTCCGAGAAATCGGTAAACAAACATAAAAAAAAGGAAAAAACATAGATATCGTAATATCTCTGCCAGGCTTTAGTAAACCTACGAATTTTTTCGTGTAATTTCTATCTTAACAATAACAGGGAAACGGCGTTACACAAAGTACTGTGAGCTACATTTTCCTTAATTGAGAACCTCCTTTTTGAAGTCGGTTAACAATAGCTGCAATTTAGAGGCCTAATGTTCTGGAGACTGTTACTTTGGCCTCACAAAAAAAGAGGCACTCTAAGGACATTCGATTTTTCACTGGCTCAGTATCAACAACAATTAGGCTAAAAAAATATGATATAACCTTTTTACCTTTATGGTTCCTTTGCTAGACCACATTTATTCTAGATATATGAATAATGAATTTACCACTATTTAAGAAAATGTGTGTTTTTAATAGCACCGATTCCTCTCATTCAACCGAGACATAATGTACATAAATTTCTAGTTAACACAATAAGTTTAATCAAAATCAGTAGATTAGTTTTGTAGTGTATCAAACAAATTGAAAAGTAGAATATTAATAGATTCAAACTGATAATTGCTGGAATTTCCTACCAGCCGAAACATCCCTGACATCAATTCTCTTGAAATTGACTATGGATAGGACAGATCCACCCAAAATCACCTGAGAAAACATTTCGTATACCAAAATAAAACACAAAAGGTAGAAATTGCTCAACAGTTCCTTATCCATCAATGCATAGCAGTTCCAGTAGAGAAAATGAACCAGAGTTCATGGAGCCTGAAATGGAAGAGCCTGTTTCTACATAATTTTGATGACCTTAATGATTATGATCTTGGTGCATGTGAATTTAAGGATATCGAATCACATTTGATTACACCGAGTGAACAAAGTGACCTTGTAAGAAATCTGTAACTTTCAAAAAGAATGTCAGTCAAGGCTTCTGCAACAGAAACAGATTCTGGGACTCAAGTGACTGTTTACTACAGGTGCAGGGATCAATTTTTGTCTTTAGAGCTTTTTCAATTCTACGGGCAAATCATACGATTTTAACAATGGCGTTTGTTAATAGATTCATCAAAGTGACTCTGACAAGAAGAAGCAGTGTATTCCCATATACATACAGTAATTTCTAATTTGCGTATATATTGAATGGATGTACAATGTCAAATGAATCAAGTAATTGTTGTAGATCACTGAATAAAAATAGATAAGGTTTTCAACATTAAAAGAGATCCAAATGTATACGTTTTTTTTTTAATTTTTAACCGAAGAAGGAGGTTCTCAATTCGTCTGTATATATACATGTATATTCTATGTGTGTTCAGCGATTACTGGAAACCGGCTCAAGAAATTTGGATCGTTTAAACTGGTTTCTGTTAAGGAGGATCCCCATGTGGTCTCATAAATTTTTCAAAAAGTTTTTATCCGACTTTCCTATAGTAACCTTTGACGAAGTCAATGGAATTAAAAAAAAATACATGTCAGTTAACCAGCTTCAAGATGGAGGTGCTTAATTGGTGTCTATATATACACATAGATTATATTGCAATCAAATGGAAAACCTTGTAATGAATGGTATTTAGAGAAACAGTTTATTCTTCACAAAAAAATTTGCGTGGTCTAAAATGTATACTGAAATCATTAGCTTTAGCTTTAACTATCTACGAGGTTTGTCAGGAAATATGAATTTTGTTTAAAAGTGAAGTGGATGATTTTTTGATAACTGTGATTTTTACAATTCAACAACTTTTAAAATCAAAAATCCTTGTGTTCTGGGTGCTATTGGGCTTTTATTATGCTCAAAATTAAGCAAGTAACGTAGTTCTACTACAGCTTCAATAGAAAAAACTAGAACAGAAATCAGAAATTTCACGGCCACGATACTGACATTAGTGTCATGAAATATTCAAAATACGAATTAATCTACTAATAAATCTCTTTAAATTCTTACAATAATTAACCAAATGATAAATTATAGGACTTTGATAATCATACAGAATCATTTACGGTATTTTCTTTCTTGATTTTAACAATCTTTAAAATTTATTAACAGTAGAATTTCAATTAATATTTTTTATAATAGAATAAAATAAAGTTTAACATTACTTAAATCTATTATTCCTTTCTACAAATTGATATTGCGGTATAATTGCAGTATTATTTGATGAATTATACAATAAATTTTAGTTATAATTTTTTGCATTTAGTTTGAAAAACGAAAATCAGACATGCCACGGTACTGACATTTTGGGTATATTTCTGTGAGTTATTCATGATCCATGAATACTTATGCTTTAATATATAATGTCGACGGTAAAATACTATCAAATTTATCTTATAATAATAATAAACAAAGTACTAGACATAAAAAATTACCTAAACACCTTTATTTTTGATAATATTAAAATTGTTATGAAACGGAAGTAATTAGAATTAAAAACTACATCTAATTATGTTATATCACTAAATATTGTATAATAAATATTCATGTCACTTTTTCAACTGTATATCAATCAATTTTTCATAAAAGTAAATTTATTTTTTACAATATCCCTTAATTGTTATCAAATAAAGATTCTTAGAATTGGAAACTGAATCCAAGTATGCTATATCACTAAGAATTGTATAATGAATATATTTTTTTTAAATGAAGAACCTGATTTATTTTAAATTTTGCAGAAGAGAGACTATTAAATGAATTTAATTGGAATTAAATTAAAATGTCTGATAGTTAACAGACCTATAAAAGATGGAGATTCTCATATCTTCTACAACATAGTGGGTTCACCTAAGTCATATGCAAAACTTTACACATAAATATTTAGAAACCAAGTTAAATGGGATTGGTCAAGATAATGAATTTTGTTTAAAAGTAAAATATCGAAAGTTGAGTACATTTGTAAACTGCATCTCATGAAGGCATCCATCACAAAAAATTGAAAAATAAATACAGACATAAACAAAATCGTAAATTAACAAAAAGCAAAAAAAAAATCGGTGCCACGTTAAAATGAAAATAATTTGGGAAGTCCATTAATGAGTTGAAGGTACTTTGCAACTTTGCTGTTCAACTTGCCACCGCCTTCAGAAAAAGTATTAAATTGTTAAAGAAAAAAATATTTTTTGCATTTAAGTTACGATTGCTTTTTTTTAACTCATTCCATGTTGACAACAAGTCGAATTGGACGGTAACAATCTTACTAATTAAGAATTCCATAAAGATATATTTCTTGGAGGAAGAAGAAAAACCTAACCAGAGTAACTATCCCCTATAGACAAAATTCGGGATGTGTTCTTCAATAAAAGCCGCAACATAACTTTCAAAAATCGAAATATCCAAAGCGTCATCACATTGAAATTCCCGGTTAGAAATTAATTGCTATAAAGTACAGACTTTTATCTAAACCGACAGAATCAATTCCATAATAATTCACCCTCGATCGGGGCAATAATTCAGTCCAGATTATCTGCAAAAGAAATAAGGTGGTGTCTTATTAAACGTATTTGGGGAGAGAATGAAATAATAGTGATCTAAGGTAGAGACGTATAAATGAGAATTGCTAACTGCAGCAGTTGACTTCGTTCACCTAAGCTCACCGATTTAAATAAAATCCAAGTATCGCTTGCCGAGTGCCAAGCAAGTGGGTAAAGCAGTTTATCAGGCACATCCGTTCAATCAGGGGATGCAGCACGTGAATGCCTGCTAGCTGCCATCGGAAAAACCATATAACCTTTCCAACGAAACAGAAAGAGAAAACGATAAGTCAGATGGGGATATTCTCTGTTGAATTCCGTCGGTTTGCTTGCATTTCTTTCCACCTCAACGACTCCCAATGCTTCTAAATGCCGCCAATGGGGACGAAACGGCGAAAATCATTGCGGGATAATGACATTAAACTCATTAAATCAGAATAAGAAGCAAAGATGCCGTTTACGGCCTTTATCGTCTCCGCGGAGTATCTCAATAGTTTCGCGAAAAATAAGAAAAGATTGCTCCGAAAAGAAAGGTCGCCTTCATTCAGAAGGTGCTAATTTTTAAATTATTGCTCCGGTTTCCGATACCGGAAGATTTGTTGCTCGCGATCACAAAATAAAAGCGATCCCTTCTTCTTTACAGGCTTAATGTAAATCACAAGTCCATATCCAGTAACCAATTTAACTTTTTTGAAAACATAATTTTTACTGCCTGATTTGCAAACTGATAGAAGCATAAAAGGTGACCATAAACAAATAATATTAAAAACTGTTTCATGTAAAAGTGACATAACTATTCTTCTAGACTCCATTTTCTACGCACTTTTTTAAATATGAGTGGTTTTAGATGGGAGAAAGTAAATATAATAATAAAACACAGTTACGTGATCAACAAATTTCTAATTTGCGTAATCATTTCCAGAAACTCGCAGAATTCTCTGATATACACATATACTCAACACCTCTGCGACTGACAGAACAACAAGTTCAAGTATACCACCATACAACTGATCAGAAGCTGCTCAAACGGAAAGAGAAGCCCCTTCATGGAAGACATATAAATGACGTCAACCAAGATTATGGCGACAGTTCAGCGTCGAACTACTGGTTGATCTCTGGTTCTTTTTTTCCCTGAAACGGAAGACTTTATATTGGCAATCCAAGATCAAGTTATTCCAACTAAGAACTATCTAAAGTACATCGTCAAAGACTCTTCTATCAACAACTACAGATGCAGATGTGGTTGCCAAACATCTGAATCTATCCAGAATATCACAGGAACTTGTCAAGCGTTCACTGCAACTGAATACAAAGAACGACACGATGCTGTGGCAAAAATACTGCACCAGGAACCAGCGCTGAAACTTGAGCTATCACAGTCGGTAAGAACACCCTACTATATATACAAACCAGAATTTATTTTAGAAAATAACAACTACAAGCTGTACTGGAACCGCACGATACTGACCGATCGGACTGTTGCTCATATATAGTTTTAGTAGATAAAATCTCTAGGAAAATAACCTTAATTGACATAGCAATCCCTAACAACAATAACATAAATATTAAGCAGGCTGAAAAAATAGCCAAATACAGGGATTTGGAATTTCAAATAAAGACACAGTAGGACACGAACAACACACGAACTGTACCAATTGTTATGTCAACCACAGGAGTAGTCCCAAAACTTCTACAGAATAATTTAAAATATCTCGGTCTGGACGAACATCTTTACCAACTAATGCAAAAAGCTGTTCTGTTAGGAACAGCCCGGACGGTCAGAAAATTCATTGGAAGCTGCCACGACTCCAACCACGGGCCTGATAACCTGGCAAGGGCTCCCACAGAGCTAAACCCTTTTGTTATCTAGGATATCTGGGGTTAGGGCGTGCCTTAGAGGGAGTGTGCTGCCATACACTGTATGGTCAAGTCGAGAAAACACAAAGTAAAACATGTAAACAATAAAAGGTAGTCATGTACAAATTAATTACCTATAGTGTTACAAGGTTTTCGAAATAGCCTAATTCGGCGCCAATTTCTGAGCACTCCCTATATTTTTTTTGTAACAGTTTCCAAAGATTTGGGAAGCTTCAAGTGTTATTCACGCAAATTCTGGTAATTTTTGACCTGGTCTTTGTATCCAAAAAACAATTTTTTGAGAGACGCAAAATCAATAGATTTTTGGACCTCCCACTGGATCTTTTGATCGGATGAAGATGCTGTATGTTGTCATACTGCACCTTCAACCAATTTGACCCAGACCCAATTCCCATTAGTTTGGTGTGAGGTTCTTTCATCCGTTTAAGAAGACAATTATTTTTTCAAATTTGAAATTCCACTAATCCCGATTTTATAATTCTTATAACCCTTGTTTGATAAGAATTGTATCTATTCTGAAAAATAAAGGAAGAGGATTGGCAGATCTAAGCAAACTATTAGATCAACAAGTTTCTATTTTACGTAGTCATTTTCAGAAACTCGCAGAATTTTCTGATCTACACAGGGTCATGTGGCAGGTTGATGACTCAACACCACTGCGACTGGCACAACAACACGTCCAATTACACCATCCAGACCACTGATCAGAAACTGCTGAAATGGAAAGAGAAGCCCCTTCATGGAAGACATATACATGACGTCAATCAAGATCATGTCGACAGTGCAGCGTCGAACTACTGGTTGATCTCTGGTGATATATTTCCTGAAACGGAAGGCTTTATATTGACAATCCAAGATCAAGTAATTCCAACTAAGAACTATCTAAAGTACATCGTTAAAGACCCTTCTATTAACAACGACAGAAGCAGGTACGGTTGCCAAACATCTGAATCTATCCCACATATCACAGAAGGTTGCCAAGCGTTCGCTGCAACTGAATACAAAGAACGACACGATGCTGTGGCAAAAATACTGAACCAGGAACTAGTACTGAAACTTGAACTATCTCAGTCGGTGAAATTACCATACTATAAATACAATCTAGAATCTGTTTTAGAAAATAACAACTACAAGCTGTACTGGGACCGCACGATACTAACTGATCGGACTGTTGCTCACAATAGACCGGATATAGTTTTGGCAGATAAAGTCGCTGGAAAAACAACTTTAATTGACATAGCAATTCCTAACATTCCTATTATAAATATCAAGCAGGCTGAGAAAATAACCAAATATAGGGATTTGGAATTTCAAATAACGACTCAGTGGGACATGAGCAACACACGAACTGTACCAATTGTTATGTCAACGACAGGACTAGTCCCAAAACATCTATTAAACAATTTAAAATACCTCGGTTTGGACGAACATCTTTACAAACAAATGCAAAAAGCCGTCCTGTTAGGAACAGCCCGGACGGTCAGGAAATTTATGGGAAACAACTACGGGCCTGAAAACCTGGCAAGGGCTCCCACAGAGCTAAACCCTTTTGATATCTAGGATTTCTGGGGTTTAGTGAATTTTCCCCTAAAGGCACGCTATGCGTGTGCTGCCATACATGGTATGGTCAAGTCGGGAATAGGAGAATGATTAGAGATTATGTTCCAAAATAAACGTATAGATAGTTTGTTTCTCATAACTGTAACCATATCAGGAGCACATCACTAGAATCAATCCTGGTATGTCGTTTTTATGTTTTTTGTTCTCATAAATCTGTCATTCAGATTTTTTTTTATTTTTAGCTTTAACTGGTTTATTTAGTACCGTTATCAGAACATTTCGTTGTCACAAAATATATTTACTTTTCATTTTTCTAATGATTGTTTCCAAATGTCAATAAAAAAGTCGGTAAACACTTTTTTCTCTTAAGGGCTTTTGATGAAGACGCGGCTACATTTTTATTACGCCAAAGTTATCTCGGCCGAATAAGAATGAAATTTGTATATATCGATTTCATCGCCCTAGATGGAATTGCTACATCCCCAATTTAAAAGATGTGGAAGTTTCTTTTTTAATCATTATTCTAAGTTCATTCAAGTGTAATAAAATTTGTGATTTTTTCTTCCAATGGAACTCAGAATCTGGAATTATAATCAGCATCTCCCGTTTTCATTTTGAATATTTGAATTCGACCGAATTATAATATTTCAATCTCATATTATTTTTGGCCAAAAACTCCAAACCGATAGGCAATGAAAATTAATAAATAAAAAAGTTTGTGAATAATTAAATATATATCTTACTATGTAAAGTGACCTCAAAAGACATGATCAATTAAATAAACTCATTTCTAAGCAATTTAGAAATGACTGGAATTTGTTCGTGCATTGAAATTTTCTTCACAATACAATTTGTACCGGATTCCATATTTGGTAGGAAAATATCATATTGCTGCTTGTTCAAGTTTAAGATTCGATAAGTAGCGTTGTTTCGGAGATCTAAAATTTACTTTAATAAATTAATTTTCTGTCGCCTCCACCAAAACAGAATATAAAAAAATTATAGTTTGTAGAAATTCCGTTTCAGAATGAATGTGTCCATAAAATTCCAAAATTTGGCTTGAACACTTTTTACATAACGTTGCATTTTGATATAAGAGTGAATCCAGAGCCGCTCGTTAGGTTTAAAAAATATATATGTTTTATTTCGTATTAGATGGCCTGGTTTAAATGGTTAGTGTTTAATTTTCAAGATTCGTTTGATCAACTTTCTAATGTAATAAAGTCATACTTATACTATATGCCAAAAAAGAGTATTCTGCCCACATTTTATTTTCAAATACAATGAGGTAGGTACTGCCAAAATTGATTTCATTTTCTTTCTAAAAGTACTGACGTAAAAACTTTGCATTTAAAGGCGTATACACAAGAATTTAAAGAAACGGACGTGTGTATTTGAACTGTGCTTTAGAGAACACAGAAGTTGATGCTGGTTTATGGTAAAAAAATAATTATTTTCCGAAAAAGCCCATTTTTGTTTAAATGACTTAGTGAATCGACAAAATTGTTACATCTAACATATCTAAAGAAATTCTGAAATTTTCAGAGGGGTGTTCTTTTTCGTTCCAAAGATATGAATTTTGGCAAAATAGTTTTTTTCTATTTTTTCAACTTTTTTCGTTGAATATCGTTATTCTACCACATGATTACCGAAGTTTGAGGTCTAAAATATTTTTCTTATGTTAATGGGATGTAAAAACAAAAATATCTCAAAATTGTAAGTAATTATCTGTTTATTTAGAATCCCATAGGGTAGCACATTAGCTATTGCATTTACAGGGTGGTTACCATATAAGATGTACTGAAATTATAATTATGCATGGTGGTTCAAAAAATATTACAATGAGTGGCCATAAGCAAATGCATATACATGGTAGTTAAAAACATATGGTGGTGTAATATTATAGTTATACAGTGTGATATAAAATATGTAAGCACAAAAATGTTATATTTGGTAGCTTATAAAAAGTTTCACATATAGGGTGAATCGGAATTATAATTATACGAAGTGGTTAAGAAAATGTTTGAACATAAATGTATTACAGGGTAGCTTGCTTGTAGAGTGACCTAAAAGCGGTTGGAATATGGAATCAAGTGGAATTTTAATTATACAGGGTGATTAAAAAAATGTTTGAATGGGTTATCCATAAACAGTTGCATATATAGGGTGGTTGAAATACAGGAGAGAGCAGAATTGTAGGATTACACAATGTAATTTAAAAAAATGTAAGAAAAACATAATATATTAGATAGTTCAAAATGAGTTTACATAGCAAATGTCCGATTATTTTGATATATGTATATTTATGATGGAACTTTGAATTTACGAGTGAAGCTCGGTCACCCAGGTACTAGTAATAATAATCATGAGAAATAGGGCTCTCTAGTGAATTCTGGCATGGGCTCTATCGATAATAGTGATTTCATTGATGGGAACATAGATGGCAGAGTGTGACACTTTTAACATTATTCAAGTTTTGATTTAAAGTTAAATATATAATATATTTTGAGATATTTATGGTTTTACATCCCATTAACATATGAAAAATATTTAAGACCTCAAATTTCGGCAATCATGTGGTAGAATAATGATATTCAACAAATAAGGTTTAAAAAGTAGAAAAAAAAAACTATTTTGCCAAAATTCAAAAATTCATATCTTTGAAACAAAACAGAACACCCCTCTGAAAATTTCAGAATTTCTTTAGATATGTTAGAGGTATAATATAAAAAATTTTGAGGCCAGAATTTTCCCGCGATGGTTACTTTCCACGTTTTTGAAAAATTCAAATTTTTTCAATTTTGATAATTTTCAAAAATTTTTTCCTCATACCTCTAAGTGTCTTCTAAAAATGTAGTTTTTTTCATATTCAGTAGTTTCTGAAATATTAAATAACTAAACTCATAAAATCGGAAAAACAGTGAAATTTTTAATGTTGAATATCTCTTAGGAAATTTTTTTTTAATTTTTTCCTTCGTTTTATAATGAGATAAAACTCTCCACCAAAATTCATCCGAATCGGTGGGGGTCGCGTCCAACTATTTGTCGATTTGACATGGAATGACCCTAAACAAAAATCCGTGCATCCTCAAAGATGCACTAGGGGTTGTATAAATCATTGGCCTTTTTGACGACGAAAGTGCCAACGCTGTTACTGGCAGTGGTGTAGAATATCGATGGTAAAGTTCTTTTTTTCAATGAAACCAACAATTTGAACTTAAATGACATGTGGTTTCAACAAGATGTAGCCACATCTCACACAGCTCATGAAAGACTCACTTTTCTTCATACCAAATATCCTGATGATATTATCTCTCAGAATGGTGACATCGATTTATTCATCGAGGTCTTGGGATTTAACCCCATTAGACTTTTTTCTGTGCTAAAAGATGCGATTGCTGAGATTGAGCGGCATTTAATGCAAAATTGTTATGAAGAACATCGCTAAAAAATGTCACTTAAGCCCTCGAGGTCATTTAGCTGACATCATATTTCACAACAAACTGCTATTTACTGATAGCAATAAAATTCGTGTTGTGACCGCCGACGAGTGGGGAAGCTTATTCCTTTTGATTCCGTCTTAAGACGGCCGCTTTTTGTTGTTATTGTGTTACGATTTCGCGAGTTATTAGTTCCGGACGTTACAACCGATAAACTGCTTTCATTTGTTTCTTTTGTGTTTTCAAAGCGCATCATTTATTTATTAAACACGCATTTTTTGTGTTCTCAATCAATGAAAATTACGTCGCTATTTTTTGTGTAACGTGTCGTCCAGCTTACTTTAAGAACAGACGAAGCTCTAAAACAGTTCCTGCTGCTGCGGGGCTAGCCTCTGAAGAAAGAAGAACCAAGAAAACACCACCTGCAGGGCTTCGACTTAAAAGTTCAGTGATTAACTTTTACTTGGTGATTTCATTTACGCGACGGTACATTGTTTTATTGATTGTTCCGCTAAAGGTCCTTCGTCAATTACATACTTGCATTGAACCAGCATTGAACCGCAACATCGAATTCATACATTTTTTTGATGTTATATGTAATGTGCCATCGAAGACATTCCATAATTTGGTGCGTATCTTCAGCATTTTCATAGGAGGGGGGCAAATAAAGAGAATAGCATTTTCATTGGAATGACAAGAAAAATAGGACACTGTGTAGGATTTCACAATAACTGGTAGTCAACATTTTTAGGAGGTTAACTGCCCCTCTACCCAAATGAATAGCTCATAAATACGTCGTAAGTATGGCGTAAGCATTCACAAGGAGAAAGTTCGTCCCCAGCGTCTTCTTAATTCCTGAAACATCACAAGCCCGAGGTTTCGTTACGTCTTTACAAATTCATCATCATCATCGAATGGCGGGAAACTTCGTTTCAGATAAGACGCACGGTATAAACAGGAACGACCGAGACCGCTGGTCAAACAAAAAAGGGAAACTTTTTTCGCCTTCGTCACGCCCGTATGTTATTTATTGTCGGAGAGGCAATAGCAAAAGACAGCAAAAATAAAAGTGAAACGATCAAATTTGCGGTCATCAATGAGGCAATTCCCGTAACGAAGCCGTTTGTGTTTTCATTTCAGCGTTTCTAGAGATCCTCGGGGCCCTTTGGTCTTCGCTTTCGCAGTCAAGTTAATGACACTTTTTACAGCTTATTCATCGAAAGTTCTCCGGCAAACTATAAAACATGGCAACAAATTAAACGCCCACTGGAATTGGTTTATCCAAGTTTTTCCACTAGCTAGTCAACAACATAAATAACTAGTCGTTTTCGCATCGATCGGTTTTCCCGCTCTACCGCCCCAATTTATTTATAAGTTTTGGAATTAACAAAACGGTCGTTCAGTCTATAAAAGGAGGTGTTATCGCTCTTTTACAGATCCATAATAGACGAAAACAAGAAAAAATAGTTTATAAACCTTTGTCGAGGTCAAACCTCCTCGAGAACCAATTTACGAGTGACGTTCAATAACTACATGGCCTATACTTTACAGTTTTTTGGGATTAACATCCACAATTGAATAGAAAGTTTGTTAAAAGAAATTTTAAAGCCCAGAAGGCTTACAATGACTATATTTGACATAAATAAATTAATTGACAATCAAAGAATACACTTTAATGAAATTTTTATCCGAAAAATACTTGGACGCATGTGGCTTTGTAGGTCGAAAGATATTGCTTATTACTTGACAATGTCTGTTAGACCCCGACTTAACTTAGGCGAACTATTTTTTGGTAAATGCAACAAATTTTAATTCTAATATTTAAACCGAAAACAACTTTATTTACAAAACGTGAACTAGTGTATATACAAAGTACCGAATAGCAATTTCAACTTATATATTCCAGGGGCTAAGATAGTTTTTGACCACCTACTGACTGGCGTCGTGGGCACAGATCATAGAGTCGTGGACCTTTCAAATCCTTTATTGGTAGCTGTAATATTACTGTCATTCATCTATAGACGATAATTTAGAAGAAATAGTACCTCCGGTTTCATCATGTCATGATGGATTAGTTCATTTCGAACCAAAATGGAGAGCCACCAGTAACCTCATGCAATGGGGACTTCTCTCCACCCGCACGACCCATTTTGGTATCTTACGAACACCCACGTTCGTTTAAGATAGTACACGCCGATGGGTGACACGTTCGACTTCCTCTTTTACTATTCTGAACGAGACTGACATCCGCTTTTGAGGTGTAGGTGCCTCTACTTACGAGGTCGATGAAGGGCTCTCGTCTCGAATACCAGGATGCGCCCCAAACAGGCCGATGACCCAGTCGGCCTCGTTCCCTTTCGCTCAATCTCGAAGGAAAGTGTGGTGTCCGGCGAACTACTTGTGTAAATGTTAGTCTGAATCTGGTAGGCAATGTCCCTCGTTACTCGAAGTTTCCTTGGACTTCCATCGTCTTGAAAAGGTTGATCTCACAACATTTCAACAGCTTTGTATCTGCTATCGTCATCAGGTGAATGATGGGAAACTAACATTGGAAGTCCGGTATGAACCCGGTATCAATGGGAAATTCAGAGAATACGCGAAGACCATGAAAAAGATTACCAGAGAAGAGGACCACATCAAGTTCCTGCGCTACGCCAGAGACCTAAAAATCATACCTAATGGTTTCAAACTGAAGTCACCAATCCCAGGGAAACAAGCACAGAAGATACTCGACAAGGCCAGTCACGCTTTAGTGAGGTCAGAAATTAACCATCATCGTTGGAAGAAATTCCAAATCCTGAAGGACGCGGAGAAAAGGTTTCATGAAATCAGAAGATGCACACACGAGGAGGACCGCATGCCGATTTTTGCTTCGATCCAAAAACACTGTGACAACACCAGACGAATCGGCCAAAAGGTGCACACAGAGAAACTCAATAAACTTACCAGGAAGCAGTTGCCGAAGGAAACATCCAACAAGAAAACACTAGTGAACTTGTCATCCAGAGTTCTCACAGCAGTAGAAGAAACATTGCTTTCTAAGGGTCTAAACTACGCTGTAGCTCCAAAAAAGATGCCAGTACTAGATATCATCAGTTCAGTGGAGTCAGCAATAGGCAGCAAAGATACACCGCAACTGGAAGAATTTCGATGGAAAGTCAGGACGGCGATTGAGAGAACACAACATATCAAACAAAACATCAACGAATCCGAAAGGAGAATCATAAAAACACTTAAGGACGACAAATCTATCATCATTCTACCAGCTGACAAAGGAAATGCCACCATCCTGATGGATAGAACGGAGTACAACAAGAAAATCGAGGACGTACATTGCCTGCAGTCCAACTTCCAAGATAGAACGGAAAACTTACAACACTCTCAGAGATCATGCTGAATACATTCCACCCGAGACAAGGAGAAAATTGACGCCACATCACAGCAAACCACTACATCTTTATGGACTACCCAAGATACACAAGGCTGGAGTACCTCTCAGACAGATTACTAGTTCACGCAACTCGCCAACAGCAGCACTATCAAAATCCTTCTACCAATCATCCAACCTTTGGAGGGCAAAACATCATCGCACATCAAGGATTCAAAACATTTTGTTGAAGTCATCGATGCCATGGAGCTTGGACCAGAACATCGCTTAGTAAGTTTCGAAGTTGAAAATCTCTCGAACGTACCACTAGACGAATCTCTCAACATAGTGAGGAAGAAACTTACTGAAGACGAAACCTTGATGGAGAGGACGGAGCTACCAATAGACTCAATAATGGACTTAATTGAATGTTGCCTCAAGAACTGCTACTTTCAAGAGAAGGACAGGTTCTTCATGCAAGAAGATGGATTGCCTATGGGCTCCCCGTTATCGCGAACCGTCGCCAACATCTACATGGAGTGGTTCGAAGAACATGCACTGAAGAGATAAGAGAAGCAGCACAAGCTATGGTTGAGATATGTCGATGACACCTTCATCATTTGGCAACACGGTGAGACACAACTACAGGCATTCCTGGAGCACCTAAGCCGATGCCAACCATCCATTAGATTCACCATGGGGATGGAAGAAGGTGAGGGCCTACCATTACTAGATGTAAAGTGTCAAAGGACTAGGACCGGGATCCAAACAACAGTCTACAGGAAGGACTGTATCTACATTACAATTCTAACCACCCATCAACAACGAAAACTGGCATCATCAAAACTCTAATCCATAGAGCCAAAAATATCTGTAGTACGCCAGAAGTCCTCAAAGAAGAACAAGTGAAACTTAGAAAAGACCTTTTGGCGAATGGATACCCGGAAACCATCATTAACAAGGCGTTTGAAGAACTGGACAAACCACTTAGGCAGGAAGAGGAAACCACGATAGCAACACTATTATTACCGTATACTAAAGGCTTATCGGAGAAACTTAGACGAATTGCACACAGATATGGAATCAGAATGATTTTCAAAAGTAGCAACACTCTAAGGAGCATGATTACAAGAACGAGGCCGGACGCTCCAGCAATACCAAATAACTGCATATACAGTATACCTTGTGAATGTGGCAATATTTACATTGGAGAGACAAAGCGACCGCTGGACACCAGGGTTAAGGAACACCGCACAGCTACTCAAAGGGCGGAGCTGACGAAGTTTGGGCTAGCTAACCACGCGTGAACCGAACACTACAACATCAGCTGGGACCAGGCCAGGGTAATTCACAAGGAGCATTGGTATAAAAGAAAATTTATAGAGACAGCATATATAATCTCGAACGAGAATATAATTAGCGAGCCCAGCGTCCAAATTAAAAACATTTGGAAACCACTTCTTCGGCCACTGTCGCTACGCATCACCGACAACCAACCGCCAGATACGACGACGCTGATTGGACTGGTTGAGACCCAATGACCATGACCGGCGACGTATCCCATCATTCACCTGATGACGATAGCAGATACAAAGCTATTGAAACGTTGTGAGATCAACCTTTTCAAGACGATGGAAGTCCAAGGAAACTTCGAGGTACTTGTGTAAAGTTTTGACAAGTCATACTCGAGGGCAGGGAACCCTCTCCTTCCCTAGTTACTAACGGGCACCGCTTTGTCGCCAGAAATGAGGTCTGGAATCGACTGACATGACTCCGGAAGTTTCATGGGTAGCCACTAGGAAGTGGATTTGACTACCCCGCTGCCAAAATAGGGAACCATTCGGGAAATTAACCGTCTTAAATAAAAACTAATCTTGCGGGAAATAAACTGTAACACCCATTCAAATAAACAATGCCGACAAAATATGTATTAGGGAATTAGAAATTATACATATTGGTGAACTAGAAACAGACAGAGAAATATGGAGAATAACTATGAGAGTATCAAAAGCGGTTGACGGACAGCAGAGGTGAAGTTGAGTAGATAGCGAAGCGCTGATCTGTTTCGTATGAATCATTGTTATTGTAAATAAGTCGAAGGTATTGTGAATTATTTTGGACCCACGGGGTGCGTAACAATATATTGGTCAAAATAATTAAATTCTAGTATTTTCATTAGGTGTATTGAACTACCCAATTGTTAAAATTCCTGTAATAAAATATTCTCGTATTTTCTACATAGCAATTGTGTTTTAATAGAAATCATAAATTCTGCAGCACCCTCAGGTATAATTTTAAATGCGCTATAAAATTCAGTGAAAATTTTCTTTCCCCGCCATCAAGAGGAAAAGGAATGAAAAAAGAAATGCAGAACAGCCAGGCAAATGGGCTCCGGAACGTGCATGTATGCCGGAGATAACTGGCCCTACTTTATCTTTGGACCCTTGTTGCTACAGTTATAGAGAATCGCCGGCGCATATCTCGTATCTCAAATTCTTTTATCCAACGCAAAAGCATGGAGACCATTTGTTTTATATATTACCCGGTAATATATATTTTTTAAGTACCTTTAAATGCTGCTATCTATTTCAAAGTTTGGCACTTCAAGGCCAGTTATATTTTGGACAAACGGTAAAGTTGAGCGATCCTTGAGCCATTAACTTTTGCTGTTTTCGTTCTCGAATAGATTGTGTATAGTATAAATTTTGGCCAACGACGTCTCACCTTTGTTACTGCTTCCTCTAACGTTTTCATGATATTTACGATCACAAAAAATGTAATTGGAGATCTGGAAAAAAATGATGGCACAACCTTTTTATTAACTTGACATACTGATATTGCAGCTCTGTCTAATTTATTTTCTAATTAAAATTTTATACAATTTATTTATGAGATGAAAATTGTCGTGAAATATTAGGTTAATGGAATCCTCATTAACCAAATATTTTATTTTTAAAATGTAGAATTAGACCCTTGACAATTAAAAGTGCAGTACGCATTTTTTAAGCTCGATGTTAAATTCTGATAACAGCTAATCTATATATAAATAGGCAAAAAAACGATTTTCTTCATTTTTGTTTTGTTTAGTAGCTATTGACGAACTTTAGTGCAGAATATATAAAGAATCTTTATTTACGTCTTTTAAACTAAGTTATTTCAAGATAAATTATTATTAAAAGCCAAGTGAGGGGCACTCACTATGAACAAGTAGCTTAAGCTTTAATCTAATGTTCGAAATTTGACAGCAGTCAACAGTAAAATCCCAGTTGTGTACAATCGTGTATCCAAATATAAATATTACTAAAATAATCGATTTTTACTTACAATTACAAATATGTATGCTCTAAAACCTTCTTTTATACCCATTCGTGACGTTATTTTTTTACAAAAACGATGACGACACTAACTATTAAAGTGACCAAATTGAATGTGTTTACGAGAAGTTTACGCATTTACAGAACAATCCAACTGAAAAGTTTTATGTAAGTTCACCATTTTGATATTATAAAGCTAATTGATAATATTTAATTTTCGAACCTGACGAGCTGAGTTTGTACATTCTTTCAGTCATTTTTGACAAATCTAATAACAATTTAGTAATATTTTAGAAAACCATGTGCACCCATCATCAAAAGGTGATATGCAAATATATTTTTATTTATTCCATGTGCGAATGAATCTTGATTAAGTATTATAGTTCAGTAAAAAATAAGACGAAATATTTTGCAGTTTTTGATATAAGGTAATCTTTTAAATTTATTTTAACAGCTCATCTAAAAATTAACAGTCAAAAATCGTTTAATGTTCTTTTAACGAGATGTGATATGCCGCAAATATATTTGTACTTATTTATCTAATAATATAATAATGTTTGTTTATTTGGATACATCTTATTTATGTGTAATTCTCGCAACCGACACTACGATTTTGTCGAAATTCTATTTCGGGGTTTTGAGGTCTACAAATGGGGATAAATCGTATTACCGAGAACGAGATTCTAATAATTACATTCCAGGGCGTTCAATACAGGGTGATTTGGTGACCTACCTACAATACAAATTGATGTGTACGATCTTATAAGAATTTTATCATTAATTTGTATTTTTCTAGCATTAAATTTTTACAGTTGTACCTTTGATAATTTTTAAAAAAGTTATAAATACATAAAAAAAACGACTTCAAAAAAGGATTTTAACTAAAAAGAATGAACACCAAAACACCGGAAAAGAGCAGTCATACGAAGTAAGGATTGTAAATAAGAACAAAAGCGTCTCAAAAAAGTAAAAGTCTCGCTCAAATATCTTAAACGGCACTAAGACCGGACAACTTAGAGGAGATACAAGAAATTGAAAAACGATTATAGGCCAGAAAACTGAATTAAAAGAAAACAGAAATGAAAAAAAAATGAATTTAAGATGGAAATAATGAAAGTAAAATAACAAGTCTTTACATGAGAAGAAGACAAGCGTTATGGCGTGAATTTTAAATTTAAAATTGAACGTTTTTTTTCTACCAAATCTTTATTTTTGGCCGAAACAAGATTTTTTTAAACCAGTGTGAACTATCGAATTTATTACAAAAGTTTTAAAAAAACTTTTAATATGTAAGGTATGAAAACTGTAAAAATGGCAAAATGTATAATTCGAAACACAACTTTACAAGCCTAGGAATTTTTTGCCATCAGAAATGTAGGATTTTCGAATTAATGTGTTCGCAAATGCACCGAACATTCCTTGTCAACTAACTGCCAAGAATTCGCCGTATGAAAATTCTGCCATCAATCCGGAAGGGTAAATGTAATTCGGTAATTCCCCCGAAAACAAAGGGGAAGTTAACAACATATTCTCTTTTGTATAACAAGATGCTGTCTCGTGTAATGCTATTAGGCATAATCCGCGAGTAAAGGAGGCAAGATTTGTCACGAACGGCAAAAGCGTCTTTCGGTTCATCTAATAAATATTTGAAGTGAAGAACCTCCTCAGTTACCAATTACAACGAAGGTGTAGTTATATTCGTTTTAATACGTTCATTTGACGGTTAATAGCAGCCATGGTAGAATTAATATAGGTTACACTTGTAACTTTACCAGTTCCTAAACAAGATGACGCTACGCTCATTATCTCCTTCCAGTAGGGAGATACGAAGATTTCGCCTTGATAAAATATTCCCGAACGTATTGCTCCAGCACTTTAACCGAAGCGCAGGTGATAAATTCGAGGACGTTAACCATCTTAGGATATTTGTCCGGGAAACTCAAACGTATATCCCTCGTCTTTCACACATAAAATATACGTCTGTGTATAATTAAAACCTAAGTTGAAGCAAGCGATACTTCAATTTTAGAACTCGCATGAATTTGACAAAATATAAGCTATTCACTATTTCAAGATCTATTCAAAAGTTATAGCTCACGGGAATTATATACAGGGCTTTCATTTCAAAACAATCCACCCAAATATCTTTAAAAGAAGAAGACAAAAAACAAGTTAATTTATATTAACAGGAGGACACATTTTAAACGTATGAGTGGGTTACCCTGCAGTTTCAACCCTAAGCAGGGGTGAATATCACTTTTGAAAGTTTAAATACAAAGGGGTATCATGTGACACCTCTTTTTAAAGGTCTCTTTTTTGTCAATCCTTTAACCTATTATTTAAAATCAGATTATTTTTTAAAATTACAATTAAAATTTTGAATTGTAATTGAAAAATAGCGAGATAAACCAGTGAGAAAAAATCCTTAAATGTTTTTTTCCGAAAGATATTGGTGACTGTAAATCTAAACAATTTATTCTTAGTAGTGATTTCGTTGTATGCTGACCATCAAATTTCGACAATGGTTTATTCTTTACAATAAATAATTTAAATAATATTTATTTATGGAGAAGAACGCAAAACTGCTCATGTTTTTTATCAGAGACATATATATTGGGTATCAATATGTGTTTTCAAGTTTCAAGAAACTGGAAGTGAGTGCAATAAAATTGTCAAGAATCGTAGAGTTTTAACTGAAGCTGCACAGGTTAAGATTTTAGGTCGTTTTTCCATAAATCCTCAAACATCAATACCAAAAGTCTCCAGGTTAACACATATTTCAGTCGGCTTAGGCCGAAATAAATTATTTCCCTACAAAATACAGCTTTGACAACAGCTTACTGAGGATGATTATGACAAAATGTTAGAAATCTGCGAATTAATGACTCAAATGACAAATTCAGACCCTAATTTTATTGAAGCATCTTAAATGGATTTGTCAATAAACATAATTATAGATACTGAGACATACGTTTTTCGGGAGGAAAATTTTAACTGGGGAATTGTATTTGGACTTTGATAAATTCCCTTATAACCGAATCTTTAGAAAACCAAATAGATCAAGATGGAACTTTGTTGCTAGACGAAGAAAACTTATTTTTTCAACAGGGCGGAGCGCCTCCACATTATACCTTACTTGTACAAAATTGGCTTAATGAGACATTTCCAGATAAATCGATTAGAACAAAGGACGCTATGGAATGGCCAGCAAGATCGCCTGACCTACCGCCCCTTGACATTTTATGGTGACATCTAAAAACTAAAATTTCTTATGAAAAATATTTGGAAAAAAGTCGTCTTTATAAACAGATTTGCATATTCTGAAACGTATACTGAAATCATTACATGCCAACTGTATACGAGGTTTTACAAAATATATGAACTTTAGTTTAGAATCCATTATCAAACAATTATGTTATAACACTAAAATATTGTAAAATAAATAAAAAATTAAAAAAATAAAATAAAAAAAATTATTTATCATAAAATTTCGCGGAGTGACAATTAAATTAATGTATTAGGAATTAAATCAAAATGTCTGATAAATAAGAGATTTAAAACCATGGAGCAAATCTTAAAAAGTTAATGTGAAAATAATTTGGTTAGTACAATTATGAGTTATACTTTGCAACAGTGCTTTTCAACTTGCCACACAGACTTCAGATAAATTATTTAACTATAAAAAATATGAATTTTTGCTTTTACTCGAGTTACTTTAGTGTTTTTTTGAAGTTGGTTTTTGTGTTTTCAAAACTGTATTTATACGAATACGAAACAACCTCAAAGAAGATCCGACACCCATACACTTCTACGTTGCAACAGTGCTGTTTAAGTTGAAACAGACTTCAGAGAAAGTATTTAATTGTAGAAAAATATTATGTTTTGCTTTTACTCGAGTTACTTTAGTGTTTTTTTGAAGTTGGTTTTTGTGTTTTCAAAACTGTATTTATACGAATACGAAACAACCTCAAAGAAGATCCGACACCCATACACTTCTACTTTGCAACAGTGCTGTTTAAGTTGCCACAGACTTCAGAGAAAGTATTTAATTGTAGAAAAATATTATTTTTTACTTTAGTTGAGTTACTTTTGTGTTTTTTAAGTCGGTTTTTGTGTTTTCAAAAAAGTATTTATACGAATAGTAAACCTTCTCAAAGAAGATCCGACACCTACACACACACACACATGTAAATTCTTCAAACTCATCCATCTACAGCTGATTTCTGTTTTCCATACTCACTTTTCGCTTGACATGAATATGTATTCGCGTCCCAACCGGCATCGCATTTTATTATATTCAAATATATCCCTAATATATTCCATATTATGTTGCTCGTAAATTAGGTTATGCGTTTATGGCCGCATCCCGTGCTTAGTCAGCAAACACATTTCGCTTCCACGTTGGCATCGCATTGCGGGCAACGAAAGAATGCTTAAAAGAAAAACAGGACGATGGAAACGGAAGTAAGCCAATAAGAAAGCGCAATCAAACGATAAATCAGTTGACAATAAGCGTGAATGACAAAATGCAAATGAACCACAGTGGAAAAGACACAATAAGCCGAGCCGAAGGAATACATCAAAACAATTTAAAGTTTCATTTCACGGACAGGAAGACGCGCGTCGCACACCGACGACGCCCGCCGCGCCGTCGAAACGTCGAGATTTTGTGAATAATAATTATTGCCTTTCGATTTTCCTCTCTTACGCTAATTTGGGATTTTCGCTGGTTTTCTGGATCGATAGCGAGCCCTCCCAAAAGTTCGCGTGGCACTTAAAGAGCATCCGGAGTGTTGGAATCAGCTTCACCGAATGATTTGTCATTTATTGTTTTTCACGAACCGACACTGAACTCTTGAAATTCGTATTACCGATATTAAAATATAGTTTTGAAACAAAAATGGTAAATTTTTAATACTACACACGTGTTTCAGCAAAATAGGACTAGTTGATAAGTATACATGCCTTGAATCTCCTTAAGTAAAACTAAACAAAAAGTCAATACCTAAATTGCCGTTTCTCGGTTTACAAATTGATTCTAGATTGTGCCGGAGTGAACATGTGAATAAACTAGCATCGAAACTAGCTTCGGTCTGTGGTCTTTTGAGATAGCTGACACATCAAATGTCTGTGACTTCATTAAAAGTTGTAACATTTTGCTGACTTTTTTTATCAAAGAATTAAACAGACTTGAACAGAAAACAAACCATCGGAATCAACCCGGAACTTCTCTTAGTAACACTACTACTCAGAACAACCACATTATAGTTAGAACTATACCATATATACAAGGTCTCTTAGAAAGATTGAAAAGAGTGGGCAACAGATTTAATGTAAAAACATCATTCAAAACAAGAATTACACTGAAATCACTAATGTCGAAAACAAAACCAACCAACACAACTCAGAACTCAAAAAACTGCACATACAAGATGGCCACTCAGCTTGCGAATGCAATAAATTTTATATTAGAGAAACATCGAGACCATTAAACGTACGAATTAATAAGCACAAGAATTACATAAAGAAACGACAATTTGACAATTCAACTATACTTCAAAAAAAAAACAACAGAACACAACACGAAAAATACAAGAGTCCGTTAATTCTTTTGAATGAAGACGATTGTATCGCTTCTACTTCTGTAGAATTCAGTCGTATCTGGTTACCTTGGAAGACACATACAGAGTATAATTACTTATGATATTGCTGCTTGGAGTTCAAGTTCCACTGCGATCAAAATATTTACCTGGCAAAAACATGATCCGGTGCATGCTGGGGTTGAAGTATAATAATTCATGCCTGTTGAATTTAAAAGAACAAGCATTATTAACACCCTTACTGCAGCTAGTTTCATTGGTTAAAAAACAACAGCTTCTGTTTAACACTAAAGCCGACTTTTACACGGGAGGAATGCATAAGCAAACAAGGCAAGCAGGGGAACTCAGAATTCCAGGACACAGGTCAACATTTTTTGAAAAGAGTACTCACTACGAGCGATAAAAGCCTTTAGGTCAGATCTTCAAAATTCATAATATTAAAATACATCTCAAAAGAAAAAAGTTATTACAATTTTGAAGAATGGGTACTCTAGGGTGATTGTGAAAATGAACTAAAAGTGATAAGACTGATATAATTTAGACTTAAATCGTTATGACTGAATTTGTTCTTTTGTTCCGTTCGTGTTCTTTCTTCTTTATTTATCCTTCTCTTTTGTGTACATACTGTAACTTTAGATAAAATCACTGCTGCAATTTGACGTTGCTACGTGGCCCGTGGCCTGATAACCTGATATTATTATTATTATTTTCTGTTCAGATTTCTCTGCTTTTTTGCAGGTGGAGGAGTTATGATTTTGGTAGAGAGAAACTTCATCCTATCCTACTTCACTTAAGCTCAGAAATACCCGAACAATATGACATGTTTGGAGCATTATAGCTTTTTGTGGTGCATTAAATTTGTTTTAATTGGATTGCCAGGTCATCATATTTTCGAACTTTTTCAGCCTCCGTAGATTTAGATTGTGTGTTAACGGTTTGGCAATATCAATGATGGATCCATTTCTTCTCTGAAAATCACAAGAATATCTGGTCGTTGTGAGCGACTGTTGTATTTATTAGTACAAGCAGTTCCAATATAATTAATGAGATCTATTTTCAAGAACTGATTTGGTTTGTATTTGTAGAATGGAGGTGTACCTGTAGACAAAAGTTGACATTTCAAGCCCAGTTGCTGGTGTATGATCTATGCTAGTTGATTGTGCCTTCCTAAATAAGCATTTTCTGCTAGTGAAATTTAACGATGTAGAGGGGCTCTTGTTGGGTTTCCTGGGTTGCTGTATTAAAAATAGTGGATTTTTGCTTCAAAAATCCCAACAATGGCTTTAAGTTAAGTTTGTGGACATACGAATTTATTGTGCTAAACTCAACGATCTTAAAGCACTAGGACGAGGCAATCGCGATCCCTTCCCTGAATCCGCTCTTGTAAGTATATCTAGCATATTGGATGCCCAAATACCCCCATATACAAGATTTGGCTGAAATAGATTGATTTTCCCAAATTAAGTCCTCCGTCATGGATCTTGAATTATGCAAATCTCGGATTCGTAATCAGCGACGTCAGAAATCCCCTGTACCAAGTGTAAAATGGTTAATTTTTAAAAATTTTATCACCAAATTGGTTTTCGGAAAGCCATATTGGTTGCGATTTTTTTATTTTACAAGCATTTTTGAGTACATTCAAGTTTTCTGTGTGTGCATCTGCTCTGGTTCTTTTATTTATAGTTGTCGGTCGATTGGAAGTGGATGTCACGTGATCGTGATGAGGGGGCTGTGTTGTAATTGGTTGGGTGTTGGTGTGTGTGTTTGGTTTGCCAGATCTTTGAAAGTTCCAAATTGACAGAATTTTTGTTCTATACTACTCGCCGTTGACTAGGAAATCTGATATTAGGATACTTAACATTAAATATTTTGTCTATTCGCTATTTGGTGAAGAGATAACCCTTATTGCCAGAAAACAATAATTTTTCTTCGTATAAACTCGGATAACTCATATCCTAGTATTACGAGGGCTGCCTTTTATATTTCGGGATTGGACAACCCTAGTGTTGCAATCTGACAACTGACAGCTCTATCGTAAAGTTTGACATTTTTCAGGTTATACGTACTCAGAACGTTTCGACATACGAGCGCTATGTGTTGTTTACAGTAACTTAAAGGATTCATCTCGGCCAAAAAATGAAATTAAATCGTGAACATTTTCGTGCGATTATTTTTTACAACTTTCGACGTGGATTAAGTTAGCAAGAGTGCATGGATGAACTTAATTTAATTTTTGGCGATCAATCTCCATCAAGGACCACTGTTTATCGATGGTATGGTGAATTCAATCGAGGTCGTAATTCACTCCAAGACGAATTTCGTGAAGGTCGTCCAAAAACAGTTGTTGTTCCGAAAACCATTGATGCTGTGCGCGAACTGATATTGCAAGATCGTCATGTGATCTATCGTGAGATTGAGTCAACCTTACACATTAGTGGGACCAGCATACATTCAATATTGAATAAACATTTGAATGTCAAAAAAAATTTGTTTGCGTTGGATCCTACAGAATTTGTCAATGTTCAAAAAAGGCTCGTGTCGATTGGTCAAAAGAAAACCTCAAAAATACGATCGCGGTGTTTCAAAACACGTTTATGACATAGTGACAGGTGATGAATCGTGGATTTACGCGTATGAGCCCGAAAGTAAACAGCAGTCGACTGTATGGGTGTTTCAAGATGAGCCGAATCCAACAAAAGTTGTTCGCGCACGAAGCACTTCCAAGCAAATGATCGCCTGTTTTTTCGGAAAAACTGGACATGTCGGAACCGTACCACTAGAACAACGCAGAACAGTCAATTCTGAGTGGTACACAACCATTTGTTTGCCAGTTGTCTTCCAAGAAATGAGGAAAACCAACCACCGAAGACGGATCACTCTTCACCACGACAATGCGAGCTCTCACACATCGACTCAAAACAACTGCATTTGTGACCACTCAAAACATCGATTTGATGAGTCATCCGCCGTATAGTCGTGACTTGGCACCAAATGACTTCTTTTTATTCCCGTACATAAAAAACAAACTGAGAGGTCAACGTTTTTCGACACCTGAAGAAGCGGTTGCTGCGTTTAGAATGCATGTTTTGGAGATACCTCAATCAGAGTGGAAAAAGTGCTTCGACAATTGGTTCAACGCATGCAAAAGTGTATAGATCTTCATGGGGAATATTTTGAAAAACAATAAAGCGATTTTTGATGATTAATATTAGTTTTTGTTCTCTAATCCCGAAATATAAAAGGCAGCCCTCGTAGTGATGGGCATAATCGAATGATAATAGAAATCGATTATTATAATTCGAGTGATTTTAATAATCTAATGCTCGCTCGAATCCCAATCACTCGGATGGTACGTTTACCATTTTAACGATTCTCGCTTGTTTTATTCTCAAATTGTTAACCATTGCTACATGTCAGCGGCATTTAAAGTTATCTTGCTCATTACTCGAGTTAAATATTCGATTATTTTTCATTCGAATACTCTGATTGCATAATTGGAATACTCGAGTGATTTTCATAGTCGAGTGATGAGCGATTATTATATTTCATTCGAATGATCCCATCACTACCCGGCATTTCGCACTTTTACCAGTTACCTCGTAACAAAGAGTGAACAGTAAAATAACGCACATTAATGGATTTCAGTTTTACTATATTTTCAATAAAATAAACTTTTTTTACAACTAAAATTGTACGGTGTGGATCATTAATTGTATCCATTAATATTTTATAATATAATAAGACTTTTCAAAGTGAGTGTATTTGTATCACTGTTCTGCCAATCGGTAGATATCAAGGAAAATTGTCCTATTTCTACAAATTACTCCATACATGCTAATGACGCACTCTTACCATGAGACTTCCAAAATCATGTAGTCTGCGACTTTTTCATAAATATGTGATTATCATAATGGAAAAACAGTAACTGCTCGAGTTTTCTTTCAATTCCGATTTCTCCTGGGCGTGCGAAAAATAAACACTTCACACGATAAAAATTTGTTGTCGCAAGCAATAAACCCGAGCAACTAACTATAAATTATTTAGGAGAGAAAGAAAATAAAAACAGAATCTTTGAGAAAAATCCCCTTCGGTATCACATTATTCCCCCCTAGAAACTGTCTGTTACCGCAATATTTACTAACCCAGAGGGGAGGAAACTATTTCTCACCACAATACATTCTATACGATTGACTGAAATTTCCAATTTCCCGAAAACAAATACCTAAGTTAAACGTATGAAAACACTTTCCTTTCTGATATATTCGTTGAAAAGTGTTTTTTGAGGGACGCACTGATCACGTGGCCTGCAAATAAAATAGGAGAATTACATTGCGATTCTGTATTTGTGCTCTGAAGCCACGTATGTTGTATATGTGTTGCTTTTATTCTACTGGGGTTCATTATTTTCGGTATAAATACAATTCAATACAAATTAAATTCGTGGCCATTAATTATTTTTAAACGATTTCAAAAAGAACGAGCTTCACATTTGGTCTGTACATGTTTCCTCGAAACCTTCTCAAGGAATTTGGATCGTTTAAACTAGATTCTGATCAGGGGGATCCCGAAGTGGTGCCATATTTTTTTCAAGGACTTAGCTATACAGTATTTTAGAAAATCGGAATATTCTTTAACCGACTTTGGTGAAGGATTTTTCAGAAAAACAGAAAACTATTTAACTGACTTAAAATGCAAATGGTTCGTACATCTTTGCTGGCCAGAACTTTACAGTCAATGGTGATCGCTATAGAGGCATGATTACTAACTTTTTCGTTCATCAGTTGAACAATCATGATGCACACGAGCTGTGGTTTCACCAAGACGGCACAACATGTCACACAGCTCGTGCCACAATTGATTTATTGAAAGAAACGTTTGGTAACCGCATAGTTTCACGTTTCGGACCCGTGAATTGGCCTCCAAGATCGTGCGATTTAACGCCGTTTGACTATTTTCTGTGTGGATACGTCAAGTCGTTAGTCTACGCCGATAAGCCCGAAACGATTGACCACTTGGAGGACAACATTCGCCGATATACGACCACAAATGGAAAACGTCATCGAAAAATGGACCTCCAGATTAGTCTACGTCCGAGCCAGCCGTGGCGGTCATAGGCTGCATTTTATGTTTCGGGATTACAGAACAAAAACAAATATTAATCTTCGAAAATCGCTTTATTGTTTTTCAAAATATTCCCCATGAAGATCTATACGCTTTTGCATGCGTTTGAACCAATTGTCGAAGCACTTTTTCCACTCTGATTGAGATATCTCCAAAACATGCATTCTGAACGCAGCAACCGCTTCTTCAAGTGTTGAAAAACGTTGACCTCTCAGTTTGTTTTTTATGTCCGGGAATAAAAAGAAGTCATTTGGTGCCAAGTCAGGACTATACGGCGGATGACTCATCAAATCGATGTTTTGAGTGGTCAAAAATGCAGTTGTTTGAGTCGATGTGTGAGAGCTCGCATTGTCGTGGTGAAGAGTGATCCGTCTTCGGTGGTTGGTTTTCCTCATTTCTTGGAAGACAACTGGCAAACAAATGGTTGAGTACCACTCTAAATTAACTGTTCTGTGTTGTTCTAGTGGTATGGTTGCGACATGTCCAGTTTTTCCGAAAAAACAGGCGATCATTTGCTTGGAAGTGCTTCGTGCGCGAACAACTTTTGTTGAGTTCGGGTCATCTTGAAACACCCATACAGTCGACAGCTGTTTACTTGCGGGCTCATACGCATAAATCCACGATTCAGCACCTGTCACTATGTCATAAACATGTTTTGAAGCACCGCGATCGTATTTTTTGAGCTTTTCTTTCGACCAATCGACACGAGCCTTTTTTTGAACGATTGACAAATTGTGTGCGATCCAACGCGAACAAATTTTTTTGACATTCAAATGTTTATGCAATATTGAATGTATGCTGGTCCCACTAATGTGTAAGGTTGACTCAATCTCACGATAGATCACATGACGATCTTGCAATATCAGTTCGCGCACAGCATCAATGGTTTCCGGAACAACAACTGTTTTTGGACGACCTTCACGAAATTCGTCTTGGAGTGAACTACGACCTCGATTGAATTCACCATACCATCGATAAACAGTGGTCCTTGATGGAGTTTCATCGATAAAAATTAAATTAAGTTCATCCATGCACTCTTGCTGACTTAATCCAGGTCGAAAGTTGTAAAAAATAATCGCACGAAAATGTTCACGATTTAATTCTATCTTTTGGCCGAGATGAAGCCTTAATGTTACTGTAAACAACACATAGCGCTCGTATGTCAAAACGTTCTGATTACGTATAACCTCAAAAATGTCAAACTTTACGATAGAGCTGTCAGTTGTCAGATTGCAACACTAGAGTTGTCCAATCCCGAAATATGAAAGGCAGCCCTCGTATGCCCTCATATTCAAATTATAATGCCAGAAGATTATCTTTCGCATAAAGTAAATGTCATGTCAATTTAAAACATATATCTTTGTTTTATTCCATTTCAAAGTTCTATACCTCTAAAAAAACACCCTTTAGTTTGAGAAAATTTGTTTCGTTTCTTAGATACAGCCATTGTAATTTTCAAATTTTCACTTTGAGTGACAAAATGTCGATTACATTAAATAATGTGAATAGTTTTATTGGCAACTTTTGTCGTGCTCAATGTGAGTAAAGATAATTAACACCTAGCCAAATCAAGACCACAGCGGTTTTTTAAAACTTTAAATGCGTTCCAATTATTCAAACCCTTTGCATTTCTCTTTTTCAATTTTGCACCGGCAATTTTTCGACGGTTCGTGTTATTTTTAACGAACAATCATTCGATTTTATATTTGCTGTAGAATGGAGTTCATCAAAAAAGAAAGGCACCGCGGATGCAATACGGCTTTGGTTTACGCAGGCAGAAGTAATCTAAAAATCCAGAAAATCCGAAATAATTATAGATACACATGGATGCATGGACAAATTACAGAGGTAGATATCGAATGTGTTCGCGAAACAGACTAAATTGGAAAATAGTCTCGCGTAGGTGTGCATAAGATTTATTGAACCGTGATCCTACTAGTTCTCTGGCAAATTCAGCAATTACCTGCGGTGCTGACTCTCTCTTTCGGGATTCTGTTTCCGTTTGAAATAGATTTCCAAACAATACGGTTTTTAAATTGATGAGGAAAGAAGAAAAAAATCCTTAGATAGAATTCGTTTATGGGGATCACAGCCATTTCAAATGCGATGCAAGCCTGCTTGTTAGGGACACGGTTCCTCATCATTACGCTTCCTTCTGCGACTTCTTTGAAAATTTTCTCCAATCAATATAAAAATTATATTAGCGAAATCTAGAAAATTTCCGACATAGCTGGTAGTATTCGGTAACAAAAACAGGTATATTTTTCATTTCATTACGATCCACGTATTTCATACACAGATTAGCAAATATAGATAGGCATGGGGGCAAATTCAAGGTCACATCCTCAACGGATAGAAACTGCTGCCCCAATAAATACAGGCTGGTCCTAGTCGAATACCTTTTATTCTTTACATTTTTTACCTTGTGTGCAGGTATCTAATGCTGGTGTTTCACACGTCTTTAAACGTCAGTCGTCTGCAAAAGATGACCAACCATGTTGGGTTCGTACCCTTCTTTAAAATCGATTTTTTTGTGAATGGATATATTCGTTCTATTTCTTCAACTATCGAAACAGTTTGCGAGGATGAAAGATTTTATCGACCAATTTATACCATTTTTTGCTATCGTTGGGTATTAATATTAGTCATTCAGGTGTTTTTCGTTCCGCCAAAGGTCAGTAACTTCAAAAGAGGGATTCGACGGCAGGGATCCATGGTTTCGTGTCGTTTTCTAGTAGAAAATTTCAGTAACTGCCAGGCCGAAAGGATTAATGGTACAATAAAAAGCAATCAAATAAAAATCTCCAAATGCCGAAAGAAAGCCTACCCAATAGTTCAGGTTTTTAAGTGATATGACACCTAACAACCGTTAAAATTTGTGTGTTGACATGTCCGTACATTTGATCTTCTCACTGGTAGATTGATTCTAATAATTTTCAACGTTGGTAGTCAGTCGTCTTCGCGGACAAAGAATGTACTATCTATTCTGTAGATAGTGTTATGTTTGTTAATTAATTTGTATTTTTTTAGTTCTTCTTTCAAATCGTTACTTTTTTCAAAATGTTTTATTTCCGGCTTTTTATTTCTATTTTGAACTCGAGTAGTTATGATTCTTTATTGTTTATTTTGTTTGTCATCGGAGAATGATAAATCTTCATTTATTTCCACAGTCAATAGTTATACGAACAAGATGAACTTGGAATACGTTGAGTTAATAAGCCAAAAATATATTTAAGTAAATTAATTATTATTACTATTGCTTTTATCACCATACTTTATGAACTTGCTCCTTTGCAATGCTAAACGATCTGTGTATGATTCCACTGATTAGCAATTATAGGCTAACACATGAATTTTCTATTGAATGAGAAGTCGGGAACACTAAAACCGCATCATGGCAGGATTGAAAAGTGGTATACAAACAAAATGAGCCGAAAATATTTCCATTAAAAACAATTATACCATACTATACTACCTACAAGCTTGCGATGTACAAATTCGTGATTAAAACAGTTTCGGAATTATTAAGTTTAAATTTAAATATTTATGACAGTTAAGACACTAATGGTGTTGTGGATATATTTGCTGTTTCAGCTAACTACATGTTACAAGTCATAGAAAAGTATTTGAGATATCCTGGGGATCTTCAGAGTGCAATGAAAAAAACATACAAATCATGAGTATACCTAAATCCAAGCAAGTATGTACTGCAACAAATCCTCTAATAAATTCTTTCTTTTTTGCACCTAGTACAGCTGCTGAGGTCACCAATGTAATAAGGCAGCTAAAAAAATAAAATGGATGCTGCGCTAGATGGTATAACCACAAAAATTTAAAAAAAAGTGTGGCCATATTGCTGATCCAATAGCGTATCTTATAGATGTATCGGTTGCATCTATTGTGCCTGTGTATAAAAAAGGTGATCGTTCTAACATACAAAATTATAGACCTATTGCTATTACCAGTAGTATATCTAAAATTTTTGAACGAATCATTTTCAACCGTATGATTGGATTTCTAAACATAAACAACACTATAACTGATGCTCAGCATGGTTTCCTTAAAACTAAATCCACTGAAAGTGCCACTTGTGATTTTTTCAGTTATGTGTACAAAAGCTTGGACAAGGGTGAACACGTTGCAGGTCTATTCTTCGATCTGTCTCGTGCATTTGACTGTTTAAATTTCAATTTTCTTGAGCATAAGCTGCACCGATTAGGTTTTAGAGGTGATTTTTTATTATTCATTATGTCGTTCTTAAAAAATAGAGAAATTTGTGTCAAAATACATTATACAACTTCAGAAATGCATGAGTTAAATATGGGTGTTCCACAGGGGTCTGTGTTGGGTTCACTCTTATTTTTACTATATATAAATGATATGCCTCTCAATATGAACTTACATGACGTAAAAATTGTGGTTTTTGCTGACGATACGTCTATAGCGGTCTCAGCAAAGAACCCTGAGCAATTACAAGCAAAAATATGTCACATTGTGCAAGTTGTTAGAAACTGGTGTGGTAAAAACAACCTTGTTTTAAACATTGACAAAACTGTTCGCATAACATTTTATAATAGGAAATATACCCCATCACTTAGACTTAATATAGATAATATCCAAGTAGACACAAAATTGGAAACAAAATTTTTGGGTGTCTATGTAAACGACAACTTAAGATGGATCTCTCATCTAAATCAGGTTTGCAAACAACTAAATAATGCATACTTTGCAATAATCAATCTAAGATATACTTTACGAACAAACTATTTTATAAACGTTTATTATAGCCTAGCTTATTGCCATCTTTCATACAATATCATGCTTTGGGGTAGTTCTCCTTACGCTATCCGTGTATTTCTAGCACAAAAAAAGACTATTACGTCTAATCTTTAACTTAAACTACACTGACTCATGTAGGCCTTCATTTATAAAATACTGTATTTTGTCAGTACCATCTATATTTATATTTAAATGTATTTTATTTGTAAAAAGCAATGTTAATAAGTTTGTTAGAAACTCTAGTGTCCATCATTATCCTACTAGGTATAATGATGAATTCAGAGTAGAAAACATAACACCACATTGTATGAGAATTCACCCTACTTTTTTGCCACTAAATTGTTTAATCATTTACCTAATAAATTAAAAATACTCACTGGTAGGAAATTTAAAATTTACCTTAAACAAATTTTGTTAGAAAAATGTTACTATTCCCTTTTCTGAGTATTTAGAAGATTCTAAATTTGTTTTTAAATATGTATGTGTAACTTGTGTAATACGTATTGGTATGTATGTGTATATATGTGTATATATATGTATGTGCATATATGTGTGCATATGTTTATATGTACATTACAATATAACTGATGAATTTACAGTTCTGTATGGAGACGATACAACATTAATATATAGTGAAGAAGACTCGGATAGACTTCTGACAAGTGTATGCCACACTCTAGACATGTACTTCTCGTGAATATGTCAAAGACACAATGTAATTTGGTAACCGAAAAGACCACACTTTCACTTTTTCGTATAGAAATACAGATATTCAGCCTTCAGGACAAGTAAATATTGATAAAAGGCAGTGGAATGTCGGGAGTGTGGCTCAGAGTATATCTAAATATTGCTATGCACTAAGTGTAGCTCAGAATATTAGCCGTGAAGCAGCACTGTCAGCATATCATGCATATATCCAATCAAAAATAAGATATGGACTAATTTTCTGGGGTAACTCTACCGAAGTTGAGAGAGTAACTTCAGAAAAGATGTATCAGAAGTATGTTTCAAATGAAAAAAAGAGATAGCTGTAAGCCTGTGTTCATAAGTAATAAAATCATGACGTTAACTAGTATGTACATTATTGATTGCTTTATGTTTGTCCATAAACATAAGGATCTTTTTGAAGGAGATGTGTTGAGTCATAGCTATGAAACAAGACATAGGTCTATTTTGATCCCACAAAAATATAATTTCAGGTGACAGTGTGTGCCTGAATGTATTCGAAACCTGCCTCAAGCCAAAATCAAATTATTTAGTCAATAAGGCCTTTTATTCAACAAATGATCCAGACAGGGTAAGACTGAGTAAAAAAAAATCTGTATTTAAAATATGTAACTATGTAATTCTGTTTTGTACTCTGTGACATTGTACTATGCCTTCTTTGTAGTATAAATAAAGGAATATCTATCTATGTACATTACAATTGTAATTATTTTTCTATTTGTCATGACGTGTATATCCATCTGTAATGGCTGAAATACAAAATCAAATAAATAAATATGTGTTTAATCCCACATTTCATCCTTTTAAAAATGAAATTCTTTTCTCAAATTTGAAATTTCACAAATCCGGCCGAATTGATAATATTTTGGAAGTGGATCTAAAAAAACTCCGCACTACTTTTAATATTCAACACCCTTCATAGCGTTATTTTAACCTCTCATCAGCTCGTATTGTCTCGCGAAAATGCGGTGTTTTTATTGCTCCGGAAAGGTGTATTAAAAATTAGAATAAAAATTGTTCCAGCATCATCCGGTAATTTTCCGGTGAAAAATACAACAGGCCCTCTCTGATTCTTAAGTTCCACGTTACATTAAGACGAGATGTTATACAACTTTAAAGCTTACTTAGAAGGAAGAACGCCATTGTTAACGAGACCTATTTGCATGAAGAAATAAGATTTAAAATTCTCCCTCCTCAAGAATGGTATTTATCATTAAAACAGTTAGTGTTGTATATAATTACGTCATGTTCTTTTGAGACACGTTTTTCGGGAATTGTTTGCCCTTTAATTTTACATAATTTAACAATTTATTAGCTGAATGTCAAATAAACACTTTTACACTGTTCAAAAAAAAACATTTCTTCTCACGAATAAATCGGTTCAATCAGTTTCAATAGAAGGTAGAGACATATTTATGACGTGAAGCAATTAACTTCATTTCTTTTACTTTTAAAAATAATACTGATAGGTCAAAAATCAACATTCTGTTCGAATCACTGTATCTCTAATTTTACCTCTATTTATATATACTAGAATACTCTTGTTCAATACCTCTAATGTTCCATTTCGAATATTCCACGGTATAAATCGGCTGATTAATGTTCTGTACAGTTCTTGCAGTTTCTGTCGGGCAGTGGCGTGTCCACAGTCAGCGTATGGTTCTTGTTAAACGGACAAATACATAACGCTAGGCCCTCTTTAAGACTTTTGTAAATGATCAGGAAGAACTGCCATTGAAGCTGGGCAGTACTACTGTAGGATATTCTTTCATCATGTCTTCCATCTACCTGAATTCCTGGGAACCAAAGGGTAACGAGGATATATACAGTACGACTCCCGAACCAAATGATGATATTCATTTCGCGTTAAAATTTTAAATTCTGTTATACGTATATTACACGTATATAATTAGCAGAGCTTTCAATCAGTTAAGGGAAGCGCAACAGATGAAGGTTCTTGGGTAAAAACAATATGTTGTTGAATTCAATTAATTATAGATGAAAACGTTACACCAAGTTTATTTTTTAAATTTTCAGTTTAAAAGGTAAAACCAATTTTTGTTATATACTATTTTCGACATTCAAATCTAAGCTTGCAAGTACTTAAACTGGAGGACATTTTACGATAATCATGATCACGTTAAATTAATCTTATTTAACTGTCTAGAAAGATATTATCTAAAAAATGTTTTTTGTAAGATTAAAAAATGAAAAATCTCTAGCGTTTCAGCTATTTGAAAATTGCATATAATCCTTATTTTAAAGATTTTGGTTGGTTCGAAGGCCTATTTCAGTGGACTATTAAGGGATTTTTGTTGGAATGTCTCCGGGATGTAAGAAACAATAATTTGAGTATGTTCAATCTCAGAAAAATGGGCTTCAATTATTAATAAACAAAATCTTAAAAACCGTAAACAGATGTCTTTTTCATTATATACCAAATAACAAATACAAATAAAAGTGCTTAATAATATGTGTTTTGGGGGGAAAATGTAGCTTAAAATTCACCTAGTTACTCGAATCTTGAGACAGACAGAATTGGTCGATTTGGCACATAACACAGCAAAAACCGCACCAGACTTTGGTTAAAATCCGTATGAATTATTCCAAAAAGTGACATTTAGAGGAACACAAATTTTCAAAAATAAACAACATCAATCGTAAAATCAATATCGATAGTTGTAAACAGTTCACAAACTCCTCACTACAAAACCAGACTAATACGAAATATTGAAATAGAAAACAGACAACTAAACAAAAGAGACGACGCCCTGCACATCTCCAACACATAAGATAATTATAAAACTAAAATAAAACACAATTAGACGCAAAATACAAACCCGTCAACAAGCGAAACACCCGACACGGCAGCGAAGGGGGCGGAGTAATGACCAATTACGACCTCCGACGGAGACATATAAAATAAAAAGCTAGAACCACCTTCGCACCGTAACAACGCATTGAGAATGCAAGTGAACGTTCAGGATTCCTAATCAATATAACGAACGATGTATTCCCGGAAAGTCTAGATCGTTTTTGTGAGATCAACTGCAAAAAATTCTCCTGGGTAATGATTTTCTAGAACTTCGACACTCTAATGCCTATACGACTGCTCCGACACTATACCCCACATACTAAAACGGTAAACGCGAACCGTGGAATCCGCAAGAGGCGGATAATAAGATGATTCGTAAGTACATCAGTATTGTGTTGTCAACAGCCGGGTCTTTAAGGTTTATCGTTGTAGCATCCTCTCCTCGAAAATCTCTCTCGTCAACAGTATACAAGATTAATGGTGGGCTTTGTTTATCCTGTGTAACTATCATTAATACATTTACTCTGCTTAAAGTATCTGTCTCTAGAACATTTATTTGCTGCTAAACGACACCCAAATACTTAGTGATTTATCATGGCTTTACTAATAGACCACTCGGTTTTAATCTGGAGAACGCGTTGAACACCTTAAAGGAAGCGGCACGAAGTGATGCCATCATTGATTACGGATATTTATCGAAAATGTCGCGACGATTTTCTCAGATTTGGCTGATTACGATATCCTCTATTCATCATTATGGAAACGATACTAAATATATGTGTGCATACTATCCGATAGGAGTCAAACTATGTGTCCAAATCCAACGAAGTATTAATTTCAGCACAATGTATTTTATTTGTAGCACATTTAAAGAAACTGAAAAAAAAATTTCTCAGATAACTTAGAAAACTAACTATATTTCATATCAATTTTATGTCTCAGACGAACAATTTCTGAGATAATTTAAATATAGGTTCAATTTTAATAAACAATAGAGACTCGATTGATTTGATGGATAGAAATGGGGTGTATAAGCTGACTGGTGATACTTGTGAAGTATTATATATAGGTGGAACATGCAGGTGCTTTAAAAATCGCCTGAAGGAACGTCTTAGGTGTTTTAAAAATAATAATTAATTTGATTTTTCACAATTTGCAAAACACTTAGAGAATAACCACAATTTTGATAGCTATAATGGGTAAATATCTGACATACAACTAACAAGTTATATTTTTCAATAATTTGGAACATTTGGAGATTCTTAGGTCGTTTAGAAAAAATAGTATGAGTACTCTCAATATACAATTACATCTTGATTATACACCGTTATATTCGGTTATGATATAGAGACACATTATATTTATAGGAGGTATGTCTCCATGGGGGGGGGGTGCTACAGCATCTTGCATAAGTGCTAATTTGTTTAAATCAATTTTATTTGCTTTATCTATGATGTGGTAAATTTAAATAATTTGACTTTACTCTCTAATTATTCTGTATACGTTATACTATATATATATATATATATATATATATATATGGAAACCAAGGGATATATAGTATAAGTTGTGGAACGTGCGACAAGGTATACGTTGGACAAACGAACAGGATAATTTCAGCCTGTTTAGATGAGCACAGATTAGCTGTCAAAAATAAACAGACAACATCGGCTCTGTTCCAACACCAACAACAATCGGGCCATAAAATCCATTTCGATAGTTGCAAACAGCTCGCACAAACAACTCATACGAGAAACAGACTAATACGAGAAACCATTGAACTCGAGAAAAGTGGACATCTAAACAAAAGAGATGACGCCCTGCACCTTTCTAACACATGGAAGAATTATTCAACATCAAAATAAAACAGAATTAGCCACGAAAAAAAACAAACCCGTCAACAAGTGAGACACCCGACACGGCAGCAAAGGAGCGGAGTCAACACCGACCAATCGAGAATGCCAAGTGAGACCTTGGCGAAACGTCTGCAGGATTCAAACATGAATCAATATAACGAACGGATGTATTCCCAGATAGATATTTCTTCATATATATATATATATATATATATATATATATATATATATATTAGTATTGGAGTACTAGTATCTTAGTATTGGAGTAACTAGAAGCGAGAATTATGCGAATCGACCTGAAGAGGGCAGATGTGACTCTGCCGAAACGTCGTCATTTTACCATCAGTTATCAACTACGCGGATGAATTCCCGGAAACCACCTAAAACATTTAGTGCCCGCGAAAACTTAAAAACAAATGTGTATATATATATATATATATATATATATATATATATATATACATAAGTAGTATGTATTTTAACAGATTTTTGTGAACAATAAGATTAATTTTTGTAGCTTTACTCTGAGGATTGGGTACTCATGACCCCGAAACTAGTCAGTTTGTCAACAACAACAACAAACATTTTTTGAGAATAAAATCATTTTAAAAGATTTGTGAGTTTTGGGACCTACTACTTCCACACCATTTTTAAGTATTTAATTGTTTGCAGAATAATATTATTTCAACTTTTTAATTAACTTACCTGTATTTTTGAATTTTTTGTTTCTGTTTTAAATTTCTTTATTTTATAAGAGCTTAATTAGAATCAATTTTTAATAACAGTAAACTTTGTTTAAAAACAATTTTAGATATTGCCACAAATAAAGCTACTTTTAAGTAGAGAGATACCTCGTATACAATGTGATATATGATGTGTTCATTTTAGTTTTTAAGCAGATCTATTTATGAAGAATTTTTTTTGTTGATATTAATAGTTTTCTATATGAATCCAACATACGTATCTATATACATACAAATTAAAAACACCATCTTTTTTGAAGTAGGTAATTAACACATATTTTAATTTACTTTCTTTAATAATAGAATTCGAATAACCCTAACACATTTATTTATTACTTTCACCTACCCCAAATTTTATCGTAAATAATAACGTAAGCAAAATTCATATATTTTTTACAAACCTCGTACACAATACTACGAAGATCATTACATTTTTTTATACTTTCTCCTCCGCCAAATTTGGTAGTACAACAACAAGTTTTTCCGGCTTTTCTCAAAAACGGCTTATTGCCATTGAATAAAATATGGGACCCCACATTTAGGGAGCCTCTATAATAATATCCAGTTTAAACTATCCAAATTAGTACATAAAGTAATAGCACCAAAAAGTGAACATAATTATAGACGATTTGGGAACTTCTTCTTTGAAGTCAGTTAAAAAGAAGATTTAACAGAGAAAAAGGTAAATATCGTCTCTCAATACAAACAACAGGTTTTGAAATTTATACAGATGCAACAAATTAAACCAATTTTTTTTCTATGTTCAGCTAAATTCGTAATAATCCGAAAAATTTATTGTTTACAATTTGATGTGACATTTGAAAAATTTTTCATTTTGATCCCGTTAATTGGTTTCTTGTGATTTCTAAAATCGTCCCGGCTATTTATGTAATTGTTATTATTATCCTCGCCTTTAGCCCTAACGGGTTAGCCTAACATCTTGAGACAATTCAGAATAAATCTGCGTATCCACGCGGACGGCTAGGGCTTTAATTAATGTAATTACATTGTGTTAATTAGGGTAGCTGTTTGGGAGTTATTGAATATAAGCCCCGCGCTGCAATTTCGGGTAAACCAAGCTAAATCCTATTCAGACGAAACCATCAAATGCCAAATGCCTCTGCAGATCCATTACTGTGAATCCGGCAGCTGCGAGTATTATTCTTATTGCTGAATTTATACCGAATGGTGCAGAAATTAAATTATTGTTAATTGAATGAACAAGGCATCTCCCAAGACAGGATATCGGGAGGATTTTAGAGAGACGTTGCAATCTCAAAAACAAATAAAAACAAAAATTACTATACATTTATTTTAAAATAAAAATGAAGAATGGAACGTTAAAGAATAAACGTCGACTAAAAATTGAAGACGATTCTTTAACCAACTTTAAAAAGAAGGTTCTCAAATGTTGTTCATGTGTGTTCAGCGGTTATTCGAAATCTGCACAAAGAATGTTTGAACTGCATTTTGTTAAAGGGAATCCCGAAGTGGTCCCATTTAACATCATACCGTTTTTTAGAAAATCGGTAAAAACTATATAACCGACTTTAAATCAATTAAATCGAAAATAAATGTCACTTAATCTATTTTAACATGGAAGTCCTCAATTGGTCTCTACATAGTGGTTCTTCATAAGTTGTTCTTCATAAAAAAATTCGAATGGTTGGAAACATATACTATAATCATCAGATGTCACTTTTTCAGCTGTATATTAGGTTTGTCAGTAAATACGATTTTTGTCTTCTGAACGTTGTTTGTGGCATATTCTTGATTACTTTTATGTTTTATTTTGGCAATAACACCACAATCGAAATAAAACTACGTACGAGGGCTGCCTTTTATATTTCGGGATTGGACAACCCTCGTGTTGCAATCTGATAACTGACAGCTCTATCATAAAGTTTGACATTTTTGAGGTTATACGTACTCAGAACGTTTTGACATACGAGCGCTATGTGTTGTTTACAGTAACTTAAAGGATTCATCTCGGCCAAAAAATGGAATTAAATCGTGAACATTTTCGTGCGATTATTTTTTACAACTTTCGACGTGGATTAAGTCAGCAAGAGTGCATGGATGAACTTAATTTAATTTTTGGCGATGAAAATCCATCAAGGACCACTGTTTATCGATGGTACGGTGCATTCAATCGAGGTCGTAGTTCACTCCAAGACGAATTTCGTGAAGGTCGTCTAAAAACAGTTGTTGTTCCGGAAACCATTGATGCTGTGCGCGAACTGATATTGCAAGATCGTCATGTGGCCTATCGTGAGATTGAGTCAACCTTACACATTAGTGGGACCAGCATACATTCAATATTGCATAAACATTTGAATGTCAAAAAAATTTGTTCGCGTTGGATCCCACACAATTTGTCAATCGTTCAAAAAAGGCTCGTGACGATTGGTCGAAAGAAAAACTCAAAAAATACGATCGCGGTGCTTCAAAACACGTTTATGACATAGTGACAGGTGATGAATCGTGGATTTCCGCGTATGAGCCCGAAAGTAAACAGCAGTCGACTGTATGGGTGTTTCAAGATGAGCCGAATCCAACAAAAGTTGTTCGCGCACGAAGCACTTCCAGCTGTCTTTCAAAAACTGGACAAACCCTACCACTAGAGAGAACAGTCAATTCCAACCGCCAGTTGTCTTCCAAGACGCCGATCACTCTTCACCACGACACTGCGAGCTCTCACACATCGGCTCAAACAACTGCATTTTTGACCACTCAAAACATCGATTTGATGAGTCATCCGCCGTATAGTCCTGACTTGTCACCAAATAACTTCTTTTTATTCTCGTACGTAAACAACAAACTGAGAGGTCAACGTTTTTCGACACCTGAAGAAGCGGTTGCTGCGTTCAGAATGCATGTTTTGGAGATACCTCAATCAGAGTGGAAAAAGTGCTTCGACAATTGGTTCAAACGCATGCAAAAGTGTATAGATCTTCATGGGGAATATTTTGAAAAACAATAAAGCGATTTTCGATGATTAATATTTGTTTTTGTTCTCTAATCCCGAAATATAAAAGGCAGCCCTCGTATATTGAAGGAAAACCAAACGTTTCAAAGTCTATTCTGACTTCGTTGTCAATGGCTTTATATTTATTGATGTAAATTGTGAAACGAAAATTATTATGTAGTGTTAATAAGAGAAGTTCTGGGTTGATTCGGAAGGTTTGTTTTCTGTTCAAGTCTGTCTAACTCTTTGTTGATAAATTTTGAGTACAATATATAATAATTTTCGTTTTGCAATTTACATCAATAAATATAAAGCCATTGACAACGAAGTCAGAATAGACTTTGAAACGTTTGGTTTTCCTTCAATATACGTCGTTTTATTTCGATTGTGGTGTTATTGCCCAAAAAAACATAAAAGTAAAACGATTTTTGCTTAAACATGAAATCCATATATTATTGATAATATCTAAAATTCAAATAGAAGTAAGTACCCACAGTTTCTGAATGATTGAAAAGTTACTTGTGTAAGAAAAGTACTACTGTAAAACAACTTGCTACTGTTGAAGAAAATAATTTGGAATCGGTCACAAAGGCCAGCTTAGCATTCATTTAAGGATTATGGAAGGTCTCAACAAATTACTAATGTAGGTGACATGTTAAGTTCTACAAAAGTAGCAATTGTATCAAGAAGACGACATTTTTGGTATTTAAAAATCAGTGACAACATTCCCAAAATTTAAGCATGGCTGTGCAGTCTGCAAGACTTTAGTGTGAGTATGACCATGAAAAAAAAGTTCCACAAACAAACATTTCCAAGAAGTTGTGGGTGGCGAGTAGTTTCTATTTTAGCTGACCTTTCAAAGTTTTTAGAAGATAAATTGAAAAGTTATGGTAAGCTTGATGTAATATATTGTTGGAATTATCCAAAACAATCCAAAATGCATACAAAAAGATAATTTACTCCTTGTCAGGCAATTGATTCTCGCTGCTTTCTATGGTCACCTGACTTCGAAAATCGCCTATTGATCCAATGCCATTAGTTTATATTTAAAGAAGACCGTGACTCAAACAAATTTTTTTGTTTCCTTGGGAAATAATACCACAATCTAAATAAAAAGCTATATATTGAAAGAAAAACCAAACGTTTCAAAGTCGATTCTGACTTCGTTGTCAATGGTTTTAAAATATGCATTGAAAATGTAAATTGCAAATCAAACTTTCACTTTGGAATTTACATTTTCAATCCATATTTTAAAGCCATTGACAACGAACTCAGAATCTTTTGGTTTTTCTTTCAATATACAGCTTTTTATTTCAATTGTGGTGTTACTTCCCAAGAAAGCATAAAAATAAAAATAATAAAGTTGTTCTGGTTGGCAGTTGCCTTTCCTTAACAAATAGAAAACTATAAGTAGTTAAACAAAGAGAGTTCTGGAGCGGAAGTGGGCATAAAGGTAACCAGTCATCGAGTTCTCGCCGGGAGCTGTTGGTAGTTGTTGTTTGGATAAGAAGAAGAAGACATTGGGAAGAAGAAGACATTGGGAAGAAGAAGACATTGGGGGTGGTCGTAGGGGTCCGCGAAAGACATTTGGGTGTCTCGCAGAGGTGAGCGCCATCTGTTGTTACTAAATGAAAGCCATTGTATTGTGGGTTGCGTGTGTTGCAGAGGTGCGCGCCATCTGTTGTTAATAATTGAAAGCCATTGTATTGTGGGTTGCAGGGTGCAAGCCATCTGTTGTTGGTTGTGGTGGTTAGAGAGAAAAAAAGCTAAATACTTGGCCAGGTATCGAACGCGGCTTACCTGATTACAAAGTCCCAGCGAGCTGCGCTAATGCGGTTAATCGAGAAATGTTTATTTGAAAAGGTATAGTACATGCCTGTTGCGCGGGCGGGGGAGTGTTCGGTTGGATATTTGGGGGCGAGGCGGGAATGGTATTTTGTTGTCGTAAAAAAATTTAAAATCTCGGTATTTTGTTGTCTGTAAAAAAAATTAAAATCTTTTGCTTAAGCCAGCGCGAGAACGTCCACTATCTATAGTTTTCGTAGCAAGAACGGCAACTCCTTCGAGTCCTTCGAGTCTCTGTCGGATGATTCAAGGCATTGAACGCCTGCATGCGCGAGAACGTCCACTCCTTCGAGTCTATAGTTTTCGTAAGCGAGCGCCAGCCTGCGCAAGAACGGCAACTCCTTCGAGTCTCTGATTTTGTCGAATGAGTCAAGGCCAAGAGTAATAATTTTGAGATGAATCAAGAATTTGATGTTATGGTTTCTAGTAGCCTGCTAATAATTTTTAGAATAAAGTAACGAACGAGGTGCAAGATGAGCATAGTGTCTCATCAACTACTGTTGAATGCAGATCGATAAAAATGACTTTACTTAAATCAAGTTTTATAATATTCACATTAATTTTGAAAAATGTCTTGTATGTTAATATACCTTATGGAACCAAGGACATAGCTGTATGCCCTTCAGGGAACTGTTTGAACCGCTCCAACTATACATTGATGGCTCGAGATAGATTAAACGATGGACGGTTGCCTGTATATTTTGCTCGCCTGTCAAACACAGCATCTTGCCAAGACGAAAAAACTTTACTATCGAACAGCTCAATGACTATACGTGATGCCAACCTACAAGAGGAGCTCCACAAAGTGCTGATTCTTATTTGTGTAACACTCTCTACAATTACAATATTATTACTTAAATTAATTGTGAAATTTATAAGGAAAAGAATGAATAATTAAAACATTATATACAATGTTGCGTGTGAATTTGTTTCTATTTGATGAACAAAGTATTATTAAATTTTCTGGCATTACCAAATATTTATTTTTGTAAATATATTTATCAAGAGGTGGCGCATGAGAGATGCCCCGTTAATTTTCTTGATTTGTTTCGCCGGAAGCCATCCTCAATCTCAACTTCTTTTCTGCGACTTTTAATCCTTGTGTGACTTTTGGGCTCTGCGAGAGTGATATCCGGCGTTTTTGCCAACAAATTAATCCCAGCCGGTCAAATTTTTCACGAGAGACAAGAGATAAATGATGATGAGTGTAAGTTTCTTTCTTAAAGGGGTAAATCTCTTCCGTCGATGCTGAGGTACAGACGGTGAAAGCAACGAGAAGACAAACTGGCCCTTGTTTTTAATTATTGCCGGGAGATTAAAACCTGCAGCCAAAATGCAAAAGGATATTACCTCATTTGTAACGTTATAAAGGAAGAAAACTTCAACCCTACCGACTCGCCTTGGAAGTACAGTCACAGGGCAAGATTGTAATCTTGTTTAATTCTAATTACAATTTTCTTGGGAAAGTCGAAACTCCAATGAATAAAACAACCTTCATTGTTACGGCTTGCTTCTTATCGTCGTGTGGTGACTAATTCATAATTTACATTATCTGTGATAGAGAATCTTCAATAAAAATTTAGCTCGACTTGGAACTTTTCACTAAGTATAGCAATTTGAATATATTTCGACAAATTTAACGAATAATATGTAGCAGTAGTTGCAATTTTTGTACGAAGTTCATTCATTCAACAGTTTTTCTTAAAAATCAGTATCTGGGTCATTTTAGATAACTTGTGTTCTAGGTGCAACTTCAATAGAAAAAAAAAACAACAAAAATTAGAAATGGCACAGCCACGGTACTGACACCAAAATGAAATATTCAAAATGCTTGCCTAATACATCTCTTTAAATACTTACAATAATTAAACTAATGATAAATTATAGGACTTTGATAATCATACAGAGACATTTACGGTATTTTCTTCTCTAATTTATTTCCACTACTTTAACAGAATTAATATTCACAGAACTATTTACAATTTATCTCTACTTAACTATATGGTAGTCGAATACTGAATGAATCCCAGCGCCAGCTGTCCGTATTTCTATATTTTTCTCGGAATTCTCTAGTAGATCAACGAGCCATCGAGAAAAGTGTTCTCGAAGATTGGATAAAATTCGACAAAATCCCGTTACCGGTCGGCCTCGTGTCGATAGACAAACATTTCGGATTCCCAGAAATAGCGGACGATTGCCGATTCCACGAACTATCGGAAGAATATCCGTCACAATATGTTTTAATTTTGTTATGAACATGACATTGTAAATAGGTGAAAAGATTCATGAAGAGTGTTTGCAAATGCTAAAGAAAAGTGACACCTGATTGCCCAATTTCTCCAGTTTTTCTGATGGATTTTCCAAAGGTAATATTGCATTTTTGTCTTGTTCCCAAAGGTAGGCCCCTGATAGGGTTAAATCGGGAATGTAGAGGATACTCCAAATCTGACTGTTAAGGCAATTGTATATTAGTGTGACTGCACAGAACCACGTTGAATTTAAGAGCATTAGTAAGTCCCGTATTGGAAAACCAATAACCATGGTAAACCATGAACGATACCGTGCTGATTTAAATTAAGCAAGAGGTTTGGTCTATTAGGTTGTAAAATCAGTATTTTATAATAATTTAAATTTCTAATTAGAGTATTACATTAATGTTTAAATTCTATACAAATATATACACAATATAACAAAAGTGGTAACAAATTGAATTTCGAATTTTATTTCGGGATATTTAGATATACTTCCTAATAAGGTTACCTCGAAAGGATTACTTGTATGTATTATATTAGGCGCATTATATATTTGTAATTTTTTATTATTAGATTTGCAATAATAAATAATTAAGGAAATTACTGTAGGACTATTTCAATTCTATTCCCAGTGTGTCAAAAACGCTACAAAGTTAGTGTTGTTTGTTTGAAAATATTGTGAGAGCTTATAACACTTAGTATGACACTCTACCTTACTAATTCACCATTTATACGTTTATAAGTTACTTTGGCTTTCTTGAGAAACAGAGGATAATGAAATCAGGCCAAAAATACTTAAAACGGTTAAATCGGTTGTTGCCAAAAATTAAGAATTCACAATACGAAGCGAACATATTGGATATTTGAAAAGTTAAATCGTAATGTGAGCAACCAGTTATACACCGAATTACAGAGATTACGAAAAGTGCTTAACAGGTAAAGCAATAAAAACTACTAATGACACCATCATCCAACAACGATTATACAACTTAAGGCCCCGAAAAACGAATATAAAAGTCACATACAGTATATAGTCTTTTCACTATAGTTCAGAATTCACCTTTCAAAATAACAAATGCGAATTGTCTACTTGTTGAATGGGGGGCAGTGTGAATTTTAGTTTAGCTAATAAATCTCATATTCCTTTAATTTTGGATTAAAGAATAAAATTACCAAAGACTCCTAGCATGTTTGTCTCAATTTGGCATTAATGCGTAATAATATCGTTGGCCAAAGGATCAGATACCAAACAAGAAACTGGTAAGGGTAGGAGAAAATTAAGTTAATACAAGAAACGGGCGATGTTACAGACCTGACGTGTATGAAATGATAAATCGAAGGCCAGAAGAGAGGCGAAATCCTTCCTCGAGGGTTGTTGTTTGTTGAGGTGAACCTTGACGATGAAGATATTTATATATTTGTAGGATCGACGCCGCCTGGGGAAGTTCTCAAGTGTATATTTTCTCTCGAGGGACACATCCACGGCGTGATTTGTCAGTAAAGCGAAGTTTATACTAAGTCAAATTATGAGCGCGAGCTATTTGAACTTGCATTTTGTTAAGATTTCATGAGAACTGAATTTATAATTAGTTCTTGAGGGGTCTTTCCTCGTAAGTGTAATATAATAATTAGGAGTTCGTGAGGGTTAGTTGCTTTGTTTCACAACGAAACTTCACAGTCTCTAGCCGTTATAAAAATTATATCTTGAAAATTATATGTTTAAAATTAGTGTTCAGTTTTACAAAATTAAGAAAAACAATTGTTTGCAGAGTTCTCAGCTATCACTTAAAAAACTTCAGTTTAATGGCTATACCCTAAGAAATAAAATAGTGTGTTCAAACATACAAGCTGTTACAGATCAGACCTGATCAAGAACAGACATTAGAGCCGTTGTAGAAAGGCGGTACCGGTCACTAGATAACTTAAAAGTTCAGGTACCTAGTGACAATTGGGGAGTAGGCAGATTGAGACCCCGAGTTCCATCTGGACTCTGAAACTCTTTTTCATTTTTGTCTATTGAAAATGGCTCCAAAGCAGGAGTCGAAACGTCGAGTATATAGTAAATTTAAAGTTTTCGAGGGCACAAAATGTGTTTGGTGGTTTCCGGGAATTCATCCCCGTAGTTGATAACTAATCCCTACCGGGATCGATGGTAAAATGACGACGTTTCCGCAGAATCACATCTGCCCTCCTCAGATCGGTTTGCATAATTCTCGTAGCCTGCTGCTTGCGTTTCTAGTTAGTATTCGAGTAACTAAAAGCACAACATCAAAAGGAATGTTTGTGAACATTGAAATCAAGTCTAAACTAACCATGATATAATTACTAGGATTCTGATAATAATTATATACATTAGCAAATGTGAAAGAGTCTTCAATATAAATACTATTAATAATAACCCCACACCTAAATATTTGTTTCTATACTTTATATTAAAGACAATTCATCTAAAATAATTAAAACATTTAAGAAACATCAATATATCACATGAATGTATTAAAACTGTCAATAGTTTGTTTAGCAAAATTAATGACAGAGCTCCAGACAAATTAAAATCTAATAGTATCAATTGTAAGAACTGCCCAGCTTCTCATGTGGGACAAACTTCTAGACTATTAAAGGATAGAATTGTCTCACACAAAAGCGACATTAGACTTGGCAAAGAAAGTTGTGCCTTGGCCACTCATTGCATATCCAATGATCATAAAGCAGATTTTGACAACGCTCAAGTACTGATTAACGAGGGGAATCTTTTTAAACGTAATTTCCTAGAAATGGTTTGTATTAACATTTAATCGAATGATATAAACGAAAAAACGGATATTTCGAATCTTAATGGTCATTATTCTAATTTGTTGTCTACGGATGATAGAATATCTCCAGTATTTAATAATTATATATCTAATTTCTGAAAAATATCCTATATAAAATTTATAATCTTTGGCAATTTAATTCAATTACACCATTGCCATGATATTTTAAAGTATATCTACATGTCTCCGTGACTTTCGTTTAAATTTCTGTCATCCATATCAACCTTTTTCATATGTTTAAAAAAGAATTCCTTTGTATTTTTTAATACTGGGTTACTTTATTCTTAACCTCAAGTTTTGTACGTATTTTTTCTGATATTTTGTAAAACTTATAATAATTTCACCAAAACATTCTGGTATTGAAGTGATGAAGAAGAGAAACTCTTCGGAAGCTATTCACTAAACAACATAGAGTTAACACGTAATTTAATTCGCCCACCCTCAACCTATATACATATATGTATATATATGACGACGTTTCGGCAGAGTCACATCTGCCCTCTTCAGGTCGGTTCGCATAATTCTCATAGCCTTCTGCTTTCGGTTCTAGTTACTCGAATACTGCGAAAGCGGATGAATTCCCGGAAACCATCTAATACATTTAGTGCCCGCGAAAACTTAAAAACAAATATATATGTATATATAAAAATTGATTAAAATTTTTCTTGGTTTTTGGTGATTTGTTTATTTGATTTTAAATGTTACGTTTCGGACACATTTTGTCCTTTTCCAAACATGTCAAACTCAATCTAATAGTTACAATTATTTTAAAACTATGGTTATTATATAAAAATAAAATTACTTACAATAGACATTTATGGAGAGGACACTAATTTTTTTCTGGGCACATTTACACATTTAACACATAGTAACAAAGAAAATATTTTAACTTAATGGTATTCAAAAAAAACTTGGTCAGCGAGATATCTGCACTTCAACTCTACTCACCCACTTATCCAAAAAAAATCTGTTACAATGGGGTTAGCCGACAGAGCCACAAAACTATCTGATGATGAGTTTAGAGATCATGCAATAAATAAAGCGAAAAATGCATTCAAAGCAAATGACTATCCGAACAAAATGATAAATCAAATATTTAAGGCCAAGCTAAGAGTATTCCGAAGTCATGCACAAGAAAACCAGCCACTAGAACGAAAAATAAATACGAACAACCATAGATTCTTGTCTGTGCCGTATGAAAAAGGTATTTCAACACAATTCAAACGACTACAAAGCAAACACAATATTCATATATGTCATAAAGGATATAATTTAACTTCAAGTAATTTCAGTAGGTATGCTTAAAACAAAAACGCCCAAAAATAAAAAAAAGTAACATTGTTTACGAAATACCATGTAAAGACTGCAAGGGTGTGTACATCGGGCAAACGTCACAATACCTTGAAAATAGGTTAAAATCCCACAAATATGACAAAAAAAAACAGACGGCATTGACAAACCATGAAAAAACAAAAAAACATTCTTTTAATTTCAAACATACTAAGATAATCAAATCTGAGCCACATACCAAAAAACGTGAATTGCATGAAATGTTGTATATTCAAAAAAATCAATTTTCGATAAATGACAGGAAAGATGTAAACCATGTCGAAAAAATCTACGCTGCTGTTCTCAAATAATTGGAAAAAAATTAAGGACAAAACATCGTGATACAAATAAAACAATGAAATACCTACTAATGTGATGGGAGTCAGACATTAAGTTGTGTGTGAACGTAATTGTAAATAATTTTAAATGTGTAAATGTGCCCAGAAACAAATTACTGTCCTGTCCATAAATGTCTATTATAAGTAATTTTAATTTTTATATAATAATCATAGTTTTAAAATAATTGCAACTTTTAGATTGAGTTTGACATGTTTGAAAAAGGACAAAATGTGTTCGAAACGTAGCATTTAAAATTAAATAAACAAATGACCAAAAACCATGAAAAATTTTAATCAATTTATATGAAATATATGGTGAAAGAAACTCTAAAGTAATAAATAAACAATATATAAGTGACAGTGCTAAAATGCGTCAGGGGGGTCCTAAGTGCTATTAAATTGTTTTTAAAGATACTGCAAACTTCATATTAATAGTTCTTTTCATTGCAAATTGTGTATCCTGAAAAAATTAAATAATTTCAAAATGTCCGTTAAGCTTTAATTGTCGCGCAGGGTATATAGTAGATATTTCGTTATTTATATCTAATAAAAATTTAACCTTATACTTCCATATAATGAAATACTAATTACTACCATGTTTGTATGGTTTATTCTTCAAGCCCACTTTCAAAAAACGAAAATTCTTTATGTTCCCAAATAATCGGCCAAAATTGACATCCTCAAGCCTTGACTGGGGCAAAATTTCATTAAAATAACTAATGCTACCCGGAGCGGTGTCCTGTTATCTTGTCTTTTATATGGACATGAGATAACAAGCAAGTTCGAGCGCTTCACTTGAGAATGTGTTACAGCAGCTCGTTAATTGGAGGTAATAAACCGCTTAAACGGGTCAAAGAAAGGTTCAAAGGTTATACCTGACGTTAATTATTAAAATATTAGTTGATCTTTGACGAAGTCGTTAAGGATATCGAAGTACACGAAAAAAGTAATGCCTAGGAACGATCCTAACGATCCTTTGTGGGATAACAGATTCGTCGTTAGATTAAGCTGGATTTACGAGCCGGTCTTATTCTCTTAGTTTAATAACGATTTGTCTTTTAGAAAATATTATGTTGCCAAAGTTACATATTCAAACTTGATACAACAGATAGTTGATTATGTCATCTTGAGCATCATACAAGGGCAGCCTTTTATATTTCGGGATTAGAGAACAAAAACAAATATTAATCATCGAAAATCGCTTTATTGTTTTTCAAAATATTCCCCATGAAGATCTATACACTTTTGCATGCGTTTGAACCAACTGTCGAAGCACTTTTTCCACTCTGATTGAGGTATCTCCAAAACATGCATTCTAAAAGCAGCAACCGCTTCTTCAGGCGTCGAAAAACGTTGACCTCTCAGTTTGTTTTTTACATAAGGGAATAAAAAGAAGTCATTTGGTGACAAGTCAGGACTATACGACGGATGACTCATCAAATCGATGTTTTGAGTGGTCAAATATGCAGTTGTTTGAGCCGATGTGTGAGAGCTCGCATTGTCGTGGTGAAGAGTGATTCGTCTTCGGCGGTTGGTTTTCCTCATTTCTTGGAAGACAACTGGCAAACAAATGCTTGTGTACCACTCAGAATTGACTGTTCTGCGTTGTTCTAGTGGTACGGTTGCGACCTGTCCAGTTTTTCCGAAAAAACAGGCGATCATTTGCTTGGAAGTGCTTCGTGCGCGAACAACTTCTGTTGGATTCGGCTCATCTTGAAACACCCATACAGTCGACTGCTGTTTACTTTCGGGCTCATTCGCGTAACTCCATGATTCATCACCTGTCACTATGTCATAAACGTGTTTTGAAGCACCGCAAACATATTTTTTTAGCCATTTGACATTTGACAAATTGTGTGGGATCCAATGCGAACACATTTTTTTGACATTCAAATGTTTATGCAATATTGAATGTATGCTGGTCCCACTAACGTGTAAGGTTGAGTCAATCTCACGATAGGTCACATGACGATCTTGCAATATAAGTTCACGCACAGCATCAGTGGTTTCCGGAACAACAACTGTTTTTGGACGACCTTCACGAAATTCGTCTTGGAGGGAACTACGACCTCGATTGAAGGCACCATACATCGATAAACAGTGGTCCTCGATGGAGTTTCATCCCCAAAAATTAAATTCAGTTCATCCATGCACTCTTGCTGACTTAATCCACGTCGAAAGTAAAAAATAATCGCACGAAAATCTTCACGATTTTATTCCATTTTTTGGCCGAGATGAATCCTTTAAGTTACTGTAAACAACACATGGCGCTCGTATGTCAAAACGTTCTGAGTACGTATAACCTCAAAAATGTCAAACTTTACGATAGGGCTGTCAGTTGTCAGATTGTAAAACTAGGGTTGTCCAATTCCGAAATATAAAAGGCAGCCCTCGCAATACACAAAATTAAAACTCGAAATCCAGAAGTTTCTGGAAAACATAAGAGATTCCAAATCAAAAGTGGTGGCGTGGGTGAAGTTGCTACCCGATGATATTCAAATATCACCAGCATCCGTTAGTTTGCCCGTAATGCAAATAATCTTCATGACAATTGTGAGAAAACAAATGTTTTTGTTCATTAATTCATTGTGTTCTCATTGAAAAACACTCCGGGGCGTAGTGTGCAGCAAGTTGCTCTCCAAAAGTTGGGATATCAATTTTTGTTGAGTATGGCAGAATTTCTTCGCGCCATCGTCGAATGTCAATGAATATATCGCAAAAAATAGGAATCGAATCCCTACAAGATGAGAGAACAAAATACTTGTATGAAGGACACTAACAAACAGAGCTAACAACACTCGAATTTTGGAAGATGAAAGATTGGTGAAACGCTGGCTAAAAATTAGAATAAATATTCTAAACGCTACAAAGGAAGCCAGAAAACAATATATTATTCGCTGAAGAAGTAAAATAAAAATGCAAAAAAAAGAAGAAAGCATATATGAAATACATGACAAATAAGACATAGGAACAAATGTGGAGGACACCTGGATAGATTAATTGAAGAGATTATATTCAGACGACCACTCCCAACAAGAGAACCAGAAACACCAGAAATCATAACTGAGGAGGAGACCAGAATAATCATAAGGGAAGTAGGGGAAGCATAAAGAAAATTCAAAAATAGAAAGTGGGGTGTTATTTACGTAATACATAACAAAAAGAAACAAGAAGATAGCAGAATCGACATCTGACACTTCTAAAATACAAATATTGCTAGAGATAAGAATATCAAGAAGAATTACGAGACAAATACTAAGAGATCAAGCAAGAAGTCATTAAATCAGAAGAGCATGCAAAGTGAAAAGGACAAACGAGTGGGTATTGAAAAGCAAAAGAGAATGGCAGAATACCAAGAGAAAATTGACAGTAGGGAGAAAAATTGTGGGTCGACCCTAGAAAATATGAGTGATAATTACTATAAAGTCACACCTCTTTAAAGAATCAAGCAGAACTGTCTAACAAAAAGATAGAAGAAGAAGAAGTAGTTGTTTTTTTTTGTCTAGTTTGGTTCAAGAATGTACAAGACATAATTTGAAAAACAAATACGAGAAAAAAAAATCATAGCCCACTACTAGCTATTCTAATATTATATCTACTTATATCGATTATGGATGCTGATAGATCGCTGAACAATGGTAAGGAGCGGGTAGATCAGAATACAACTGAAATAATCATAGTCACCTGAATAAGCAATACGTTTATATAAATTAATTCTATTTACGAAAAGAATATACAGTTATGGCCAAATGTGTGGAACCAAGTAAATATCTCTGGAATTATTAGAGATATCAAAATGAAATTTGGAAGGTGGATACTGCAGTAGATTGCCTATTTGTTTCCATTTTTTTTACAATTTTGAACTTCCTGTTTTACCGGAAGTAATGTCGATTTTACAATTTGCAATGAAACACCCTGTATAGTATCTTAGTCTCTGATGAAACATTTTATTGCGAATACAAAAATATCGGGTTTGATATTGTTTACTTCAATACCTACCGAGATATTAACAGAAAAGTAACTAAGGAAAGGAAAAATTCGATGGTAGCTAAACTCGGTTCAGATTTCATTTACGCCCGATATAAACAAACCGCTGGGTAAAGATTTGTATTTCTATTGGCCAATCAATGGCATTATACCGTCACAGTCAGCAGCACTGCTTCTTCCATAGTCGAATACACGTGCGTTTGTTTAAATCAGGTGCAAATTAAATCTAAATCATGAATCTGAATCTGTTTAGTAGTCCATGAAATTCATTGCAGAAGTGACAGTAGTTGTCAAAATAAGTTATTAGTTTTTTTTTTATTTGAACAAAAAAAGATTGTATTGTTTTAATTTGATCGTAAATTGGCCGAATTAAGTGAAAGAGAAAGAATAGAAATATTAATGAACAAGTGGAACAGTTAGCAATTTACCAAAAAGTGGACTGTTAAAAAGTGCAAGTAATGAAGGTGTAGCTCAAAATGTTGCTACATCTTTGGAAGAAAATCCTCACTTATCCACTATCGACCTCGCCAATATGCATGGAATTAGCCATCGTTCAGTAGGAAGGATATTAAGGCGAGAAAAATATCATCCATACAAAATTCGCCTCGTTCAAGAACTCTCCGAAGACGATTTCGACAGACGTTTGCAATTTTGTGAAACGATGATGGATATTTGTAACCGTGATAATAATTTTATAAGAAATGTGGTGTTTTCAGACGAGGCTACATTTTGTTTAAATGGTACGGTGAATCGACATAACTGCCGCTAGTGGACGCAAAGTAATCCTAATTGGGTACAAGAGGCTCATACACAACATCCCCAAAAATTGAAAGTTTGGGCCGGCATTTATAACAACAGAATCGTGGGACCCTTCTTCCTACAAGAAACTTTAAACGGAGATAGATAGGTATTTACAGCTCTTGGAGACACAAGTTATTCCGGCATTGGAGGTAAAAGGACAATTACTAAATAATATCTGGTTTCAGCAGGATGGAGCACCACCCCATTACGCTCGCATTGTTCGAGATCATTTAGATAGATCATTATCATCACAGATGGATTGGAAGAAGGGGTACTTATGAATGGCCTGCACGAAGTCCCGACCTTAATCCACTAGACTAATTTCTGTGGGGTTACTTAAACTCTAAGGTTTATGTTGATAGACCAAATAATTTGCAAGAATTAGCTGCAAGAATAACTCAAGACATCCAGAGAATTACACCAGAAGCTAATGTTACTAGAGAATTTAAAAACCGACTTGCTTATTGTCAAGAAGTAAACGGTGCTCAGTTTGAACATCTAATACATTAAGTTTAGTTGAGTTAAGTTTCAATGTTTTGAAAATCACTTAGATTTAGTTAATAATTATGATTATATATTTCTGTAATGGATATTAGCTTTTCCTTTCCTTAATTACTTTTCTGTTAATATCTTGGTAGGTATTGAAGTAAACAATATCAAACCCGATATTTTTGTATTCGCAATAAAATGTTTCATCAGAAACTAAAATACTATACAGGGTGTTTCATTGCAAATTTTAAAATCGACATTACTTCCGGTAAAACAGGAAGTTCAAAATTGTAAAAAAATTTGGAAACAAATAGGCAATCTACTGCAGTATCCATCTTCCAAATTTCATTTTGATATCTCTAATAATTCCAGAGATATTTGCTTGGTTCCACACATTTGCCCATCACTGTAATAAGAGAACACAACTGCTTGCGTTATACCATTAATAAACAGAATAAAGAGCAGGAAGTCCAAATGGAACCTTGGGGCACCTCAGATAAATTGTTGAGCACACAGAGTCAGTGTAGTTAAGATTCACCAACTAATGAAAGTGCCACTTTATAACAAAGAACATGTGATCAACGGAATCTATCAGCAAGAGCAAGCACACTATGATAATAATTGTAGTAGTACCCCAGCATATAATAAGATTAACATAATGATGGTTATATGGGGCAGACAGAACCCTAATGTCATTTTTGCATTACAGCACACGGTTGATGTGTAAGACTCTTCGTCATAGGAAACTGAATGTATTATTGACGAGAGCTGTTTACTTCAAGCATCCCAATTAGCTAATCAGACATCCCATCAAGTTCGATTCTCTATGTGCATATAAATCATTACGTAAATGAGCGTGTTCTTCGGGAGGAATATGGGTGTACAAGCTTAGGAGTGAAAAGTTGAGAAATCGTTGATTTTGCGGTTGCAGGTGCAAGTCATTTGGTCGGAACGAGGAAGGGAAGGAACGGAATGAGACATAAACGCCGTGAATCGTTGCGTGGCAAAGTTCTTTAATCGAGCTTTCTTGTTAAGTTAACCTCTCGTACAGTTGCCGCGTTAGACTCACGCGTCGCCGAGTTATGCTATTGCACCCTTGTGTATAATTCCACCACAATCATTCTCGTTTAAACAGTAACTTGAGAAAAGTACTTATGTACACGTTAATTTTTATGTTATGTTCGTTTTGTTCTTCCAAAACACCGACTCGGACTTTCACCGCGAAATTAACTTCGAAGGGGTTGCGGATTTAAATAAACCCGAATGGCCGTTTTATGCCGCAATTAGGTGTTCTTATCGGTAATTGGAGCAATCGCAATCTCCCTATTTACCTTTTATAAAAGCTATTTTCATAAAATAAAGAAGCTATTTGCCCAGCCATTTTTTTAGCAAGGGGTTAATTTAAATGAAAAAAACTCCAGTGTTATGAATATTGCCAATGATTTTTAGAAAATCGGAATAATCTTTTGCTTTTTGGTACAGACAAAAAAAACATAAACAGTATTATAGGTACAAATGTCAAAAAAAAATACTACTCGCAACGTTTCAATAGCTTTGTATCTGCTATCGTCATCAGGTGAATGATGGGAAATTCAGGTTATCCCTGGTATTTATAGCTTTAATCGGTCATGTATCCCCGGTTACGGTCATTGGGTCTCATCCGGTCCAATCAGCGTCCTCGTATCTGGCGGTTGGTTGTCGGTGATGCGTAGCGACAGTGGCCGAAGAAGGGGTTTCCAAATGTTTTTAATTTGGACGCTGGGCTCGCTAATTATATTCTCGTTCGAGATTATATATGCTGTCTCTATAAATTTTCTGTCAAACCAATGCTCCTCTTTGTGAATTACCTTAGCCTGGTCCCAGTTGATGATGTGGTGTTCGGTCCACGCGTGGTTAGCTAGCGCAGACTTCGTGAGCTCTGCCCTTTGAGTAGCTGTGCGGTGTTCCTTAACCCTGGTGTCCAGCGGTCGCTTTGTCTCTCCAATGTAAAGATTGCCACATTTACAAGGTATACTGTATATACAGTTTTTTGGTATTGCTGGAGCGTCCGGCCTCGTTCTTGTAATCATTCTCCTTAGAGTGTTGCTGCTCTTGAAGATCATTCTGATTCCATATCTGTGTGCAATTCATCTAAGTTTCTCCGACAAGCCTTTAGTATACGGTAATAATAGAGTTGCTACCGTGGTTTCCTCTTCCTGCCTAGGTGGTTTGTCCAGTTCTTCAAACAGCTTGTTAGTGATGGTTTCTGGGTATCCATTCGCCAAAAGGTCTTCTCTAAGTTTCACTTGTTCTTCTTTGAGGACAATGACCATGACCGGCGACGCATGACCGATTAAAGATATAAATACCACGGATAAACTGAATTTCCCATCATTCACCTGATGACGATAGCAGCTACAAAGCTATTGAAACGTTGTGAGATCAATCTTTTCAAGACTATGGAAGGAAAGGAAGGAAACCGAGGAAAGAGGGACATTGTCTATCAGATTCAGACTAAAATCGGTTTGTTAACTTAAAAAATATATTTATGACACAATTTTTAATGATACAGCGTAATTGGATGGAGTTTTCAATTCTAATAAATTTTAATAACAAGTTGAGATATAAAAAATAAAGGTACTTTACTTTCAAGCCAAATCGATATATTTTTTTGTCGAACCTAGTACATAGTTAAAAAGTTACATGAATATTTATTATACATTTTTAGGGCAATTCTACTAAAAAACGGCATCCAATTAAATTGTAAAGTAACAAACAAAAACCGACGTCAAACAAAAATAACTTAACTAAAAAGAATGAAATAATTTCTTGCTACAAAAATTAAATACTTTATCTAAAGTCGGTCAATTTGAACAGCGAAGCTGCGAAGTACAAATTATAAATATTTTCACTTTAGCTTGGGACCGACTTTATAAAAAGTATTTAATTGTTGTAACAACAAATGATTTCAAGCTTTTAGTTAAGTTACTTTTTTGAAGTCGGTTTTTGTGTTTTTTTAATGTATTTATTAATACTATAGATTCCACCAAACTTATAGTATCGAAAGTCGGTTAAAACGTTTTGGCTGATTTTGTAAAAAAATATAGGACCTCTTCGTAATCCCCTTAACAGAATCCAAATTCCTTGAGCCTATTTCGAATAATGACTGAACTAATATAAAATAAAAAGTATATATGAACACTTGTTTCTAAAGTCGGCTAAAAATGTGAAACTATTGGGACGTATAAAACGTTATTGACAACTGAACACGGACAAGAAAATAAAAACGAAAAAAAAACAATACCAATGGAACAAACAGGTTATCAAATTTCGCATACATGATTAGTCGACAATGAAAGAATGTTTTTCAAAAAAAAAATCTTTACAGTCATTTTGCCTGTATTATTCTTCCCCAGAGACAATAAACTTTGTCTTCATAATTATGTTGTGTATAAATGAGCAAGTTTCTGCTCCCCAATACTCTTTGCCCAAAATTATTTCCACTTATTGGGATTCCCTTAGAACGCTAATCAATTTTGGTAGGATCTTTCTGATGTCTGACCTTAATCGAGTACAGTGTAAAGGGACTGCCAGGAATAATCAAGAATCCGAAGGCCGCCTTTAACTTGTATGCAACGGTCCCTTTGGAAATAAATGGCTTCCGTTACGCCTATCACTACAACATATTTCAATAGATTGTTGAGTCTATTCCTAGTTGTATAATAGAAATAGTCTGTCGCTGGAATTGAAATTATATTTTATCAACCATCGTTTGGTCGAGTTAAGGTGTGATTTATAAAATGTTGAGTCGGTCCTATAATTCAATCCAGTAGTTTTCAAGCCATATATACACTGCTCAAAATAATTAAATCATATTAGGTAGGGCGTAGCCAAATTAAAAATCTAACTAACTCCAGGGAAAGATGAAAAAGAACAAAACTGCTGAAATCTGTTTGTTTCATAGATATTTTTAAAACCTACAACTAGTTATTTAGTTAGTAAGTTTTTTATGACTTCTTGTATTACGTACTGTTTACAATACTCCCCAGTTGAGGCATAGACATCCAAACCATGCAGTAGAGTTTTTTTATATTGATGGCCTACCATCGAAAAAAAATTGTAATTCTTTGAGATTTTTGATTTCCTGTAATTAATCAGAGCTTAGACTTTCCAGTTGCCACTACGAAATATTCTTGAAAACTTATATTTAAAGGTCACTATAAAGATGGAATTTTGTCTTCATAAAATATCCCTGTTTGTAAATATTATACAGTTTTATACAAAAGTTTTGCACAAAATTTATAAATAGCACAATTCTCAGTCCCTTAAATGGTCACAAAAGATGAAATCCATTGGGGTCAAATCTGGAGATCTTGGTGCCACTCAATTGGTTCACGCCTACCAATCCATCCATCCATCTCCATCTTCCATTAAAGGTGGTGTCGAAAACCCTTCTTACTTGTAAATTGTAAAAGGACGGTTCCCCATTTCAACATTTTTTGTAAGCAAATTGTTACAGCGACTATCGGAGTTAATGCACATTATTTCTCATCTGGGCTGATACGGACACTCACAATTCGATACATTCTGTAACTTCTGCGTCGAATTCATCGCCCAGACGGTGACGAACAAAAAGTAAACTCAAGAAACCCTCATCTCTGATATTTCTAGAAGGTCCACACCGAAATACTTGAACTAGGACATCGCTTTAGGAGTTTTAGTTCAAACGAACATAAAGGTACACCAGGTTTTTTCAAGTCCTTTTTAAGAGCGTCATTCACGAAACCGGCCAGCGGCGAAAAAAAATTGTGACTGGAACTAGAGCAAAGAAGTAACCCACTTAACGAGCAGCTTCCAGTCATAAACCTAAGACGACAAAGAAACCGTCGGCTGTGGGAGTACCAAACAAAAACGACCAAAAAAGCTACAGCCAGAAAAGTTACCGGAGCTGAAAAGACTTCAGCTTTGATATCGACAAAATCGAGAACAGCCTTATCGGCATCATCATCTGTTGCGTTTACAGCTAAAGCGATGTCTGCATCTAAAGCGATATCTCCACATAAAGCTTAAAAAACAATAAGGGCGCTTGTGTTCGAAATAAATTGAATGGATAATGTAGCTTTGTAGTTGAACCAGCAGTTTTAGAATCTGTTCTATAAGTCCAGAAATTATTCCCTACACACAAATGTTGCCCCTGTATGCCTTTAATCCGATTGATGCTCATAAATGGAAGAACCTATAAATTACTGTAATTTAAATTAAATATTGCAAACGTAATTCATTCGAACCTACGATTATAGAGGTAAGCAAGCTGATACTGTAAAGGCGAATTTTACCTTAAAAATATCTCGTTAGACCAAAAAATATTCACGCCCCGATGATATTCAGGAGAAACGAAAGTCATCGGCCGACTGGATAAGTGGTTTTGGATGTAGGTCCTCCATTCGTACGTATAAATTGACCAGTAAAAGAAATACCCCAGTCACGAATACGGCCCCAATGGACCATGAAGCAACTTAAATGTTCGTTTATAAACTCCATCGCTTGTTTGAAACGGACGGTTTGAGATGAAAACGATACACAGTTATCGACAAAAATTCTTTGCGGGATTCGGAGATTTTAAAAAGAAATACGAGGAAATGATATCGTAAGATGTAAAACATTCTATGATGAAATTAGCTAGTCTAATTGCAAGCACTATTAGGGCCTTACTATTAATTAGTGATCGAATTTAAATTCAAAAAAAGCAAGCAACAACTGACGGCATCGACGCAGAGTGTATTTGTCAGGTCAAGGAATATGTAGTACAACCACTCTATCATATCAAAAACTTAATACAGAATTTAAAAAGTCTACGATAACATTAATATATAAATCTGGGAACAACGAAATGCTAAATAATTATCGACCAATATCTGTTATTAGTAATTTTGCAAAAATTGTAGAGAAAATTGTTAAAATCAAACTCACGGACTACCTAGAACAAAATAATTTACTCTCTAACTTTCAATTTGGTTTCCGTAAAAACAAAAGTACTGAAAATGCCATAGATCTTCTTACAGGCCATATTTATAAATGCCTTAATACATCGATCTGCTGTGGAGCATTTTTTCTGGATCTGGCGAAGGCATTCGATACTGTATGTCATGAAACATTACTGGAAGAGCTTAACAACATTGGTATAAGGGGTGTAACAAATAAGCTCTTTGATTTTTATTTAAGTTGTAAAGAACAAAAAGTTCAAATAAATGACACCACCAGTGATTCTGAGATATGTAATTATGGAGTGCCTCAGGGCACGGTCCTCGGACCATCCTGTTTATAGTATATATTATTGAATTTTTCTTTACTAACGACTGTTTAAACATATCCTACGCTGATGATACTGTCCTTTTTGAGGCAAAAGATTGGAATGAAGTTTACTCAAAAATTGCAGATATAATATTCCGGGTTAAACAATGGCTCTCTAATAATAACCTTTTGAATTTAAATATAAAAGAAACTAAATGCGTTGCGTTTGCGCCTACTATTAGAGGATTGTCTAATTCCAATCACATAACTTACCAGGACTACACGAATTATACTAATTGCACTTGCAATAACAAGCTGGATATTGTTACTAGTACTAAATATTTAAGTGTGGAAATAGATTAAAATTTGAAATGGAATACAGATATAATATTAACATCAGCTAAACTAAGAAAGTTGTTTTATTTATTTTACCAAATTAGACAATTCTTGAATATAGTAGAACTTATGAATGTGTACTATGCATTAGTTCAGTCTACACTTCAATATGGTATTAATAGTTGGGGTGGGACTTACTGACCTACTCAACAATTATCTCACCATTAAAAACTGTTCAAAATAGAATATTAAGAATTATCTACAGAAAAGACCTTATGTATCAGAATCAAAATTTATTAATCTAAGTCAGCTATACATAAAAACTCTACTATTTAATATAATAAACTCGCCTCTATTTTTTAAATTAATTAACTATCAGTATCAGTAATTAACTGATACTACAATTGCAATTTCCACAATTTACGTTTCGACTAATGTCTTTGTTAAGGAACTAGACTAACTAGGTATTTCTTGAGGAAGTTATGTTTATATTCAACGACTGATATAATTACCAGGCACTTCATTTTGAACAGGATTATTTAATTTTATTATAGGTAAAAGGATTAACTAAAGAGGTTTATTAAGGGTGAATTATTTATTTCTGTCTGGTCGTTAAACAAATTACCGGTATTTTTGATTTATTAATCTCCAATGATTCTAAAAGGTTTAATTTATTGCCTTTATTTTCTGAATGTAATAATTTAAAATTTTCTGGAAAAGATGATTTTCTGTTACTATATGTTCGGCATAATTGGAATCTATTTGTTGATTAATGAAAGAATTAGGGTGCTCATAGATACGTTCTTTACACGCTCTGCCGCTTTGACCGATATAGGCTTTAGGGCATGACCCACTTGATAATTTATAGACTCCAGATTTATTTTTTGGATCGATTTTCGATTTGTTATTTTTGATAATTTTCCAAGACTATTGTTTGTTTTGAATGTAACGTTAATATTCTGTTTTCAGTATCATACCAGAAACAACAATAATTTAAATGTTCAGTTTACAGAGGCAAAAAAAAACTATTAGACAAACATTTTTTGCTACCTTGGACCTCGATTTTACAAACTGTTCCCTTTGATTTACTCTAATAGTAAAAACATATCGATTATAAATAATTTATTGGCATAATTTTATTTTTTGAAAAAAACTATTAATTTGCTGAAAAAAACTATTTTTCATATTTGAGTCATAAATTCATGATAAGTCTGACGCGAAATAAACAGTAAATTATTTTTGAATTTAACTTTAACCGCGAAGAACTGAGTTTAACGTTAAGAGACCTTTTTTGTAGAGCATTATTTAAGAATCATCATTGATTTTATAAAAATATTGATATTTAAGGTCATTTTGAGAATCCCGAATACAAAGTAAGAAAATTGAAAAAGTAAACCAATGTTTAAGACTTGATTACAGTGAAAGGGCTCGTCCTACGAAAATTTACTAAGAGAACTTTTTTGTGGGGAATTTAATTTCCTATTTTTAAAATTGATTAAGTCTGTTAAAAAATGCGATGATGCATCACTTAATATTGTTATGAAGGGCTCAAAATTTCAGGAAAACTTTTTTGTCATCATTAACAATAATTTTGCAGTACCGTCAAAGAAATGTTTTTTTTTTCGTTTTCTTTTAGCTCACTCTAATATATAATATAGAAAAAACCTTCTATTGTTCGTTTATGGTGGACAAAGTATTCAAATTATACTTCATGCTTAAAATATTGTTTACAACTTACCGGTGACAGAAAGGGACCTTGTCTGCCTGCCTGTAACAACAAAAATATAAATTTAAACTATGAACTTTACAACAAATAGAATTATTCATGAATAACAAATAGTCACAATCACTGTTACTATGGGAAGAATGTAATGGTCTATAGCTACTGGAAACAACGAAACTCACCTTTTTTCCTCGTCTTGATCCAGACGTGAAGTACGTGCCTAATCCATGCACACTGGGGATGCTTCACTGCAGAACTCCGTTTACTGACTGCGAGAACCATTCCTATTTTTTTCTATATGCCGTTTTATAAAACTGCACCTATTTCACAGAAAAGAAAATCATTGTTGTGATATATCCACACACAAATAAATATTTATTCAATCAATAATAATGAAAAAGTATAAAGATTTGGATAAAACTAAAAAATATATAAGTAAAACTCACCTTTTAGCATAAACCAGGGCGGTTGTATGCTCAAAATTGTGATCTTATACATATATGACATGGGCATGGTAACTGCAAAGAAAAAAATATAAATGACTTACGTTGTTAATGTAAACATTTAGACATTGCAACTCACCAATTATAGTCGGGCATTTCACCAATAAGTGTATCAAAATTATTCATACTCCTCCAAATTATATACATTTGTCAATAAATACGTAATAAACCTTTTAACAATCTGTCAAAATGCATGGTTTTAAATGATATTTGGACCAAAGGTATGTTTCCATTAGAATTTTGAACGATATATTGCCAACTAGGACAGTGTCATGTTCAACTTGGGCATCACATTTTGTGTACATGGTCACAAAGTGCAATAAATGAAATCCAATGTAAAAAATAAAAATAATAATGCTGCAAATTAAAAGTAAAGATAGTGATGGATACATTTAAGCATTACAACTCACCCTTTAAAGTTAGGCATCTGTTAATTTTACTATTTATAAATATAACGCTTACTGTACTATCAATTAGTATAGCATTTTGAATTAGATATTGTAAACCAGACAGTTTTACACTGAATATTGTGATCTCTTGTATTCGACTAGGGTATGGGGTTTTATAAAAATTGTGAATGTAGTTATACCTGCAATGTAAAAAACAGAAATTAAGGATGCTGTAAAATAAAACTAAAGATGTTCAAACACTGTAACTAGTGCAACTTACCCCTTAAATTATATTTTTTTAATACATAGAATATCCATATTATTTTAAGTGTAAAAGCATTTATGCCAAGAGTTAGTATTGTACATTTAATAATTGTGTCAACAAATATGTAAATGGTAATAATTTGCCAACGAGGTGAAAAATTTTGAGTTCAGTCCCATTAGAATTTTGAACTAATATTGCAAACCAATACAGTTTTATAACCAGAATAATTCTCTTGTATTCAACATGGGTACACGGTTTTCTAAGAATTTGGTAATATCTGCAATGAAAAAAAAAAGAAATGTAGGATGCTAGAAACTAAGAGTAAAGATAGTAAAAGTAATATTTTAGCATTGCTACTCACTCCACAAAAATGGGTCATCCAATATTTTTATTATTTACATATGTGTAGATTATCCAGAATGACATCAGTAAAAAACGATAACACCAGTTAGAATTATACTATTTGATTATATAATTTTGTCAAAAAATATGTAAAGAATGAGTTTCGATTCAGCAAAACTTTAGACTCTGAGTTAATAATTTGGTGCACATTTATATTTATATCTAGAATTGTGATCTTGTTACGGTTTTGAATGAACATGTGAAGGTGTAATACCTGCAATATAAAAAATAGAAATGAAGGATGCCGCAAAATAAAAGTTAAGATAGTGATAGAAATATTTAAACAACACAACTCATTCCATCTAAATTGCATATCACATATTTTTATTAGGTATTTATAAATGTATAGATTCAGCAGTTATAAATTTACCACGAGACTAAGTAACATTTGGCAAAATATATGTAAACCATAATATTTAAAAAAACAGACACAATTCAGATTATTTATTTAAAAAAAATGATCCGAAATGTCATAAATAATAAAACAAATATTTTTTTTGTTTCGTTATCGCAAATATAATGTTCTAAAAAACAATCGTTTATAATCTCTGAGCATAGGCGTAAATTCCGCGACAGAAAGATGAATTTATCATCACACGTTTGGGGAGCCAACTTGCCCCCCTTCACCAGTTACGTTTACGCCTAAATATCATAATATAGGTACGATGTTCCCCGGAAGAGCCCCGAGTTGATTTGTTTAATCCTAAAACAAGGGAAGAAAGTAACTTCTATAGGCTAAACTCCAGATCCAACGTTTTTAATGACATAGTACAGGAAATATTGTGTATCTAAAACTATAGAGAAGCCCCCCTTTTTTAAATAATTTCAGTAAAGATCATTCCCTGAAGAATAAAATCGGCTTCTGTGAAGGATAAGATTGCCCCCGAGGGGTTTTGTCAGCAAGGGCGGATCCACCCCTGCTATATATACTATTTTAGATAATAAACATTTTACTCCAGTATGAATTATGAAATTTAAAAATATTTAAAGGAAATAAATAATAAGTATTTTTCAAGCTATTTTTCCATGCTCGCCATCTATACAACAAAGAACGTACTACAGTCGCGATTTCTGCCTGATTTATAGATTGCTGCAAGTTGCAGCAGATACATACAAATTCTTGAAAATCAATTCAATACACATTTCAAAATAATCAAATAGACAAAGTTTCGAAATTTACATAAGATATTTCTTTCTCCCTATCCGCATATTTTCTAATCTAGATGTCGCAGTTTGACAATAAAATTAATCCACGAACAACAGTGCACAGCTGTCAGATTAACATGTGAGGTTATGTTATTTTGTTATTTTTGTAAGTTAAAAATAAACCTGAAATATTCTTTGAAATAAGTTTAAAAATTATGTAGACATGAATAACAATTATAAAATACCAATTATTCCACAAAATTTAGATAAACATGAAACAGTTGTCCAAATATCCGAAGCCTTTCAATATTTATCCGACGTAACAGATGCAATATTCTCCCAAATAAACAGAAAAATACAAAATGAAGAAACGAAAGTTTCCGGTCTCGCCAAACGAATTAATACCGTTAGTATGAAAATCAATCAACTGAAGGGATCAACCACTGCTACACAAGTGTTTTCAAGCAGTAAATATCCAGCAAGTGATATTAGTCAAGATTATGTATCAATATTCTATGATTGCCCTCCTGTAGTGTATAAAAGGTCTGTTAAACAATATAAAAATTTTCACTCAACTCATGAACCACTGGAAAAGCTTCAACTATACCATGTGAATGTACCGCAAGAAGTTCAAAAAACTAAACTTGGGGAGCTTCCAAGAGAGAAAGTAAATTTTATAAATGATTTACATATAATTCCTTCTGGAAAGGACTTGTATAAAAAATATGAAACAAATGTTGCCTTAAGAAATTCAAAAACTAAAGACGATAATATTTCAAAGATAGATGAAGCACCACATTCAATAAGTGATAAAATTAATATGTCTAGATCTGTTACACAAGATTACATGTATGCCCCACAGATAGGGGAAGTGCCAGCTCTAGAAGTGCCATTAGATCTTCCTGATTTACCAGGAATTGCTGATAATTTGCACTATGAAAATGATCTTGGCCCTGCCATAGCACCATCAGCTTTTATAGAATCGATCAATAATTTACCCACTATAGAGTCTAGTGAGTTAGAACAAGTAACCATTCCACCTAATATTAGTATACCACCCCCACCTCCTTCTAATGAAGTGCTTATCACTGCAATAGAATTGCCTAAGCCTCCTGGAGATCTCATAAAACCACTCCAGAATTTACCTACTCCTCAAATTGAATTGCCAAAGCCTCCAATAGAGTTACCAAAACCACCAGAACCAATTGCTGTACAAGAAGAGAAAGATGAACCAAAGGAAACTTTATTAGAATCTCAGAAGATTCCTCCATCTACTGACTTGAGATCTAGTCTTATGGAAGCAATTAAAAATGCTGGAGGTTCTGGTAAAGCAAAATTGAAGTCAGTTGCCTCAAGGATTGAGAAAGAGAAGGAACCTAAAACAATACAGGTAAAACAATGTTTTAATTCATTATCATTATTTGAAGCACATACAATTTGTTAATGATCATCCAGATTAAAACTTCTTTATTAAAACCTGTATTTTCATGTTAGTTTGATGGAGTAGACTATGTTGTCCTCTTTCATGCTACTAGTGTTGTGAATTTAGTGAATTATAAGATGAGATGTGATTTGTAGTCTATTCAATTTTCATCAATTTTACAGATTTTCATAACAATTAATCTGAACATTATAAAAGTATGAGTTAATTTTGTTTTAAATTTCAGGGTGGTGATCTGATGGCAGATCTTCACCAAAAACTATCCATGCGCAGAATTGGAATATCAGGAGCCAAAAAAACAGAGGAGAATGCCATTGATCCAAACTCAATATTAGGTAAAATATCAGCTATGATCCCATCACCTGAAAATCTGGATGCAGATTCAGGATCTAATGTGGAGGAAGACTGGGAATGATATACAATGTTTTTGAATATATTTTGCATATTTTGTTACACAAATACATGAATGAAAATATTTTGTTATATGTTACTCTAAATAGTTATAATTATATCATTATTATTGTTAGTCAGGTGTTTTTCTTTCATACAATACTACAGAAAATGCATAGAATGCTGATTATTTAAAATGCAATATCAAAATATGATGGACAATAAATTCAAAAATATTCATAGATGTACATTTAAAAAAATGTACAATGTACTTAATTATTATTTTTTATGTATTTCATGAAGAGCTAATTAGTGATTTCAGAATACTTTTAGTATTTATATACGTGATTAAGTTTTTCATTTGTCAAAAGTGTGGGTTTCTACCACAAAAATTACAGTATTATTAAAATTTGTCATTATTTATATTTTTGTTCTCTTAAAAATATTCAAGGTTATCAAAAGAATTTATTTGAATGCTTAGTTGTTTTTATATATATGTTAAACTACTCACAGAATATGAACCAAACATAGTTCCAACATTATGATGCATAAAAGTTTACCCAAGTAGGTTCTTGTAAATCAACAATTTGTCAACACAACACAATTATGTTCAAGATTATTTCTTTTTGTCAAATTTTTGGAAAAAAAGCTTTCTATGAATACCTATATTCAAACTGTAGTCTATGAATCATCCATAAGAACAGCAATAATTTATTTCTGCCTAGCAAAAGGCATTGCGACAACAAAAAAAGCAAGGTAGGATCATTCTTTAGCATTAGGTTATATTCTCACAGAAATATAAGAAGCAATTGGCTATTCAGAAGATCAGGATTGACTAAAATGTACTCATTACCAGACACAATATTAAAAATTAAACATGACAGAAATAGGGATTGAAATATTTAAATAAAAAATACAAGAAACAACACAAGCAGCTAATCCTAATACTGAAACACTTCAGGAAGGAAGAGGAATATCTCCACTAAATAATAACAAAAATATAAGACGAACAATGGTAGCAATCTATGACATAAGAAAAAAGTAAATCAGAATTACAGATCCAACCAATATGAAACCGTTCACAGGAGACTGACAGGTTTATCCTAGTGTTCAGATCAGAAGTATCACAGTTTGAATTAAAATCCATAAATAACAAACCCTACTACCATGAAGGAGCGCGAATTGACGTTTATAATCGCTCTGTTCATAAAAATCTTTAGAACGAGTACGTAGTAACAACAGAATCCTTGACACATTAACAAGATTAATTTCTTAGAATCCCAGCTCGAATAATCTAGTCCGTGCCTATGTACAAACTCATATAAATCTACTTAACCAAAGTGCTAAAATCCATAAAAAATAAATAATATATAAACGCGGATTAATTGATGGCGTCGGGTTGATTTTCAGAGCAATAACTAGACACCGACGTAGAATATTTCACCAGCAGCATTAAAAAATTAATATGTACTTCCTTTTGCTAATCCTAAAATCGAAAATTCCGTTAACTATAAAATGGCATATGTAGGAACAAAATTTTCATGTCTGGATTTGTTTGAAAAACTATTTATTTACACACGATAATTTTAATTAAGTGCTAAATTCTATTATTATTAAAAAATTACTTATACCTAAAATTTAATTTCTGAGTAGTTCATTATCTACAGTTTCCTCAACAAGTACATTGTCTAGAGTTCTATCTATACTAAGACCTGTCCTATACAGAAGAAAGAAAGCGAAGACATCAAGCTACTAGTGATTAGTTATATTATCATATGTTTGTCTTTTAATATTATTTTGACGGTTTATTAAATATTTTTTTTTTCAAAAACGTTCCAGTTAACATTTTGGCAGAAACACAAAGAACTAACCAAATATGGCTTGAAAAGCTATTCCAAATTACATCCCATAGGAATGGTCTGAAATCTAGGTATTGTCTATATTTAAATAATTTGGTCAAGTGCTAGTTGGACTCGCATACTTAGGGTTCCGTACCACCTTCAAGATTCGAATATTCCAGTTTCAGACAAGCAGGGAATGAGTGCATTTTCTTATACTTACCCTTATATCTTTTAAATGAAGCGTTTTAAATTTATAAAAAATATACACTTTGATTTTCCACACATAGACTTTTTATTTTATCTGCTTTAGGATTCGCTTGATTTTTATCACAATACATATGTATTTAATTTTCTAATTTGGCCCCCAAAAAGTAACATTAGAGTTTTATTTTACTAATAAACTTTCAGAAATGCCTTTTATAATCTACTGTCTGAGTTTTGAGGCTTTGTAGATTGGAAGAAAAATGGCAAAATAGGTCAAAGTTTAAATTATAAATTATTAAATCTGTTATTCAAATTATTTAAAAATATAAATAAAATATATTTTTCAAATTTTAAATAGTGTAGTTTCTAAAGTGGGAATTAAGTCGATGTTTAATATTTTTAATATCTTTTATACAAATGATTTAAAAATATAATATATTTGTAATTCACATAATGAGCCTTTTAACTGATATATTACATGATGCGTTTGAAAATTGAATCTTTATTTTCCATTTAATTGTATAATTTGTCCCTAAAATTACTATGGGGGTTTTCTAGTAATTTATATTCTATTATTTGGCCTCCAAATAATAGAATTAGGTATTTTTTTCATATTTTTCCTATAAACAAAAAAAATGAGGTCTTAGAGTTGGGGGAATCACGGGGAGAATGGGTAATTTTTTAAAAATATTTTTTAATACGTTTTAAAATATTCATTTTAAAAAAATTAAAAAAATATATTTGTACCCATTCGTCATAATGAGCCCTGGGATTTGATATATTACATGACCCGTTAGAAACAATTATATTTTTTTATTTTCCATTTAATTCTATAATTTGCCCCCCAAAATGAATATTAGGGGTTTCTTCTTATTTTTCCAGTAAAGTTCAGGTGAGGGGCTATACTTCCAGTTTTTCAAAATTTTTCGGCTTATGGTTTCGGAGATAAGGGGGGGAATGGGTAAAAATTTTTATATTTTTGTTAATATCTTTTAATTAATTTATTTTATAAATATGGAAAAAATATATTTGTTTTCTTCATCATAAGCCCTTTTATTTGATATATAACATGCTGGGTTAGAAACAATTTTAATTTTATATTTTCCATTTAATTCTATAATTTGCCCCCCAAAAAAATATTAGGGGTTTTTCCTTATTTTTCCAGTAAAGTTCAGGTAAGAGGCTATACTTCCATTGTTTTTTCAAAATTTTCCAGCTTATGGTTTCGGACATAGGGGAGGGGGATGGGTAAAATTTTTTATATTTTTGTTAATATTTTTTAATTAATTTATTTTAAAAATATGAAAAAAATATATTTGTTTTCGTCATAATGAGCCCTTTCATTTGATATATAACATGATGGGTTAGAAACAATTTTAATTTTCCATTTAATTCTATAATTTGCCCCCCCCCCCCAAATAAATATTAGGGGTTTCTCCTTAATTTCTCAGTAAAGTTCAGGTGAGGCGCTATACCTCCATTTTTTTTTTCAAAATTTTCCAGCTTATGGTTTCGGAGATAAGGGGGGGGGAATGGGTGCATTTTTTTTCTATTTTTGTTAATATCTTGTAATTAATTTATTTTAAAAATATGAAAAAAAATGTATTTGTTTTCGTCATAATGAGCCCTTTCATTTGATATATAACATGATGGGTTAGAAACAATTTTAATTTTCCATTTAATTCTATAATTTGCCCCCCCCCCAATAAATATTAGGGGTTTCTCCTTAGTTTTCCAGTAAAGTTCAGGTGAGGGGCTATACGTCCATTTTTTTTCAAAATTTTCCAGCTTATGGTTTCGGAGATAAGGGGGGGATGGGTATTTTTTTTATATTTAATTTCAACCTCTTCCGTCCAGTAGTTTAGGAGAAAATTGCTGTGATGTGACAGAGGCAGAAATCCTGAGTGATATTATAAGGGTATCCGTATATTGTATATACGGAACCCTAAAAATGAAGATCACGGAAATCCCGTATTGACAAAAAAAAACGAATAATGCCTTCACCGTTTGTTGCTCTACGACAAGCTCACGACTGAATTTCGAAATTACAACTTTGGAAATAGGTGGAAGAAACTGGAACACCCACACCCTCTCCAAATCTGAACGAAATCTATGTGAGAACAATAAAGTTAAGATGGGAAAATTTCCATCAACAATTTCAAAACAAGTAGGTAGTGATCTTCTAGAGTTTTTGAAATATAAGAGGCATCTGAGCCATGTGGTCAAGAAACTAGAAAAGGATTTTAGGAAAACCCAAGATATGCAATGAAAGTTTCATAACATTATATAATTTTGCTTGTAAACTGTTTAATCAAAACCACAATCAACAAACTGTAAACTGTTATCCAAAATTCATACCTAATTGCTTGAGTAAATGAAATTTTTGCACTCAAATTTTGGATGTTTAAGTTAACAAATTAATTTTTTTATACAAAAGAAACACATATACTACTAATACTGCTTGAAATAAATTTTTTGTCTCGCTCACACTTGGTGATATGATTCTTTCGTCTTACTTAAAGTGCAATCTTGAAGTTATGGTGTTAAGGAAAGCCTCGACTACACTAAAATTCTTTTTAAGTAAATAAGAAAAAAAATCAAAACCTGGTGTTATTACAAAAAAAATGTCCACAATTTAAGAAATAATCTAGTGTTATGCCATTTGTCATTTTGGAATCCTTATTAAATGCACCAACTTTTGAAGCCAGCCTCATAATACTTGTTTCCCAATACAGTCACTTAAAATTGGGCGAAGTTTTGATTTTGAATACTTGGATTGTTAAAAAAAATACATTTTCTTCCAGTTAGCTATGAACTACAACAGTAAACAGAAATTGAGAAAAGTAAAAAAATGTAAAAACAGGAGGGACAAAAAACAGTCGCAGGGTGTAGATTTTTACGCTTATAATTTAATATTAATATTAATGAAACAATTTTATTTGACAACAAATTAATAACCAAAGGCTAAAATATATTTTTTTATCGATGCCTTTATAGGTCGTCGTCAAAACATCTTGCCTTAACAACAAACAATGAAGTCTTCTACTTTCTCAAGTTAAATTGTTGATACGGTAATAACAGAGATCATTAACATTATGTTTAATCGTTTGCCAGTTCAGTTTTGTAATAATAAACAGTTCCACAAAGGATACTATTTATATACAAACAATCAATTGAAATATATGACAAAAAAGTAATTTATGTTTGTTATTGGATTTTACTATCTCAAAACGAATTATTAGTGAGTCATATATTGGTAATTGTTTATAATTATATTCAAGAAATATTAATATTATAATTATATCCATGAGATTGATCATAAGAAAGATAACCTAAACTTTTCTGTACTGAACTACAAAAAAATTCGTTTGTTTACGGATTATTCTTTTTTGGGAAAAAAAGTTTTACGTAGTTTTTCTACATTTTCTGTTTGGAACTGAAGAGATTTAAAACTGTAAATGAAATCTTGAAACATGCTTCGGTGCCAATTGTTTTTATATGTGAGGTCGTCTTATTGTAAAAAAATATTTTTTTATGAAATACGTAATTAAAAACTAAATAGAAGTGTTCATGATATGAAAGAGCACTGCAAATAATGAATTTAATATTAATTTTTAGCAAAAAAAATTAAAAATGTTTTTAACAATAGACAAAAATTGTTAAGATTTTATCAAACATTCATTTTATCAATAATCAAAAACTCAAAAAAACATGTTTGTAACAACTGAAGAAAACATTAAAATCCCATCTTTATATAGTTTCCAGTCGTTCAAAAAATTCGACAATTAAAACATTAAACATATTTTTTTGAAATTTACATGTACATGTAGAATAGTATGCCTTCATATACTTAAATTACTAACTAGACGGTAGATGTCACCGACATCTATTAGGTTCAATACACTGACTGTTGTCCTACTGATGGGTATTATATCCAAGTATTTCATTTTAAAACCTGTCAAAAACAATGAGCTAATCGCCCGGAGAAAGGAAGAAAGAAGAAGAGAGGAAGAAAAGAAAAGCGAAATGGAACAAAGGTCAAAAAACGAAGCGACGCCCATGGAAGGAACAAGAAACGAGGACAGCGACACGGATAGGGATTTCCAAGAAACAACGAACAGGAGAAAACGCAGGAAAAATAAGAAGGCGAACATAGAAACAGAGACAGAAACGGACGAAAGCGAAGAGGACAAAAACAAAAAGGCGAGGAAAGAAGAGAGCGAAAATGATAAAAACAAAAGGACGAAGGAAAACGAAAGTGAGGACACTACCGCAATGACTAGTGGAGGAAATAAACAAGAAAGGAGAAGCAGGATCCCTCCCATAGTAGTGAGGGATAAGCAGCGCTGGACGGAAGTCACGAGGCTTCTGAAAGAAAAGAAAATCGCAGTGTTGAAAGCAAGCAACACACCAGAGGGTGTGAGAATGTTCGTAAGCTCAGGAGAAGATTTCAGGGCGACTACAAGATTGATGGAAAGCAAAAAGATTGCGTACCACACGTACGCATTGGAGGAAGAAAGAATGGCGAGAGTGGTACTCAAGGGAGTACCCGAATACGTTGAAGAGAAAATAATCAAGGATGAGCTGAGGGAAAATGGAATAGAGGCCGTCAAAATAACGAGGATGATCCGCACCGTCAGGAACGAGAGGGGAACGACGAAGAAATTACCAACGGCAATGGTTATTGTACAAGTGGAGAAGACAAAAGAAAACATGAAAATATACGAAGTGAGATATGTGGGAGGTGTCCGCATCAGGGTAGAATCCCAGAGACCCAGAGACCAAATAGGGCAATGCTTCCGTTGCCAAAGATTCGGTCACGGTCAGGCACGCTGCACTGCCCCGCCTCGCTGTGTGAAATGCGGAGGTAACCATGAGTCGAGAGACTGCAGACGGCCGAAGGAACAAGAAGCGAGGTGCGCAAACTGCGGAGGTGCGCATCCGGCCAGCTACAGGGAATGCAAGGAATTCCCAAAGAAGAAAGAAGAGCCAAGAAGACCAGAAACAACAGGGAAGACAAGGCTCAATTACGCAGCAGCAGTAACAGCGAACAAGACTAATAATACAGAAACAGCGGGACAGAACTTCCTCACGATGATGGAGGAAATGAAGAAATTGTACCAGTCATTTATGGAGGTGGCAATGAAACTAACTCCGAACCTCAATGGATAAGACGACCCCAACAGCATTGAAAATAATGAGCTGGAACGCCAACGGGATTAGAAACAGGAAGAATGAGCTAGAAGTATACTTAGAAGAAAACAACGTAGACGTGGCACTAATCCAAGAAACATTTTTAAAGGAAGAGGACGACTTCAGAATAAGAAACTACGCAATATACAGACGCGACAGACCAAACAGAAGACCCGGCGGAGGAGTACTAATAGCAGTGAAGAACAGAATCAAGCATCAGGAAGATGACCCGTACCCGGCAGAAAATATCGAGAATGCGGCAATAGAAGTGGAGATGAGAAGTGGTCAACGGATACAATTAATCAGCGCATATAGACCACCAAACAAAGAGTTGTACAGTAATGATCTAAATTTATTTTTCAGAAACAACAGGAAGCCAAAAATCCTCGGAGGGGACCTAAATTCGAAGCACACAAACTGGAACTCAAGAATAACCACAGCAAGCGGCAGGACACTACAGGACCACGCAGAAAGGGAGCAGTACGACGTTGTAGGACCAGCGGACCCGACACACTACCCAGCCAGGGGAGATAGACCGGATGTACTAGACATATTCATATTACAGAGCACCAACATGGACTACGACATCGAGGCGACGCAGGAATTATCATCGGACCACGACCCTGTGACACTAACGGCAACAAGATGGAGAAACGAACAGCCAACTAGGACGGCAACAAGGACCAACTGGGAAGGGTACAGGACAACACTGACAGAAAGAACAAGGACAACACCAAGAATAGACGGGATTGATGAAGAGGCAAGGGTAATCAGAGAAGAGATTACAGAAGCACATGAAACAAACACTACGACGACCAGGAGACCAATCTACACAGGGGACATCCCGAGACAACTGAAAGAGAAGATCAGAGAAAGAAACAGGAACAAGAGAAGATACCAGATAAACCTAGATCCAAGGATAAAACAAACAATCAACAGACTGAGCAGCGAAATAAGAGAAGAACTGAAGGAGCACAGAAGTGAAAAATGGGACCACTACTTACAAGGACTGGAGATAGACAAAGGCACACACTGGCAAATAATGAGAAGAATGAGGAAGAACAAGGACACGCAAACTACAACACCACTACAGGGGAGAGACGGACTAAAGTACAGAACAAAGGACAAGGTAGAAATATTCGCAGACGCAATGGAGGAACAGTTCAACACAGACCAAGGAGACGACAGACAATTCGAGGAAGAAATAGAAGAAAAAGCCCAAGAGATTAGAACAAGACGCCCCAACGAGGACCCAATTGACGAGACGACAACGGAAGAAATAATGGACATCATAGGAACTCTGAAAGTCAGAAAAGCACCAGGATGGGATAAAATATCAAACAGGATGTTAAAGGAACTACCAAAAGTGTACATAGATAAGAGACTAAAAACACTATATAATAATATTTTGTTTCAGCAAAAATACCCAGAAGAATGGAAGAAAGCGGAGATAGTGATGATCCCAAAACCAGGAAAAAGCAAGAAACTACCAGGAAACTACAGACCGATTAGTCTACTAAGCCACACCAGCAAGATAATGGACAGGATCATTCTGAGAAGGCTCAAGGAACAAGAGGAACAGCTAAACATCATCCCAGACGAGCAAAGCGGATTCAGAGAGGGACATTCCACAGAGGACCAGGTAATGAGGATGGTAGAAGATGCAATGACCAACATCGAGAACAAGAAGACAACGTGCATCATATTCTTCGACGTAGAGCGTGCGTTCGACAAGATATGGCAAAGCGGACTACTAGCAAAAATGGATGGACAGGGATTCAGCAGGAGGATCATCAGGATAATTCAGGACTACCTAACCGGACGGACATTCAGCATCAGGATCAACGACACCACATCGACGGAAAGGAGGATACGGGGAGGAACGCCCCAGGGATCAGCACTATCTCCGACGCTGTACAGCATCTATACCAGCGACATACCAAGAGGACCGAGGCACACACGGACATACATCTACGCGGACGACACAGCAAAGGCGGCAACATCATGGAAGGCGGACCAAGCGGTGAACTACCTGCAACAAGAAGTCGAAGACATGGAGCAATGGGCGAAGAAATGGAAAATCAAGATCAACGCGGGAAAAACGCAGGCAATAGCTATAGGAAGGAGGAAAAAGCAGGACCAACCAACTAGAAGACTCACGGTAGGAGGAAACCACATCGAATGGAGCCAAGACGTCAAGTACCTGGGTATACATATAGACAGAAAACTCACGTGGAAGAAGCATATCGGAGAGACAGTGAAGAGAGCCAAATCAAGGGTCAGCCAACTCAACCCGATGATAGGAAGGAAGAGCAGACTACAACTGAGGACAAAGAGGAGCATCTACGAAGCATCAGTGAAGCCCATCATCACATATGGAGCCAGCATCTGGGGACAAGCGGCGGCAACGCACATCAAGAAACTAGAGGCAGTACAGCACAACGCATTAAGGAGGATGACGGACGCCCCATGGTACATGAGGAACAACCAACTAAGAAGAGACCTAGAGATGACAACAATCAAGGGAGAAATAACAAAGAGGACGAAGAAAGCCATAGCCAGGATGGAACAGCATAGGAACCCACTGATGAGAGAGGCAACCGACTACGACGAACATGAGAGATACAGGATGAAAAGACCGCGACAAGCCCTACTACAAGAGGAAGAAATAGTGAAGAGAACAAAGAGAAGAAGACTGTAAATAGGATAAGAATATTAGGGAACAAAATTAGGATATATTAATAATGAAATATCTTAGGGAATCAAATATCTTAGGGAATAACACTGTAACAAATAGAATAAGAAAGTAGGGATAATAAAATAGAATTAGAGGATAGGAGTAAGAAAATTTGTTGTAAATTTTAACTCTGTTAATAAAGATATGTTAAACGGTAAAACCTGTCATTTAAGGAGGAGTATCTGACGAGAACTCCTGGTTCGAAACGGGTGGTATGCGTTGAATGATATAGTTCTAAATATGGTGGATATATATCTGTATATATATTTATTTAGTATACATAGGTACAATGAAATGTACGTAGATTAGTTTTGGTTTGATCTAAAAAGATGATAATGTAGATAACCTAGTTGTCGAAAATGCATTAAGTGCGAACAATAAAGATTTAGTAGTATGGTACAAAATATTGTGTTTATTTATCTGTGATACACCAAATGACATTTCCAGCACTATGAATCCCATTGACAAAGAGATGTGATATATATAGACTTTGGAAAGTTTGAATTCGAAATACACACACATACTTGCCACTTCAATCTGTTCTTGGTCTCAAGGAATATTAAAAAATGGTAACATTAAGAATTGACAAACTTACAATGACAATATTTAATCTTTCTAATGGCATTCCCCATTTTATACGTTTTCAAAATTATTGCGTCTCTAGATTTTCTACACTTTATTCACTATTTAAAAAAGAGGATTGGGTTATAAATGGCTCATGAAAAATTCAAACTGCTTGGTTGTCTCCAGACTGCTTTTATTTCTCTGACTGGCCTTGTATTAAGATGCTTAAAATTGAAATTAATTGTATAATGCAATTAGTTAAGTGGGTACTTGATGTTTATAAAGTTTTTCGGAACTGAAAAAAGTCTGAAAAGTGCCATGAGGCAATTATTATGTTATGAACCTTTCTGAATTGATGCTGGCGAGCCTGGAAGGTGCCAAGAGGCGTTAATGACAGTATTTATTATTATTATCTAAAAACCTTTGTGAAGTAACGGTGGAAAGTCTGGAAAAAACAATTTTCTTAAAACACTTAGGCGCCTCTTTTGTCATTTCGAGCTTGAAAAATATTTCGAAATGTTAGGGAGATTCTTGGTTATTCGCTGTCTTTTCATTGGGATTTTCTCTTCTCAAATTGCCCATATTGCTAACTGTCTTCTACTGTAAGTCTTTCTCACAGATGTTCCTGTGTACAAACAGATGAACTGTGTTTTATACGTATTGTCAAAATTATTTGACAGATCCCAAAATTTGCACATCTCAGCGATTATTCAAGCAATAACACACAACCAATACACATAGTGATTGAAAACTACTACACAGACATAATACACCTATTTGTATACATTCCAGAGATTTATTTCTTTCAAAACATCTGTGAGGAAAATTTTCTGTTCAGGACAAATCCGGGAAATTTTTAGTAATTGCCTCGTCAGATTTAGTCTCCATTGAAAGTCTCAAATAATTATCTGTTATGGAAACCATGTGAAGGGAGAAAATTCCAATGTACAGGCAGAGTAAACTCTTATACTTCTTAATACGAGGTGTATTCAAAAAATAATGTTGAAATTTTACATTTTGAACACACCTCGTATAACCAAATCAAACTGGGTACCACTGACTCATTATTGATACACTTTTAGTAAGATTGAAAAGTTTATACCATGTCCACGAAGCTTTTGAAGCGTAGTTGTGACATCTTCTAGTTTCTTTGTCAAACCGAGAGCTTTATATTTAAAACTTATGTTTGATTCAGATTTTAATGCCATTAGCAACGAGTTCATTGTGGTGTTATTTCCTAAGAAAACTAAAAAGAAACAATAATATGTCACAAATAAGCTTCAGAAAACAATTACCAAGATTCACGTGAAATCCAGTAGATTTCTAGATTTAGGTGTAGTTTAATTTAAAAAATGTTCCATTTTTCGTGCAATTATATATTATATGAGAAAGGCGGCATCAAAACTATCATCCGCCATGCCTATTGGAAAATCTGCGAGCAAAATATTTAAAAAAATGCAAATTTGTGGTTTCAAAATCAATATGAGACTGACTGAAGAAGACACGAGTGAAAAAACCGTACGTTTTCTCGCTATACTACCCAGATATGCTACAAAATCGTCCGCAACTATTTGGAATTGACGTAAGAGCGAAATAAATAATTTCTATTGTGCTAAAACGAAATACCGCGTGGTTTGCTTTCCAAACTTACGCAACATTGTTGCGTTGCGGATATATGATTACTTGGCAAAAAATAACAAAGAAGACTATCTTGAACGTGTTGTGAACTTCTAGCAATTGTGGAGCTTATACCAGTATGTCGTACAAATTTACAAATTAGACATATTCTACATAACTTGGAACTTTTAATAAAAATAACCTAAATTTAAGATGTTAATATGATGTCCAGTACTCAATTATTTAAATACGTTTACACTGCAAAAATCAGCGATTTTTGACGGTTTGCAGAGATAAGAGAAAATTGATCTTACGACGACCCCAAATTGTATGCCTTGGCAAAACATTCCAAAATGTATTCGAACGCTTTCCTCTAAAAGCCATATTTTCGCTTAGAGAGTGGAAAAACATGTTCTTACTAACTTTGGACCCCAGCCACTTTTAAAGGTACAGTTTTTTTAATTAAATATTCATTACATTTTTTTTTGGAGAAATTTGAGAAAGATTCACAGCACAACGAAAATGAATTATTAACCTAAATATATCTACATCTATAGAATGAGCTCAAAATACTCCCCCAACAGAACATAGATTCTCTGAACTTCCTCTAATTTCCACAATATTCTAATTGATTAGGACCCCAAAAGTTAATTTTTCTGCTTACGTGTTTCCCGTATATCAGAAACGTATAGAACATATATTTTTTTAAACATTAAAATTGCATTATTTTTATGTGTTCTTGGGGAATAACACCACAATCCAACAAAACTCTGTATATTCAAGGCGAAATCAAACGTTTCCAGGTCTATTCTGACCTCGTTTTCAATGTATCGAAATTATAAAATGCAAAACAAAAGTTTGATATATGACATTTAAGTTGACATAAGAAAAATTTGTTGTTTCTAGAGATACATGTAGCAGCATTCAAGTTGCAAGAACTTGAAACAGTTGTCTTTAGAATTTATAAGTCGCATTCCTAGGTACGACTTTGATATACGATAGCGCAGTCGCCAAAATTGTGATCAGATTTCTTTTATTTCAGTGATTCCATAAACGTCATAAGGGAAAACCTAGGAAAAACCTTATGAAGTATCCCGATACTGGGTTGTTCAAAGGGAAATGCCCATTACTAATTTCTTCCTTAAATATCGGTAACTAGATACGATTGAATTCTACAGAAGTAGAAGCGATACAATCGTCAATCATTCAAAATAATTAATGCAGACTCTTTTATTTTTCGTGTTATGTTGTTCTTTGTGAAGTAGAGTTGAATTATCAAATTGTATTTTATGACCTAGCTTCCAAACATGTTCACACATTTCCGATTTTTCAAATTGTCGTTTCTTTATGTAATTCTTGTGTTCATTAATTCGTAGGTTTAACGGTCTCGATGTTTCTCCAATATAAAATTTATTGCATTCGCAAGGAATCTTGTATATGCAGTTTTTGAGTTCTGAGTTTGGTTGGTTGGTTTTGTTCTCGATACTAGTGATTTCAATGTATTTCTTGTTTTGAATGTTGTTTTGACATTAAGTCTGTTGCCTACTCTTTTCAATCTACTTAAGAGACCCTATGTATATGGTATAGTTGTAACTACAATGTGGTTGTCTTGAGTGGTAGTGTTACTAAGAGAAGTTCCGGGTTGATTCCGATGGTTTGTTTTCTGTTCAAGTCTGTTTAATTCTTTGTTGGTAAATTTTGTAGGGTAATAATTGTTTCCAGTAGGAACATTTTTTATAACTGTTTTTTTCTTTGCTTTATCATATAATGACTTTATATTATAACACCTTTCTTTACTGTATTCGGATGATTTGAATTGAAATTTACGTATCTGTTAGTATGAGTTGGTTTTCTATAAACGTCTGTTTCGAATGAAGATTCTGTTTTTGTTATTAATATGTCTAGGAAAGGTACTTTGTTATTTTATTCAACTTCTAGGGTAAATGTGATAGTTGGTTGTTTGTTATTTATGTCATTTAACAATTTATCTAATTCTTCAAGGTTGTGTTCCCAAATTACGAAAATGTCGTCAACGTAACGCCACCAAACTAGAGGTTTATTTTCTTTTGATAAAATTACTAGTTGTTCAAATTTTTCCGTAAATATATTACTTAATGCCATTATCAGTTTTATTTAAAATTACTGTCAGCAGGAAAAAATTATGTTTCGATTGTAGTGTTATTTCCCAAGAACACATAAAAATAATCAAGAATATGCCACAAATAATATTTAGAAGACAATTAAATTAAATCTTCACTCCCAAATTTAGTGAGGAGGTTTGAAACCTGGTCCCCCCGCCGGTTACGGCCTTATAAAAAAACCTATGGGGATCAATGTTAGTCTGAAACTGGTAAACAGTGTAACTCGTTCCTCTATGTTCCCTTGGACTTCCATTGTCTTTCAATAGCTTTGAATCGTTGACTTTGCCACCGTCATTAGATGATCATTCCCTGATGACACTAGCAGATTCAAAACTATTGAAACGTTGTGAGATCAACCATTTGAAAACGATGGAAGTCCAAGGAAACTTCTAGGAATATAGGGATCAATCACTCATTCCAGAATACGAGGGCTGCCTTTTATATTTCGGGATTAGAGAACAAAAACAAATATTAATCATCGAAAATCGCTTTATGGTTTTTCAAAATATTCCCCATGAAGATCTATACACTTTTGCATTCGTTTGAACCAATTGTCGAAGCACTTTTTCCACTCTGATTGAGGTATCTCCAAAACATGCATTCTAAACGCAGCAACCGCTTCTTCAGGTGTCGAAAAACGTTGACCTCTCAGTTTGTTTTTTACGTACGGGAATAAAAAAAAGTCATTTGGTGACAAATCAGGACTATACGGCGGATGACTCATCAAATCGATGTTTTGAGTGGTCAAAAATGCAGTTGTTGTTTAAAATATTTTTTAATATATTTTCAAATATTCATTAAAAAATATATATTTGTGCCCTGTGATTTGATATATTACATGACCCGTTAGAAACAATTTTAATTTTATATTTTCCATTTAATTCTGTAATTTGCCTCCCAAAATAAATATTAGGGGTTTTTCCTTATTTTTCCAGTAAAGTTCAGGTGAGGGGCTTATGGTTTCGGAGATAAGGGGGGGGAATGGGTAATTTTTTTAAAATTTTTGTTAATATCTTTTAATTAATTTATTTTAAAAATATGAAAAAATATATTTGTTTTCGTCGTAATGGCCCTTTCATTTGATATATAACATGATGGGTTAGAAACAATTTTAATTTTATATTTTCCATTTAATTCTATATACTCTATATATATATTCTATACCTCTATTTTTTTTCAAAACTTTAAGTTTTATAGTTTCGTAGATAGGGCCTCTCCCTATGGGTTAATTTTGGTATATTTTCGTTTAATATCTTTCATTTGATACCTTTCATTTGATACATTACATGATGCATTTGAATTTTTTAAATTTTTATTTAATTCTATAATTTGCCCCCCAAAATTAATATTAATGGTTTCTCCTTATTTTTCCTGTAAAGTTCGGGCAATGTTCTATTATTTCCTATTTTCTCAAAATTTTAGGCTCAGTAGTTTCGGAGATCAGGGGGGGAACGGTCGACTTTTTTAGTTTTTCCCCCCAGAAGTACCCCTAAAATCAAAATTTCTTCATTTACGATATGTACTCCTGATCGGGTCACCAAACTATACATTGATACCAAATTTCAACCTCTTCCGTCCAGTAGTTTAGGAGGAAATTGCTGTGATGTGACAGAGGGAGAAATCCGGTGTGATATTATAAGGGTATCCGTATATTGTACATACGGAACCCTAAAAATGGATACATCAAATAAAATAAATAGATAAGCAGAAAGAAAAAGTAGAGCAAATGAGAACTATAAAAGAAAATAAAAAGTACAGTAAAATTTTGAAATGGGGTACATCGAATTATAAAAAATCCATTCCACTGGTATATTTCTGTCATGAAAGATTATTCGTAATATTACTATAAACAGAAACGGTTTTATTACAACTCGCTACGTTTATTCAGACTTATCCAGTAGTAAAACCAGAAATATTCTAGTGGAAATTCGCAATGCTATGAAAAATTTTAGAGACAGGATAAAAAAGATATGAACGGAAAGCATCAAAAATTTATGAAGTTCATAAACGACATAAAACATTATTTTTACGTTTATGACGGCTGTGAAGTTTTGACACGAAAATTCAGCACTATAAACCATAATATTATATTTGGTTAAATAATCCACTAAAGTGTGTAATGTCGTCCACATGTCACTCCAAACATCCGCCAGCGGTCGGCGTTACCTTGAAAAATTCACAAAAGTATTTTTTTATATCCTGGTATTGAACCCGTCTGCTGAACTTCGGTCTCTAAAAAGTGCGTGTATGATTTATTTACATTAGTCAATTTTATCACGTTCTGGTGGTCTGCGCTTCAAATGCGAGTACAGAGGAATTTTTCTCCACGTAAAAATGAAAAATAAAAATAAACATGGACGACGAAAAACAGGTAACGCCGGAAATTTCCATGAGATTTTATTGTTATTTTTATCGATAAAACAAATTATTGATAACTCAAATTAAGCGGCAAGATCGTTATGCGAAATTATTTTTAAGTACGTGTTTAGGTTAACAGGCGGCCTTGAATTTATAAGTATTCACGTGTATCTAGCGCTAATTAAAAGTTTTGATTAGATTTTAAATTAATCGGGTCCTCGGGAACGTAAAAACACCTGTACGGGTTCACAATTTGAAAATTGAGGTTACTATACATACGAGGGCTGTCTTTTATATTTCGGGATTAGAGAATAAAAACAAATATTAATCATCGAAAATCGCTTTATTGTTTTTCAAAATATTCCCCATGAAGATCTATACACTTTTGCATGCGTTTCAACCAATTGTCGAAGCACTTTTTCCACTCTGATTGAGGTATCTCCAAAACATGCATTCTGAACGCAGCAACTGCTTCTTCAGGTGTCGAAAAACGTTGACCTCTCAGTTTGTTTTTTACGTACGGGAATAAAAAGAAGTCATTTGGTGACAAGTCAGGACTATACGGCGGATGACTCATCAAATCGATGTTTTGAGTGGTCAAAAATGCAGTTGTTTGAGCCGATGTGTGAGAGCTGGCATTGTCGTGGTGAAGAGTTATCCGTCTTCGGCGGTTGGTTTTCCTCATTTCTTGGAAGACAACTGGCGAACAAATGGTTGTGTACCACTCAGAATTGACTGTTCTGCGTTGTTCTAGTGGTACGGTTGCGACATGTCCAGTTTTTCCGAAAAAACAGGCGATCATTTGCTTGGAAGTGCTTCGTGCGCCAACAACTTTTGTTGGATTCGGCTTATCTTGAAACACCCATACAGTCGACTGCTGTTTACTTTCGGGCTCATACGCGTAAATCTACGATTCATCACCTGTCACTATGTCATAAACGTGTTTTGAAGCACCGCCATCGTATTTTTTGAGCTTTTCTTTCGACCAATCGACACGAACTTTTTTTTGAATGAATGACAAATAATGTGGAATCCAACGCGAACAAATTTTTTTGACATTCAAATGTTTATGCAATATTGAATGTATGCTGGTCCCACTAATGTGTAAGGCTGACTCAATCTCACGATAGGTCACATGACGATCTTGCAATATCAGTTCGCGCACAGCATCAATGGTTTCCGGAACAACAAGTGTTTTTGGACAACCTTCACGAAATTCGTCTTGGAGTGAACTACGACCTCGATTGAATTCACCATACCATCGATAAACAGTGGTCCTTAATGGAGTTTCATCGCCAAAAATTAAGTTCATCCATGCACTCTTGCTGACTTAATCCACGTCGAAAGTTGTAAAAAATAATCGCACGAAAATGTTCACGATTTGATGCCATTTTTTGGCCGAGATGAATCCTTTAAGTTACCGTAAACAACACATAGCGCTCGTATGTCAAAACGTTCTGAGTACGTATAACCTCAAAAATGTCAAACTTTACGATAGAGCTGTCAGTTGTCAGATTGCAACACTAGGGTTGTCCAATCCCGAAATATAAAAGGCAGTCCTCGTACATAACACAATCTTTTCGAAATTACTTACCTATTTAGGTACGATTTAATTTTCGTGTTTTTTTATTTTAAGAAATTTGGCATGTGTAGTTTTTAGAAATACACTAAGTGGGTCTTTCTTCTTTACACCATGCATGAACAACGTTTCTTAGAACTTCTAAATGTTTTTCCCTAATGATCTATCCAGACATTAAGTGAGTTTCTCCTGGAAAATTGTAACTCAGACTTTCGGACTTGACTTGACCCTCAAGATCTCTGGACCTAAGACCGTTAGAGTACTACTTTTGGTAGGGATATCTGAAGCAAAAGGTGTACCTCAAAAGACCATTTGAAAATGTTCATTTATTTGGAGTGAATATGTGACAGTGTAACTTCGAGTGTTTGCCAAAATGTAATAAAACAATTCAAAAAAATCCATATGTTTTTTCACAGTGATGTAATGTAAGACGTTGCATTTTGAAAATAAATTAATCTAATTATGTATTTATTATAATTCTTGTAACACAGATTGTGTTTCCTGAATTTGCAATTATAAAATGTATGATGTCCTTATTTTTAATTTAATTTTAAACCGAATTCTAAAAGAATATGGACAGTTTTTTATTCGAAACATGCGATGAATTGAAAAAAAAATGGAGAAGATCCGGGATATCACGAAGTGTAACCATATTTTTTTCAATGACACAGCTTGTACTGTTTCCTAGAAAATCGGGAAAAACTTTTTTACCGACTTTCTTATACAGTGAACTTTGGTGGAGTCGCTGGTATTAGAAATATGAAAAAAAATTGCTACAATTTAAATACTTTTTCTGAAGTCTTTAAACCTCGAAGTTGCGAAGTACAAATTATAAATGTAATACCCAAAATATTTTCACTTTACCTTGGCACTGACTTCATGAAAAGTATTTGATTGTACAAAAAATTATTTCGTGCTTTTTAGTTGAGTTTTTTTTTTTGAAGTGGGTTATTGTTTTTTAAAAAATGTATTTACTCCTTTTCATAATTGTAAGCTTACAAATCCTAAATTATTTAGTATGTTTTTACATTGAGTTAAAAACTGATTATTTGAAGGCCTTGACTGTAAACTTGGACATAATTTTTAATTAATATGAACATTTTCAAAAGACATTTTGTTGATGTTTACTGCAACATATTGTTCTTTTAACTTTGTATGTACATCTTTAAGATAATAATCATAAATTTTATCCATTTAATAACAAACACATGACGAACGTTTCCATGGCCATGAGCAGTATCAAAATGTTTGTTATTAATTAGATAATTTTTTCTAAAAGCTTAATTTACATCGATAAACAATAATACTTTGATTTGACTTCGTCGGTATAAACATTGCCGATTTACATAAAAAAGACTTCAGACCTTTGTAGTTTTACTTTTAGCTTCTTTCGATAATATACGAGGGTGAATCAAATATGAACCGGACTTTTCTGTTTCTCGCCCTGTAGGTAATTCGAGTGGCGTGACGTCTCGATATATGTTAGGTAGGGATGTTAAGAAGAGGGGAGTTCGTCGGTTTGGCGAGGCGTAGTCGATGCGCTGTTAGTAGCATCATGTCAGAGCAAGAGGTGCATACGTCTGTTGCGCAACGTGTTGTTATCAAATTTTTGGCGTGAGAGGGCGTTACACCGTCTGACCGTTTGCGTCGACTATCTGCACAGTTCGGCAATGAAACACTTTCAAGGACCCAAGTGTACGACTGGCACAAAAAGTTTTCAGATGGCCGAGAGGCAGTGGAAAATGAGCCTCATGCACGCCGTCCCACGACAAGCATCAATGAGGCGAATATCTACGCAATTCGTGAGCTGATTGAAGGCGTACTGCTGATCGATTTTCTGCACAAACGCCGTACAATTAATGCTGAGTATTACTGCGAACTACTCCAACAAGTGAAACTTGCCTATCGGCAAAAGAGGCGGGATATGTCTATCCGAAGTGTGATTCTGTTGCATGACAACGCTCGGCCACATACAGCTGCATTGACTCAAGGAAAATTCAACAAAATGCATTGGGAAACCCTTGAACACCCGCCTTACAGTCCTGATTTGTCGCCATGTGACTACCACATGTTTGGGCCACTTAAAGAAGAACTCGGAGGCCACCACTTTGAGGACAACGAAGGTGTAGAAACGTTTGTGCACAATTGGTTATCGACACGACCAGTTTCATTCTTTGAGAAAGGTATTAAAAAACTTCCGATTCGGTGGGAAAAATGTATACATAAGAGAGGAGACTATGTAGAAAAATAATATGTATTAAAATTTTTATTGATCGTACCAATAAAATTTTTAAAACAAAAGTCCGGTTCATATTTGATTCACCCTCGTATTTGCGGTAACAGAGAACAATCAGTCTAATAAAAACAAAAACAAAATAGGGGACAATAAAATAAAGGGAGTGCTTCTTTTAAAAAATGTTAACAAATATTTAAACGCATAAAAACAAAAGTAAAGTTTTATAGTCACCACATGGAATGCAATATTAAAATAAAAATATAACTAATTGAGATTGAATTGGGGGAATTGAGACTCGAAATTTATGTTTAAAAATATCACTGCCAGTATGAAACGTCACAGAAAAGGTTAAAACCTTATACAGGATACAAATTTCATTGTATTTCTTAGAAGTAAAAGGCAAAAACCGGTCTTTACCTGTTAAAGGCATAACAATTGATCACAAAGGCTTTACAATACTACCAAGATGTACAACAAAAGACTTCATAAACCTATAGTGAAAATTATTTTAATTATTTCCATCTGTGGCAGAATTGTTCAGAGAATAATTTTTAATACAACAATATCAAATAAATATGCAGCCAGAATGCTGTTATAGATATTGTTAAGGTGGTTTAAATGGGATTTAAAATTGATTCTCAGTAAAATAAGATGAAAAAAACGTGAGCTTATTTGTCACCTATTATAATAAATATATTTAAAATCACACTGAAAGACATAGTGTAAAGTGGAAACAAATTGCAAAATGGTTGCTTTCAGAGAGTAAACTCTCCTCAACTTGATAAAATGGTTAATACGATACAAAAAGGGACAATTTATTAACTAGTAGAGGTGCTTTAAAAAATCCATATCTGTAACTTTTTGACCAACAAAGATATCAAAAGTCTGAAAGCGCCAGATTTCGTACTTTAAATTTCATCATTGATAAAAATACTGATTAAGGCAGAAACTGATTCATAAAAGAAATTATTGTTAATTAATTTTTTTGTTGTTGCTAAAAATAATATTAAGGAAACATATTTTAAATCATTATTTTAAATATTATTTCATTATTTGAATAGTTTTTTAGTCGAATTTTGATTTATTTTTGTGGTTTCAAAAAATCATAATATACACATGGGCGTACCGAGAGGGGGAGAGGGGGAAGCCTTTCCTTAATTACTTTTCTGTTAATATCTCGGTAGGTATTGAAGTAAACAATATCAAACCCAATATTTTTGTATTCGCAATAAAATGTTTCATCAGAAACTAAAATACTATACAGGGTGTTTCATTGCAAATTTTAAAATCGATATTACTTCCGGTAAAACAGGAAGTTCAAAATTGTAAAAAAAATTGGAAACAAATAGGCAATCTACTGCAGTATCAACCTTCCAAATTTCATTTTGATATCTCTAATAACTCCAGAGATATTTGCTTGGTTCCACACATTTGCTCATCACTGTATATATATATATATATATATATATATATTGTTTTTAAGTTTTCGCGGCCACTAAATGTATTAGATGGTTTCCGGGAATTCATCCGCGTAGTTGATAATTGATCCCTGCCGGGATCGATGGTAAAATGATCCCGGCAGGGATCAATTATCAACTACGCGAATGAATTCCCGGAAACCATCTTATATATATATATATATATATATATATATATATATATATATATATATATATATAAATGTCTTTAGTAGTGAATAGTCGCATATTTTTCTCATGCTTTGTCACCATATAGCATGAGTGACTCATCATATACTTTCTTCAAATGATTCATTATCATACTACGGGAATTTCTAGCCTGCAAAAGTGTTTTTGCAAACAACAAATGACATTCATTGACAAATAATTTGGTTGAATCATTTTACTGCAATGAGCAAATGGATTATATAGTACCTACGATAATGATTATTCAAATTAATTAATTACCATTAGGCTTACGTCATCTAATGTATCAAAAATATGTTTCGGAATGAGATAGAGTTTGACCTGAAATGATTTATTTACAAGTCGCAGACAGAAAATAAATTTGTTACAATATAAAAACCTTGATAGTAAAGAGATAAAACGGTTTTATAATCCCAAAAGGTGATTTTTAATAACCCGAAATATATACTGTTTTAACAAGGCTAGGTATGTCTAAGTGGGTACGTATACACAAACTTTCTCTCGAATTCGTCAGCATGTATTTTTTTAGCATTAAACGTATTTATAGCTACTATTAAAACATTTTTCATGGCTATAAAAAGTTTCATGGGTTTTCACTTTCGAAAACTAAATGAATATTTCGGAGAATTTTCCATAAATACAACAGTTCAACGATCTAAAATTAACATCCTGTATATTATGTAGCGTTCACCATGAAAAATAGGTTACCGAGAGGTGTCATATGACAGACAATAAGTGAAAGCAAATTTCCAATATGTTTGTTGTTTTGATTGGCAACTTCTACATCAAAACCAAACATATCCGATAAGTGATTGAATTTATTACACCGAATAAACACAATGAACACAAATATTTTGTCGGATTTATTTATGGAACACGTAAATGGCTACCGATTTGCTAAAACATTCTTTAACAACAATATTTCATAAATTTGTGTGCACAAATCGTATTGTTTGCAAAACAATTCGTTTCATTGCCTTGATTGAAAATTATAATTGTTAACGCAAAGCCCTTTAACCAAACAATTACAAATGAATGTAAATAAACAAACCCCAGTCGCGTTTACGTCACAACAACTATATGTAGACAAACTACTCTACGTTGCACATAACCTTGATATCCAGTCTGATTTTACATAATTTTTCTGTCAGTTAGTATGACTTGTGGTGTAGTAAAATTCGGTTAATACGGTTGTTTCGGGGCATTCCGAACGTTTTCCGTACTCAAATTAATTATACAATTAGATTTTTTGCTGTAAAAAATATTATTTTGCCCGAACTAGTTTAGTACGCGGATGTTGTTTTAGGTTTCGGCGTAGCGATTCGTAATATAGCACCAAAACATCCGACATCCGATTAACTGTTTGGTAGTAAGTAACTAGTAACTGTTCTTGTTCTGTCGTTCAACGTATACGTTGGCGGTTGAGTTATTTAACATTTTTGTGATCAGTCACGTTTTTGTGTACATTAAAAACATCTGACGATAAGTGAAAATAGTGTAATAAACCTCAATTTGAATTCCTGTTTCGTGAAGACTTACTAATATACATTTTAATGCCAGAAATGCCCTCTGCTGATATGCAAACAATGTCAACTATGAACACAACAAATTCGATAAGTGGACCAGAGTTCAATATATCCTCGAAAGACGTCGAAGGCCTAGTTTTGGAAATAAAAGAAAACCTCCGGTTATCGGCTAGTTCGAAAACCATGAAATCACTATCATGCAGTCACTTATCCAGGAAAACATCAAGAGCCTCTCCTTACCATATACCAGGTAAATATTTTGATTATGATGCTAGTGCATGTGGATCTGGCTGTGTCAAAATAAAGAAACACAAACCTCAACCTGAAAATCAGAACGAGGACCCGTATGAACTGTTACAAAAATTACTTAGAGATGGTGGGCTGGTGACTGAGGCTGTACGAAGAGTGAAACTGGGACTGACACCAAAACAAAGATTCTTCTATGACTCAGATGAAGAATCATCGAAGAGCCCTCTCATGAGGTTCTTCCCACAGGAAAACTGAAACACTGTTAGTATTATTTATTGATTATTGAAGTTCCTTTTGATAACGAGTGTTGTATGAAAGTGTAGTAGTTCCATTAACCAGAGAATAGAGTAAACTTGTTTTATTTATACTTGAAAAATGTTTGATTTGCAGTATTACCTGTTACTTAAAACAAAATAAAAATTAACCTACTTAATTAAAAAAACACTTGAAGTGGTGCAATATTTTCATTGTTTAGGTTAGTTTTCACATTAGCATTACCATTTTTTTTATTATATTATTGCTTCAGATTGAAATAAAAATGAGGCTTTGGCAAAATTGCAATTTCAACAAGTTGCATCATCTTTGTGTTTCTCTGGTTAACCTACTTATGTATATTTAGTATTGTATGCTTAAGGTTTTGAATCTTTTTTTTACAAACTGCTGTAATATCCTTACGCTTAATTCATATTTATATAAAAAAAAATAAATAAAAAATGATCTAGGTTAAAGAAAAGTAAATTTACTTCGTGTCTGTGATTAAACATCAGGTCTTGGATAGAGAGCTCTGAATGTTACAAACCTTATTCTGCATTTACCTGCAGATTTTTAATTATTTGCTTTTGTGAAGAATTTAGATAACCAAAAATTCATTTTTATTGGTACAACTTGAGGATTTTTTGAAGTGAAGACAACTGTTTATAATTTTTTTTATGAATTATAAAATATTTCTCAGTATAAATCCTCGAATTTTAATTTTAAGCCAGTGGTTTTTACAAATGTAGCTCAAATTTTGTATTTTTTATCTGTACACAAGAGACATTGATCCTTGTAGCAATATTTGTCATGTTTTCAATTTTGTTTTGTACATAAAATTGCTGTTTTTAATGCAATGCCTATTTCTGTGAAGTACATAATGTAGCAAACAGAATGTTAATTTCTGAACATTTGTATAAAATAAAATGATTTCTTATATGCTTTGTTTCTGTTGTAAATCCTAACATACTCAAAGCAAAAATACACACCTATATTGCCAATTTGATACAATAAAAAATATATACAGATTACCATTCAATTATTGTATTAACAAGGAAAATCACATTAATTAATTAATTGAGGATGGTAATCTAATATTTATTTTTTTATTGTATTTCTATACATGAATATCCAATAAATACAAAACAGTGACTAAAATTGGTGAGTGTGAAGATAAGTAAGTATATACTATTAAATGATAATTTAATTTTATAGTATAGCATCATAATTATAAGAATATACTGAGTATAATTTCAGTCATATATTTATATTGTTTCCAAAATCTGATCATAAACATTTTGTTGAATACATTCTAGATCTTTTTTTTTTCAACAGCAAACAAAATGAATAACAACTATTAGTAAAGAAACAGTTCATAAGAGATCCTGGAATTCTATATGCTCATAATTAGCATAAAAACAAAAGTAAATTCACCCTGATCTATTACCATCTGAAGACCTATTTTCTGTATAATAGAAAACATTGAATTTTAACCATCAAATTGCTTTCAGTATTACTCTGTTTTCTCTTCAATTTATCAAACAATTACATTAAGTGATACCCTGAGATACTTAAAAAATAATAGAAAACTTAAATTGCCATACCTTGTTGAAAATAGCAATAATGAAGATTTTTTTGTTGAAAACTTTTTATAAATATAAAAATTCATCTGTATTCGCATGTTTACATTTTATCGGTTGAAGCTACACCTACTTAATGAATTTTTCTATTTTTAATTAAAATTGCAATAAAATTAGTATATATTCTGTCATATAAAAATCAGAACACCTTGCATTTACTATTACACACCTATAATTTTATGTCTATGTTTAATTTGAGATAAGAAATGTTTTTTTTAACCATATCAGTACCCTGGATTGTGTTTTATTTTATTTTGGCTTAAAGAAGTTGTTACATAGCTACAATAAATATTTAAGTTTTATATGATGCATTTCAAATTGGGACGAAACGTCGGACAGAATAGTCGCTTGGAAAAATATCTATCTGGACGATTTATAGAAGTTTCTCTGATACATTCTTAATAGGCATGGGTAGGGGAATAACAATGACCATAATCAAATTACTTGTTACAACGGCCTAGGAGATTTAGGAATTACTGTGAAGATGATCAAATGGGGTCTACTTATCCAATACATAAGCAGGTGTCAGATTTTTAATTTTGAAATAAATTAGATATTTATTATATTTTTCACGGTGGATTTCTGCCTCTGTCACATCACAGCCATTTTCTCCTAAACTACTGGACGGAAGAGGTTGAAATTTGGTATCAATGTATAGTTTGGTGACCCGATCGGGAGTACATATCGTAAAAGAAAAAAAATTGATTTTAGGGGTACTTCTGGGGGGAAAAACTAAAAAATCGACCGTTCCCCCCCCTGATATCCGAAACTACTGAGTCTAAAATTTTGAAAAAATAGGAAATATAGAGCGTTGCCAGAACTTTACAGGAAAATTAAGGAGAAACCATTAATGTTAATTTTGGGGGGCAAATTATAGAATTAAACAAAAATTTAAAAATAAAAAAATTTTCAAACGCATCATGTAATATATCAAATGAAAGGTCTCATTCTGAGGAACACAAATATATTTTTTTCATATTTAAAACAAAATTATTTAAAAAGATATTAACGAAATTATACCAAAATTTACCCATTCCCCCCCCTTATCTCCAACACTATAAAACGTAAAGTTTTGAAAAAATAGATTTATAGGTTCTGACCTGAAGTTTACTGGAAAAATAAGGAGAAACCTCAACTTTTAATTTTGGGCCAATTACAGAATTAAATGGCAAATATAAAATTAAAATTGTTTCTAACCCATCATGTTATATATCAAATAAAAGGGCTCATTACGACGAAAAATAATATATTTTTTCATATTTTTAAAATAAATTAATTAAAAGATATTAACAAAAATATAAAAAAAATTACCCATTCTTCCCCCCCTTTATCTCCGAAACCATAAGCTGGAAAATTTTGAAAAAAATGGAAGTATAGCCCCTCACCTGAACTTTACTGGAAAATTAAGGAGAAACCCCTAATATTTATTTTGGGGGGGGGCAAATTATAGAATTAAATGGAAAATTAAAATTTTGAAAAACTGGAAGTATACCCCTCACCTGAACTTTACTGGAAAAATAAGAAGAAACCCCTAATATTCATTTTGGGGGGCAAATTATAGAATTAAATGGAAAATAAAAAATTATAATTGTTTCTAACGGGTCATGTAATATATCAAATCCCAGGGCTTATTATGACGAATAGGTACAAATATATTTTTTTAATTTTTTTAAAATGAATATTTTAAAATATATTAAAAAAATATTTTAAAAAAATTACCCATTCTCCCCGTTATTCCCCAAACTCTAAGACCTCATTTTTTTATAGTTTATAGGAAAAATATGAAAATAAACAATACCTAATTCTATTATTTGGCCTCCAAATAATAGAATTAAACGGAAAATAAATTACTAGAAAACCCCCATAGTAATTTTAGGGACAAATTATACAACTAAATGGAAAATAAAGATTCAATTTTCAAACGCATCATGTAATATATCAGTTAAAAGGCTCATTATGTGAATTACAAATATATCATATTTTTAAATCATTTGTATAAAAGATATTAAAAATATTAAACATCGACTTAATTCCCACTTTAGAAACTACACTATTTAAAATTTGAAAAATATATTTTATTTATATTTTTAAATAATTTGAATAACACATTTAATAATTTATAATTTAAACTTTGACCTATTTTGCCGTTTTTCTTCCAATCTACAGAGCCTCAAAACTCAGACAGTACATTATAAAAGGCATTTCTGAAAGTTTATATAAAACTCTAATGTTACTTTTTGGGGGCCAAATTATAAAATTAATTACATATGTATTGTGAGAAAAATCAAGCGAATCCTAAAGCAGATAAAATAAAAAGTCTATGTGTGGAAAATCAAAGTGTATATTTTTTATAAATGTAAAACGCTTCCTTTAAAAGATATAAGGGTAAGTATAAGAAAATGCACTCATTCCCTGCTTGTCTGAAACTGGAATATTCGAATCTTGAAGGTGGTACGGAACCCTAAGTATGCGAGTCCAACTCGCACTTGACCAAATAATTTCTTATTATCATCATAGCATAAACTACATCAAACGCGTGTCATTAAATTAACAGTTTGCCTTAGCCAAAAATCTTAGTTCTACTCCTCAAGTATCGTTCGAATAATATTTAGCATAAAATTGGAATGACACCTCGAAGAGAGTATAAAATTGTTGGTTAAAATAATTTTGTAACGGTATCTTTCTTTCAAACACTTTTTCAAAATACAATTAAGTTTATAGAACTGTGCTTGATTGTAATCTACATAACGCACGACCTCAATAAATATTGTTTATTAAATAAACAAAGTCATGCATTTGTGTTGTAATAATGAAATGATTTTAAGTAAACAAATTTAATGTAATAACTTGCATGTTATTGACAAAACACGACTGTAAGCAATATCAGTAAATATTCCTTCACTAATGTAAATTATAATATTTGGTATTATTTAACGTTTATTGTTGACAACTTTAGCTGTTAATTTAATTCATATAATATATTCATATATCGTTTCCGCCATCTTCGGATTCTCCATCAACGATTCGGACTCTGGCTTGACCTCTGCAGGTATTTTTCGCAGCCTCGAATTCCAAAGCTCGAGCCAGTGCATCTACTAATTGAGTCGGTCGAGCTAGGGTCAATGCTTGTCTGGCTTCGTGGTCCCGAAGTCCATCCAAAAATGCTTGCACTGCTAACCTTTCTATTACATTTTCTGGTGTGGCTGGATAGGCAAGGCGAACCAGACGGGCAATGTGAGCTTCAAACTCTTGTAGGGCTTCATTTGATCTCTGGTGGCGATTTTTCAATTGGGAGTGGTAGACGTGCTCCAAATGTGTCTGACCATACCTCAACTCTAAATGTTTTAGCAGTTGATCGTAGTCTTCTTGTTCAGAGGCATCCAAAGTTTGCAAAATATCTGTAGCATCCCCTCTTAAAGCGAGGGTTAATGCTATTGCTTTCTCCTCTGTCGACCATCCGTTTAGCTTTGCTATAACCTCGAATTGGCGCCGATAATTAGTCCATGACGACTTTCCATCAAATTCGAGACTAATTTTCGAATCCACTACTTCTAGACTGTTTCTGCTTTCAGTCTTTGATGGTGTTTCTCCCCTTTGATCTGCCACTACATGTTCTTTTATTTTAACGCTTCTATGGGCGTTTCGTTTTTAACTGTCGCCTGACTCAGCTCTTCAACTATTGTTTGCGTTAGTTCTTCCATCCGGGTTTCATATTTGACCGTCGTCTGCTTCAAATCTGCAATTCGGGCTTCATTTTCGACTATTTTCTCTTCTAGCATTTCTGAACTTCTATGTACCATGCTTTTCAAATTTTCTTCTAAGGATTGCGCATTTTCGTGAAATTTTTGTAGCTTATCTTCTAAAGACTTCGAATTTTCTAGCACTTTGTCTTCTAGCGCTTTAGAATTTTCTTGTAATCTTTCTACTAATTTTTACCTTTTTAAACATTGTCAGTCTATTATTTTCCACTTCTAAAGTTCCACAAATACACCTCACACCTGACACCACTGTAATGTTTTTATTTTCACAATCGGGTTCAGTTCAGTTCTTGGATTTATTTAAAAACACAGTCCAACTCACTCTAATTTATTTCCACTACTTTAACACAATTTATATTCACAGAAACTACTATTTGCATTTTATCTTAACTATACAATACGACCGTCGAAAACTGAATGCCTCCTATCGCCAGCTGTTCATATTTATATATTTCTCTGCGAATTGTCTGGTAAGTCCACGAACCATCGGGAAACTCTTTCATGTTCTGGAAGCTTTAAGGGAATTCCCAGTAACGGCAGCGGTCGGCCTGTTGAGAGACAAACATTTCGGATTCCCAGAATTTATCGGAATAATATTCCTTCCACGATTTGGTTGATGGCCGATTGCACCAGCTGTCGAACGAATTCTTGTAACAGTACCTTTATTTTTAATAATAACTGAAATTGCTATCAGACAAACTATATCAAGTAAAAGTGTATAACGATTTATTATAAAATTCCGCGGAGAGGATACTATTAAATGAATGGCAGTATAATTAACAGACCTAAAGAATGATGAGACTCACACCGTCTACAATATACAGTGGATCGACCTAAGTTAGAATCATATACAAAACTTTCTTAAAACATATATATATTTAGAAAACAAGTTATTCTATTCAACAGTAAACGTGGTTTACCATATTTTTGGCAATATCAAAAAGTTAATTAGATTTGAAAACTAAATTCAATTAAGCCATTGCATCACTAAAAATTATAATTTAAATACATTTTTAAAAACACAAATGGTTGACTTCTAAAAAAATTAACTAAATGAAAGAATTTTTACTTCAACAATTAAATACTTTATTTGAAGTCAGTACCAATTTAAACTGAGAAGTTGCGAAGTAAAACTTATAAATGTAGCAAATGTTAATTTTTTTAAGTTGGTTTTTGTTTTTTTTAATGTATTTATTTAACCATGCTTACAATGTTCATTGACCGTCTCACAGTTATGAGGTAGCGAGAAAAATAGAACACCATGAAATAATGTACAGAAAAAAAAATAACAGAATATTTAAAAAATTACAATAAGAACTGGTGCAATAGTCAGAACTTGAATTGCAAATAATTTAATTTAACGCTGTAGGAAAGCAATGAAAAAGCACGCAAAACTTGATAAGGGCTTATATAATAAAGAAAGTCTTTACTTTAAAACATTGTCAATTACACATTTACATCTAAATTGTTTTTGGAACTGAACACAAGTGTGAATAGTCTGGTGTTTAAAAAATTGTTCAGTGCCAAAAGTGATTTAGATGTAAAGAGGTGTAATTGTCAAATCATTGAATAGAAGTAGAGTAAATGCTCTAAGCCAAGGTTCAAGTTAAAAATATGAATATCCGTTTAAAAAGCTTGTAATTTAGCTGTTATTAAATTTTGCTTTATTATTTAAGTCCTTATCAAATTTTGAACATATTTCTTTGCTTTCCTACTATTTTAAGTTAAATTATTTGTAAGTCAAGTCCTGAAATTTTCAGTAACATATTACACCAGTTTTTATTATAATTTTTCTCATCCTTAGCCATATTTTGTTTTGTTTTTTTTTACTTCTTTTTCTGTAGATTAAGAAAATTTTAATATTATTACAAGAGAGATTTATTCCAACAGACCAACCAATTCATCAAAAATTCAATAAAACACATTAATTTTATATATATATATATATATATATATATATATATTAGCTTTTAAAATAGTTACATTATATTTGAGTTAACATTAAAATAAAAAGAATAATTAAAAATCATCGTCTTCGCTGAACTGTATGCCACTGCTTTCCATTAGTAGTGTGTACCTTGGGGGTTTTTTCCAAACAGCACTGGAAGTTCTTTTTAATTTCCTTCAATGAATTATTTCAAAGACCTCTTGCAGGTCTGCCGTATGCAATTGACGTGAAAAGAAAGAGTTCTCTTACACGTTTCTCCAACGCTTGCGATTACTAACTGCATTTTTTCCAGTTCATGTGATCTAGCCCATGATGGTGCCTTGTAAGAGCCCTGTTCCTTATACTCCCCATCATCAGAATCAGAGCAATCAGCAGTCGGCAACAAAGGTGGCCTGGATATCATATAAAGAGGAAGTTTCCCCTCTTCAATTTTCCTTTTCTTTCCATGGTTGTCTGCGACATATGTCTTCTTGTTTAAGTTGTTTGGTTTTTGTGACATTTTGTCAGGTTTTTTGACAGTACCAGTTTTAACTGTTGAGGGTTTTGGAGAATCTAGAGGTTCCACTTTAATAGCACGTTTTCTGACTGGTTCCTTTGGATGTGGCATTATCTCATCAACACTGTTAGTTACCTTTTTAAGGTCAGTTGGAGTTTCTTGTAGTTTTGCTTTCTGTTTGTCATCCTCGTACAAACTACATTCTTTTAAAAGGAACGTTTCATCTCCTGTTTTTACATACTGATCAGAATTATATAATCGTTTATCGATCATCTTTTTAATCTTCTCCTCTTGTTATCTCAACGTGTTAATTAACTCTTCTGCATCTTTACGTATTAATTCTTTTATTAAGGAGCTCATAATTTTGCTTTTTAAGGCGCACCCAATTTCGACTTCACAAAGTATCAACTTCACAGTGAATAATTTGTGGTCGACTTTATATACGGCACCTCAAAAAATGCGTTCAAAAAACTCGAACAAAAAATGCGTTCAAAAAACTGGAACAAAAAATGCGTTCAAAAAACTGGAACAACAAACTTGTTTGGTGCACAGATCATACAAAAGGAATAGATGGGAAACTCACTGACAGGGTTGCCAGATGCCAACTTTGAAATTTCCCCAGGTGAATTCAATTTTTTCCCAAAATACTACTAATTGTAACGACTTTACCCAAAAATAAGAAATAAATGTTTAACTTAAACTTAATATAATAAAAAGTAACCCATTAAAATCATACCTAAAACGATTTAAAAGCAGGATTATAAAATATTTGATGTTGAATTGGGCGAGATTTGTTTAAATACATTAAATATTAGGTAGTAAAAATGTATCTATATATCAAAATTAAATATTTATTGAAACCCCTCCAAATCATTTTCTACAATATCTTAATTTGGTGTTTTACACTTGTTCAGAATTAAATTCCTTTAACATCTCATTAGTTGGTGTACATTTAACATAGGCTCCAAGATCTTGAAGGGTATAACGTATTCTCGTACTGTGGTCTGTCGTTATTTTGAGCATCCAGTTCCTCAATTTATCTTTTACCATATCCAGATGGAACAATTCATCCCTCGTCTTAGAACTTACCGATACATGGATGAATAAAACTTATCACTCCAACACTACTTAAATAAACAATATTTAAGTATATGGAGCAAAACAATAGGTGGAAATTGGTCAATAGGTCAAACTTTTGGGTATCTGATATAATTCAAATTTTATATCAATAAAACACCATTGGGATGAAAAGGATAGAAATTAACGCGGGTGATGACCCGGCCAGGCGTGTCGACTCCTTAGACGGCAGTCTTTTTTAATAAAAAAAGTTACAATTTATAATATGTCTTTAAAAAAAATCTAAATAATTTGAATATGAAAATATAAGAATGTGTGCATTTTTGTCACTATCTATGTTGCTAAAATCTTTGCTTTACGATCATTTTTTTTTTAAATTTTACATCTTTAATATTTAATTAGATAAAATATGTTTTAAAGTCTTTTATTAGACTTAGAAAATATGGAGTTTTATTCACCTCTCAACGTTTAAATTCGTGTGAATCATAAAAATCCATTCCAATGAATTACTGTGTATACATATGGTTCCTTCAGCCACTTCAGTAACTCTGCAACAAAAATTTTTATTTCTCCATCATCTTTTATTTTCCCCAAAAATTTCCTGACAATATATATGATCCCCAAATGTTCTCCAAAAATATTATTTTTCCCCAAAATGGGGGAAAAACCCCAATCTGGCAACCCTGCCCAATGATTAAAATTGTGTTCAAAAAATTAAGACTTGAAATATAACCAGTGGCAGATCCAGACAGGGAACGCGGGGTTAAAAATGAAAACAGAATTATTAACTGTAAACAGTAGACAGGTAACAACTAATTTAATCAACAGAAGAAAAATAATTCAATAAGAAACGATAATATATGTGTAACCTCAACTAACCCCACAATAATACAGATGACAGAAATTTCTATTTTTTTTTAACAACGAAAATCAAATATTTCGTTTCGATAACTCTGTTCTGAATATGTTTGTTCCATTTCATGTTTCATTCTATAGGCAAATAGTATTCGGATATAATTACCAACCCCCGACCAACATTTACCAGAAGACAACACAATTCACATGCCATTGGGGATAGCGTAGAGATACATTTTCAAGAAGGTTTTTTATCTAGATTATCTTGAAAATGAGCTTCCAGTATTATTAGAAGAGGTTCTTTTGGCTACAAGAATGCGTATGTTCTTCCAGCAAGATGGGGCTCCAGCACATTTTAGTCATCGAAATTTGCCCTTCCGCGGAAGATGGATCGGTCAGATTTATTGTTCCCCGAACCTTACCCCTTTGGATTTCTTCCTGTGGGTATGGTTGAAAGGCCAAGTCTACCAGGAACAAAAGAAAATAAACTCTAAACATCACATTTCCTTTTTGTTTGGGTTAAATTCTAACAACTGTATCTCTAAACTTAATAAAAATTGGACACGCTATATGGATTTTTTTATTACAAGTTGTCTATAGGACCAAGTTCTAAAATATTTATTATTCCTCCTGAAATACCAGGTTTAAAGGGTAGAATTTGCAAGAGTATACATCAAATTAGCATTAAATTATCGTTGCCAAACAGTTTACTACCCAGTTGTGCTCTTTATATAATTGCCATTACGAAAGTTGAAGCCGTTGAAAATGGGGTGTGATTGAGGCCTTGAAACGTTTTGAAGATTTACTCCCAAGCAATTAAAAAAAAAACAACTCAATGGTCTGACCCCTAGTAACGTTTATACCTATATTCATTTTTTTAATTAAAATTAACTGCAAAATTTGACAGAAACACTTTATTCATTCTTCCTAATTAATTTATTTTTTAATTAAAAAAAAAATAAAGAAGCAGCTTTGGTTACGAAGAATGAAATGTTATACCAGGGGCTTTAAGAAAATTTTTAAAGAAATTTGTATGAAGGTGTTGTATAGAACAACTACAATACTACAGAAATTGTTGCGTATTATGAACATAATCACTCGGTAGATTCAACTTCTTTAAAATTAGTAAAACAAGTAAATTATTTTAGGGAACTGGACGCTTACAAAAGCATAATGATTTATATAAAAATAATAAACTAATGAATTCGGACAAGGGTCCTATCCCATACAGCTCATTGCATAACTTAATTTGTAAGAATCCCTAAAATAGGTATTAAAATGTCACTACTTTATAATGTAGGGTAACAGTAGCTAGGTAATTAAGGATTATCCTAAATTACATAATTTCATTATACAAAATCTTTGCATTATCTGTTAAATCTGGTATTTAGAATTCGGGCACTTGGGATTTACCCTTTATGCTGATTACTGTAAGTTGCTAATAGTTTACTGGTCGGTATAAATTAGAGAAAATTGTAATTTAGATTTAGTTTGGTTAACTCCTTGATGATGACGTTTTTACATTTGCGACAGACCAAAGTTTCCTTAGTATGTTTATTTCACACATATACAGATAAAGAGTTATTTTGTCTATTCATTGGGTTTTCTCTCCTCCAATTTTTTTCCTGTAACAGATAAGTATTTAAAAATTGTATATATAGAACAAAGTGTAGTAAGGCAATTTCGTAAAATTGCCCGGATTACTGGCTGTCTATACAGAGATTCTTCCTCACAGTTTTTCTGAGAGAAAGAGATGTCTATAAAATGATCAACCAGTATTCCTGTATATAACTAATGTATTCTATATTGTGTAATACTTATCTGTGTATAGAGACGTTTCAACTCCGAGTCTGGAGTCGTTGTCAATCGTTTAGTGTTGTTTTCGAGGTTTTTTTCTAAAAAAAATTCGCTTTGATTTTGAATTTGTTGTTTGTCAAAAAATTTAACACTGACAATTGTCTCCATGCATAGATAAGTATTACACAATATACAATACATTACTTATATACAGGAATACTGGTTGATCATTTTATAGACATCTCTTTCTCTCAGAAAAACTGTGAGGAAGAATCTCTGTATAGACAGCCAGTAATCCGGGCAATTTTACGAAATTGCCTTACTACACTTTGTTCTATATATACAATTTTTAAATACTTATCTGTTACAGGAAAAAAATTGGAGGAGAGAAAACCCAATGAATAGACAAAATAATTCAAGACCTCCTCAACAATCTTTTCGAAATTACTTAGATAAAGAGTTCCTCTAATTAATTCCAAATTTGGTTTTTACCCCCTCCCCTTCAACCCAAATTCATTCTCGTATGAGCTATTGCATCCTGGGTAAAGATTTTGCATCAGCTAAACGAATGCTGACGTATGTGATCTTCTTCTATTTTATTGTCAAAATTGTCGATATAGATCTTAAGATCTTCTAGCAACAAAACTATGTGAATCGTTCCATTAAATTTGTTAAAGTGCAGTTCAGTGTAATGTTAATTTACCTGGATAAACAATGCCGGAATTTGAATCCTACCAAGTCCATGATGCATAAGCATCTGTGAGTGTGCGTCGCATTTCAATCAATAAATTGCAGTTTTAAAACTAAGACTGCCGTAATGCTAAGACACGAGGTTTTTGGAATAGACGTTAAATAATTATCTTGGATTTTTTGCAAAAAGGTGGAAAGCAGACATCAAATGAAGAATAACAATTAAAGTGAAAATAAATGTTGTGCAAATGTGTCTTGTTTTTACAGGGTAATACTTCTGCGCACTAATTGCTCCATCCCAGGCAAACATTTTGTGATTTGAGCTCCGAATACTGGAACGAACATCTCTCTTATTAAACCGATTTAAACAGTAGAATTTTCGAGAATTGTATTTTTGAACTTGTAACGTAGGCTCTCAGTATTTTGCTAAAAAAGTTTTTGTGCTAAAAATCAACCGACCAAAGACTGACAAAATCAAAATAATAAATGATGTGGCAATTACTTAAATTACAGACGCATAATCAACAGAGCAGCCAGTGATAGATCTACCTGTGAATTGTGCATAGCGAAATTGAAGGATCATCTCAATAGAATCCACTACTTTTTCAACCCATACAACAACTCACCTTGAGACCCGATGGATAATTTTTCTTTTGTCGTCAACTGTTCAACATCAAGGTATCTTTTTAATAAATTAAAACGCGCGAAATATCTCGATGTAATTGAAACATTCTAATACGAAATTATTTTTACTGATCCTAATACTCTCAACAATTACACGCAATTCAGAAAAAAAGTAAATATTGCATACGTCAATACAAAAAGCTTGTATACAAATCATTTTAAATTGTAGGTCTTTGTAGAGAATTTTGAAATTAATCCAAATGTACTTATTCCCAATGGACAAGATTAAATTAAGCGATTTTTTTGCAAAATGTTGAATAGATCTGTTGTTTCTATGAATGGGTTCTAGACAATATCTATTATGGGTGTATCTATATGCGCCATGTCAAAAAATTGTGAAAAAGAATTTATAACAATTAGAGATTTAAAAACCGAAATTTTTTCCTATTTAACTTCCTTGCTATCGGCTGTAGAAATAAAAATCTTAGCAAAAGTTGGTTACAATACAATTTTCTGGAAAGTTGATGCCACTAGATTTTTGAAAATTAACAAATTGTCTCAAAAATAGAGATTTTTTTTAATTAAAAATAAAAATTGTTTGATTTTTTGCCCATATACAGTTAGGATGCCTCTATATTGTACAATTGTTAAAATTATTATTTTTAAATATTTTTAAACTGTTTTAAAGCGTTTTTTTTACTTTGCCATTAAGATCCCTATAAACAATATTTTTTAATTCTATAAAATTGATCTTTGTTTTCCATTTTACAGAATTTGAACATACCAATTAAAAACTTATTTATTTGTGAAATAAACAAACGTTGAAATATAAACAAATCTAGTTTTAATCATTGTACATGATAAAGGTGTTCTACCTTGATATGCACAATATCAAACATTTGGATCTGTTAGAAACTCTTGCAATTTTCATTTTTTTCCGACCAATTAATTGTTGCTCTCATAATGCACCAGGAAAACAGTAGCTACTGTAAAAAATCTGCTCCGGAGTTTCAATAAATTTGGAGTTAATATACATCGTATATTAAATTTAAATTATTTTTTTTACATATTTTTATGTTACAAAAATTTATTTAAGTAACTTTTATTAAGATTTTTTTTCTACAAGCTATAGAAACGAAGATATAAAAACTGCAAAAAAGTCAATTTTTCAACTTTTATTTGTTTATAAGTAAAATAAAATTGTGACAAATCACTTGGTTTTTGAAGTATTAGATAATCACAAACTGAGTAACTTTTAAGAAAAACTTAAGTGCCAGGTTTTCAAAGATGACAAAGACCATGAGACCATAATATTTAAAACGGATCTTGTATTGATAATAATTGCATTAAAACCGAAACATTATAGACCAAATCCATCAAATTAGCAAATGTCTTTCAATACCGTTATCCCATATTTTTTTAGAACTAAGAAATATAATACCAAATGGGACAACAAATTCCATACATTATGTTAAATTACAGATATCAGCTTTGGGAGGTCATCCATATTAAAAATGTGAACTATAGTTTTAATATCAGTAACAATAAATTCTCAGAAATGCAGAACTTTGTAATAAAATCGTAATATAAACGCAAAAACTCTTAAGAGGAGTCCTCTTTTTGCAACAAAAGAACTAAATCTGTTTAGCCTGAGGCCCAAAACGAACTGAAATTTGCCAGACTTCGAAGTCCAAAGATAAACATACCCTGTCAAACTATAGACCAATATCACTAATTTCAAATCTAACTAAAAATTTGCATAATCAATTTGTAAAAGCGATTTTGTTTGTTATATGCATAAAGCGAATGGTTCAGTTACACCATACGGCGACTTTTGTATCCGAACTCCCATCTTATTTTATCTCCCAATCTTGATCTTGCATATGTCTGCCTTCCTTTTCTTCTGCGTTGTGTTGGGTTCCAGTGTTAGATCTTCAGAGTCCATACCAATTTAGAAGTCGACTTTCGATAGTGTTATACAGTGTGAAACAGCCAAATGAAATTCGATAATGAATAAAGAAGGGCGTGTTAGGAAAAACGCTTGGACATGTCGATTTGTATTTTTAAATGCGCATTTTTCAATAAAAAAATATATAGGGTCTGTCATGTGACAGTGGCCAATACAAACTTTCATATTTTAAATGCAATCCCCTGTATATTATTTATTTTTTCGATTCTCCATAAAATTATAGACATAATTTTTTCGGAAAAAAGTGTTTTCAGATTTACCACAAAAATTAACATTAAAAAAAGAAAATTATTTTATTTCATATTTGAGAATCAGCTTTGATTTCAAGAAGTAGCCAAGGTCACATTCCCCTGTATAGCCTCAATATTCCCTATTATAAAGCCATATTCCTATTTCGTTTCCCGATTCATTTTTATTCACAGTAGTAAAACGACTTTTACATATAATAAACTAGACAAAAATAATCCAACTGCCATTAGAAATGCTGGCGGAATCTTTCAACCATGTCAATATTAATTTCCTACTAGATAAGCTCTACAACTATAAGGGAAACTGCATACCATACGAAGATTAAATAATAGGTACCAAAGGATAAAATTAAATGGGTGTCTCAGTGATTATAAGCGGGTAAATACTGGTTTGTACCCCAAGGAACAATTCTGGGTCAAATATTGTACATCTTTAAGGTTAATGATGTGTCTTTTGTCGATAACATAACTATTAAGATCAAGAACCAAAATCTAAACACAGTAAATTGTCAATATTTAGGTCTAAATTTCGAGTTCTAAGATGTATAAAACTGCCAGTGGTGAAAATAGATTAGAGCCACAACACTTTTAAATTTTTTATTAGAAACGAAAAAGTTTCTGTAATTAATGTAATTATCTTCTGTGATTCACTAATAATTTAATATTGTAAATATTCTAGATATCAGATAAGAAACACAAGCAATACTTTTAGATAAAATAGAGATGCTAAATTTGTAGTTTATAGTTTTAGTTTTAATGTATAATTATTTTGTTTAGCAGTCCTACAAACAAACTGCATGTCACCTTTGTAGGGTTTACTTATATTTTTGTTAATATGTAAAATATTTTGTTTACAAATAAATAAATCGATCTATCGTTTGAAGTGTATGTTTATCTCGTACATATTTTCCAATTTTGAATGTACAAAATATATCGCAATAATGTCAAGATTGAAAGAATTTATTTTATTTGAGTTTTAAAATAGTTCCCACAAACTGATAATATTATTTACAAAATAACATTGATAATGGTGATAAAAATGTAACTAATACATATGTTGGTGCCACTCCAATAGATTTTGATAACCCCTCACAAGTTTAGAAAGATTTTATCGATTATAAAACACATTATCTGACGAATTTTTAATATTAATGTTATTTGTTTGTCATCCTTATCAACAACATTCATACTTCTACCGAAAATTGAAATAAACTAAATTCCGTCGTGAGAAATTATGTTTATTTTCATTTTTACATGTATTTGATATCATAGAGATATATGGGAACGCCTGCTGGATTTATATGCCTATAATCATCACCATGGTTCCAGTTTCGTCCGACCTGTTGCATGAAGCACAAACTTTCGGATCTCTTTTAAAGAGATGTTGGTTTAATGCAGTTTTTGGAGTTTCCATTGCATTTTAAGAGTTGTAACTAGCCTTTTTGTAAGCTTCTATAAAAGCGCCCCAAAAATTGTCAAGATGTTAATTTCACACGTCTGCCCCCGGTGCCTGGACACCACTGGGACCACCCTAGTTAAGGCACTGATGGTAAAGTAGGTGCGTTCATATCTCACTTTCCCTTTGTGGGTGTGAAACATACGAAAAAGCAAAAACAATTAGAATACAAAACAAACTAATGATTCAAGGAAACTAGCAACACATAATTCTACTAACCCTGTAAATCTAAAATAATACTAAACCTAAATTGGATATGTCCCATTCTTGCCTGTAATATTCAGCATTGATTCTATGTATCAGACTCCATGGTTTCATTACATACTAACTGAAGATGTTAAGCGAAATTAGTCTCAAATCAATATTTAGTTCTTTAAAATAAAAAAAAATGTTACAGCAAAGGAAGAAAAAAAATTACTCTCCATTAAATTTACAAAAGCAAATATTGCAGCTACAGATACAAAAAGCAGTGAGAGTGTGACCTTGTCTACTCTGGTGTTGGTTATACCAGGAACTGACACTGCTATCATTTTGCCCAATTCTACCTTTATTTTTAAATACTAACTGGCTTTATTTAATTTAGAAAACATTTATTGTTTTCCCTAGATTATTCTTATTAACACTGACAGTTTTACAGCCTAAGTTTAAGAGTTTATTACAATGCTAAATTTGGAACAAATGCTATTAAAGTTATTTCCTTTTGACAATAAATTGTTTGAATTTTAACATATTAATTGTAGAATGAAAATTTAATAGAATAGATGCACAAAATCTTATGTAATTCTGGACTTCCATATTTTATAGTATGGGACAATGGGGCTCATTGAAATATTATTTTAATGAATTTTTGATAAGCCACGGAGAAACTGACCAATAAATGACTCTTATTTATAGACACTTCAGTTTTTCAAAGAATTATGCTAAATATATTAAATTATTAGTTAACAATTCTTACTTGTTATTGGTCCAGCTTAGATAGGCAATATTTTGGGTGCAGTTGAAGATGATTATGAATTAACCCTGCCTGGTAGTTAATAATGTTACTAAACATACTGAGGTATTAGATTAGATCTGAAAATAATACAACAGAAATTTAATTAAGTACATCACAAGTAATTATTTTGATGTTCTACACTATACAGTATTAAAATCAATTGTACTTAACACATTTTTTAAACTACGAGTATGTTTGTGTGTTTGCAAATGGAATTTCAAAAATATATATTTATTAATTATGAAATAATATATAATTACCCATTAATGTTTTCCAGTTTTGCATGACTAGCAGAGTGTTGTTTCCCGCTGAATAAACAAGTAAATATATTTACCAAAAATTTCTTAGTTAATTTGAGAATTTGACAAAATTAATTTAATTGTTTTAAAATTTAAACGCGTCTTAATTTCCAACGCCACCTAATTTACAGACAATTAGCGCCCTCTATCTAAGATCAATTGAACTACCTGAATAAGTAAAAAAGTATTTTCTTACAAGATTTGGTTGTCATATTCGGCGACATATTAGTAGCTTTCCATTGTGCTGGATACAAATGCGGTTCAGATTTTAATTTTTTTTATTTGGAAAAATCCCTGCCAAACATTGTATTTCAGAAATCCCTTTGTCAACAATTGCATATCGAGCAATGAAAAATTATACGCATGACAAAATTTCTAAAAAAAAACAATGTGCAAATTGAATGATAGCTAAATCGAAACCACCCAACGCCCTGACATCGTTTTGTGCGTCTGTCCGTTTCCCCACTCTCGACAGAGAGATTTTTCTCATTCTGTGGCAGACATTGCAAGTTGGTGTGCGTATATATCAGCGTTATATCAAAACATTTTGCAAATAATAGCTTCACACCTGTATTGTGCGATTTTCGAAAGGTATTTTAACTCTTTGTGTTTCTTAGTGGTGATTGTTTATAAATTGCAGTACGTGTAATTGCCACAGCGCTTGAGATCGTTATATAAAGTTATGGGACATTGTACTGCAAGGGGTGGCAAAAACATTGAACGTATTGTGAAATACGAAAACTAGTTGAACCTTCTACATAATATTATCAACCATCGGATAACGGACAATGTGATGAGAATTTGTGAATCGAAGTATTAATGTAAGTTTCAAGTAGGAATTGTTTATGGTCATTGTCACTCACTATTCAACATGGCGGCTTAGTGTACGTATGAAAATTTACAATTTTGTTGTTATAAACACAAGTTGGTGTATTTTAGATCACTGATTGCTATTTTCCTTGTATATATTGAACATTTCAACACCTTGCTAAAGTAATCATTCAGAAAAAGTATATTTTGTAATATTGTATTATACACGGCTATGACTAAGCAATTGGAAATGTGCTTGTTCCATAAATGTTTTTATGTGATAAATCCAATTGAATTTCACATTCATGACTGTGTCTAATTTTAATAATTAAATTTATAATTATTTTGTAGAATCCAAACAAGTAATGCTTTAAACTTCACAATGAAAATAGACAGGTCAAGAGTGCGAAAAAGCACTTCCGAAGTACCCCTGGAATGCCAACAGCTCATTGAACGTTTACAACAATGTTCAAGAACGGAATTACTTGATGAGCTATCCAGAATTCATTCTTGGACATTTGGCAAATGTGAATTACTTCATTGGGCTCAAGTATTAGACATATTTGACAAAATTTTGGGCGAAGCAGCTGAACGTAGTCCAGAAAATAAATGGGTACTGAAATGTGATACCTACATTGAGTCAGTAAGTAGAAATTTTATTCATAAGTAACAAATATTTGCAATAATATCTGTAGCTTATTTAAATTCAAATTAGAATTTTAAAAGGCATAGTTAAAAGTTTAATATTGTAATTGACTTCTGTTGACATGTGTTTTTTCTTAGTCATTTTACAAAAAATGTGAGATAAATTAATAATGTGTGTGTGTCCATATGAAATTATTTTCTAGCACTCCAAAAAGTAATTGAAAGAAAAAACATTCTAATTCTTCAAAATAGACAAATGGAGAAAATCATACATTAAAATTTCTTATTGTTATGCTTGCAAAGCCCTACTCCTGGGTAGGGGTGCCCTTGAACCTTGATTGCGTCTTATTGATCATTCTTCAACGTTTATACAGAAAGAGACAGCATAATCATTTCATGAGCATCTTGCACTTTAGATCATCTATAAATAGTTTTTGATTATCCAAGATATCTGATTCACTCCATATCACTGTTTACTACCCTATACACTTTCCTGCTCCCAATATATATATTTTTTAAATATACAAAAATATTATTGTGCTCATCAATACTCAGTTTAATGTTTATGAACTTTTGGGACTAACCCCACATGTGCTTGAACATTTTGTCAGTAAAGAAACTATATCAAAAAGTACAAATTGTAAAATATATATCTGATATGTTAGTCCGAAGCTAGTAGACAGTGTAACTCATTCCTCGAAGTTTCCTTGGACTTCCATCACCTTGAAATGAATCATATCAAGATGATGGATTTCAAGGAAACTTCAAGGATATATCTGACATTGTGTATATGTCTAAACAATTACATATTTGTTGAAATAATATATATTTTTCAGTCGCTATAAGGAAAATTTGTTTTTAGGAATTAAACCTGCTAATATGCATTTTACGCTTTACAAGCCTCTTGATAGAGCATTCATTCTCTCGACACTTATACAATTCAATGGAACATCTGTTGGTACTTCAAGAATGCAATGAGATGTCAGTTGTGCTTGAAGTATTAAACTTGCTGTATATGTTCTCCAAGAGAAGTAATTTTATTACGAGATTAAAAACAGAAGAAAAGGAGAGCCTATTGATTCGTTTGTCATGTTTGGGAGAGGTAAGTTCCAAGCAACTATTTTTATTTATATTTACTTAGATAACGCTGGTTATATATAAGAAAACCAATATTCTTTATATTCTTCATTAAAACACTATATGAGACTTGGTAACTCAAATCTGGCAAATCCCCACTACTGAATCTTCTGTTTTCATGTCATTTAAAGCTAGTAAAAATAGTTGTTAAAATACCTTTATACTTTCCTGAATCATAAACCTGGGAAAATAGATGTTTTAGCAGCCCTAAAAAGAAATATATTTTTAAATGGGCATTTTAGTATATTGCAAACAGCTTTTATGACATAAATTGTGGATCTGGATTTTATTACCCTAGTTTCATTAGCTAATATAGCCGAACAAATCCGTAAGTTTATAGCTGACATTAAATTCCAAGTCATAAAACATTACTCTATTTATCTGAAGGACTGGTTAGAATAACAACTCAGTAAGTCAGGCAATGGAGGGTGCACAAAATTATTAAAGTTACAAAATTTGTAGTATATATTGGAATAGTTGGCAGTTTATATGATTCCATTGCAGCTGTGTTTCAAGCTTTTTTGGGTCCATATTAATTCTGTTAGTTTCTGTATGATCATGCAGTTGATAGTTTCTTTCATATTGATCTCAAGAAGTTTTTAAATAATGGAATCTTAAATTAATATATTATTAAATTACATTTACCAGTGGGGACTGTCCAATGTCTTAGATGAAAATTAGAGGATGATACAAACATCTGAACAGGAATATTTGTCAGTTCTTTAGAATTAACATTAATTTCTATTGATTAGAGTTAACAATTTGTATATTTTTGTAAATATTTTTTATGGAAAATATTTTTACATGGGTGTTATTTGTTTTCATAGAGCTGGGGTGGCAAGGAGAATGGATTTGGACTAGCTGACTGCTGCAATCCAGAAAAAGAAATTCCATCATCTGCTACCACACTACATGTTGAATTCCACCCTGAAGATGAGACCAAATCATTGAAATTTCCGAGGAAAGATGCCAAGGCAAGTGGAAAACCAAATTTTCACATCATCCATATTGAACACATTAATAAATTGCGTAAAACACCAGCTGAAATAATGAAGTCTTTGATAAGCATATACTATGTACCCCCTGATAAAGAGGTAAGGAAACTGTATATGTAAATATGATTATGAAATAATTATTTGGGTATATTTAGGTATGGTTGTTCACACATGTTAGATTGGCCACACATTTTGCTGATTACCAAAGTAGACTTAAAATGGTACAAGCCCGACTCCAGGCACTTTCTGTGATTGTATACTCTAATGCTATTCAAGAAGTTTCCTCAAACCTCTTGTATAATGGACTGTTGGAAGAGCTGGTTGAAGTAGTTGAATTGCAAGATCCACATTTGTCTGACATCAGATGTGCTGCTCTCCGTACATTGACAGCTATCATCCATTTAGACAGAGGCCCACATTTGAAGTAAGTTTTCTCTATATACACTAATCAGAATTCAGTAGGTAAACAAGGATAGCAGTTCTATGATATGTTGAGTGTTATATTTAGGTCTGTGCTCAAAAATAGAATCAATAGGGAAATAAACTAAAACAGAAGATATTGAAGTCTTCCTCTATGCTGTATCATGACCAATCATTTTTGAGATTTTCACTATTTGTACACTTTTGTGTCTAGGTAGCAAAATTGTGGGGTCTACCAAGTCTGTCATTACCTGATGGCACATTTCCTGAATTCCCCAGATGTTGATATATTTGCTTCATTTTAAGATAATCACTATATTGCCTTAAATTTTTGAAATCCTAAATGTTCTTAATGTTTGTTACCTTTTAACACAATTTTTTCTTTCAGTAGACGCCCGACAGCCTCAAGACTGAATAATATAATCGACGTAACCGGAGCAAGCTTGTACCACGGATTCTTACCAGCCCTCGTCAGAAATTGCATCGCTTCACTCACCAACCAAGTTGATTGCGGACAGAGCGCCTTTAAAAAGATGAAGTTACAAGATTCAATATCAGAAACCGACGATTTCAACATCAACACATCGACAGGTTCGAACATGTCGAATTTTGGAGATTCAGTTGTTGACACTACTATGGAATTCAAGCCTCACCGGGTACTTGCGCCCTCTGTCACTGATTCGAAGTATCCCGTCAGCCTCACGACGGCTTTGTTTTCGTTCTTGTACCATCTGGCCAGCTACCAAGCAGGAGGAGAGGCTCTGGTGTCTTGCGGTATGATGGAATCGCTTTTGCAAGTAATCAACTGGCAAGGATTTGAACTTGACCATATAAACGTGAGTATATCGTTTTGACCTTTTACCCTGAATGTAAAAGAGTAATAGTTTTACATGTATTTTATACACAGTGATGGGCAAATGTGTGGAACCAAGCAAATATCTCTGGAATTATTAGAGATATCAAAATGAAATTTGGAAGGTGGATCCTGCAGTAGATTGCCTATTTATTTCCAAATTTTTTTACAATTTTGAACTTTCTGTTTTACCGGAAGTAATGTCGATTTTAAAATTTGCAATGAAACACTCTGTATAGTATTTTAGTTTCTGATGAAACATTTTATTGCGAATACAAAAATATCGGGTTTGATATTGTTTACTTCAATACCTACCGAGATATTAACAGAAAAGTAATTAAGGAAAGGAAAAATCTAATATCTATTAAAGAAATACATAATCATAATTATTAACTAAATCAAAGTGATTTTCAAAACATTGAAACTTAACTAAACTTAATGTATTAGATGTTCAAACTGAGCACCGTTTACTTCTTGACAATAAGCAAGTCGGTTTTTAAATTCTCTAGTATCATTAGCTATTACTTCTGGTGTAATTCTCTGGATGTCTTGAGTTATTCTTGCAGCTAATTCTTGCAAATTATTTGGTCTATCAACATAAACCTTAGACTTTAAGTAACCCCACAGAAAATAGTCTAGTGGATAAAGGTCGGGACTTCGTGCAGGCCATTCATAAGTACCCCCTCTTCCAATCCATCTGTGATGAAATGTCCTATCTAAATGATCTCGAATAATGCGAGCGTAATGGGGTGGTGCTCCGTCCTGCTGAAACCAGATATTATTTGGTAATTGTCCATTTACCTCTAATGCCGGAGTAACTTGTGTCTCCAAGAGCTGTAAATACCTATCTCCGTTTAAAGTTTCTTGTAGGACGAAGGGTCCCACGATTCTGTTGTTATAAATGCCGGCCCAAACGTTCAATTTTTGGGGATGTTGTATATGAGCCTCTTGTACCCAATTGGGATTACTTTGCGACCAGTAGCGGCAGTTATGTCGATTAATCGTACCATTTCAACAAAATGTAGCCTCGTCTGAAAACACTACATTTCTTATAAAATTATTATCACGATTACAAATATCGATCATCCTTTCACAAAACTGCAAACGTCTGTCGAAATCGTCTTCGGAGAGTTCTTGAACGAGGCGAACGTTGTATGGATGATATTTTTCTCGCCTTAATATCCTCCCTACTGAACGATGGCTAATTCCATGCATATTGGCGAGGTCGGTAGTGGATAAGTGAGGATTTTCTTCCAAAGATATAGCAACATTTTGAGCTACACCTTCATTCCTTGCACTTTTTAACCGTCCACTTTTTGGTAAATTGCTAACTGTTCCAATTGTGTCGTACCTTCGCAAAGTTTTCGTCACTACTGAACGGGATATTTGTGTATTCGGATGAACAATGTTGAAAAGGTGACAAACTTCTTGATGCGTCCTTTTCCTCTCCCCATACCCAATCATCATTAATATTTCTATTCTTTCTGTTTCACTTAATTCGGTCATTTTACGATCAAATTAAAACAATACAATCTTTTCACGTTCAAATAAAATAAACTAATAACTTATTTTGACAACTACTGTCACTTCTGCAATGAATTTCATGGACTACTAAACTTGATTCAGATTTAATTTGCGCTTGATTTAAACAAACACACGTGTATTCGACTATGGAACAAGCAGTACTGTTGGCTGTGACGGTATAATGCCACCGATTGGCCAATAGAAATACAAATTCTTACCGAGCGGTTTGTTTATATCGGGCGTAAATGAAATCTGAACCGAGTTTAGCTACCATCGAATTTTTCCTTTCCTTAGTTACTTTTCTGTTAATATCTCGGTAGGTATTGAAGTAAACAATATCAAACCCGATATTTTTGTATTCGCAATAAAATGTTTCATCAGAAACTAAAATATTATACAGGGTGTTTTATTGCAAATTTTAAAATCGACATTACTTCGGGTAAAACAGGAAGTTCAAAATTGTAAAAAAATTTGGAAACAAATAGGCAATCTACTGCAGTATCCACCTTCCAAATTTCATTTTGATATCTCTAATAATTCCAGAGATATTTGCTTGGTTCCACACATTTGCCCATCACTGTATATGTAAAAACTTACTAGTTGTCTTATAATGAATAGATGTGGGGCTGGTTTCATAAGCAATTTGTAACTTGTGATTTTGTAACTTTCGTTTCATAATTCAACAAATCTTTTTTATCCTTCACTTGCATTTAAAGTAAACTGATTTTAAAATTTAGTGCACATAACGAAGTTTTATTTCAAAAAGCAGATATTAAGCACTGTTGTTTTTAAAATAAACTTGAAAGTATGGAAGAAGTTGCAGTCTGTGTATTTTTTTTACAGTTTGTTACCAGAGCAGTGAGGGTTATAGACTTAATTACAAACATTGACATGACAGCTTTTCAAACCTATGGAGGTCTTTACAGCTTCATCAATAGATTGGATGTAAGTACCATTCTTTAAATTATATGACATCTATTTTGGGTTATTCAACAAAATAGTCCAACCATGTTCTGTTGAATTCCTCAAGTTTCATTTTTCTGTTATTCCAGATTGAGGTTAATTTCTGCAAGAAAGAACAGATTTATCGCGTCAGCGTTCGAAATGTTGACCAAATTCTGGACGAAACCTTCGTCGTTGACAGTGCCATTGGTAATGCCTCTGTACCAAGCACCAGCAGTTCATCCATAGGAATGGCTGGCCCATCTACCATCGCCAAAGAAATGGAAGAAGACACCCCAGCAGTGAATAACGCAGACATTGAGTACGTACCCGAGAACACCGGGAAGTCTTGCCTTCCTCAGCGCGCGGCACTTCTAAAATCTATGCTGAATTTCCTTAAGAAAGCTTTTAATGACGCAGCCTTCTCTGAGAGTATTAGACACTTAATGGAGGGCACATTACCGAATTCTTTAAAGAACCTGATAGCAAATGCAGAGTATTATGGTCCGTCCTTATTTTTATTGGCCACAGATGTGGTCACCGTATACGTCTACCAAGAACCATCACTATTGTCAGCTCTACAAGAAAACGGATTGACTGATATTATATTGTATTCACTGTTGGTGAAAGAAGTACCGGCTACTCGAGAAGTGCTGGGGTCATTGCCCAATGTATTCAGCGCTCTATGTTTGAACAATCGAGGTCTGGAAGCGTTCGCCAAGTACAACCCATTTGAAAAACTGTTCAACATTCTACTTTCACCAAATTATTTACCGGCGATGAGACGAAGACGAAGCTCCGAGCCAACCAATGACACGGCTTCAGTATTGGGTAATGCTATGGATGAACTCATGCGTCATCAGCCGAGTCTCCGACAAGACGCAACAATGGCCATCATAAGCCTCTTGGAGGAATTGGTATACATGGGTAAAGATCCCAAGTTTGTATGTTGGAGACCACATAGCAAATCAGACACTCTGCCACCGAACAATTCCAGATCTGCTAACAATACTGAAGGTTCATCCGACGAAGAAGATGATGATGAAGAGGAAGCTTCCACCTCATCGCAGAATGCTCAGACCGAAAGAATGGAAAGTCAACCTCAAGTCAACAGCGAGAGACAACCCATTGCTTTGATCGATTACATACTAAACGCAATGAAGTTTATTGATTCAATTCTCAGCAACAATTCGACGGATGATCATTGCAGGGAATTTTGTGAAAGGGGAGGGATCGTGCCCTTGCTTCAGATCCTCGGATTGCCGAACCTACCTGTCGATTGTCCAGTCACAAATCCCGCTCAAGCAGTTGCTACTGTTTGCAAAAGTATTTTGAACTTGGCGCACGAACCATTCCTGTTCAGCCAAGGGCTTACTCAATTGGGTGGCGTTTTGGAAAATCTCAAACCGTTGTATGCCAGAACTGGAGTTCCTGGGGCTTCAAAATTACTATTAGAACTGGTCAACTGCACTGATCTTGAAACTGCTTTCAGTACGGCAACTGCGACTCCGATATTACATGCCATGAATGCAGCTCACGGTTATGTCATCATGTTCGTCCACATCTGCAGGACCGGACAAACCGAAATTAGAAATCTTTCGTTGCAACGCTGGGGATCGCTAGAAGGTCTGGCCGTGCTGAAGGGACTTTCCGAACTCTACACGTCATTGGTCTGGGAAAGTACTCTGCTGCTAGCTTATTGCAGCGATGACTTGCTACCATCCGATTGCGAATTCACAAGGGAAGACATCGAAAAACTGAATGCATTCTTCGATAAGGTAAGTCAAAAAACTGCTAGATCCTGATTCATATCAATAAGTTTAAAAATCTTCATCACTTAAAGACGCAACTGCTTTATTTTTACAGTGTGAGGGTGCTTCAGGAAACAGCAGTGGCTCTACATCAGACAACAATACTCCAGCTGCTAGTACTCCAGGATCAATAGCTCTAGCTAATGCTTTGAATTCAGCAGCGTTGGATGCTCTGACTGCTAATTACGCCATGGAACTGGATAGTGACGTAAACATCAACAAAGACAGTAGAAATATTAAGATCATAAAACCGCTATTGGGGGCATCGTCGAGATTGGGACGTGCCCTAGCCGAACTGTTCGGACTTTTAGTAAAACTCTGCGTCGGACCTCCTGTCAGACAAAGAAGAGGACAAAATATAATATCGACACCGCAAATACCGTCCGTGTACGCTACAAACGTCGCCACGGCCTTGAATAAACTCCTAGTTGATGGGTTAGATTGCGAAAAATTACCATCATGCCCAAACCCGAAATGCAGATTGACATTCCTAATATGTAGCATCGGCTTTACCAGTCCGATGTTGTTCGACGAAAGACGCTACCCCTATCATTTGATGTTGAAAAAATTCATAAGTCTGGACGGCCAAAACACCCTCTTTAGGACCTTCCAGTGGGCATTGGATCTCAGATCTGGTTCGCCTGCTGATCCAATTGATTATGGGGCTTTACCTGAAGGTAAGTTTTTTTAATCACCAAGGTCTGTAGTGCTGTTTTGATTTTTTATTTCATTCAGGATTATTTTTTTAAAGTCGTATCACTTTTTAAACTATATTAACTATATTTTGGCCTTAGCTTATTATAATTTTATGGTAAATAACAATAAATTTTGCTGTAATATGGTATCACGAAAATGACATCTTTAAACCAAAAAGACTTTAATTATCGATTGGTTCAAGCTGGTGGCTGATTACGCAATTATTATGATTTACGCTATCCAGAGACTTTTATACAGTGATGGGCAAATGTGTGGAACCAAGTAAATATCTCTGGAATTATTACAGATATCAAAATGAAATTTAGAAGGAGGATACTGCAGTAGATTGCCTATTTGTTTCCATCTTTTTACAATTTTGAACTTCCTGTTTTACCGGAAGTAATGTCGACTTTAAAATTTGCAATGAAACACCCTGTATAGTATTTTAGTTTATGATGAAACGTTTTATTGCGAATACAAAAATATCGGGTTTGATATTGTTTACTTCAATACCTACTAGGATATTAACAGAAAAGTAACTAAGGAAAGGAAAAATTCGATGGTAGCTAAACTCGGTTCAGATTTCATTTACGCTCGATATAAACAAACCGCTCGGTAAGGATTTGTATTCTATTGGGCAATCGGTGGCATTATACCGTCACAGCCAACAGCACTGCTTGTTCCATAGTCGAATACACGTGCGTTTGTTTAAATCAGGCGCAAATTAAATCTGAATCAAGTTTAGTAGTTAATGAAATTCATTGCAGAAGTGACAGTAGTTGTCAAAATAAGTTATTGGGTTTTTTTATTTGAACATAAAAAGATTGTATTGTTTAAATTTGATCGTAAAATGGCCGAATTAAGTGAAAGAGAAAGAATAGAAATATTAATGATAATTGGGTATGAGGAGAGGAAAAGGACGCATCAAGAAGTTTGTGATCTTTTTAACATTGTTCATCTGAATACACAAATAACCCGTTCAGTAGTAAAGAAAACTTTGCGAAGATACGACACAAGTGGAACAGTTAGCAATTTACCAAAAAGTGGACGGTTAAAAAGTGCAAGTAATGAAGGTGTAGCTCAAAATGTTGTTATATCTTTGGAAGAAAATCCTCACTTATCCACTACCGACCTCGCCAATATGCATGGAATTAGCCGTTGTTCAGTAGGAAGGATATTAAGGCGAGAAAAATATCATCCATACAAAATTCGCCTCGTTGAAGAACTCTCCGAAGACGATTTCGACAGACGTTTGCAATTTTGTGAAACGGTGATGGATATTTGTAACCGTGATAATAGTTTTATAAGAAATGTGGTGTTTTCAGGCGAGGCTACATTTTGTTTAAATGGTACTGTTAATCGACATAACTGCCGCTACTGGTCGCAAGGTAATCCTAATTGGGTACAAGAGGCTCATACACAACATCTCCAAAAATTGAACGTTTGGGCTGCTGGCATTTATAACAACATAATCCTGGGACCCTTCTTCCTACAAGAAAATTTAAACGGAGATAGGTATTTACAGCTCTTGGAGACACAAGTTATTCCGGCATTGGAGGTAAATGGACAATTACCAAATAATATCTGGTTTCAGCTGGATGGAGCACCACCCCATTACGCTCGCATTGTTCGAGATCATTTAGATAGGACATTTCATCACAGATGGATTGAAAGAAGGGGTACTTATGAAAGGCCTGCGCGAAGTCCCGACCTTAATCCACTAGACTATTTTCTGTGGGGTTACTTAAAGTCTAAGGTTTATGTTGATAGACCAAATAATTTGCAAGAATTAGCTGCAAGAATAACTCAAGACATCCAGAGAATAACACCAGAAGTAATAGCTAATGTTACTAGAGAATTTAAAAACCGACTTGCTTATTGTCAAGAAGTAAACGGTGCTCAGTTTGAACATCTAATACATTAAGTTTAGTTAAGTTTCAATGTTTTGAAAATCACTTAGATTTAGTTAATAATTATGATTATGTATGATTTTTCCTTTCCTTAATTACTTTTCTGTTAATATCTCGGTAGGTATTGAAGTAAACAATATCAAACCCGATATTTTTGTATTCACAATAAAATGTTTCATCAGAAACTAAAATACTACACAGGGTGTTTCAATGCAAATTTTAAAATCGACATTACTTCCGGTAAAACAGGAAGTTCAAAATTGTAAAAAAAAATTGGAAACAAATAAGCAATCTACCGCAGTATCCACCTTCCAAATTTCATTTTGGTATCTCTAATAATTCCAGAGATATTTACTTGGTTCCACACATTTGCCCATCACTGTATAGTCACGATTCGGTGGTGTTCAGCTTGTCCCGTAAGCGAGTTCGCATTATTGGCTCAATATAATTTCGTGATCCTGCATTAGACTGTTTTAGGTCTTATATATACAAAAAAATATGTGTTGAATTAAGTTATTTCAGAAAAGTATACTCTCGAAGTTAGAGTGCCCCAAGGATTGTTCTGGGGCCCATATTATTTTTACTTTATGGAAATGTACTATATTATTGTCCTTTAATTGTAGCATTTGGCTTATTCTTCATTTACTTTCCATATCCTATGTAAATACTGCAAATGAGCAATGTTAAAAACACTACTACTTGTCACTTTTTTGTCATTATGTAGACGCAAAAGTTACTATAATGTCACTATTTCGATAACATAAGTACCATTCTTCTATTTTTGACTCGGCAACACTGTTAATCACCTAAACATAATTTTGATCCAGGTACTTTGGGATTCCTGGACGCTTGGCTCACGCTGGTTGAAAAGCTGGTGAACCCCAAGACCGTGATAGAATCTCCACACGTGATATCAAACCGAAGCGGCAACTCCTTTGGCTTCGATCCGTTCAATTACCTAAAGAGGATCCACAGACAAGCCTTCGAAAATGTCAAGCTTCTATGGAAGAAGCAACGCGCTCCTTATGGCGAAAGAACTACAGAAACATTGCTGACGATAATGCGCCACATATTTAGAGGTGAAAAACTCATCAAGGAGAAGTTGAAATCTGAAGAGAACAAAACTGATGGCGGCAGTACCTCTACTGCTGGACCCTCTTCGGACCCAGCCGGTCTGCGTCAGTTAGTCGATATGGGTTTTTCAAGAGAGAGTGCTTTGGAGGCATTACAACACACAAGCAGCTTAGAACACGCAACAGAGTACTTATTATCAAATCCTTCGCATTTATCTAGATCCACGAACTCTATGGATGTTGGTTTGGAAGAAGACCAGGTGCAACAAGCTATTGCGATTTCTCTAGAAAATTCTGTGCCTGGCACTAGTGCGGACAGCACGAAACCAACCCCAGAAGAACAAGACAAACTTTTCGATGATGCAATTAATGAATTTGCTGCTAACGCTTTGGAAGAGTTTTTAAAACTTTTGGATGAACTACCAGATACAGTGCACAAAGTTTGCGACTTACTTGTTACTTTGATGAAAAGAAATCCCATTGAATACAGCGAGAGAATTTTCGATGCTCTAATCGAAGAAATGATGAAGATCATTCACTACTTATCATTCTACATATTCAATAATTCCATTTCAATCGTAAATTATTACTCAATATTGCTATCAGAACCACCTCAACGCTTGCATAGCATTTTACATCTTTTCATTCTCTTGTTCGAGTCTCCTTTCTGTAGCTATATGAAAGGTAAATGCGGACTGAAATTATACAAGAAACGTGCTACAACGATAACTGTCACCTTGATAACACGTGTAGTTGACATGATGTCAAAATTAAGGGCAATCAAAGAACCAAAATGGTTAGCTCCTGCTATCTTATTTGTAGACTTACTAGCTAAAGCTGACGTTTGCCACACCAGGAAAATTTACATGCATCTTACTACAACAAGAATATGGAGATGGTACGATTTGGTTACTGGGAGATGGGCCCAGTATTCCAATAACAACAACAGATTGATTAACGAAGCTTACTGGGCTGGAGAGCCGAGCATTCGTGTTACGTGCGGAAGGAAACGATACACAATCACTTTTGGTAACATGTTACAAGTCAATGACGAAACAGGAAACAACAGACCCATCTGCATGACACTTGCTACATTTTCGCATCCGAACTGTTCAGACGTTAACGGTACGTTCATAAGCGAACCTTTGTACACGGAACTTACACCAAAGGAGGAAAATCGATCACTGCCTATTCTTGGTGGTACAACTTTTGATCAGAAACTTATGCTACTCAAAGCAACTTGCGACTTGTTGTCTCTACCAACCTTGGATAAAAATATATTGCATTCAGCTCTCCAACTGAGCGCCAGACTTACTCGAGATTATGAAATGGCCAAAGTTTTCGTCCATAATGGCGGAGTTAAATCAATTTTGGCGATGAGGCAGCTTCCTGAATTTAATGGATTCGGAGTATTATCTACCATTCTTATAAGACACGCTTTAGAAGAACCAAATACGCTGCATTATTCAATTGAAAAGATCATAAGAGGAAAAACACTGTCAACTATTCCACCTCCTTATAAAGATTTGATCTACATGATACGCCAAATCAGCGGGGCTGTTGCTAGACATCCATACATATTCTGGTATGTGGCTGCAGAAATTTTACGCATAGATATTACCAATTATAAAGGTGAGTCACCAGAGGTTTCTTTACCAGTACGAGTTGAACCTCCGACACGCTCCAAGGCACCACCACTTGAAGATGCTTGTTCATTTGAAGTCATGTCTGATCTTTTAAAGGCACTGCTTGAACCGCTAGAGGACAAAAACGTTGGTGATCACGAAAGGCCATTTGCCACCTCACCGTTGAAATCGAAGCTTAATGAAACAGAAACAGTTAAAGAAACTGTTGTTACTACGTTTAGTAAAGTGGAAACTACATCTTGTCCGGGTTCAGTTACCACAAGCAACGCAAGTAGCCAAACTGAGGAAGAACTTCTTACTCCATTGGTAGACAGTACTACGGGCTCAACATCTGATGGTACTGCTAAATCAACTGAAGGCAATGCCCAAGCTGAAGAAGAAGACTTAAGGACACCAGAAGAGAAAGAAAGGTCAGGATTCAAGAACCCAGCTAAAAAACCAATGTTGCCGAAATCTGTAATTATAAAAATTTTGTCCGATGCGGTTGTCTCTTATGGACCAATAGCTAAGATAATAACCGACTATAAGTACAAAGCATCTGATTCTGAGTTTCTAACCGAAGACACAACTGCTCTTGCATTTATATTTGATAAACTGCTTCCACTTACCCCGAATCTTTCCGATGGTGATACTTCAACAATGGCCAGAATGCTATTAGCAGCTTTAGCTTCTTCAAATCATGCTCCGGAAGCTCAAATATCGTTGGTATCTGAAGTGAAATACGCTCTAATTAGAGCCTTGAACTTGCCCGAATCAAGTGAGAAACATCACCAAATTCAGAACATTTGTGGAATTATTTCCACCATGATCGATAATTGCCCATTGCCGCACACGAACAGATGGACGAACTGCAGCGTAAATAATATCGTCAAACTTATGATAAGGAGGGGAATATTTAACGATCTAGCGAAAGTTACCCATTATTTAGATCTGTCTTCACCACATACACCATTTACTGTAAACTCAACTTTGAAGCCCCTTGAATCACTGTCGAGGACAATTAACCAACCAGGACCAGGTGGAAACCAGAGTAAAAACAGAAAAAGCAGCCAACACGCCCAAGAAGATACCACTGAACCACCAACTTCATCAACTGAACAAACCAACGCTCAAGGTGAAGAGTTAGAAGATACTGAAAACACGGAACACGACATTTCGGCTGTGGCTTCCAGTCTGGAAAACAATTCTGTCAGCACAGGAAGACTCGACAACGCTTTTGAGCACATGATGCAGCACATTCTTCAGCACAGAAGCGATAACAGTCAAGGTTATAACGATGTACCATCATCGAGGAATACCACCATGGATATTGATGAGGAGTGCACAATCGATTACGATCATGAAAGGGATGCCACAGTAAGTAAAAAATCTTTAACGCGTTTAAATAGCTTTTATAAAATAAAATGTTTATAGGAGGAATTGATGAGTACAGACTCTGGCGAATCTGACTCTAATCCATCTGATCAAGTTGATGATGATGGAAATGATGATAATGATGGGGACGATGACAACATTGACGATAATGATGACAACGACGATAACAATTACTATGATGATGATAATGATCGCCGAAGGGGAGGTAAGTCAATTTAAACTTCATTTATTATACAGTGTGTCCGGTTATGGACTAGCGATAATCTAAATACAGGTAAAGCAACTATTTTAATAAACAAATACACCATATACTTGGGCTCAATACCCCACCCCTCCATATGGCAGCCATTTTTTTTTTGTTTTTTGATGAACTGTTCTCTACGTGTGAACAAAAACGTTCAGATCTCTTAAAGTTTTGGTCTTACTGAGATAAAAATAGGCTTATTCGACGGACAATAATACTGTCTATTAACAACATTTCAAAACAAAGCGTTAACGTTTTCTTAACTTTTGAAAAAAAGATGATTAAATGCAAAAAATGGGTCAAAAAATTATGCAATTCAACAAATTATTTCAAATCAATGCAAAAGAAGTCCCGATAACCTTTCATTTTTTTCACTAAATCGAAAATTTTTGAGTTAAGCTACAATACAACATTAAATTCACAACTGTGTATTTATGACTTTAGGAATTATTGTTGTTTGAACATAGCGTATGCGCAAGCACAAAAGAGAGTTACCTTTATTATACCGTCAACAAATGTGGTTGCAGCTAGATGGTGCACCCGCGCACTATTCTCGAGCAGTGAGAGAATATTTGAACAATAACCATGCACCGTGGATCGGTCGCGGTGGTGTAGTAGCGTGGCCAGCTCGCTCGCCCGATTTGACCCCCTTGGACTATTTTTTGTGGGGTGATATGAAGCAAAAGGTGTATGCTACAGTTCCAAACACCAGATAAGACCTCGGTAAAATTATGGCAGTCGCCGAAGAAATAAGATCAGACCTAAAACTAATAAAGTGCTCAACTGCCCATATAGCACACAGAGCATTAACTTGTCTACAAGCTGGAGGTGGGCACTTTGAACAACTGCTGTAGGATACAATTTAATGTGTATAAAAGATTGTAAAAGTATGAAACAAAAATTAATAAGAATTTTATGTGGTTTTAATGCGCAAGCACAAAGGTCTTTTGTGTTTGCGCATACGCTATATTCAAACAACAATAACTCCTTAAGTAATAAACATACAGTTGTGAATTTAATGTTTTATTGTAGCTTAACTCAAAAACTTTTGATTTAGTGAAAAAAAATGAAAAGTTATCGGGACTGCTTTTGCATTGATTTGCAATAATTTGTTGATTTGCATAATTTTTTGAACCTTTTTTTGCATTTCATATTTTTTTCAAAAGTTAAGAAAACGTTAACACTTTGTTTTGAAATGTTGTTGATAGACAGTATTATTGTCCGTCGAATAAGCCTATTTTTATGTCAGTAAGACCAAAACTTTAAGAGATACGAATGTTTTTGTTCACACGTAGAGAATAGGTTATAAAAAAAGGCTGCCATATGGCGGGGTGGGGTATTGAGCCGTAGTATATGGTGTATTAAAATAGTTGCTTTACATGTATTTAGATTATCGCTAGTCCATAACCGGACACACTGTATATGAAGCAGTTCATTTCAATATTATTATCTTAACATGTCGTAATATCATATTATCTTATATCAATAAATAAAGTCATGTGTTAATCTTTACAAGGTATCACTCTTCCTTACACACTCTACAGTAGTATGTTTTCAGACTGTTTGTTTATTACAGTACATATGTATTCTTTGTTTTTGAAATACGGTCCACACGTTCACTATTTTAATGTCACAAATACAAGCTTCATGTAGAACTTATCTGCAGTATACAGGGTCTTCTAAAAATATCAGATGGGTTCGATTCCTTTTGAACACCCTGTATGTAGTAACTGAATCTCTGTCTCGCTACATGTAAGTAGTAATAAAAAAAATTGAATTCGCTTACTTGAACCAGCTCGTTATCTCGTTATTTTCAAATTATGGTTCTGTAAATTAATTATGACGATATAAAACTATGAATTATTTGTCTTTGAAGTAGATACGCGTAGATCATTATAAGGTGAACATCCAAACATTTTTCAATTAGTATATCATAATACAATTATTCGTTAACAAGAAATTTTGTCATAAAATCTAACGCATTTGTCAGATCACAAGGGACAATAATGTGGGTTATTTCGAATACATGTACTATGAAATGTCCTCAGGAAATTTCAGATGATTTTGAATTAATTGAAGGTGGTGCAATGTTCCGACTTGCAGCTAACGATCGAGATGAAGACATTTTGATGATTCAGTACGAAACAGAAACAAACAATGCTATACCAAGAATGATCAGATGGAATGAAAATGGCTTTACCGTCCCAATGTTGGAGAATCCCACTACCATTGAACCACCAGGTATGAAAGAAATCTCATTATTTTATTTATATTGCAGGTAACCCATTTAAATATAACAGATAAAAAATATGAAAGCTTCAAACTTTTATAAAAATAATTAAAATATATCATTTTTTTAATGTAGCAAGACATAAACCAATCTACAATGCTCATTGTATAGGGTGAAATCTGAACCATGAGAAATGTAACATATATTCAATATCACCAGAGTAACTCCTGCCTGTCATGATGATAAATATATATGATATAAAACATTTTTTAAAATAATATAACCGACTTCTACCTATAACTAAAAAGCGAAAAATAATATGTATGTAACTCCTTGTGGGCTACCCCATAAATTATTTCCTTTTTAACATTCTATGTTATCGCCCTGTGTAACATTAATTCTTCTCCACACTTTATTCAACTTCTTATGGGCTATAAAAGAAATAATTTTTTAATCACACTGTATAAATATAATTCAACTCCTGCATATATTTCAATCATCATGTATATGATTTGCTTATGTTCACATCATATAACAGTTTTTTAATCACCCTATATAATTTTAATTTCATATTTTTTTCAACATTTCTATATCACCAAACGTCCAGTCCACCTTATATTCCAACCATCCTGTATATACGGCTGCCTACGGACCACTATCATTCTAGTCCGTCCTATATTTCAATCTTCATATAAATGCAACTCCTTCTACCACTTTACTTTGTGATTTTGTTTGCTATAACTAAACACCCTGTCTATAAGCCACCAAGTACCAGTTTAAAGTTTGCATTTGTTGTCACTGAATTTTCTATTAGGCTGGGAGAATGTGACAACCAAAAGTACCGTCTTCGCAAAATGGAAAACTTTCCATTTAAATAGGTATTTACCTGGTATACAAACAAAACGAGCTTGGTACTCATTGATTTAAGGAGCCGAAAATACTATGTTTTACTACCTATATGCTTGAGATGTACATAGAAAATTTTCAAATTCGCCATTAAAACATCCAGTGCCTAAAATTTTAATTCCAACGTAATAGTGCTTACGTTGGAATTAAAATATTTATGAGAAAATGTCCGTTATGTCATTTCGATGAAATTTTTGATAAGACTTTTGGAATTTTCGGCGATTTTCTGCACAACTGCAAGTTGCCCTTCGCAGAAAAGTATATGAGATCACCTAAGGATCTTCCTTAATAGATTAAACGTTAAAAAACTATACACATCCATAAGGAGTTATCGAAAAATCGACTAAAATATTAGGGATATTGGTCGATTTCCATGCACGCATGTGTTCATTCACAAATTTAATCACTTTACCAATAGAATTCTTTTCCAAAATTTGAAGTTTCACCTATCCGGATATATACTCTATTAAACAAGACCATATTCGTTCAAAATAGTGAACCACAGGAGAAGAAATCAGGTAACATACATACAAAAAAAAGCGAAAAAATACGCGACGAATTGATAACCTCCTCCTTTTTGGAAGTCGGTTAAAAATCAGGTAGTAAACCAAAATGGTGAGGTCTAAGTCAAGATTCCGTTAATGTAAATGCTGGTTGGAAGATTTTGACAAAATTTATCAAGTTTGGTTCTTAAACCACCAACATTTTCAGGTAAATCAGCATCTTATGTGTAGGATCAGGACTAACTGTTGGGTTAAAAGTCATATCTAATATTTTAGGTGCAAATTTTGGTACATTATTGATATAGTTTGATGTGATTCTCTCACCATTTTCGGTTCTCCTGTGAAATTCTGTTGAAAGATGCTTACCCAAACTTTTAATTTTCAATATATTCAGAACACATTACTGAACCAAGAAAGTAACTAATAGGCCTTTAATTTTTGCCACCATGCTAAAGTCTCAGTAATTTTGCTAGAGACACAAATTTTTATGTTCTATATACTTTTCAACATCTCCGGCATCATTAATCTGCAGATTAGGCAATCGTTTATCTCACTCAGACACATTGTATCCCATAAAGTTTATATTCTCTCAGTCTAACATTCCTCATCTCCTTTATTATCATCTTTTTCCCAGAATAGATACGAGTTGCAGTCTATTTTCACATGTACTGTAAAACTATTCAATTGTCTTTTCCCCTTATCGTGATTACACTTCACCCTTTAGGAGTCCTAAATCCTGCACAAAACTCATTTTCGATAAGGCCCCGATCTCCTCCTATACACTGACTGGTTCAGATTTTAACTCAGAAGGAGTTTAGTTTTTGTTAAGCTTGTCTTACCGTGTTATTTAAAAATAAATATCATTTTAGGAACCATTACCCACCCACTACTTATATCCCGTCAGACATTTGAGGCGGGTCAAAACGCAACAAGAAATCAGAGAACCAATCGAACCAGACGATACCAATATTTATTCAGCCCGAGGAATCCAAATCCTCCAGTCATCCTGCAAAGGTAAAGATTATTTTATATAGGTAAATTAGATTATACTATATACTTTTTTTAATTTTAGACTTTTGGGACCTGACGATCCCCATCTAACCAACGTGCTATCATCAGCTAATAACTTCCTGAATTTGCCCGATCTAAGAGAAAACGCACGAGTTGTGGTTATGGATAATTTCGGCATCCTCCCATCTCATGAAGAACAAATAGACTTCGTCGATCAGTCTGGATATTTATTCGGACCGAGTTTGGCAGCCACTCTGAGCCACATTCCGCCCATCCTTCACTGGTGGAACATCGAGTCAAAACTCCTGGACATGGAATCGACCAACGATGCCGTAATGTTCGTGTGCAACAAGCTGATACCAATGATGATCAACATAAGGAACGAGGAACTTCGCAACAAAAAGTCGAAGGAAAAGGACGACATAGCCAAAAAGACTAAACAGAGGAGCAATCCAGAAGCCAGTTGCGAACCTGAAACTGCTTCGAACACCGTGGCAGCCAACGATGAAGAACCAACACACGCGTCTGCACCACCAAGCGAACCCATCAAGCAAGGAGGTGAGTAGTCTTCGACTTTATTTAAGTGGCTTCGTAAGGTGGCTGGATTTCTTTACAGGTACAGATCTCGAAGATATCGATGGTGTTCCCATCCCGACTGTGGATCTGACAAGTAATTTCATTGTTGAATTTATGACGGTTAGGTTTAGGAACGGTTTCGAGATCATCTTAGGATTCTTAAAATATTATTTGAATGAAGCACAATTTTCATTCACCAACTACAGCAAACATCGATCTAACATTTTCTTCCACATAAATTTGCAGCTAATAATCGTGCTTTTGATGAAAATTATTTTTCCAAGCAACTAACTGTAGTTTCACAAATTTATGTTCGCTGTTTTGAATCTTCATACGCCAGGATCTATACAGGGTATTCTCAAAGTTGAGTCTCTAATTTTAACAGCTTGTAGAACTCGTAAAGAGCAGTCGATTAACGAAAAATCGTCTATTTTCGACCAGTGCGTTGTGAAAACTTGTATGTTTATTACTGATACTGGGTATGCCTATTTTTTCTATTGTTGCACGGTGAGTTTAGTGTTTTGATCAGTGCTAAATAAGTCACACAATAGGGCGTGATATTTTTTATTAGTCGTCGTTAGAAATGGCATACGTTTATGCAAACAATGGATTAGTGGACATAGTATTAATTTTACGAGAAGTGCGTTTTCGAAATTATTCGCTATCGTGTAAGTTTTCTTGTAAAACTTGGCAATACGAGGTATTTAAATGACCAACGATCAAATCGCGGTGTCCATAGCAGTTTAAATAGAAGTTGTTACCATTTTCAACTGATAACGGGTGGCCATCTAACTTTTTTTTTTGAAAATGCTATAAAAAAAACTAGTGAATATTTTTCAATTTGTTTTTTTTATTCGAAAGGACAATCCTTCCGGGTATTTATGGAAAACAATTTCATTCAAATGGCTTCCACGGCTGGCCTAACAGTAGCTAATTCGGCCGGTCCAATTTTTCAATACATTTTCAATTGTATGCGGCTGTATTTCGGCGATGCAAGCACGAATATTGTTTTTGAGCGCGTCAATTGTTTGTGGATTATCGGCATAACACTTGTCTTTAACAGCGCCCCACAAATAATAGTCCAGCGGTGTCAAATCGCAGCTTCTTGCTGGCCAATTCACATCTCCAAAACGGGCTAATTAAACGATTTTCAAATCGAGTGTGGCATAATTCAATTGATGGGCGCGTTGTGTAGCACGTGGCACCATCCTGTTGAAACCAGATGCCGCCCATGTCCTATTCATCAATTTCCGTGAAAAAAAAAATCGTTCAACATGGCGCGGTAGCGTTCCCCATTCACAGTAACAGCTGCTCCTTCCTCAATTTCAAAGAAAAATGGGCCGATGATGCCGCCAGACCAAAATCCACACCAAACAGTCACTCTCTGGGAGTACATTGGCTTCTCAACGACCACATGTGGATTTTCCGTTCCCCAAATTCGGCAATTTTGCTTGTTAACATATCCACCGAGGTGGAAATGAGCTTCGACCGAAAAGATGATTTTTCGGTAAAATTCCGGGTCTTTGTTCAAGTGCTCATTGGCCCATTGTGTGAAGCGATAGCGCATTGGATGGTCTGTTGGCTTCAACTCCTGTACCAATTGAACTTTATACGGTGTCATTCCGAGGTCTTTATGCAAAATTCTCCTCAAAGAAGTACGCGAAATGTGCAATTCTTGCGATCGATGGCGAGTTGATGTGCTCGGAGTATTGGCTACAGCATCAATATTCCCCCGTGTACGCACAGTAGGAGCACGTTGACGTGTTGGTTTGTCAATGAGCAAACCAGTTTCACGCACTTTTTTTACAAATTGTCTCACTTACGGAGCGGACGGCGCTTCTTTTCAGCCCATAGAAGTACGGCATTTTCGCACGCATTCGGCAACACACTCACTTTGAAATAATTTTTGAGTATTTCCCAACGTTGTTCAAGCGTATATCCAACCATTTTCGTTCATGGGAGACTTCAAACTAATTTTCTGTCAAAACAGATCTGTCATAAATGTTACCGTGTTGAAAATGGCCGCTAGTTCAAAAAAAAAGTTAGATGGCCCACTCATTAGAAGAGAATCATTCCAGAGTATCCTAGAACAGTTGAATATTGTCAATAGCGTTTACAAGAGTACTACATTAATAAGAATTTTACATAATTTATTTTAGTTCCCGACGAAGCCATGTTTGCAACAAATTGAGCAAATAATTTCCACAACAATGTTTCGGCACTTAAAAACCTCATGCTGTGAATGGCCCCATGCTTAATGCGTTTATGGTTTGCCAAATCTCTGAAAATTATTGAGACCTTCAAAACCACCTATCAGGCTTATTTGAAGATGTTCGTTTAAATGTGAGTCGGAGTATATGGTTTCTACATGATAGAGCTCCACCACATTGCAGACAAAAAGTTCATGAACACTAAAATGATAAATTTTGTAATTATAGAAGAATAGGACGGATTGTGCCCATTTCTTGGCCTGCACGATTCTCAGATCTAATCCCGGTGATTTTTTTTTTCTGGAGGTATTCAAAACAGTTTATCATCAACATCAAAAATACCTTAATTTTTGGTAGATTGCTTCTACAAGCCAGTAAAATAAATAACTCAACTTTAATAACACCCTGTACAACTTCAATATGACATTTATGCACATAGATTATATCATAATCTTCTAGTTACTTCAGGAAATTTCTTATTCACTTCTCACCTGCTTATAATACTTTTATTTTGTATTCATATCTTTTGTGAAAACAATTTTCTTGGCATTTCTAACATCTTGCATTTTCCAATTGTACATACATTAGATAAATCTCGATCCACACACCAGCTTAAGATTCTCAAAATTAGTAATTTTTAAGATATTGTGACTAACTTACTATTAGGAATATATAACCGCTGTTAATGGTGGATAAGGGAATATTCACATTATTAAAAACAATTCAGATTTAAAACTGTTGAAGTATTTGTTCATATAAGTATAAATTTATGGGTAATACAAAGGTTATTATGGTACTTTTAAACTCTTGTCAAACTTCGGCGAAGATCCACAAACGCAGGCATGTAAACGGGGTTTTTGGCTTGGCTTGCATGAGCTTGTCAGGTGTCGGTCTTTGACCACAATTCAAAGGAAATTGGCGACAAGCGCTTGGGATGTGTTTACACGTTTGTGACTATTTAGTATCGCTTGTGAGCAGTGTTGCCAAATCTACTGTTAAAATAGTAGATCTACTGTTTTCTCTGTGCTATGTCTTCCTATTCTGCTGTTTTATTGTTAGCAGCAAATTACATTATCATCTTAATACGAAGGTGAATCAAATATGAACCGGACTTTTGTTTTAAAAATTTTATTGGTACGATTAATACAAATTTTAATACATATTATTTTTCTACATAGTCTCCTCTCTTATGTATACACTTTTCCCACCGAATCGGAAGTTTTTTAATACCTTTCTCAAAGAATGAAACTGGTCGTGTCGTTAACCAATTGCGCACAAACGTTTCTACACCTTCGTTGTCCTCAAAGTGGTGGCCTCCCAGTTCTTCTTTAAGTGGCCCAAACATGTGGTAGTCACATGGCGACAAATCAGGACTGTAAGGCGGGTGTTCAAGGGTTTCCCAATGCATTTTGTTCAATTTTCCTTGAGTCAATGCAGCTGTATGTGGCCGAGCGTTGTCATGCAACAGAATCACACTTCGGATAGACATATCCCGCCTCTTTTGCCGATAGGCAAGTTTCACTTGTTGGAGTAGTTCGCAGTAATACTCAGCATTAATGTACGACGTTCGTGCAGAAAATCGATCAGCAGTACGCCTTTCGAATCCCAAAAAACTGTTGCAAGAATTTTCCCTGCAGAAAGACGGGTCTTGGCTTTCCGCGGTGCTGCCTCTCCAGGTTTTCGCCATTCCATGCTTGCACGTTTGGACTCCGGGGTATAATGATGCACCCATGTCTCATCACAGGTGACAATATGTCTCAAAAACTCATCCCCCCTCTGCTCGATATCTTGCTAACAGCCTTTCACATACGGCAAGACGGTTTGCTTTCTGATCTTCCCTTAGAAGGCGAGGAACCCATCTTGCACACATTTTTCGGTAACCCAACTCATCTGAAATGGTTGATTGAGCACTCCCGTATGATATTCCAACGTGTTCAGCAATTGCCAATACTGTAACATGGCGGTCACCTTCAATCAGCTCACGAATTGCGTAGATATTCGCCTCATTGATGCTTGTCGTGGGACGGCGTGCATGAAGCTCATTTTCCACTGTCTCTCGGCCATCTGAAAACTTTTTGTGACAGTCGTACACTTGGGTCCTTGAAAGTGTTTCATTGCCGAACTATGCAGATAGTCGACGCAAAATTTCAGACGGTCTAACGCCCTCGCGCCAAAAATTTGATAACAACACGTTGCGCAACAGACGTATGCACCTCTTGCTCTGACATGATGCTACTAATAGCGCATCGACTACGCCTCGCCAAACCGACGAACTCCCCTCTTCTTAACATCCCCACCTAGCATATATCGAGACGTCACGCCACTCGAACTACCTACATGGCGAGAAACAGAAAAGTCCGGTTCATATTTGATTCACCCTCGTATATTTAAAGAAAGAAATTCTTCATAAGAAGAATTCTACCATTTGTATAGTTAAACTAATGAGTAGCGTATTATACAAGAGGTTCAGAGTATTGAGTAACTTCCAGTGGTTCAGAGTAGTATTCTAATTTTCAATCATCAAGATTTAGATGGTGCATTAATATTAAGGTCAAGTACCAACAGTTTGACGATTTTTTTAACCTTTTGTTTTAAATGAACTATGAAATGTTTTACTACATTACTGATTACTGCATCCTCGGTCTTTCACATTTTATAAAGATGATTTAAAAGTATTTATGCTGGCAGCAATGAAAACTCAAGTCATTTCAAATGACCTAAACATGTAGATAGTTATTAGGATAGGTTAATGAATTCTTAGGAGAAAATAACAAAATTCAAATATTGAAAATATTAAATTATTAATAAACAAATAATACTTATATTATTTGTCTATTTTTATGGTTTTTCATTATTTTAAGTAATTAAAACTCTAGTTTATACCCAAATATTGTCAAATCTACTGTTTTGATATACCATTTACTGTTGTTTGAACGAAACATCTTTTGTTTTGCTGAAAAATCAGCTGGCAACACTGCTTATGAGCTCGCGTTGGACACTCCCGGATGTTTTTATAGTTATCTGGTACAATTTTTATAATTTTATGTGATTTTCCATTAAAAGTATGACAAACCAATGCTAACCCGAAACAATTGATGCATTCACCAACATGTAAACGGCTTCCAAATCCAAGTCCAGCGTTTGTATAGACTTTTTTTGTTTGACAAGTGTTTAAACCTACCATTATAATTATTCATTCAGAGTCAAATTTAAAAAAATATATTTTTTTCTATATTTGCTTGTAACTATATGCAAACTCTGGACAGAGCATAGGCTAAAACATTGTAACTTAAATTCATAGAGTCTGATACTAGAATTCACGAGCGTAGAATATTGATTCGAATTGAAAACTCATACAATTATATCCTTTTGTGATAAAAACAAGTTATTGTCATTTGTAGATGACAAGAAATTTGAACTGTTGACACTGGTTACATCCATGATACTATTACTGAAAAGATAAGATATAATAACATAGTTACATTTATTATAACTATTTACTTATTATTATTTACAAAAAGTGAGTTAACAATGATGGCAAAATAAGACAACTGATTTTTTAAATTAAAAATGTGTATTTTAAAAGAATATATGGTACACGAAAACAATTACATTAGTTGTGTACATTTCATTTATTTACGAAAATATACAAAACATGTCCTTTTCTAGTAGATTTTTCTTTAATATTAATTTTTAAATTTGTCATTTTTAATAAATTAAAAAGCGTATAAAACGTTGAAAAATATCAATAATATATTTTTTTATTGTAAGCACCCTATTCAGCCTTTTTTTTTGCATTAGTATAGTGTGTTTTAACTAAGGGGATACATGCAAAGTTGTTGGTTTAATAAAGGGAACACTTTTCAACATTCATTTAATTTGGGGTAGTTTCAACAATTTATCTTTCAGACAATAATGTCCTACAAGATGAACATATTCTTGCTGTTTTTAAATTTAATTTATGATTTTAATGACATATACAAAACCTTATTTTTCATAGACGATGGATATAATTACATATTGAACGTATTTTTCGACTTTGGTACTTTACTCTAGAGAAAAATTTATATTTTTTGACACTTATATTTATTGAAATAATTGTTATGAGATGGTCGAATTTATTTGACAATTAAAACTTCTTGTATGTGACAAAAATAATTCCCATATCCGTCAGGCGGTTCGCTTTCGCAACTAATATTTTTATGCTGATTGGTATTGCATCGCAAAGTAGGTATTTAGATATTTAATACTGTAGACAAAACGATGAGTGTGTTCAGCTAGGGACGATTCGGCTTCGATTAAATTTGATTTTTTTTCAATTTCTTGCGGAAAAATCAATTCATAAAATGAATTGCCGATTTAAATGCAATCCAGTATTATTTCCTTAATACATTTAGGTCCTGATGATCTTGACGATATTGAGAGCATGGCAGCAGCAATAGTGGATCTCACACGTGAGTTTTTAATTCCATTAAATGTTTTTTATTACAATTCTTCGTTGTTATTTTATTTTCAACATATTGTCACGATTATTCTCTCATTACAAAACAACAACAATGAATATTTGACCATGCGATCTTCGTTAGATATGGGATTGGGCAAATGTGAATGAACGACCGATTTATTCCTCAACAATTTAATTCGATAAATATTTCTTTGAAGAAAATTCCTTGTTTTTAACAATACTAAATTGAACTTTTAATCCAGTTTTAGTCAATTTGAAAATCGGTTATTACACCACATTTCCCATCCCCGAGTATGTCATGCATTGAAACATTCTATCATGCTTTAAATGTTGCATTCTAGTTTCAGTTTTCTTTTATCGCATGTCCCAAGGCCGAAGCAACCTCTTTTGTCAATGTTTTTATTTCTTCGTTTGGTGTTGGCACATTTCAAAAACTTCGGTGCTGCGTAAACCCCCTGAATATTTCGCGTGAAGCCGAATCAAAATTAATGAGATACAGTTTTTGTTATTCTAATTGTCTACAGTAATTACCAACTGTGTACGAATATACCGCCTAAGTTAACGTTACGACTTATTATTGAATCTCTTAGTTTTTAGTTTAGACTATTTTTATTTTTTATTTCATTTATGTTTATTTATGTATTTATTTTTATTTATTTTTTTTCTTTTATGACAGTGACGTGACTTTTTAACAGTACTTTTACAGCGGATACTCTTGCAACTAAATGTAAACCACATACCATTTATATTTTCCTGTAGTGGGGTTATCTTGCATTTAAACAATATTAGTCAGTAGAAACATCATTCCAAAATGCTTATTTTATACAGGGTGTTTACATTAACCAGTATTACAGAGCCTTATACTTACCCTTTCACCTGTCTCCTTATATAATTTCGAGATACAATTTCAAACAATTAACAGTACTGACAAAAAAAAGATATGTCTTCTACTGTTACAATTACTAGTAAATTGAAATAGCTGTCGTACTATTCGAATGGTATTTATGAGGTTGAATCTCATTACAATAAAAGACTTTGCTCTAAACATTGTAATGTGAGTCACCAGAAGAAAACATGAAATCAGTACTGCTAATTTTCCTGGAAAATCCGTCCAGAATTCCTGTAACCAAACCTTATATGTATTGTTGAGTAGTTACAAGTAGAAATTCCAATGTAATGTCGGACTGTTCTATTTGTTTGTTGTAACGGTGTGGTGTACCAGTGAATGAGTGCTTACATGCAGTTGCATTTTTATCCTGAAAACCTTGAAATGCACATTCTCGAAATTTTATCCTTTGCTTTGAATACCTACCGTCCTATTTTTTTTAAGCATCCGAAATGGTGATATAGTAAACCGATGCTCAATCGGTTGAAGTTTTCTTAAGAAACACGTTATACAATTTAAGTTATATTGTTTAGTTGATTTATATGCTGATGAAGATGAAGAGTACAAAATTGACATCAAAGACGAGGAAGTTGATCCAGATGGTGCACCAAACGATGTATTTGTGCGTAAGTACTATTTATTATTAATATTTTAATGAAGTTTTGAACTGAATGTTGTTATCTTAGTAATGTAATGGTGTTAAAAAAAAACAAAATATGTTAACTCCTAAGTAATAGATTGTATGCTTCAATCTCAAAAAAACAACGTATTAATTTTCTATTAAAAAGTATATATATATATGTTGCAACTACTTAAAAATCATTATTACCAGCTTTTAATGCACCATATAGTTTAAGTGGCTCCAAAGCAGGAATCGAAATGTCGAGTATTCAATAAATTCAGATGTGGTTCTGAAAAGAACATTTTATCTGACGTAAAAAAATCGATTTTCAGATTTTCATCGGAATAAATCATCAACCACATACTTCCATCCGTGAAACAATATACAATAAAAACATATATATAATAATAATAATAAATAAAGTACCGACCAATTACTTGCCTTCCAACCTTATACAAACTCATAACATCGTGCATTAATCATCGCATTTTCAAACATTGTGAGCTGGACGACATAATTACTCAACAACAAAAGGGATGCGCGAAAAATGCAATGGGTTGCAAAGAACAACTGATAATTGATTCCGTTGTCTGCAATCAAGCCCACGCCAAACGGCGAAATCTATACATGGCATATGTGGACTACAAAAAGGCATTTGATTCAGGTCCACATGATTGGCTCATTAAGGCACTGAAACTCTATAAAGTTAATAATTGTATTATTAACTTTTTAGAATATGCCATGTCCACCTGGTAAACCAAAATCTCAGTTTTATAGAAGAGTAAGAAGACTGTTGAACACACCTATGCGTGTTCAGTGCTCAGTTACATATATATATATATATATATATATATATATATATATATATATATATATATTAAATGTATTCGAGTAACTAGAAGCGAAAGCAGAAGGCTACGAGAATTATGCGAACCGACCTGAAGAGGGCAGATGTGACTCTGCCGAAACGTCGTCATTTTACAATCGATCCCGGCAGGGATCAGTTATCAACTACGCGGATGAATTCCCGGAAACCATCTAATATATATATATATATATATATATATATATATATATATATATATATATATATGAACTGAGCTAGGGCAGAGTGAGAACCGCGTCTAAATTTATGAAATACGTTTAGATTACTGCTTTGGAGTCATTATCAAGGGACAAAATAAAAAATAAAATGATAAAACGAAAATCAGGTTCTAGATCGAACTTGTGGTATCATCTGCTTACGCCCCAAGTCTCACTAAAAATTTTTCATAACTATTTTTTTAATGACTTCTTTATTATCACGTTTTCGCAATTCTGCACTTACATAATATTTGCTCATACATTCGCCTAGCTTTTACTAATTGTGCTTTTTTCTATGATTTATTGCGGAAAAAGTTATCTTTATATTACCAATAAATAATATGAAAGAAGTCTAAAAGTTTTAATTAAATTTCTGATGGTTTACATGTTCTACTTTTTTAATTGGACTTCTTATGGGATGAAATTTTGAGGAATATTATAATATAATCTAATCTAAATTTAGGTCAGTCTCAAAAACTAAGTTTCACTTAGAGATTTTGTTGAGTTTGTTTAGAGATTTTCATTACACAATATTATGTCAAATTGTGATTTACTAAATCTGTCATTATGAACGTTTTAATTTTTAATTTTCTTGTTCATTTTGTGTTATTACCATTGAAAACGGAGTCTGTTTTAGACCTTGAAATGTTTCGGCTATTTGAAATAGACACACTTTCAAGCAATTGTGATATTATTCCAAAAAAAAAACAGTCGTTTCTGATATGTGAAAAAGGGATAAAGTATATGTGCCACAGTTAGTTGCCCTTTGTGCCATTAGATAGAGGACAGTTTTCTGCAAATGACAATGTAATTGAATTGGGGTGTTACATAATAATTTTTAATAGAAACTAATAATCAAAGACAATTAACATGATTTTAAAAACAGTGTATTTAAATCAATAAAATTTAATAATGTATGTATTTAGTATTTTACAAGTTATTCAAAATGTTTACTGTTTGCAAAATGATGTACTGCGTTAACTGAATTTTAAATCAATTCGGGACCCAATGCATTCGCCTCTTGTTTAATGTTTACCATCAAATCTTACAAATTTTCTGACCTGTTGACATAAACTCCGTTGTTTAAAATCCCCACAAGAAGAAATCCATTGGGATCAAATCAGGAGATTCTGGTGGCCACTTCATTAGTCCATGTCTAACAATCCATCTTCCATTGAAGTTGGTGTCCATAAACTTTATTACGTTTCCACGATAATGCTTTTTTAATAATCGGGATTCAAAGGTAATTTGTATGTAGATATTAATCAAGAAGTTATGGCTAGCAAATTACGCCCTGTTAGTAGAAGAAAACATTACTTCTTATTTGGACAATAAAATCGATAAAAATCATTCTTCAAATAAACAAAACAAGTACGTTGTCATTTGTAGAAAAATGACATCTATCTAATGTTGCAAAGGGAATTGTTTGAAAATAATTTCGATGACGTCATCACTTTGACCAATCTAATTTTTTTTTTTTTTTTGTCATATGCCATCAAAAAAGGAAACATCCAATTTGTAAATTTTGTGCAGAACGGTTATCACAACACTACAGAAAAACTTAGTTTAAATATAATATATAATACACAATATTTAATTTTTTGTGATAAGATAAAATTGTGTGTAATATTAAAGTATTTAGACTTCAGTTCAAAATGCGTAAATTATTAGTATATTGCCCACCTAGGGAAGAAAGTACGCCATTCTAACCCGCTGGACCCCCAGTCCGACACCTCAAACGGCAGTGGTCTACCTTTCCACGCTAAGAATGGTGAGCCACCGGTAACCTCACCAGTGGGGAGTTCTCTCCATCCGTACTTCCCATTTTGGAATCTCACGAACACCCTCGTTTGTTGTAAGATGTCTACGCCGATGGGTGACACGTTCGACTTCCTACAAGTCTACCTTTTACTCTTCTGGACGAGACTGACATCCGCTTTCAAGGTGTAGGTGCTTCTACTTGCGGGACGCTTTGGCCGAGACTTAGAAGTCACAGGCAAGAGGTCAGGAAAGGGTTCTCGTCTCGTCCCATACAGCGCGATGACCCGACATCTGTTACCCACCAGGTCGTCTCATCGCCACAGTCCCTAAGGAAAGCAGGTCTGACGACTACTTGTATTAAAGGCTTAACAAGTCGACCTCTTTCCCTTGCGCTCAATCCTGAAGGAAAGTGTGTCCGGCGAACTACTTGTGTAAAGTTTTGACAAGTCACACTCGAGCCCAGGGACTCTCTTCTTCCCTAGTTACTAACGCCAGAAACGAGGTCTGGAATTGACTACCCCGCTTCACTCGGGTGAGAAACACGAGGGTTGGAATGACGTGCTTTCTTCCCGTGGTGCGCATACTACTTTTTACCGCATCTGTAATGGAAAGTTCGACTTAAATATGTCAGTAAATTAATGTTACTTGAATAGTTAAAATAAACTAGGAAAACTTCTTCCGAATAAGACTTCGTCTTGTTGTCTGCCATCCAGTTGGAAAATGATTCGTAGCAGATCATGGACTACTTGATTTGTCAGATAATAAATTCTATAAAATTTCTCCGACTTTACCTCAGATGTTTCTCAGTATTTCCTCTGCATCGTCACTGTCGAATGACTCGTCAGAGTCACTCATTTCTTAAATGATAAATGATATTTTAACTATGAACTCGAAAATTATTTTTATATTTGAAGTAATAATTATTAAAATAAATTAACTTGAGTGAAGGTTAAACTTTAACATATTTATTATTATGAGTTGCTAGGGGACAGATATAATTATATCCACCAGAAGAAAAAAAAGTTGACGCATGCGCACATTTAACCAAATTATTTTTACCCGGGTGAAAATGACGCATTTTCTTCCCTCTAAGCAGGGAAAATATTCGAACTTTCCATGCAGGTGCGGTAAAAAAGTATAAAATTTCAAAATGATGTAAATATCTAGAAAAGCGTTCTAGTTTATTTTAGACATCTTATATTGTCGTAGGTGAGGAGGTAACTGCCTTGTACGACGTCACCTTAGAGATGTTTGATCCTGTTCCTATTGATATCAAAGGTAATTTTAAAAAAAGATTTTGTAGTGTGATTTTTGATATTTAATTATCTTAGAGGAAGATATACTTGGAGTTGATCCCAATATAGTTAAGTTTGAGCCAAATCAGATAGAAACCATTGACTTAACACGTAAGTTGAAAAAAGTATTTTATTTTTTTAGTTTTAATAAATGAAAAGACGTATGGTTGTCCAGTTGGGCATATATTGGAATAAGGGAAGTAGTCAAGGCCGTAGCCAGTAAATTTTTCGAGGGACGGGTTGAATGTTTTATTTTTCATTGGTGATGGTCTGATTAGGACTGCAAAATTTATATTTTTGTTCATGTATTTCCAAGATATATAAAATTGTATAAATATAAAAATTATTCTTATGAAAGAATGATTAATTGGTTAAACTTGAATCTTGAAATCCAAGGGAGGGGTTATTATTTAAAAAAATGAGGTTGACCTCAAAAATGAAGTTCAAGGTCAAATCCATGGTCACCATCAAATTCCTTGGTCAAAGTTACTAAAGGAATAACATTGATCCTTATCCAGAAATGAAGTACTTTAGCAAATTTTCAGCCGTCCCGGGATTTAATTGACACCCTGTGTTAGAAAAAATTAAAGGATCAAAGAAAATTTCAAATATTTTGACATTTTCCAAGTGGCTGTATTTTCCTTGAAAATGGTCGTACTGGAGTTTTTTAAAAAAAGCATTTTAAAGCTCGAAGTTTCTAGTTTTGAGATCTTACGGTGAATTTTTTTTCAAGCTACGTGTACCGCTCAATCCTAACCAAATACCAAAGGAATTTTTTTTCAAAATTTTTTCGGTTTATTTTTTGGTCTACGAACTTGAAATTTCTTTTTTTAACTCAACAACTATTTGGATTGGATAAGTTGTCCATTCAGCTTTAATATGCCTTTTTTGAAAAGTACAACAACCACTTTTCGCTGAGATATCTAACTTTGAATGGAAAAGGATCTTTTTGTCATTAACCATCAATTGCAACCGCTGATCGCACAAGAATAGGAAAGTTTTGAAATCTTGAATAAACTTCCCACAAAAATCAGCTACAGCTTTTTGAATTTTTTTTATTATTTACAATAATTTGAAAAATCAAGAAGAAAAGGGCTTTTGGTGGCTCTAGAGATCATCAGGCGCTGAATTAGAAATATCGAGGAAACCAGTAATGTTAAGTGTGGCTTTTACAGTTCAATATCCCCACAAAGTTTCGTTTCAATCCATAGAGCCGTTTTTTTTTGTTTTCTTCGAATTTTTGAAATCTAAATTAAAGGTTTTTATTTCCATGGTTTTCAAGATATGAACTACTTAGATTGTTACGTTGTGATAAAATAAAAAAAGAGGCTCTTGTAGGAAAAAACGGCTGTTATTTGAAACAGCTAGTTGGAATGTAATGTATGACAAGAAAGAATATTTTATCTTGGTTCACAATCGTCCTTTAATTTGTGAGTAAGGACACTTCTCTGAATTTAACTCCCTTATCAGATGAACTTCTAATGATAAAATATGTGGAATTTCAGTTCGAATATGTAATTTAAATGACCGTTCTAGTTTATTTTGGAGGTTTTATTTTGTCGTAGATGAGGAGGAAATGTTCATAGGCAACTTCGATGTTGAAATGTTTGACACTGTTTCCGATGATGTCGAAGGTAATCTAAAAATGTTTTTGTTCGTGTAATTTTGATATTTGATTATCTTAGTAGAGAAACATGAAGATGATGATCTCGATACAGTTATGCTTGACTCAGCTAGTGGCTTTACACGTAAGTTCAAGAAGAATTTTTATTTTTGAGTAGTAATAAATCTTGGGAAATCTACCAGTCTCTTCTTATCCTATAAATCGTTTCCATTTACACTTGAAAATGTTTTTGTTGTGCGATTTTGACATTTAATTGTCTGAGAGGAAGACATGCATAGAGATGATTCCAATACTGTTATTTTGATTACGTAAAAACAACAAACACTTGGTTAAATTTGACATATTTTTGCCTTTGCCAAGTCTGGCTTCATCACAAATTTTAAATACAATGAATGCTAAATTTATATTTCTTAAAAGCAACTACAGATAGGGTAATAAAATAATTAAAGATGTCGTCTTAATTCTGGGGCATTTCCGAGGTCAGTTAAATTATACATTTATAAAACACCAAAGGCAAATGTAAGTATTTGGCATATTTAGTTTGTCAAGGACTAACTTATTGCATTAACTGAAAAGTATTAATTAATTTTGCCTTAATCCTTTAATCGAAATAGCATTTTTTTGCTTCCTATAGTTGACAACCTTGAACATTTTCTTCCATAAACCACAAAATACTATACCTACCAAACTATCTGCACTCCATTATGTTACACTCAAAGAATATTAAATAGAGGGTAAGCAGCACATATAAAACTGTAAACATAAATTCTGTTTATATTTTCCTGTGTTCTTCTGCAACCCTTCACTTTGATTACGGGCCACCATTGTTAGTCTGAAGTACCAGATTATAAAGGGTGGGCCATCTAACATTTTTTCTTTGAACTAGCGGTCATTTTCAACACGGTAACATTTATGTCAGATCTGTTTTGACAGAAAATTAGTTTGAAGTCTCCTGTGAACGAAAATGGTTGGATATACGCTTGAACAACGTTGGGAAATACTCAAAAATTAATTCCAAAGTGAGTGTGTTATTGCCGAATGTGTGCGAAAATGCCGTACTTCTATGGGCCGAAAAGAAGCGCCGTCCGCTCCGTATGTGAGACAATTTGTGAAAAAAGTGCGTGAAACTGGTTTGCTTATTGACAAACCAACACGTCAACGTGCTCCTATTGTGCGTACACGGGGGAATATTGATGTTGTAGCACAAAGTGTGGCCGATACTCCGAGCACATCAACTCGCCATCGATCGCAAGAATTGCACATTTCGCACACTTCTTTGAGGAGAATTTTGCATAAAGACCTCGGAATGACACCGTATAAAGTTCAATTGGTACAGGAGTTGAATCTAACAGACCATCCAATGCGCTATCGCTTCACACAATGGGCCAATGAGCACTTGAACGAAGACCCGGAATTTTACCGAAAAATCATCTTTTCGGTCGAAGCTCATTTCCACCTCGGTGGATATGCTAACAAGCAAAATTGCCGAATTTGGGGAACGGAAAATCCACATGTGGTCGTTGAGAAGCCAATGCACTCCCAAAGAGTGACTGTTTGGTGTGGATTTTGGTCTGGCGGCATCATCGGCCCATTTTTCTTTGAAAATGAGGAAGGAGCAGCTGTTACTGTGAATGGCGAACGCTACCGCGCCATGTTGAACGATTTTTTTCACGGAAATTGATGAATTGGGCATGGACGGCATCTGGTTTCAACAGGATGGTGCCACATGCCACACATCGCGCCCATCAATTGAGTAATGCCACACTCGATTTGAAAATCGTTTAATTAGCCGTTTTGGAGATGTGAATTGGCCATCAAGAAGCTGCGATTTGACACCGCTGGACTATTATTTGTGGGCCGCTGTTAAAGTCAAGTGTTATGCCGATAATCCAAAAACAATATTCGTGCTTGCATCGCCGAAATACAGCCGCATACAATTGAAAATGTATTGAAAAATTGGACCGGCCGAATTAGCTACTGTGAGGCCAGCCGTGGAAGCCATTTGAATGAAATTGTTTTCCATAAATAACTGGAAGGATTGTACTCTCGAATAAAAAAAAAAACAAATTGAAAATTATTCACTAGTTTTTTTTATAGCATTTTCAAAAAAAAGTTAGATGGCCCACCCGTTATTTCTGCTTCCTCTCTATTGTATATTCTTTAGTTACACACTGTATATAGTGACTGGCAGACTTCCATGGTGATTGACTCTAAGCTCAGTTTCCTGTTAGGAACTAATAGAGGACCACGCCCAGTGGTGACTACATATTTAGACGATGTTGGAAACATAATTAAAATTGAAAATGACGTCATTAACCTCGATGAAATGATTGCTATGCAGGAACAGCAATTCTTCAGAGATCTATCAAGTAAGCATATTTTAATTTTGAAATTTTTCCAATTTAATATTTCAAATTAACATTTGTGCTTCATTGTTGTGCGCCTCGTATATCCTCCACAATTTCGACATTTGATTGCATTTTTTTATTTCAGAGTCCTAGATTATACCGAGGAATATTCGAAGTGAGCAGCGCCCATTATATTTTATGAAATAATCAATATAGAATTTTTTAAAGATGATCATCAAACAATCCTACGATTTCAAATATTTCTTTTTATATAAATCATTAATCGCATTCATATTTTTTTGTTAGGTAATCAGTTCTCATGGTTTATTTTACTATCAGTAAAAGTAAAATGTACTCAATGAAGCAACCTTTTAATGTCTACTGCAGAACTCTTCTTTCTATGTTTTCATTTTTCTGCTTTTAATTTTTTTTTCTGAACACACAATCACACTCGCTTGAATCTAAAAACTGAGCTGGTATTAATGTTTTCAAATCGAAACAGAATTTCCAAAACGCTGTCAAAATTAATAATGAGAATTTATGAACCAAATGAAAAAACAAAGAAACTACCTTTGGCAAAGTCAAAGTTATTCAGAAACAGAACCTTGAGGATCATTTTAAAAAATGTCTATTCAGCCAATGAAAATATTGTCGTTTTACAAACTGTACTGAGGGGAAATTCTATGTATTCCAATACGAAGATGGATCAAATATAACCCGGGGTTTTTTAAATAAGGGCAATTTTTGTATGTATCCTCTGTGATACAGCAACATGCCAGTCACCTTCAGCTAGATAATGAACGTTCACCCCAGTGATGCTTGTTCGGGGTCAGCGTGCATTACCACTGATTCTCGGCTTGGGTCTTTGAAAAGCTTGCTGTGCTGCTAATCGATGCTAACTCTCAAGATTTTCCCCTTGCAACAAAAATTCAATAATGCATTGCTCAACACATGTTACTGCTAATAGTTCATCAAACTTGGCGAGGGTTTAAATACAAAAAATCCTGCTTATATTTGATCCACCCTTCTAAAAGATATTTTAGCCCTGTTACGATTCTTTGTTTCACTAGTATGCCCAGGTTAGAATTGATTTTACTGCTAATACTTTAGTAGGTGCGTAGGTTTCTAATACATCCCATACATCCCAAGGATATATTAATAAATAATCCACAAAAAAATCAGAATTATTTGTCTAATATTTTGTTATTATTCTGTTCTGTCTCTCAAAATCACTTATTTAATTATCGATTCTTTTGTTCTTCTATTACTATGCATTCTCAACAGATAAGCTAAAATTCTTTTTTTTTACGCACATTGCCCAACCATCTATATTCTAAATTAGGTACTTTTCTCCTCTGAATTACTTAGTCAGAACGCCAAACAACTATTGCCGCGTTCTCAAAACATTCCAATGCTCTTAGAGCGCTTGGAAGTGGCTGCAAGAGTCGTTCATTATAATTGTACAGAGCGATTTCAGATATGTTCAAAATTTTTTCTTGGCACATAAGCATATATATAGGGTGTTTAAAATACAGAGTAGAGTGCAATTATAACATATAATTATATAGTTCGGTTGAATTTACTTCTTGGAATAGAAGGTGCAGTAGAATTACGGTGGGTGGTGCAAAGAGTATTATACCATATACAGGGTGGCGGAAATGAAATGCAACATCCCATAAGCAGTTGTATATATAGGGAAGATGAAATTAGGGTGAGAGGAATTATAGATATACATTGATTAAAAAATGTTAGAAACGGAAATGATTTATAGAGTAGCCCACGAAGAGTCATATATATGATGATTGAAATATAGGTCATCTGTTATTTCATAAACAAAAAGAGTTTTCATAGCAGTGGCATATACAGAATGGTTTACCGGGTGGTTCCATTTTATTATGCGTGTTCCATGTGCATATACAGGGTGGTGGAAATATATAATGAGATGGAACTATTATAATGAGGATTTTAATAAATGTTTGAGAATTGAGTGCAATTATAGCTATACAGACAGGTTAGAAAAAATAAATATGTATGGTAGCCCATTAGCGGTTGCTTTGTTGTCATTTATATTAAGAATTACGAATTTGAACACAAATAAAGTCCTATGAACCTTAAATTTCTTTACTTATTTGTAGAAGTTGCCCAGGATTTTCGAGAAAACTTCACACAGAGGTTCCGAATCTGGATCCGTTCCGTGTAATTGCTGTTCTCCCTAGGGTCCTAGGATAGAATTCCCGATAGTTTTCAGTTGCTTACTGCCAGAGATATTGACACAATTGGTCGAATTTCGACCACTGGGCTTCAGTCTATCTACTTCTTCAGACGCTATGACTTCTTTCATATCTTTCATATTGTTCAATTCGGGGCTGTTTGGTACCAATTGAGTCCTGTATACATTTTAACTGTTTTTTTGACTCATTTTGATGTGCGAGAGGTTGTTCCATGTTTCATTGGTCACCCATATACCGCAAAAGATCTAGGACCTTTCGATACATTCTGTTTGAAACCCATGTTTCACACCCATATACCGCAACTAGGAAGATGCTGTAGATTATTTATTATTATTATTATTACATTATTTATTTGTCCTAGATATGGGCATTACTTTCAGCTTTTGTTCTCCATTTTTAAATATTGATGACGTAGTTGTGTTACATTCTGTGCTCTTTTGTATTAGCTAGGGTGCTAGGGTGTTTGATGCTACTATATTCTTTCATGTAACTTGTCGGTTCACTTGGCTGGTAAATTTTTATTTTCTAGTTTCCTTACAAAGAGTGTACAGTAGTTGACATTTAAACATTATTGAAATTTCTCGTTTTTCCATTACTAGGTTCATAATATATGTAAATCGTCATTCACTGTTCATTATGTTGTAAAACGTCATTATTTTGTTGGTTTTAGAACAGTGTATATACATATAGGGTTTGGACAAATGTGTCGGAACTCCTTATTTCTGGTTAAATGACAAGTTCTATTCAAAAAAGAGGATCGCAATTTTTTTGGTAGTATTTTTATTCTATTCTGTGATGCACATTGATTTCATGTTTTGTGATATGATGTCACCGACGTTTTCTTGAAATGAATCACCGTATATAATGTCTAAGTGTTTAGTGGGAAATAACACCACACTTTAAAGGAAATTGCTGTATATTCCAAACGTTTCAGGGTCTAGCTCAGACCCCGTTGTCAATGGCTAAGAAACTACGGATTAAAAAGGTACAATTCCAAGATGTAAACGTTTGGAATATACAGCAATTTCCTTTAAAGTGTGGTGTTATTTCCCACTAAACACTTAGACACTGAAAAAGATGCCCCAAGTATCCTTCAGAAAATCACCGTATATATTTGAACATATTCAGAATGATTTCAACAATTACAATGATATAAGGTTTGGTACGCAATAGACCTTGTACATACTTTAACCAAAACTACAGTTTGTATTTTTCTTTTTTGTGAGTGTGGGGGGAATAACACCACAATTGTTGGAAAGTCTGTATATATTTCAAATAAAACGTTTGAGGGTCTAAATCAGACCCCGTTTTCAATAGCAATAAAATATTAACGCAAGAAAATAAGATAAAAGGTTCACAGTGACAAATTTACTACATCACAATTTGACATTAAATGTTTAACAATAAAACTGATGTTGCTAAGAGAATTTGATATATATATATATATATATATATATATATATATATATGGTAGCATTAAAAAATTCAAAGATTTTGTTAAATAACAAAGCTTCTTTTAAATTGGAAGAATTTGAAAGAATAATCTTCAGAATTTCATGTGGAGCTTCTAGGATATAAGATAAGTGCATTCGCAAAAATTAGATCATAGACATTCTGATGTTGCAGAGAACCCATTAAAAGTCGTAAGGGAAAACCTAGGAGAAACCTTATGAACTATCCCGATACAAGGTTGTTCAAAAAGACATTACCATTATTAATTTCATGATTGAGTTTTGGCAACTAGGAACTGTTGAATTCTGCAGGAGTATTAGTGATACAATCGCTTTTATCTACTAACATTAAGCAGACAGTTTTTGTTTTGCATTGCGTTCTTGTGGTTGAATTTTGTAATTGTATGTTATGACCGAAGTTTCATTCATAATCACAAATTTTTTACTTCTCGAATTGTTTCTTCACATATTTTTTTGTGTTTGTTTATTCTAACATTCATATATAAAGATACTACAATTTGTAAAGTCAAAAATGTGTGAACATGCCTAAAACCTTGATCATATGATACAATTTCAAAATTCAACCATATTACACACAGAAGAACACAACACCAAACGAAAGCTTATAGACTCTGCTTTACTTTAATTACATAAAAGCAATTGTATCGCTAGTACTTCTGTAGAATCAGCCGTTCTTGATTACCAATAGTCAAGGATGAAATTGTTACCAATACTCAATGATGATATTAATAATGGTAATGCCCTTTTGAACAACCATGTATCGGAACAGTTCATACGATTTTTCCTAGGTTTTTCTTTGACTTTAATAAGACCTCTGGAACTTCAGAATTTCTATGATCTCATTTTTGGCGAATTTTACAACAAAGTCGTACCTAGGGGTGCCACATGAAATTCTGAAGATAATTTCAAAAATGCTTTGTTATTTGACATGATCTTTAGAATTTTTTAGTCCTACCCTGTATATATCAAATTAGCAGTAAATTCTTTTAGTTGCATCAGTTTTATTGTCAAACATTTAATGCTGAGTTGTCAATTTGTCATGAAGTTTTTTCAGTTGTATTAAATTTTATTACCATTGAAAACTGGGTCTGATTTAGACCCTGAAACGCTTGGACTATTTGAAATATATGCATACTTTCCAGCAATTGTTATTTAAAATATAATCAGAAAAATACAAACCAGAGATGCCACAACTATTTTTCACAAAACAACCAGAATTAAACTGTTCTGGCACATTTGCCAACCTCATTTATACGCATTAATTGTAATAACGGTTTTATTGCTTCAGGTGGAGCTGGAGAATCAAATTTATTTTAAATGTTCAAGACTGTTATTTTTAGTATTTTAAAATATTTTCGTGTTTTGTAAATTTTTTAATAAATATTTGCAGTATATTTTTTTTATTGCAATATATTTTAAATAGAAATATATTGCTAATGGTTGACACTGTAATTAAATATAGGTTGAAATATGTATTCCTTTTCATCCATTCCTAAAAAAGTGCAACTGCATCTGTATATACAAAATCCTAAAACAAGTAAGTTTCTTAGCTTATGAATCAAGAAATGATATCATAACCTATTGAACATGCAGTTCCTTCGAGAACGTTAACAGATTTTTTTTTTCAGAACAGTTGTGTCATTCTCGATAATTTTTATTTGGTAAATGAAAACCATTTGTGGAAAAAACTATTGTTTCTTTTTACATGGCTTTCTCCACATATCGTTACACATTCTTAATGAACTTGAGAAAACTACATTTGTGATCGTCCTTGAAGATATTTTCTAATATTTTGCACAAGCTTTTGATGTAGCATGCCGTTATTTGAGAGCTGATTGCACTTTTTTATGCATAAAAATTTTACTTTGTGTGCATCATATGTTAGCATTAATAATTGTAGACATTGATTCGTTTCCTTTTGATGTTTAAAAACGGTACACTGGCTTATAAACGTTTGTGATTAAATTTCAAAGTATTGTTCTCTCTAACCCTTGGAGAAATTAATATGTAAATGTCATTATGCATAATACATTAATTGCCATTTCATAAACTCAGTTATGATAATTATGTTGGCTTGTTCCAATGGTTCTCATTTTCATTATTTTTTAATACCACTTTAAATTAAAAAACTAAATTGTGTTATTGTTTGACATAAGCCGACTAATACAAGAATTCCAAGGATCATTCATGGTGATTATTATCTCTTGAAGGCAGCTATCAAAAACAGTTAATATAAAAAATTAACACTCTATGTTATAAGCAATGAGATGTTTATTTGCAATGCCTGTTAGTAGCATTTTTTATTTATTTTGCCAGCCTATTCTCTTGTCACAAGCTTTAAATGTATCATCCAACTTCAATCTGTGTACTATAACAATTACAAGACTCACTCATTTACAAATAACTGGGATGATTCTTTTGAAGGCCTATTTTTTCATCACTCTATTGACGGAATATTCAAGACAAAGAAAAAAGAATATATATTCAAAGCGGATCTCTTAATTACAATTTTAAGTACTTGTAGCAAAGGAATTTGAAAATGTTCTATTTATTTAAACTGTTGTTTTTTGTTTTCAATTGTCTTTAGCTCTATAAACCGCGCAGGTAGTAAACAAATTTTAATAGATTTTTGCTAGATTCTGATGTTTTTTCGATTTTTCACAGAAACGCAAATGAACTTTTTTTTTAACTTTCATTTTCTACAAAATGGTCTGTTAGAGGACTGTTTTGTAGGGAAGTAAATGTTCTACAAAAAAAAGGCTCTGCGATTTTTTTGTGAAGAAAAAAAAAACGAAAAAACCATGAAAATTATAAATTGTGTGTAGTCTTTTTAAAGAGTAATGTTTTATCTACAATCGTCTGTGGGCGAAGCTGTAGGCCATTCAATAAAAAAAAAGTTTTCATGTTAAATAACTTGTAAATTTTCAAATTCATTTAGCCAGTACTTAAAATCTCAATTAAGAGCTCATGTTTACTGATATTTTTTTCTATATGTTGAATGTTATTTCATCAATAGAGCTGGAAAAAAAAATAGTCTCTCCAACCGAAGAACCCTAATAATCACCTTATACAGATTTTCTTTGCTTCTTTTAACAATTAAAGTCTCTTAATATGTTTGTTCTTATTTAGAATCTGATGATAGCAGTGACGATGAAAGCCCCGTGCCAGCGAAACGTAAGTCAAAATAATGGCGTGAATTTATTTGATGTTTTGTGACATTTGTTATTACCAACTTCATTTTTTTACTTGATATAGGTGGTCGCTATACACCAGATGTTGAATTAACTATCCAGTGTCTTCGTTTAATTCAAACTATGAATGATGCAGAGGATGCCGCTGCTGCCGCCGCTGCGGCCGCCGCTGAGGCAGCTGCTGCAAATCCCCAGAATTCTGAAATTATTGATTTGACTGATGAGCCCGATGTAGTGGACCTCACAAGTAAGTTCTGTCTTTATAAAAGACCGTACAAAGAGGAACTGGTAATGAATGTGTTTTATTAAGGTACTAGTATAATTTAACAAAACAACTACTTTAAAAACTGGACAAATACAATTATTCAGTTTTGATTTCTTCAAACACTACACATAATTGGAGAAAATGATGTTAATCTACTTGACTGATTGTTGTACGTATTCATTTTTGTTATTTTTTTTCATTTATTTTATGGGAAAGTTTTAGGTCACGTTACTGTCATATGTTTATATATTTATACAATTGTCATTTTGTGCATATTTACATTCTGTTTAATAGGGGACGAAGATTTGGATGGCGAACCAGTTGAAATTTCTGACACATCAAACGAAAGCAGCGATGGCGATGTTCTTCTATCTCGCCTACCGAGCTTCCTCAGAGGTAATGAAAATTCTCAGACTTCTGACGTAACTCAAAACGCTTCCGTGCAAACAATCGATTCTTCAGAAGCTCGGGCGTTCAATAACAGATCAGAGACCTCTGACACGAACGCTCAGAATCAGTCTAATCCATTTGAAATGTCTCTTACAGCCTACGTACGCTCAAGAAATAATGCCTTCGGAAGGCCAGTAGGTTCCCCTTTTCAACAACATATAGAAAATCTTTTAGAGACCCAAGGCGAACCCGTCGGTTTGGACGTTCAGACCCATAATAATCCCCTTAGGGCTATCTTAGAAGAGAGTGTTAGTCAGCAGTCAGAGTCACCTTCGTCTGAGCAACCCACCAGTCAAACGGTTGAAACTTCAACCGAACCGTCAACAGCTCAACAAAGGGAACCAGAACCCGACTCAGCCGAACCCAGCACATCTGCCTCTACTTCAGAGAACTCCAGCAACGCAGCTGAACAAAATAATGCACCTGTTGTAAACGCCGACGTTGTCATAGGTAAACATTTTTTACTGTTTACTTCATTTTACTTTATACTGCAACCAATTTAATCTTATATAAACAAATCTCCTTTTCTAATTGAATGCTTGCTTTAGATTGATTCTCAAACATTTCAGTTAAAACACAAAAGCCTTTTCTTCATTATATCATTCATTGACTATTAGTACAGGAAATGAAGCATTTCACCTCGCAAATTTTGGTCCTGTATGGATTGACTTGAAATTTTAACAGAAGGTAAACTTCTTGGACGTATTAACAATACATGTACAAAGAGAATTGCAGAAGGGTGAAGATCAATTTTAATTATGAGGGTAGTTATGGAGTTGTTTTCATCGATTTTTTCGTAAAAAAAATGAGGTACTGACCTTATTTTCATCATAACTCACTCAATTTTTATGCTAGAGCTAAAACAGCTAAACATTGATAGGCCGTATTTCGGTTCCTATTAGTCGTAGAAACATTTTGTCTTTTTAAAAGCTACAAATTTGTTCTCTACAATTTTTTTGATAAAATGCATAATTTTCGAGTTATTCGCGAAAAATCGATTAAAAATGTCGATATTAGTTTTACAAAAAAAATGTATAGTACATTTTTTTGCTTAGAATCACTTTTTTAATCGATTCCTGTGGTTATAACGTAATAAAAAAATTCCAACCCCCGAGATGGGGTGGCAACCACCCCCAAGGCTTTGGCGCCCTTTGGTTCGATGTAGATTTTGATCCTTGGGGTATCACCTACCTTCTGTTAAAATTTCAACTCAATCCATGCAGCACCAAAGAATTGCGAGGTTTTACCTTTTTTCGAGATTCATTTCCTGGACTATATAGCAACTGTTTGTAACTCCCTTTATACATGGGCCAAAAGAAGTGCCTCCAAAGGAGGTAACTTGACAAGAGAACCTTTTACAACTACTGTACCTTGACCATTTTTTAACGTTTTCAATTTTAACGTGGACTTGAGTTTGTACTCCCGAACGACACTATTCCCGAAACATTTATAATTCTTGACTGTGAGAAGTCAGCGTACAAAATTATTAAACAAAATATTTTACAACAAATTTTCTTTTGTATTATTTCATCCAAGATTGTCTTAATAGGTATTAATCAATATTTGTAGCTACAGTTGTTCAATTCATATTATATTACACTTGTAAACTTAATATTATATTCAATATATTGTCCTAATCTATTTTTTTTAATCAATAGCCGGCCCTAGCAGCTCTAACGATGACGAAGAAATACCAGAAGGTGTGGACCCCTCATTCTTGGAAGCATTACCTCCAGAGATCCGTAGAGAAGTTCTAGAACAACATCGCATATTGTGCATTCAACAACGTTACAGGGCGGCACAAGAGGCCGGTGAAGAATACGTCATGAGTACACCCCAAGTAAGCCCAGATTTCTTGGCCGCACTCCCTCCTTCTTTGCAAGAGGAAGTTTTAAGCCAGCACAGAATGGAACTCCAACGTCAGGCCGCTGCTCGAGCAAATCCAGATGAACCTGTAGATGCAGCTTCATTCTTTGAAACTCTACAGCCATCATTAAGAACAATGGTAAATATTACTATATATATTTACTATTTTCTTATCTTATACAACAATGAACAATACGAGGGCTGCCTTTTATATTTCGGGATTGGACAACCCTAGTGTTGCAATTTGACAACTGACAGCTCGTAAAGTTTGACATTTTTGAGGTTATACGTACTCAGAACGTTTTGACATACGAGCGCTGTGTATGTTTACAGTAACTTAATTAAATCGTGAATATTATCGTCCGATTATTTTTTACAACTTTCGTGCGATGAAACTCCATCAAGGACCACTGTTTATCGATGGTATGGTGAATTCAATCGAGGTCGTAGTTCACTCCAAGACGAATTTCGTGAAGGTCGTCCAAAAACAGTTGTTGTTCCGGAAACCATTGATGCTGTGCGCGAACTGATATTGCAAGATCGTCATGGGACCTATCGTGAGATTGAGTCAACCTTACACATTAGTGGGACCAGCATAAATTCAATATTGCATAAACATGAATGTCAAAAAAAAATTGTTCGCGTTGGATCCCACACAATTTGTCAATCGTTCAAAAAAAAGGCTCGTGTCGATTGGTCGAATGAAAAGCTCAAAAAATACGATCGCGGTGCTTCAAAACACGTTTATGACATAGTGACAGGTGATGAATCGTGGATTTACGCGTATGAGCCCGGAAGTAAACAGCAGTCGACTGTATGGGTGTTTCAAGATGAGCTGAATCCAACAAAAGTTGTTCGCGCACGAAGCACTTCCAAGCAACTGATCGCCTGTTTTTTCGGAAAAACTGGACATGTCGCAACCATACCATTAGAACAACGCAGACAGTCAATTCTGAGTGGTACACAACCATTTGTTTGTCAGTTGTCTTCCAAGAAATGAGGAAAAGCAATCGCCGAAGACGGATCACTCTTCACAATGACAATGCGAGCTCTCACATCGGCTCAAACAACTGCATTTTTGACCATTCAAAACATCGATTTGATGAGTCATCCGCCGTATAGTCCTGACTTGTCGCCAAATGACTTCTTTTTATTCCTGTACGTAAACAACAAACTGAGAGGTCAACGTTTTTCGACACCTGAAGAAGCGGTTGCTGCGTTCAGAATGCATGTTTTGGAGATACCTCAATCAAAGTGGAAAAAGTGCTTCTACAATTGATTCAAACGCATGCAAAAGTGTATAGATCTTCATGGGGAATATTTTGAAAAACAATAAAGCGATTTTCGATGATTAATATTTGTTTTTGTTCTCTAATCCCGAAATATAAAAGGCAGCCCTCGTATGCTGTATTTAGTATAGATTCTTTTAGCATCTGTGTTGATTTTCAACTGTTCCCATTTGTCCCAGAATTTAATGAGCCTAAAATTTTGAAAAAACCAGGGAGCATAGGCCGTCACTCAAAATTTATATTAAAACCTAACCTGATGTAAGATCAGCTACAAGTGCATCAATCTGACTTGTCAAGTGAAAGGATTCATTATATGCAATAAAACATATTTTTTGTTTGTAACTTTGTGAGTTTTTATCATCAAGAGCCAAATTTGAATGTCATATTTTCCCTTAGCTGATTTCTTTTTTCAATCAGTCTAATTCCTTTTGCCACTAGGTATCCTTATCCCGTGGGTTGCTTCTTAAATTTCTTTTATTTTCATCACCTCTACTTTGTTTTTTGTCTGCTGAGTCCCACTAGAAATATTGAATTTAAATACTTGCAATCATTTAATTAAAAAAGATATATAAATGTTTTCATTTTAGATACTTTCCGATATGGAGGACTCTCAAATGTCAGCATTGCCACCAGATCTAGCACAAGAAGCTCAAAATTTGAGACGCGATTGGTATGCCAGAAATAGACAAATGGCACAAGAGAGATTCTTGCAGACGAACTTGTCAGCCATATACAGACATTCCAGAGGAAGGCAGTCTCTCAGACCAAATAATTTCCATCGAGGTGGATGGGGACAATGGAGCAGGGACTTTGTGTCAAACTCTGCTGTTTCCAATAATCAAGCTAAAATTCGAGGTCGCCAATTATTGGATCACGAAGGCATATCGTGCTTGCTAATTCTGCTTTTCACTGATGATTCACACTTGAACAAACTCAGATTGCACAGAGTGTTAAGAAATTTGTGTTACCACGCACCTACTAGGGAATGGGTAATAAATAGTCTTTTGTCTATCATTGAAAAAAGTGTCAATGTTCAAGCCGATGAGAGTTTGAACAAACCTGCTAAGAAAGTACCCAAACCTGGACCTCTCACAAGCAAATTGCTTACCGATACGAGGCATCTTCAAAACGGCGGTCACTGGTTGACTATCAGGATGGAGGCTGCATTAGGTTGTGCAGCAAATGTCTTTATTTTAAACAAGGCAACTGGGAAAAAGTCTGATAAATCTAGTGGCGCAAATACCATCAGTATACACCCACAGGCAGCACCAATTGTTTGCCGAAACACATTGGATCTCCTTACCTCTTTAGCCAAAGCGTTCCCATCATGTTTGATCCCTGTGAAATCAGGACGTGAAGAAAGCGACCAAAAAGCTTTAACACCTGTTAAGTTAAAACCGGATTCCTCTGACTTCTGGGACGTTCTGATCCGACTGGACTGTTCAACAAAGAAAGGAAAAAGCATACAAAAGCAAAGTAATTCTTCCAGCATGCTCAGTGATTGTGAAATATCTATAACCTTCGAGCAAACAGCTTTTGGCAAGCTGCTTAACATGCTTGCATCACCCGTCGTCAAGAGAAACACGCAGCTGACTGACAATTTGTTGAAGCTTTTGTCGGTAACCACATCAGGCATGCCGGATCTGGGAAAAAGCCATAAACCCGGCCGTGGAAGGTCAGTAGCTACAGAAATAATCAACAAACCTCCGACCAACGCTTTGAATTTGGTTGTGAATGTTATCACATACCAGAATTGCTCAGAGGAAGGACTGGAGTTCATTACCCATCTGCTGTTGAATCTAGCTAACTCTTCATTGGACATGAGCTTTATGGTAAGTGTTTTTTCTCAATGTTTTTGAGTACCTACTGAACAAAATTTTTCGATTATTTAGATACTTAACCTCCTCCTGAATGGTGCGGTTGAAATAGGTGGTATGGTAGAGCAGCAGATACAAGACATGCTCAAAGATCTCAGAGATTTGATCGGCAGCACCCAGAAACGCAAGCTGGAAGAAACTAGCGGTCCGTCTTCCTCCAAAGGAGTAGTTTTCAACAGGTTCACCAATGAACAAGTTATCGTGACCGCCTCCACAAAAGTCAAGTCCGCTTGTGAGCTTCAATTACCGTCTATGGTTCCGCTGACCTCAAAGTCGTCTAGTCAAGTATTCTTTTTGAGAGTGTTGAGAGTCATCGTTCAAATAAGGAATTCTATTAAGCAAAGCATGAAAAAAGGTATAAATACTTGGTTTTTATATGAGTATGTACTAAATACATATTTTTACAGCTGACTCTACTTTTTACGAATTACCTGCTTTAAGTGAACAACTTACCAGCTTAGACAGTCTGTGGAATTCTTTGAGCCTGTGTCTCTTTGAATTAGAGCATGCTCCCGATCATCATGCTGTTCTTGTTCTACAGGTGAGTAGGATAAGTCATAGCATTAGATCGATTATTAATTTTAATAATGTCAAATATAATATGATGTATATGTAATATGTAATAATGAATTTGAATTTTGCAGCCAACTGTAGAAGCATTCTTCCTAGTGCATTCGCCCCAGCAGGGTGCTGCTAAGCAAGACAAAAAAGATAAAGACGAGGAAGAATCAGCCCAAGGCGGTTCGGAATCTGAAGCAACGCCCCCAACACGGAAAATGTCGAAAACCGAAACACAGGAACAAGCGGAAGCTTTTACCGATTCCGACAAGACTTGTGACAGCACCTCCTCAAAACCAGCGGTCAACCCTGAACAACATTTCCTGGCGTTTGCCGAAACTCACAGGGCTGTTCTGAATCAGATTCTGAGGCAGAGCACCTCTCACTTGGCCGATGGGCCATTTGCCGTACTAGTGGACCACACTAGGATTCTCGATTTCGATATTAAGCGCAGATATTTCAGAACGGAGTTGGAGAGAATGGATCACGGAGTCAGGCGTGAAGAAACTGCTGTTCACGTCAGAAGAAGCAACATATTCGAGGATTCGTTCAGGGAACTCTTCAGAAGACCACCAGAAGAGTGGAAGAACAGATTTTACATTGTGTTTGAAGGTAAGGATTTTTTTTCTTACTTCGACTTGACCATGGAATGTATGGCATCACACCCCCTCTAAAGCACGCTAAGAGTTCCTTTAGGGGAAAATTCACTAAACCCCAGATATCCTAGATATCAAAAGGGTTTAGCTCTGTGGGAGCCCTTGCCAGGTTTTTAGGCCCGTGGTTGGAGTCGTGGCGGCAGCTTCCCATGAATTTCCTGACCGTCCGGGCTGTCCCTAACAGGACGGCTTTTTGCATTTGTTTGTAAAGATGTTCGTCCAGACCTAGGTATTTTAAATTGTTTAATAAATGTTTGGAACTATTTCTGTCGTTGACATAACAATTGGTACAGTTCGTGTGTTGTTCATGTCCCACTGAGTCTTTATTTGAAATTCCAAATCTCCATATTTGGTTATTTTCTCAGCCTGCTTGTCATTTATATTATTGTTGTTAGGAATTGCTATGTCAATTAAAGTTGTTTTCCGAGATACTTTATCTACCAAAACTATATCTGGTCTATTGTGAGCAACACTCCGATCGGTCAGTATCGTGCGGTCCCTGTACAGCTTGTAGTTGTTATTTTCTAAAACAGATTCTGGTTTGTATGTATAGTATGGTAATCTTACCGACTGTAATAGTTCAAGTTTCAGTGCTAGTTCCTGGTGCAGTATTTTAGCCACAGCATCGTTAAAGCGAACGCTTGGCAACCTCCTGTGATATGCTGGATAGACTCAGATGTTTGGCAACCGTATCTGCAACTGTCCTTGTTAACAGAAGGGTCTTTAACAATGTACTTTAGATAGTTCTTAGTTGGGATTACTTGATCTTGGATTGCCAATATAAAGCCTTCCGTTTTAGGAAACATATGACCAGAGATCAACCAGTAGTTCGACGCTGCACTGTCGACATAATCTTGGTTGACGTCATTTATATGTCTTCCATGAGGGGGCTTCTCTTTCCATTTCAGCAATTTCTGATCAGTGGACTGGTGGTGTAATTGGACGTGTTGTCTCTGTGTTGATCAGAAAATTCTGCGAGTTTCAGGAAATGACTACGCAAAATAGAAATTTGTTGATCTAATAGTTTGCTTAGATCTGCCAATCCTCTCCCTCCTTCATACCGTGGCAAAGTTGTACGTTCAACAGAGCTATTTGGATGGTGATCTTGAGCTTTTGTTAGTAAAACTCGAACTTTTCATTGTAATTTTTCAATGTCAGTCTTGCACCAATTAACTATACCGAAAGAGTAACTGAGCACTAAACATGCCTAGGTGTTAATAGCCTGAAACAGATTTTTACTGTTTAGTTTGGTTTTCAACAGTCGTCGTACCCTTCTATAAAACTCTGCTGTTAGGTCCTTTTTCCTAGTCAAGTGATCAATACATTGAGCCTGCTTTATTCCAAGGTATTTATAAGTATTACCTTCCCCCATAGATTCAATTGAGGTGCCATCTCCCATTTCAAAGTGTCCCTGCTGTATTTTGCCTTTAACTATATTAATAATTCGGCATTTGTCTAGGCCAAATTTTATATGGATGTCACTAGATAACCCTTCTACTATTTTAAGCATATCATGCAGCTGTTGTTTCGTAGCTGCCATCAACTGTAAGTTGTCCATGTATAACAAATGGTTTATCTTTAATGCTTGTACGTTGTTGTGTTTGAGACTGAACCAAAATTTGTCGAGTTCAGTTTGTTTGACAGAGGGTTCATACCCAGGCAGAACCTCAGCGGGCTAAGAGAGTCTCCCTGGAATATACCCCTTCTGATTGGAATGGGGTCAGTTTGTATCGAACAGTTGGCTTCATTCAGTGAGATTTTGGTTTGCCAGGTGGACATGGCATATTCTAAAAAGTTAATAATACAATTATTCACTTTATAGAGTTTCAGTGCCTTAATGAGCCAATCATGTGGAACTGAATCAAATGCCTTTTTGTAGTGCACATATGCCATGTAGAGATTCCGTCGTCGTTTGGCGTGGGCCTGATAGCAGACAACGGAATCAATTATCAGTTGATGCAATTCTTTGCAGCCCATCGAATTTTTCTCGCATACCTTTTGTTGTTGACTAATTATTTTGTTCAGCTCATAATGTTTGAAAATGCAATGATTAATGCACGATGTTATGAGTTTGTATAAGGTTGGAAGGCAAGTGATTGGTCGGTACTTTGCTGGGTCCTGTGTACATTGGTTGTTCTTTGGTAAGAGGTATGTAGCACTTTGCGTAAGGAAACTAGGCATCTTTTTCATTATTATTGTAATTAGATTTGTTATGTAGGTAGATACTAGAATATAAAGGACTCTTCAAACGAAGTGGTACCAAATTATCACGTCTTTATCATGTTTAGTTTCCCTAAATCGTATCCTCATATGAATGCATATTTAGGAACCTCCTGAATCAATATTTATAATTTTTTTCCAGATGAGGAAGGTCAAGATGCTGGCGGTCTACTGAGAGAGTGGTACGTCATAATTTCAAGAGACATTTTCAACCCCATGTACGCACTTTTCACTGTGTCACCCGGTGACAGAGTCACCTACATGATAAATTCTGCTAGCCACTATAATTCTAACCATCTCTGCTATTACAAATTCGTCGGAAGAGTCATTGGTAAGTGATTTAAACACAATTGTCAGCGGTAGGTTTTGAAATATCTATTTTGCAGCTAAAGCCATATACGACAACAAGCTGCTCGAATGCTATTTCACGAGATCCTTCTATAAACACATCTTGGGAATCCCCGTGAAATATACTGACATGGAGAGCGAAGATTACAGCTTCTATAGAGGCTTGGTATACTTGATGGAGAACAACATTAGTAACATGGATATCGATCTGACGTTCAGTACCGAAATTAGTGAATTCGGTGTGACCGAAACTAGAGACCTGATACCCAACGGCCGTCATATTGCAGTTACTGAAGAAAATAAGATGGAGTACATTCGATTGGTGTGTCAGATGAAAATGACGGGTGCTATAAAACAACAGTAAGTTATTGACGCAAATCAGCGTAAAATCTTTGACATTATGTATTTTTAGGTTGAATTCATTCTTGGAAGGCTTCTATGATATTATTCCGATGAGACTCATTTCTATTTTCAATGAACAAGAACTGGAATTGTTGATTTCTGGCCTGCCCAATGTGGATATAGAAGATTTGAAAGCGAACACTGAGTATCATAAGTATCAGACTAATTCTTTACAGGTAAGTTATTAAAATTGTTTATGTATTTGACGTATATTTATCTAGTACAGTCTTTATATTGAATAAGTTAATTTATGATTTGCTCAGTACTACTACTGCTAATTGAAACGAGGGCTGCCTTTTATATTTCGGGATTGGACAACTCTAGTGTTGCAATATGACAACTGACAGCTCTATCGTATAGTTTGACATGTTTGAGGTTATACGTACTCAGAACGTTTTGCCACACGATCGCTATGTGTTGTTGACAGTAATTTAAAGGATTCATCTCGGCCAAAAAATGGAATTAAATCGTGAACATTTTCGTGCGATTATTTTTTACAATTTTCGACGTGGATTAAGTCAGCAAGAGTGCATGGATGAACTTAATTTAATTTTGGCGATAAAACTCCATCAAGGACCACTGTTTATCGATGGTATGGTGAATTCAATCGAGGTCGTAGTTCACTCCAAGACGAATTTCGTGAAGGTCGTCCAAAAACAGTTGTTGTTCCGGAAACCATTGATGCTGTGCGCGAACTGATATTGCAAGATCGTCATGTGACCTATCGTGAGATTGAGTCAACCTTACACATTAGTGGGACCCGCATACATTCAATATTGCATAAACATTTTGAATGTCAAAAAAATTGTTCGTGTTGGATCCCACACAATTTGTCAATCGTTCAAAAAAAGGCTCGTGTCGATTGGTCGAAAGAAAATCTTAAAAGATACGATCGCGGTGCTTCAAAACACGTTTATGGCGTAGTGACAGGTGATGAATCGTGGATTTACGCGTATGAGTCCGAAAGTAAACAGCAGTCGACTGTATGGGTGTTTCAAGATGAGCCGAACCCAACAAAAGTTGTTCTCGCACGAAGCACTTCCAAGCAAATGATCGCCTCTTTTTTTCGGAAAACCTGGACATGTCGCAACCGTACCCACTAGAACAACGGAGAATAGTCAATTCTGAGTGGTACACAACCATTTGTTCGCCAGTTGTCTTCCAAGAAATGAGGAAAACCAACCGCCGAAGACCGATCACTCTTCACTACGACAATGCGAGCTCTCACACATCGGCTCCAACAACTGCATTTTTGACCACTTAAAACATATTTGATGAGTCATCCGCCGTATAGTCCTGACTTGTCACCAAATTACTTCTTTTTATTCCCGCACGTAAAGAACAAACTGAGAGGTCAACATTTTTCGACACCTGAAGAAGCGGTTGCTGCGTTCAGAATGCATGTTTTGGAGGTACCTCAATCAGAGTGAAAAAAGTGCTTCGACAATTGGTTCAAACGCATGCAAAAGTGTATAGATCTTCATGGGGAATATTTTGAAAAAGAATAAAGCGATTTTCGATGATTAATATTTGTTTTTGTTCTCTAATCCCGAAATATAAAAGGCAGCCCTCGTATAACCATGGTAGCACAAAGGTCTTTAGACTTTTTTGTGCTGTATATACCAAATAACAGTAAATTTTCTTAGGTACGTCGGTTCCTATTGTCAAGCTTGTTAATTTCATTATTTTATATTTGCCATTGAGAGCGGGGTCTGACTTAGACCGTGCAACATTTGGAAACTTGGAGGTTCACATACACAAATATAATAGCATATAAGTAACTTGCTCAGAATTTATAAAAAACGAAAATATTGCCTATAATTCTGTTTTATTAACTTAGTTTTTTACATGACTGAAATGTGAACTTTTTTATTACAGATCCAGTGGTTCTGGAGAGCTTTGAGGTCTTTCGATCAAGCCGATCGTGCTAAATTCCTTCAGTTCGTTACTGGAACTTCCAAAGTTCCGTTGCAAGGTTTCGGAGCCCTAGAAGGCATGAATGGCGTTCAGAAATTCCAAATTCACAGGGATGATAGGTCCACAGACCGTTTGCCATCCGCACATACTTGGTAAGTAAACAGTTGAAATGCATTGTGTGTTGTATAATCCAAATGTGAAAAATCAAAAATTCACGATTTTTTTTTATTACAACACATTTATTATTATTTTTTAATTAATTGCAGCAATAATACACGTTTATAACTTATTTTTCTTTGTTGTGACAAAAATAGTCTTGTTTAGATTTGCAATTAATATTTCATGGTTACTGAATAACATTGAGAAAACACCTTTTGCCAATATAAATTCGATATTAATTAAACGTGGGCTTAAAAAATATGATTTAAATTAAAGAAAAATTATTTGATTTCAATCTTTGTTCATTGATTATTTTTTTCTATTTTCAGCTTCAATCAGCTGGACCTTCCAGTGTATGAAACCTATGACAAATTAAGAGCCTATCTGTTGAAGGCCATACACGAATGCTCTGAAGGCTTCGGCTTCGCTTAAATGTTTTAATCCTTTAATGTTTAAGACTGATGTGTTAATTTTCTTGTTTATATCTATCTATATGTAGTAGTAAGTTGATGTGTATATACCATATATGCTATCTGCATGTTAAGTGTACAAAAATGACTGTAAAATATGGTTTAATTTTTCTATAAAGTACATTTCTGTTATGGGTTAAAATTTTATTTAACATTCAACGGAATAGGAATGCACATGTATTTTTGTAAAGGGCCTCAAGGCAATTTTCGAGTGTGATACAAATGAATTTGATAGTCAGATTCAATTTAGAATTTAATATCCTCAATTTTTGTGTTTAAGTATATTGTTATTGTTCAGTGTAGTTACTCCTCTTTTGTACATGGAAACTCGTTAGTTCTTATTTAATTAAAATTTATTATAATAGAAGTTCAAGAGTAAAAAATTTGTGATTATAATTTAATAATAAATGTTTTTCATTCGGACAATGTGTTTTGTTTATATACGACCTCCCCAAACTCACTGTACAGTCCAGAATAGTGAACTCTCTGTTTAAATATGGTAATCACTAAAAAGTATAAAGTAAACGCTATCTTTTAAGATGATACAAATCCAAAACCCACTATTTCCAGGAAACACAAGTTCACAATGTTCGTCGCTACCAAAAAAGCACCGAATTCTTGATAAGAAAACTGCCATTCCAACATCTTGTTTGGAAAATCGCACAGGATTTCAAGACCGACTCAAGATTTCAGAGCCCAGCAGTAATGGCTTTGCAAGAAGCTAGCGAAGCTTATCTGGTTGGTCTTTTCGAAGATACCAATTTGTGTGCTATACACGCGAAACGTGTAACCATCATGCCGAAGGACAGATAGTTGCCAAGACGTATACGTGGTGAACGCGCTTAAAAAAATTTAAGTATAATTTTAGATTGATCCTATTTGCTGTATGAAAAAATCTACAATAAAATAAATCTAAGATAAACACTATGTGAGACAATATCAGCTATTGGTTGTATGTAGATCTCCATCCTATGTTTCTATCAAAATTGAGACAGTATGACAAATTCAAATCAAATAGGCGCCAGAGAGCGCTTTAAAATCTATATGCTTGTTTTTTTATTGGCAATAAATAAATAAGTTTGCAGGAGGAAATAGTTTTCTAGCTGCTGGCATTTATAACAAATATGACTTTTTTAAGTTCTAATACTGGTTCTTGGTTGTAAAAATGATGGAGACAGAATTATTTAAAGAAATATGGCGACGGTGATATCAGCTGTAGATTTACCTCGGTTAACTTTCTTTTATTGTTTGTCTTCACCAATTCATTCGCATGGAATTAAACGTAAATGTTTGAAATAGCATTTGAGGAAGATTCAGGGAACGTCAACCGCATGGTGGCGCCACCGCATACAAGGGTACAATGGCCGACATGCATAAGAATTTTGTATTTGTGGCGGCCATTGTACCCTTATATTCAATGGTAGTCCATGCGGTTGACGTTCTGTGAATCTTCCTCATAGCATTGACCTGGAGAGTAAAATGAAAAAATGTCCCAATTTTGTGGAACGCTCACATATACTTATAGTTAGTGACAATATTAATTTAAAGATTTAATATTTCAATCATGCTGTTTTAAAATATATTTTAACGACTTTAGGGAAAATTTCCACAACACTTATTATAATTAACAGTACAAAAAATCCAAAAATTAACATATTTAAACGGATGTTTTGTTCATATACTCTTTACCCTATGTTACGCCTATGTGCAATATATGTTTGGACATCTCCAGACAATGAGTCCCACCGAAATTCGGGTTTGTAAAAATATCGACGTTTCATTGGCGACACAAATCTGCATAATCCACGTTATTGGGTAATGAAACCTTGCCTACTGTCATTTTTGTATATTGCAAAAACTTATTTTTTCGTAAAATTAAGTTAATCCATGTTGATAACTAGCTTTATAATCTGTTTTTTTTTTAAATACTTAGATCATTTACCATCTAGATATAGCCTGTCAAGCATAAAATCGTGGCAATGCTAGAAAGAGAGGGCAATAGAGACAGTAAGAGGCTATTTCACTTAGTGGGTGGAAGCAGCTCCCAACTGAGTGAAATAGCATCTTGCCCTCTCTATTGCCCTCTCTCTTCTTACTCTTACCACGACATTTGTGCACTGCAGGCTATCTCTAGAAAGTAAATGCTCTAAGTTTAAATAATTTGTAGGTAATTGTTGCAATTTTAGAAAATCAAAATTGTCAAGTACTTTCAGAAAAACTGCAAATTTCTATGAAAATAAAATATTTCTGTTTGCTATGGGATGAAAATATGAATTACTTATTGTCTCATTATACCAATAAACACCACACCATTTTTTTTGAATTAAGTCTCCATTTTTTAATGTAATGTCGAAATTTGTATGGGCTTCAAATACCTACTGCAATCACAGATCATACAAAACTGCAATAATGACTGTTTAATATTATTTAGGTCCTTTGAAATGTTATGCCTTATCCATTTCCACCTTTATGCTAGGACTTGTAGATAAAAAAGCAGAAATTATTGAAGTTTTAATTTAAAAAAGTTGTCCAATACCGTGGATAATGTGGTTTTGCGTCGCCAACGAAAAGGCATGATTTCACTAAACTCCGAATTTCGGTGGGTCTCATTGTCGCGAGAAATCTACTGCACATAGGCGTATCATTTATAAAAGTATACAAATAAATAGTTTATACAGAAAGTATTTATTTTTTCTTATCAATTATCAATTGTAAATCGATTATTTAATTTACAGATGTTACATTAATAGTCAATTTAATAGTTCAAATATGAATTAAGTATGAATAAGATTTTTTAATGCGCTTTTTAAAATGAAACCGGTATCACTGCAGAAAATGCATTTTTGAGTTTATTTTTGTTTCTTAAAGCTGACTGGCAGAGTTCTATGAAAAAATGTGCTTTTAATATATATTTATAAGTTAAAACAAATTAATGGCTATAAAAATGGCCAAACGTATATGTAGACCACCAACTTTTTGGATCTCAGTCAAGTGGGTTGCATAACCATAATATTTGTTCTTTGAATATTTTATGCTAGAAACCTACTTTAGTATTTAAAATAAAAGCGCGTGAACATATTGAAGATAAAAGACAATAACTGGAAGTATGTCACGATATACATTTCACGTTTTATGCGAATGTGTGCTTATACTTTATTTTCTAAATTAGATACGTGTAGTAAATTCAGTCACTAGCAAGATATGCCTTTTATGATTTATTTCGTGTTTTAAAAGACAATGACATACAATAAATAATGCATGATTTATGATCATGAAATCACGCCCACATGGTGGCAGAAATTTTTCCTCGGTAGAGAATTTCGGTATTCAGTAATATGTACGTCTAATCGGTGCCAACAGGAACGGGTATTCTAACGGTGTTCTGTTCAATTCACGTCAAAAGGGTTATATTTCATATCATTAGTTCGTGTTCCGTCAGCAGTGAGTGTCAATTTCGTGAACTTAAATGTAAATAGTAAATATCAAAAGTTGATATGACTAGTGAATCGAGGAATCCGACTAATACATCCGTAATTAGCATTGACACAAATCGGCTTTAAAAATCTACACATTCTTGTAATATCACAACTATTTATTTTCATACTGATAATTACAAGCAAGATGTGGATGCCCACCCATATTAAGGTGACTGGTATGCATAATTTTTTTGCTATTGTTTAATGCATGTCTAATTATTTAATTGTTTTCCAGTGCAAAGAGCAGATGGCATTTTACTCAAAGGAAAAAACAATACAAATGATTGTTTTGTTACAATAGCATTGGGTAAAACCAAATATCGAACATCTGTTAAAGAAAAAGCTGGGCCACAAGTTGAGTGGCATGAAGAATGTGAACTGTAAGTCTACAAATTTTATTTTTATGCAAATTTAAATTGTTGATGTTAAGTAATTACATGTAATTTCAAATTAAGGTATCATTGCTAGAATATTTCAAACAACCAACTCCGCAGACTTGAATGCGTAAAATCATTTTAGAAAGATTTAAGTACAAATGTATATTAAAAGGTCAAGGAGAATCTTATTTATTCTGAGATAAATTGACCTCTTAGGTGTTGCTAGTAAAGAACAATTTAAAAACATTGACAGTTTGTTTCTATTTCACTGATGTCAATGGTTAACACTGCTGACACATCCACTGTTTAGTTTATTCTGTGTGTTTATTTACCTTAAATGAGGGATCATTGCACTTAATTTTAAACAATTTCATTACTTAACTGTGCAATGCAACTTTGCAGCATGATTTCACTCAATTTTTAGACATAATTTGGAAACACAATGCTATATTGACATAGTGTGATGATTCAAAACAATATCGGGCATTTGAAACATGAATATGAATCATTGATGACAGGGTTGGACTTAGAAAAACTTTTATAAATAAATATTTATTTTTTGTTGTTCATCATTTGTATATATCTTGTGGTTTTATTTAAAAAATGCCCCAATCCACATTCTTTAGATATAATTGAACTCCAAGAGCTGCATTGGAGTTTGACTAACATGTACAATTAAGATACTAAGTTCACATGTCTTTTAATATTAATTAAAAATATTTGATGGTTTGAATGGGTGTAATATTACTGACCTTTATGTTTATTTTAATTGAGACATTTTTAAATATAATGAAAAAAATGTCAGATGATTCTGGCATGTTTTTTAACTGCTATAAAGTTGTTGCCAAAATTTTTTATTGTTTATCTTTTCACAACAGAAAAGTTCTACTTGTCAGAACTGTATACTCTTCACTTTAAAAGGGCCCAGTGTATTTCTTTTAAATGATTAAATACCATGAAATGCCAATATATACAAAAAATTAAAATGAGGACAAATAAGGAATGAAAAAAATATATAACTACCAGAAACCCTCAAACTAAGCCTTACTAATTGTTTACCTCACTCACTACCACTACACATGCCCTATCAAGCTTGCTTCAACATTCTTTGCTCCATTTCTGGAATATGCCTCAATCATTCTTTTTTCTTATAAATCTAGGATCCACATCAATCCAGCAGATCTCTTTATATCATTCACGTTTTTCTTTGGAACTTCCCCTTGGTATCTGTCCTAAATAGACCCTCATTAAGCTCATTTTGGGCTTGTGCTGATTCACTTTTCATCTTTTGCTATATACCCAGTGTGGTTCAATTTCAATTTTTGTATTGCTTAAGCAGTGTGTTTTATTTCTTATGTTTTTCAATCCAGAAGTTTGTTCTGTGATCTTTTACTGTGGTGTATGAGGTGTTCTGTTACGCTTTGTCACTCTTTGTTTGGTCATTGATTGTTCCTTTGAGACTCAGTATTTGAGCTCTCTAGGTTACTGTATTATGTTGTAAATATAGTTTCATAAATAAATTGTTTCTCTCGCTATTCTCCAGTATCTACTGTTCATTTGTCTCAAGGCATATATTCTTTGGATGTTATATCTGGCATTTCTTCAGAACGATTTTCCTTGCCTTGGTTGCATCTTTGTTTTGTGTTTATTGCATTTATAATTCTATGTTTTTTTTGTCTAAGCACTCATTTTGAGTAGACAGTGTGGGGTTTGAATGACCAGAAACATATTTCCTCAATCATTTCTTTAGTCACAGATGAAGTTCCTTATATACCTAGTCAGTATTTTCTCTTGTTTTGTTCATTCCTAAAATATGGGTAGATTGTAATAATTTGTCTTGTATTTCGTTATGCATCCATTTATTCACCTGTGTTATTTTACTATTAATTATAAAATCTGCCACATTCTCTTTGGTTTTCTGTGCCTTTGTAGTACAGTATGTTTTAAGTGCTACACATTCTCTCCCTTACATCATATTTCTGCTATTTTTTTATTTTATCCACAGCCCTGGAATTACGTTAGGAACAAATTTTCAGGGGAAGGGCTACAAAATTTGGATCAAGTGAAAAATCATTTCACATTATACAAAATTCTTCAAAAAAGTGTGATTATATTGAAAATTTTTACGAATTAAAATAAATATCTTTCTCACATCAAGAATGCCTTTAAAATTATAAACTCGGAAGATTAATAAACAGAATGGCAATAAAAATTCAGTAGGTAACCAAAAAATTGCAAAATAATGTATTTTATGTAATTATCTCAAAAAGGTTACAAAATAATCATTTTTTGAAAATTATTTACTTTAAGTAGGTTATGGGCCGACATTTTTCATGCCGCCCCAGAGTGGTTCTTAGGGTAAATCTCGTTTAATTGGGATGGAAATTTTCATAGTGCCCAGCGCGACATTCAGTGAAAATCCGGTCCTGCTTATCGGGTTCTACCTCAAGTTCATAAAGAAGCCACACTGTGGGAGGGTGTGTCTTCTGCCCCACCCTGGCTGGGTGACTCATCCATGCTCTCTTATAGTTCAAGTCAATACTCAACTGAACAAAAATTTACATATTAAAAGATGATTGTTTATTCAGTAAATTATTAAGCATTTTTTGGTACCTACTTTTGACATTTTTTAGCCACGCCCTAAATCATAAACTGGCCACGTCTATGTTCAGATTGCTAATAAATTTCCTCCGGTATCCCCTAATCCAGTTCAGTGATTCTTAACACCCTAACCTTCTGCTTCCTTTTCTGGTCCCTATTCTGGGCAGAGAATCGCATACTTGGAGCATGGGCGGATTCAGGTGGGGGCGATGGGGGGCGAACGCCCCCTCCGAGAGCCTCAAAGTTATTAAATTTAATATTAAAACGAGGTAATCTTAACTCCAAGAGCTTAGCACTAGGTCACTTCTATGGGTTTAAACCTCAGAACGACTATTTTTAATGTAATAGTCTAAGAAATCTGAGTATAAAACTATTTTTAGGTAAATTGTGTACAGGAAGCCGAAAGCACGTGTCTGGATCCGCCCCTGACTTGGAGACTGTTTTTGATTTTCGTTTCTATGAAGAGTCTTCTTGGGAAATAACACCACAGTTTAAAGAAAATTTCTGTATATTCCAAACGTTTCGGGGTCTAGGTCAGACCCCGTTGTCAATGGTTTAGAAACTTGGATAAAAAAGGCACAATTCTAAGATGTAAATTAAAATATTTGACAATGTGCCTTTTTTATCCATAGTTTCTTAACCATTGACAACGGGGTCTGACCTAGACCTCGAAACGTTTGGAATATACAGCAATTTTCTTTAAAGTGTGGTGTTATTTCCCAAGAAGTACTTAGACATTGAAAAATATGTCACAAATATCATTCAGAAAACAATCTATGAAGAGTTTTTAACATTTAAAATACCGCGAGTTCAAATCAAATGTACTGCACTTTAAAAAAGTGTAACAGTAAACATTTTATAAGGATTAACAAACTAGAGTTATTTGTCCCTTAATTTAGTTGACGTGTTTGTTAAAGTACAGTGTTTACTACTGAATCTTAATGAAAAATTACTTTTAAGGCCAATACCGGAGCAGGGCAATACGGCTGAATTAATACTCACTGCATATCATCAGAATTTGTTTGGAGTTGATGAATTTCTAGGACGCGTTTTGGTGCCATTGCAAAGTCTAGACATTTACGAAAGGCCAAAAAACAAATGGTTTACTCTTCAAAGTAAAGCCGGTAAGTTTCATAATTGTAATTATTTACATTACCAGATTTTATTATATTAAATGTCATTAAAATTCCAGAAATCTTTCTGATAGAATTTTACTCTGGTACGTGACTAAACGTATCTGGAATCACATCCTGTTTAGTAAATGATAATAGTTTCATATCCGTTTAGGCCAAAAAAGAATACCGATGAGTCCGGCATTGACCTCGACCATCTCTTATCTTTGTAAAAAAATGCGACAAAGTAAACATTGTCATTTTTCAGTGTTATTAAGTTTGCCATTGGATTATTAAAACTTCATTTAAGAATTGCTAGTTCTATAAATAGTAAATCTTGATAATTCTTGTTTGGCTGATTTTTTAATGAAGTTGTTTGTTTTTTCTTTTATGATCATTATCGCAAATATATTAAAACATTCAAATCTTAATCGGAACCAGAAAAACCGGCAATTATTATTATTATTTTAAAAAACAGAGAAAGTGAAATTTGGTATTCTGAACTGCTTCAAAACAAAAATATATTTTTAATTACCTTGATAATTAGAAACAAACTATTTAACTGCTATCAGTCAGTTTTCAAAAAGAAATAAGTTGAGTTTTTAGTTTATCGTGAATAGTTTCATTGGAGTTTTGAAAGTTAATTTGACTTGAGAACCCTATCATGTGATGACAAAAAAAAATATATGAAAACAATTTGCGTAAACACAAAATTCGGATTACATACAAACCACAAACAGCAATAGGAAAATTGCTAGGGAACCCAAAGGATAAAATGCCTTAAGAGAACCACAGAGTTTACAGCATTTCATGTGGAGACTGTTCCAAGTCAGACGTCGGCCAAACAAACAGACGAATATTTGCTCGTCGAGATGAACACAAACTATACATAGAGATTAAACAGACCACCTCAGACACGAACAAGAAACAGGGCATAAAATAGACTTTAATATTTGTAAAGAAATGGCCAATGTCGAAAACTACAAAATCAGAATAATAAGAGGAGCGATTGAAATTGAAACCCGAGATACCATAAACAAAAGAGAGGAAACTTTAAACCATTTTGGAAAACAGTAATCCCATATCAAAATAACAAAACCAACAATAAACCTAAATAATCCGATTACCCAAATTACCGACAAAATCCATAATCACCGTAATTGCAATTTAATTGACCATCAGTTAACCCAATATAATAAACAAGATGAAGTACTTGAGAGATTAACTTGAATATCTTAGGGAATGAAATATCTTAGTGAATAAAATATCTTAAGGAATAGCGTAGGGAAAATATTGTAACATCGTAGGGAAAAGTATATGAAACATGGAAAACAAATTAGGGAAATAAGTATAAAAATATGGACTAGGAGTAAGAAATTTGTAGAAATTTAACTCTGACAATAAAGACATGAAACTTATTGAGAGATTAAATACGAATGAAGGCTCACAGGTCAGGTATAAATTTAGATCAAGAACAAGAAATTATTTCGTTACTTAGTATCCTTTGACATAGCCAAATATGATTTTGGTGAAACGTCAAGTGATTTTTCAACCGAAAAACAACAGACGAACGGATGTACACCGGAATAAATCATCAACTACATATTTCCATCCGTGAAACAATTTACACAATGAGTTCCATAAAGTAGGGTAAAAACAATTATTTGTTTTTGTTAAAATTTGAAAAATATCAGTTTAGATAATTTCTAATTATCATGTGAAGTCTGTAACTTAAGTTTGCTTTGAAAGAATCTTTGCATAGAGAAATGTGGGGCAAAATTAGTAAAATTGAAGAACTTTTTGAGAAATTAACAAAAAGGGAAACAAAATTGTGCCCCCACTAAAATAAAAATAGAGCGTAGATCACCCTTTTGATCAGACTAATTCTGCCCCTGATTTAAAACTGCATTGTATAAATACCTATCATTAAGATAGTTGTATAAGTGGAATATGGTCATAATATTACAAAAGACCAATTTTGGATTTGTTTCGAAACAAAACAAATAAAACCATTAAATTTAAGTAATTTCATATTATTAATTAGAATATCAAATTTCAGGACACGAAGGTAAAAAGAAAGATCGGGGTCGCCTGGAGGTGAAGGTTGGTTTCACCGTAAGATCTGGAAGCTTAGAAAATATTAACAAAGAAGAAAAATACAAATCTTCCACTTTAAATCAGTTCTCGCATGTGGCCCAGTCTGTGGGAGGCAGTTTGATGAGCCTTGGTAGTGCGGAAAAACGTAAAGGTATCAAAAAATTCGCCAAATCTATCGGCTCAAAAATCAATCTCAAAGGAAAAAAGAAAAACGGCCATTCCGAAGACGAAGGTTCTTCCATAGGAAGCGTGAGTAGCTTGCACGTCAGAAATAACATTGAGAAATATAGAAGCAAGCAGACTTTAGAAGACGCTGATCCAGGAGTTGTTAGCGATGACGACGATTTTACCGTAAGACTGTTAACTATGCTTTAGAATCACATATTGATATGGATTTTTCAGTTTGACGAGCTATCGCATAAGAGCTCCGGTAGTTCGTTGAGTCAACCCAACAAGCCCAAAAATTCTCCCACTGTAACCAAGACTGTTTCAGCTGATAATGTTTCACACACTGAGACTGTTCAACCTAAGGTGACCACGCTGCCACCAAAACCGCCCCGACTTGAATCGAAACCTCACTCCCTGGATGAATGGGACTCCAAGCTTTCAGGAAAGGACAAAAGTGAGTAAATGTGTTGTGAACATTTCTATAATTATATTTCTTTCATTGTCTATGTGCCTGCCCCTTACTTTCTTGTTTACTGATACTAATTTATTTATCATATACATAGACTTTTTCCTACTTGTGGAACATATACTGCAAGTTTCGAAATAGGATTGCTTTTGTTTTCTGAATGATATTTGGAGCATATTTTTTCAGTGTTTAAGAACTTTCTGGGAAATGACACCACAAGTCACGAAATTTCTGTATATTTCCAAACATTTCGGAGTCTAGGTCAGACTCTGTTGTCAATAGCAAAGAAACTATGAATAATTTGGTCAAGTGCGAGTTGGACTCGCATACTTAGGGTTCCGTACCACCTTCAAGATTCGAATATTCCAGTTTCAGACAAGCACTGAATGAGTGAATTTTCTTATACTTACCCTTATATCTTTTAAAGGAAGCGTTTTAAATTTATAAAAAATATACACTTAGATTTTCCACACATAGACTTTTTATTTTATCTGCTTTAGGATTCGCTTGATTTTTATCACAATACATATGTATTTAATTTTCTAATTTGGCCCCCAAAAAGTAACATTAGAGTTTTATTTTACTAATAAACTTTCAGAAATGCCTTTTATAATCTACTGACTGAGTTTTGAGGCTCTGTAGATAGGAAGAAATTTTAATTTTAATTTTCCATTTAATTCTATAATTTGCCCCCCCCCAAAATAAATATTAGGGGTTTCTCCTTAATTTTCCAGTAAAGTTCAGGTGAGAGGGGCTATACCTCCATTTTTTTCAAAATCTTCCCGCTTATGGTTTCGGAGATAAGGGGGGGGATGGGTAACTTTTTTTATATTTTTGTTAATATCTTTTAATTAATTTATTTTAAAAATGTGAAAAATATATATTTGTTTTCGTCATAATGAGCCCTTTCATTTGATATATAACATGATGGGTTAGAAACAATTTTAATTTTATATTTTCCATTTAATTCTGTAATCGCCCCCCCTCCCCAAATTAAAAGTAAAGGTTTCTCCTTATTTTTCCAGTAAACTTCAGGTCAGAACCTATAAATCTATTTTTTTTTTCAAAACTTTACGTTTTATAGTTTCGGTGATAAGGGGGGGGATGGGTAAATTTTGCTATATTTTCGTTAATATCTTTTTAAATAATTTTTTTTAAATATAAAAAATATATTTGTGTTCCTCAGAATGAGACCTTTCATTTGATATATTACATGATGCGTTTGAATTTTTTTTATTTTTAAATTTTGGTTTAATTCTATAATTTGCCCCCCAAAATTAACATTAATGGTTTCTCCTTAATTTTCCTGTAAAGTTCGGGTAACACTCTATATTTCCTATTTTTTTCAAAATTTTAGGTTCAGTAATTTCGGAGATCAGGGGGGGAACGGTCGATTTTTTTAGTTTTCCCCCCAGAAGAACCGCTAAAATCAAATTTTTTCTTTTACGATATGTACTCCTGATCGGGTCACCAAACTATACATTGATACCAAATTTCAACCTCTTCCGTCCAGTAGTTTAGGGGAAAATGGCTGTGATGTGACAGAGGCAGAAATCCTGAGTGATATTATAAGGGTATCCGTATATTGTATATACAGAACCCTAAAAAGGCACAATTTGCAAATATAAAGAAATTTCGTAACTTATGTTATTTCTCAGAAAGTGCTTAAACAATGATAGCTTTCCTTTTTTGCAGAATTATATTGCATTATTTTATTAAATAAATATTTTACCCTAGTTCAGTATTCAAATAAAATATTTTTTAGATATCTTAAGGCCTAGTAGTGAACCATTTGAAAGAAGAGCCAATAATCCATCAAAATTATCATCACAAATTGAAGAAGAACCTGATTTACTAGAAGTGCCTTTGCATAAAGAAGAGACCAGAAGCCTCAAATCCAATAATAATTCTCCGAACACCCCGAAAAAAAGTGACAAAGAAAACATGTTTTCTGTTTTCAAAAACTTCAGGAAGGGTAAGTTGATGATTTTTTTGTGGGGAAATCCTAAAAAACTGCTTTGCAATTGGTTAACATGCTTCAATAATGTGTTTGTTGTGGTACCATAAATAAGATTTTTGTGTTAAACAGGCTTTATAAAGTGTGTCACACAAGAAACGGTTTGTGCATTTTGTGTAAATATAGGTGGGTTCTAACAACAAGTTTTTAGGTCTATTTGTGGATTTAAGCCATAGATTCTCTCAGGTTGCAACAATTTTAGGTCCTTGACTCTTATTTAATATTTTCGAGTTTTAATTTGGCGTTTTTAAATCTTAATACACAAGCTGAAGTTTTACATTACATTAATAACATGCCATTAATTTCTTTATTCTTTTAGAGTATAAAAAACTATATGGAACCCATGTAATAAGTAACAGACTATTTTGAGTATCAAGCCCTTTCCAAATTGACAAAGTTTGAAGGTCTACTAGCTCAAAATTAACAAATTACTGTTGCTATTTTATTGCTAAGATGTGTCACCAATAAGTCTTGCACTTCAGCAGGAAAATCTGCTGGGATTGTAAGTTTGAGGGATGATATTTCCCACATGCCATTCTAGGAACAATTGACTACTGGAGAAATTTCTGTTTCATATTACTTCATAAATTGGAGATTTTAGTTGACAACTTAGGCCTTAGAAATTGAAAGGCAACTTTTAAGCTGTTGCTTCTAATATTAGACTAGAATTGTGCAAGTAATAGGAAATATTCTGAATTGGTCAAGGTAGAAATAAATGTTTGTGTTTTGTACTGCTATAAAAGTATCAGCACTTTATGACATATTATAAATAGAGATCTTCTATTAGGGTAAAAACCTTTGTTGATCTCTTAGTTATTACAATCTATGGTGCTAAGACGTACATTTTCTTTGGATAAAATTAATTCTCCCAATCTATGTGGTGTAATAAAGATAACAAATAATCTATGATATTCCAATGGCCTCATAATAGTATACTGATTTATCTTTATATTATACCTAACTAATTTTTTTATAATTAATGCTTCAGTTTATGATTTTAACAGTTCATAATACACTTTTTAAATAATATAAGGTTATTTTTTCCATTATTTTGTCTACAAGTCATTTTAAATATCATCATTGAGGTTCTAAACAAATCAAAGCAGAATTTCTGTAGGGATTAAAACCTTATACAGAAATGCCTCTTTTCGGTAGGGATTAAAACTGTATACAGAAATGCCTCTAAAACTGCAATGTAGGGTAGAAGGAAAATGTGCAGTTTATCTAACTGCGAGAATTATTTATTTTATTTGCTGACACATTTAAGAAACAGTCTTAATTTTATGGACAAATTTGCATTGGGCTTAATTTAGTTTCACTGGGATTTGAGCTTATGGCCGTTTCTTGCCTAACACATGATATTTAATACTAAAATACAGTGACTGTCGAACAAGAATGCTGTCAATATTTTGTATTCACTTGTAGAGAAGAATGAACACAATATGGAGCATAATAAACCAGCAAAGTCTAATGAACGTATTATTATAGGAGGTGAAAGCGAGTATAAAATAATGCAAAACAACCACATTTCAAGTGATTTGCTTTTGAAATTTGAAGGCAAAACAAGAGAGGTAAGTGCAGTTATTATAATTTTAACTGTTTCCTTTTAATTTTATTTCACTCAGTAAAATCAAAATCATTCTAAAAATATTTGGTGACTCAGTTATTTACTACATATTTAATAATATACAGGGGTATTTATTTCCAGAGTAAAATCTATGATTGAAATTGAAACTACTTGTATCTTTAGTGCGTTAAGTTGTTATATTCAGTATAATTATATGTTTTCCTTCAACTGCCAAAGGTCCCTGTTTTATATTATTCATTTCTTTCTTTGTCATAAAAATATTGCATAAACATAGTACAATATTATAAATATTTCTCATGCTATCTAAATTGGTTTAATTAAAAATAGGTATGGATATGGTCTTATTTTCTTCAGTGTAATACATTAAACTAGTAGTATATATTGGCGTCCAGTAAAGGAATCATTAAATAAAACTTTGTAAGCTAAAATTATACAGAGTGTGAACAAATATGAGGACTGACAGTTCAAGTGAAAACAAATCACAAAGTCTAATAACGTTTTTCCAAAGAGCTGTAGTTTTGTCAAAAACATGGAAATTTTGGAAGTTTTGCACCCAATTTTATAGTCACCTACACATAATTTTGCTTTCAGTATATGAATTAATAATACTGTCATTCAAGTAACTTTTATTTTTAACCGACTTCAAAAAGAAGGAGGATCTCAATTCGTCTGTATCTATTTTTTTTGTGTTTGTTCACCGATTACTCGGAAACGGCTCCAGGAATTTCGACCATTTTACGGTATCCTGTTTGGGGAGATAGCTAAGTGGTCCCATATTTTTTTCGTTAAAATAGCTTTTACTGTTTCTTAGAAAATGGTGAAAAACTATTTTTACCTATTCTCATATGCCTTGGTGGAGGATTTGAAAAATTTTATTCGGAACAAATTGAAAAAAGGTTGGATTAGTCCCGTGATATCTCAAAGTGGTCACAATTTTTTTTCAAATAACAAAGCTTTTATCGTTTCTTATAGAATGGGGAAAAACTTTTTACCTTTTTTCTTATATTCTGTCTTGGTGGAGTCGCCCGTATTATAAGATTGGATAGAGTTACTGGTATTTACTATTCGAAACTTGCGGTAAATTGTAAATAAGATGAGTTAATCAAAAAAAGGCTCTAACGATTTCGATGAAAATTTCCTATTTAGAAGTTTCAATGGATAGAAATCGATTGGTTAGGATCTCATATTTGGAAAAATCGGTTTGCAGAGATATTAAATAATTAAAAAAGTTGTAGTTGTTGACAGTTTGCGACAATCAAGATTGCTGATTTGTAATTTAAAGCTGTTCAATACAGGGTGATTTGGTAACCTACTGTAAGAGTGAGATTCGTCTTGTAAAAATTCTTTCAATACAGGGTGATTTGAGAGTGAAACTGCTCCTGTAATCATTTTTTCAATACAAATTGTATTTGTATGTTCTGAACAAGTAACTATTTAATGCCTCACTCATATTTTCCTAGCATTACATTTTTACACCCCGAGATTTAAAGTTTTCAAAGTGATAAAATTGCCAAGGCAGGCGATTTTTGGATGAGTAAAATCTTATGAATTTGCATATTAATTTCACGCATATAAATATAAATTTGTGGATTAAAAATAAAATTATATAGGGTAGTTATTAAAAATGTTAGGAGATCCAAAGATTTGCTATGCAAGATGGTTAAAATATAGCGTCGAATGTAATTATAGCATACAGGATGGTTAGTAAAAAGCAAGAAATAATTATATAAGGTAGCTCATAGCAGTTGGAAATTAATGATAGCTGACATACAGAGCGGAGTACAAATATTGTTATGAAGGATGGTTAAAAAAAAGTTAATAGTTACAGCCATTGCATCACTGAAAATTGTAAAATAAATACATTTTTAAAAAAACAAAAACCGACTTCAAAAGAAAATTAACTAAAAAGCATGAAATAATGTTTTGCTACAATTAAATACTTTTTATGAAGGCGGTGCCAATTTGAACAGCCAAGTTGCGAATTACAACTCATCAATGTACCTCACAAAATATTTTCACTTTCGCTTGGCGCCGACTTCATAAAAAGTATTTAACTGTAGCAAAATATTATTTCATGCTTTTTAGTTCATTTTCTTTTGAAGTCGGTTTTTGTTTTTTTAAAAATGTATTTATATCTATTGTTTATTCACTATATCATATTGTTTATCTGGTTATCACTAGATATATTAATCCTTATCCTGTTTCTTATCTTGTTATTTATTGTTGTTTGCCGATTTTTAGCACTTTTAAATCTACAGGGAGTCTATTAAATATTTTATAGCTAACAAAATCTTTCTAATTCATTGTTAGGCTTATGCAATGTAATTATTGAAGCTAGTTACCCACTGATAATTAAGCTCTTAATATTGGTATGACACAATTTTGTCCTAACTTTTGTGGTTTAGTACATTTTTCTTCTTAAAAGTTAGCTTTATGCACTTGTGAAGTGTGACTAATTGTTCCATATGGATATTCAAGTTTCTCCCCACGGAATTATCCTATATATAGCTTCCCTGAAAAAGCGCATACCATTGGGTAATTATTGTATAATTACTCAGTGGGTATACCTATTTCAATTAGATTAATGAATCTTCCTGTGTAGAAATAGATATATTCTGTATTATTTTATTTTTTTCAGTTTTGGATCTCCAAATCATTTCTTTAAGAATATTTTGTGTCAATATGTGTACTTCGATTGTTTTAATATGTGACAAAATAATATTTAGAAATGATTTGCATTTGTTAATTCATATTTTTTTGTAGGATTTAATACTGACATTACATGAAACTCAAACGGACTTGGAAAAACAAAAAAAGAAATTGCGTGACCTGGAAGATTACTTAGACGATCTATTACTTCGAGTAATGGAGACAACTCCAAGGATTTTGCAAAATCCTTACATTAATAGTAAAAAACTGAGCAAGAAAATCATGTAAATTCTAGACTTTTTTTCAATTCCATTATTTATTTGGTATACATAATAAAATGAAGTTGGATCTTAATTACGACCATAAAAATCTAAAATTTCCGTATATAGTATAATATTCAATTTGTCAAACTTCCTATTGACGATATCTAGTTAATAATATTGTGTTTTATTTACTTAAATTTATTAATAAGTGTTTTAAAAAATTATACAGAGTGTAAAGATTGTTTTAGGTTAGTGATCTTTGTTATTTCAACTTAGAAAATCTGAATCAGTGATGATAATTTTCCTTTTTAAGTAGTTTTATTTCATCTTTACTCTCTGGATGTAGCCTTACTTAGTTTGACCACAACAAGATTGTTAAGGGTGGTGTCATTTGTTATGATATTAAAGAAAATCACAATGCTTCACATGTAGTAAAAAAATCTAAATATTGGCTGTGTAGATAGCAAAAAGCTCTGATTGAGATTCTGCGTTTACAATTGTTAATTGATGGTGTTTAAAATGAATGAATATCTCTAACGTGGGATTTATACATCACTTGCAAGGCAATTTCTTTCATCACATTTTTTCTATGATAATGTTATGGTTAATTGATTTCTTATTTACCCATAACTTTATTAGTTCTTGTTTATTGTCAAGTAATATTATCTTATACCAAAGACATTTATGATGATATCCTAACTTGACTATTAACTTTTTATTTACTCATGTTGTGAACAATGATCCTTGACTCACATTCTTGCAACACTATTGGGCACTAAACAGCATACTGCGGCAACCCAAAATCAAATAGTTCGCCAGAATTATACTTAGATGCTCAGTTTTTAAATGTAAATATTAAAATTTCTTATGATTAGTGCAAGTTTCAATCATTTAACGTATCTGATAAATTGGGCCGACTTTCGGTTGCTTAGAGTACATGAACAGTATTTCAGTTATGGGCTCGCGGCCGTTATCTCGTTTTTTCATACTGTTATTATTTCTTAATTAAACTCTGCTAATTAGCTCGTCCCTTGTACAAGTTGTTAGATTATTTTTACTATAGGGTACAAGTTGGACATTTTGATATTTACTTATTGTCTCGTACAGTCGGCTTTTTTTCTACCTAATTCTTTGTCATTGGGGGCATCCCCTGTACCTCCTCCCCAAAAAGACCTCGATTTCAGGAGACTGCTGGGCTAATTTTCATCATTATCTCTTGCCACACGACCTGCTTAGTTCCACTTCAATTCCGTTATTGCTTATATACCCTCTTCTTTTATTTTTTGTTCTAGACATCTACTATACATGACTGTTTTTGTTTCACGTGTAAAATATCATTTTTGTATTATTTTTGGGGAGTTCTATTTTTGATCGGTATGAGTTGAAAAAATCGTGGATTTTTGTTAAAATGTCCATTTTTCCCAAACCATTCCACTTGTAACCTATACATTTGTTTCTTATTTCTCAAATACAACTTAATATTTACGAAATTTTGGGTATTATAAATCGGTAGGGCTTTAAGCAAGGAGAATGGAGGAAAATTTGCAGTAGTAAACATAAATTGAGGCAAGGTGAAACCTCCAAAATTCGGGGCATTTCAAAGAGCTGTCTGAGTTTAAATTTCTAATTTTCAGTCAAAATTATCAACATGATCTTAAATAGTAAATAGGTTTCAAATTGTATAAAAAATATGCCTCAATAAATCATCCAAAAGTAATGAGTGCCTTAAATTGATGGAAGGGTAATTAGTTGTATATTTTTCCGTGCTGGAAATTGACAATTTGGGAAGAGAATTAAAACAATACTTTTTACACAGTTTGAGTTAACTTGATATCCTGACATGCATCGCGTTATTGTATTAATTTATCTAGTCATTCCCATGTTTTAAAAGAGCTTTTTGTCCCTATAAGAGAAATCGAGTGAGAATAAACACTTTATTTTTTATAAAACTATACCCAAAAATATACTAACTATTAGTGGGAATGGAAATGTTTTTATCATTGATAGGAATATTGCTTTTGGTAATAAATATTTATAGACTAAGTACGAATGTTATTAATTAAATAATTTATGTATTTTAAATTGTTTTATATGTTTTTATGTTAAATAAATGTTAACATAAAGTTAATGTTGATTTTGAAATAACACCCTTTCCTTTTTTCCGAATTAATCACACGTCTTGGCCGATCGTTAAAGGTTTTTTATTGCTGAAATCAAGTAAAATGACATTTACAAGCACTGGCAGATCCAGGGGGTGGGTTAAGGCGCTGAAACCCCCTCCCTAATCATCTGAGTAGTAAGCTTTTTTAGTGTTGTTGTGATAAAATCAACCTACAATGACGTCAAGCCACCTGCAAATGATTATCCTGGATCCGCAAGATACATTTTTATGCATAGTTTGGCTTTAGCTTCTACGAATGAAGGTCAGAAGGAGGAATACATGCATATAAAAAACACCTGTTTTCGTACGACGGGTTGATCGGCAACAGTTTTTTTTTACACGGTTTTTGTAAACAAGACACATTCAATAATAGTAAAAACAGGATCATTGAAATATAAACTAAGTCAAAAAGAAATAAATAATACGGAAAATAGTTAAAATAAAGATTATATGATGCACGGAATGATTACACTAGAACAACAAGCTCAAATGCGAAAAATTAGGTATCTTTGGTCACGCATTTCAATGAAGAAACGAAATAACAAGACAAATTGTAAGAATTAAGATACTTAAAAGTACAGGATGAACACATAATTAGAAAAAAACACTTTATTCTTTCACATACCAACCACGTACTTTAAATGAATATTAATTTTGGGACACACTATAAAATTCGAAACTAGGTTAGTTAAGGTTTCTCAAGTTCAAGTTGTGATTTGGAAAACAAGAATTAAAATATAATCTTCAATTTTTTATGCCATGTATGTAAATGTAAATTAATCTGTAATTAATATATATTCAACTAACAAAGGAAGAATTTGGAAGTATATGCTCTAAAAAGAAACGATTGGCGCAACCCAGTGAGTAAATACATCTGGAGGGAGCCTTAGCATTAAAAAATGCGAAAAGTAGGCGTGATCTTGGTTCGCCCAATGGGCTTTCGGCACCGAACGACCTTCATCCAAATTTATATGATCGACTTTCCATAGTTGCCAGTTCGCAATTATTTCATGCGTTCTTAAAATTTATCCAAACTGTAAGCTCATTATCGATGTGTTCTTTAATTTTAAATTTTCATTCATGCAATGTTATTAACAAACCATGAAATATTAATCATTTAGAATTATACAGCAATTCACTTGTAACATTTTAAGTTAAAAGATTATATTCCCTTGCAAGATTAGTTATATTTAGTTATTCAATACCACACAATTTTATAATTTAGACAATATAATACATAATGTTTAACAATTATATGTTTAGTCGAATGTTGAAAATTAATACTATTTAAAAACAATACTGAAGTATGGGTATGGTAATATTGTTCCAGGAAGATTAAAATCCCATTATTTAATGCAATTTCATTTCAATAAAGCTCAGGTTATATCTTCATAATAGTCACAATTATGGTTTATTAGTCTAAAAACCCAGAGTATTAAAAGTAATTTGCATATTTTACATTTAAATAATTAACATTATATCATCTCCCCTTCTAATAATTACATTTTCCTTATGCCAGAGTAGTTTTTTCCATTTTTTCACTTTTTTTAAATGAAGCTCATATTGTAATACATTTATGTTAAATATGAAAATAACGTAATACCGTAACAAACTATTACAAATCTAATAGCTATCCACAGATCATACAATAAAGATAGATGGGCAACTCAATGTTATAAAATGTGTTCACATTTCGTCCCATGCTAGGTTAGAATATGCATAAAAAGCATCTTCAGAACTCCTTCAAGTACTAAATTTGACGTTTGTTGAATTTGACAGATCATCACCAACTAAAAAGAAGGAATCTGCAGTTTCTGGTCCCAAATGTCACCAATAGAGGGCAGTACCATCGAATTATTTTTATGCGTTCTTCGGAAATAACCACAATCGAAACAAAAATCTGTATATGAAAAACGAAACGTTTCCAGGTCTATTCTGACTTCGTTTTTAATGGCTTTACAGCATGTATTTGATTAAATGTCATATATCAAACTTTCAGTTTGCATGTTATATTTTCAATAATTTTTAAAGTCATTGAAAACGAGGCCAGAATAGACCTGGAAACGTTTGATTTTTCCTTGAATACAGATATCTGTTTCGATTGTGATGTTATTTCCTAAGAACACATAAAAATAATCAAGAATATGCCACAAATAACATTTAGAAGACAATGTACCATCAAAATAAATTAAACTAATATTGAAATTAAATTTATTTATTTACAAAAGATAAATTAACAAATACAGTTAAAAATGGCATTACTTATTTATGTATTAAAATGATTCATAGTTAAAACTAACAAAAACAGTATAAATATCAATATTATATGTACAGTGAGGAATGTGTTGGTAGACACAATTACATCATTTTATAAAAAAATGCACAAATGGAGTTTTTAATTTTGCTTGTGTTGTGACTGTTACAGAAAAACTAATCATACCATTATTACTTAACACAATTTCAAATTTTCATATACACTTCCATAAACATTCTTTCAACATAAAAACTAATGCATGGACTGCAAAGTGCATGTGCCAATCACCATTACCAAAATCTACAATTCCAACCATATGATCTTTTGAAAAACTCTAAGTAAGGTCACAACTTTAAGACACTTCATCAAACATTAGAATACAATATTTCTCTTTTTCTGTTAGTTTATCAACAATTCTATTTAAATATTGGAATATATGTTCATTATAGCTGCAATTAAAAGGAACAGTACTTACAAGATTACTAAGATTCTTAGGAGGTGGCAAACTAAAACTTTTGTTAGAAATCTATAACATTTGGCACTTTGTTTATACAGAGATAATGCAAATATTTTATCATCTACTGAAAAATGTCTTCCTTTTGGTTTTAATTTTTGATTCCTCATTTGACTCAAAAAGAAATTTGTAGTTGTGCTATTATTCAAATACCTTATTTCACATTTCTTCTGATGTAATAGCGGTAAACGATTTTTTGTGTTCATTTTAGTAGCCCTTCTTACTATTCTCTTTCACTTCAATAGTGGTTTTCAAAGGTTCTGGGCATTGTGGCTATTTGCAGTTGAAGACTTCTTTCTTATCATCCACTTTGTTGGCGTCCTGTCAAATACATCAAAAGTTATAAATTATTAAACAATTACTAAAAAAATGCTTATTACCCTTGTGTACTTGTTTCTTATAATATTCTATTACTGCTACAAATTATTCAATACCTTAAAAGAATGTATAAATACTCCAAGAATGGGATTTAATACAAAATTCCACTCGAAATAAGAAAAATTACAGAGCGATTAATGGCTTCACCTTTCACAGACAAAAATCACATTAGTAATGGCCGACAAAAACAATTAATCAAGCTTGATTCCTTGCCTTGCAGCTCGGTTGATAAAGAAGATCACATTGTGTCACCTGGATATATTCGATTAGCTGTCAAGAAATAGTACTTGAAGGAGTTCTGAAGGGGGCTACGTTTACAGTTCACCGACAGCTGGACCAACATTGCCTATCTGAGTTACCACCCCCTGTAGCTATCCCGGCACAGCACTGGTTTCTTCATGAACATTTTTTTAGATCTGGCAACGGTGTATTTCACTCGGATTATTGATCGACTATTTCGACCGCAAGACAAAGAAAGTCACGTGATGATCTGAAAGAGCGCAACCCAATTACAGTTCTACGTAGCTATTTGATAACCAATGAGAGACCCACAGTGGCCAGAACAAAGGAATTGAAGTCCTAATTTTATCCGTATTTTAATACATGGGATTGTATACTGAGGCTCCCTCCATGTATAGTTACTCACTGGCGCAACCTTATTGGAATAAAATTCAAACCTTGGATTTACAGTTTCATGATTCACAGTTCTGACACTGACAACTGAATTGTCACATTGACACATCAGAAAATGTGTTTTGTAGTTTTGTTTGTTGCTTAATGATGTTTGTATGAAAATTGTTGTATTCTTCTATAAATTTAACTGGGGCTGTTATATTTATAAGTAGAATAAACGTTTCAAAAACAATTAATTATACATCTGAGTTCAGCCCCTTTATACAATACGCAAAGCAAGTATGATGACCGGTTGGTCCCAGTCTAATTTGAACGTTAATTGTTATTTCTGTTTTCAGAAATGTCCCTAATGAAAACTTCTAGTAGCTTGAATGCAGAACGAACAAGCATTCACGATATGCTTAAAGACACGCCAGCTCATGATAACAAAATACCTAGTAGTAGTCCAGCAACTGCAACAAATTCAAATTGTACATATTCCCATTCAGTCCCAACAAATTTATGTAATAGTTCACCAGCAATTTTAACACCGTCACCACCAAATCAGCAAGAAGATCCTACAGTTCTCAAGACTTCATCGAGAATTGAAAATCTGAAAAACTGGTCAATCTCCACATACAAGTGCACTAAACAAATTATGTTTGAAAAGCTTGGAAAATCATCGAGGACTGTTGATACAGGTTTGTAGAGTGTTCAAATGTTGTGTAGTAAATTACTTCTATATGCTTTTGCAGAATTGGAATCTCAAATAGAACAATTAAGAGAAACACAGAAAAAGTATCTTAATATTTTACAACTAACTAAGGCACTGACTAGTCATTTTTACCATGTTGTTCAAACTCAGGTGAGTTTTCAAAGGCTTTTGGTGGAATATAACATTTATTTTGTATGTTGAATCTAAATATATTTGTGCATCTTATCACTGATTTTATAATAGATAATGTATAAATCTAAAAAAACAGTTTTGCCCCCTAAATCCAAACTTTTATTGAAACACTCAATGCCGTTTCAATAATTTTTGCTAATTTATACCTACCAAGAAACTATTAGCAATTTACAGTAATCAAACTGTGTTTTTAGATTTGTGATACACCAAAGGTTCCACATCATTTCCATTAAATAATGTATAATTTAATCAAAACCAGAACTGAGATAAAGTTGCACCTGGTGACAAAATTTCCAGTAGATATGAAACTTCAAAAGTGTTTTTGAATGATGTTTGTGATTGTAAAAATGGGTGTAGAATATGTAACATTTTCTCTTTTTTTTCGACAATATTATAACTCTTTAAAAAATGTTAATTGTCACAAGTAGTGTAGTAAAATTTACTCAAATATATACAGGGTGTAAATGGTTTGAGTGCAAAGATTTTGAGGATCAATACTTCAGGTCAAAACAAATCAAAAAGCTTTATAACATTTTCAGAAATAAACTATAGTTTTGCCAAAAAAAAAAATGAAAAAGTTAGAAGTTCTGTAGCCTTTATTACAGTGAATAATAGATTATTTCCAGCTTCAAAATGATTGTAAATCTAAATATGTAAATACTCAATAGCGGATACACCTTTAATAACTGTATTAACAAAGAAAATTATTATTTAAACTCTAAATATTCTGTTATAATTTGCCCTACGTTTCTCCGATCAGATGTGGCAACATAGCATATACTCAGTACTACAGCTGGCCGCTGCTATGAATGCTTTTTTGCTGCCCGGTTCTTTTAAGAAAGTGAAAGTGATTTTTGCGTGACATTCGACATAGCATAAGTTATTTGATTTTCATTTTAAAATATACATTGGAAAAATAAATAAAATCTGTTGTGAATTGTGAGTTCGAGTGTATTATTTTGTGACAAACAGTGACAATCATACAATTAGGTAAAGACCTGACATGCTAAGAGAAGTAATATTAATTTCTTAGTAACAATTATTTCTCGAAGAATTTAACACATAAAAGAACTACATATAAGAAATGTTTTGTTTAATATAGTTTGTATGGCATTATTTTTGTATCATAATGTAAACAACTTTGTATCCTCCCTTCTTCAACTTGATGCATAAAATAAATCGCCAAATATAAATATTCATTTCAATACATAGGTATTAAAAGGGTACATTTTTGAAAATAATATTTCATAAAATTTTATGTACCTAAATAAATCTACCGGCACTCGAAACTATGAAATTATTTAATACAAAAAAATAACAGGTGTTCATTTTTTTGTGGTGACTCATTCCTTTATTATTCACGCTACAAGCAAATCTCATTTTTAGCGCGACGTTGCCACATTGACAATAATTTACTTAACATGTATTTCAAATTTTCTTGCTTATTAAGGCCTTTAGACCATAGTGTTATAAGAGTTTTTTGTTTTGTTTGGTGGGAACTATCTGCACCTAAAATATATGCAGTCAAACTATTTACACCCTGTATATATTTTATACAAATATTCAACAAAACCATAATAATAATAAGTAAAAAAAATTAACTTAAAACACCACAAATTTAATACCTGTCTTTGTGACCATATGAATTATAAGATCTTGTACAGGTCACAAAGTGATAGTCAGACAGAACCTTTGATGTAACATTTAAAAATCAAATTATGATTTTAAAAATTACATTTTGGGTATATTTTTGTAAGTTCTTCATGATCCATGAATTCTTATGCTTTAATGTACAATGCCCACAGTAAAATACTAACAAATTTATCATATTCATAATTTTCTGTTCAAAAAAAATCATGTTGAATAATAAATAAAGTATTAGACATAAAGATTGAACAGTTTAATGCATCTCCTTAACATAACAATTTGGTGTTTTTTTAGCATGCTTTAGGGGAAGCATTCTCAGAATTGGCACAAAAAACTCCAGAACTTCAGGAAGAGTTTCTGTATAATTCAGAAACTCAAAGGAATCTCACAAAGAATGGTGAAACACTATTAGGAGCTCTCAATTTTTTCATCTCATCTGTTAATACATTATGCAATAAGACTATTGAAGATACCTTACAGAGTATAAGACAATATGAAGCTGCTAGAATCGAATATGATGCATACCGCACAGATTTGGAAACTCTTTCTGTCAAACCTAATGGAACAATAGGTCTTGAAGAGGCACAGCAAAGTTATGAAATCCACAGGCAGCACTTCATGAAGTTGAGAGCTGAGGTTGCTATTAAAATGAAATTTCTTGATGAAAATAGGGTAAGATAGAACAACTGAATTGTTTTCTATATAAATTCCCTGATTTGGTAAATATATGTACTCACATTTTATTGCATATATTATAATCATAGGGCCTCTTTCAAAATTTTAGTAAAGTGAAATGATAATCTTAATTTTAGAGTGCAAATAAAGCACATCAAATGAAAAGGCTTGTTTTGAGAAATATAAAAGTGTGGTAGTCATTCTCAAAGAGCCTTGAATATAAACATACTTTAATTTACAATCAGTGATGGTGATGAGCCAGGTTTATAGCTAACTGTCTTAAGTTGCATGTTGCATTTACTGCAGTGAACAATTCAAATATGCTTACTCAGCTAATTTCAGTGTATAAAACTTAAATATTTTAATGTTTATATTACATGATCACTATTTGAGTGTGTATCATTTTTTGTAGATAAAAGTGATGCACAAACAGCTTCTTTTGTTCCACAATGCAATTTCAGCATATTTTTCTGGGAATCAACAAGCATTAGAGGCAACCCTCAAACAATTCAACATCAAATTGAAGACACCAAATTCAACATTTCCATCATGGTTAGAACAGTAGGTCTACAATCAGAAGAGACTTTAAAAAACTTATATGTACATGCATCTAGTCACTGGATCTTAAAAGATCGAACAGGCTATGAATAAACAGCTGGTACTTTTTTTTGTTATGATCTGTTATTTATGAAAACTTGCCATATTAATTTCTCATCTTACCACACTTGACTGGAGGGCAATTGAGTTAGCTTTTAGTATTGTTTAAAATTTTGTGCAAAGTGTTAAAGCAGTTGGTGAATTGGACCAAATGTTTGTGAAACTGTTTTTAGATTATAGATTTTTAGTCCAATTTTTTCATATTAAAAATGTTTATTTTCCCCTTATTATGTTTGCAAAGGAACATCAAAACATATTGGTTCTTTTCTATGCTGTTTATAACTTAAACCTGAAAAGAAAAACTATGTCTCTATAGTTTGTTTTACTGTTTGCTTAATAACATATCGCCGGTGTTTTTAAAAAAAGAGTAAAAGGAAATACCTGTTGAAATCATGTACAGTTGGTATATACATACATACATGGAATGTTCTAGTCAAATATGTTAAATTTTGTGTGTTCTCAACAAGGAGGGGAAAGGTATTGATTTAAAAAATACATAATTGTAATTCATGTATTGACAAATAATAGTTAAAAGAGAATTCAAATATAGTGTGGTTAGTTTATCTGAATAATCATGCGTTCTACTAGCTAACCCTTTCTTATTGCAATTTTGATAAGATAATTGTTATACTATTATTGATACATATGGTATTATAATTTTCTAATATTGGAATTAAAACTTACTTTACTGAGAAGCTATAACAACTTAAATATATTAGGCTATACAGAAATTAAGTTGAATGAATTCCACAGTATTTCGCTTATAATTTAAATAACATATAATTTTTTTATATATTTTTTAAATTTCTATGACTTAAAAAACTTGAGCTTAGAAATACATATATTGGTTCTTTACACCTTGTATTATTTATTTTCTGTTTAACTTTTGTCTACATTGGTGGGCATTTCCTTCATGACTGTACATTTACAAGAACTTAGTGGTAAGTAATCATATTTGATATATTTAAATGATATAATAATCCATATTTGACTTTGCCTGCTCCCCATGTAGTGTGAGTTCCTGTCACAGCCTCATGTTATCCTGCCTATATTTCTTTGTTTCCTTTTCCTTATCACCATCTCTCCAATTATTTTGTTCTTCTCACAAAATATTTTTTGTAGTTAACTTTTCTCTATTTCTGTTTCCATTTTCTCTCCTTTCTGATAATAAAAGTAAATATAAATACTTTTCCGTATTTGTCATTAGTCTCTGCCTTTGGTGTAGTTTTTCTGAACACCATAATCATGAGTTGTAATGTAATATGAAAAATGGTACCCACTATATGGTGGAGTTTGAGACAATAAGATATATAAGTTTCATTAAATATGCTGTAATATATAAAATCTAACTCATCAATAAACAATGTTTCTGAATGGAGTTGGAGTAATTGTCAGGTTGAGAGTTAGCATTCAAAAAGCTATTCAGACAACCTTGTAGCAGTAAACAACGTTGCCAAACTGTTACAAATTATTTTTTGGAATATTTGTTTTAAGAACCCTTCAATCAATACCAATTTAACAGTCAATCTGTAAAAACTCCAATTACTGTTCAAGTATCTGACAACGCTGTATCGTTAACTAACCGCGACGCTGCCAAACCAGCCTTTTGCGTATAATTTGTGTCAAAACTTTTGGACAACAAGCATAAGTTAGTAATTGTTTTTTCATTTGCAAAATTTATTTCAAACAATATTTTTGACATAGGGTCTTCTTTTCAAGAGATTAGTGAACTATAACAAGGAAAACTAAGCAACTGATAAACAACTTTTATTTTTTAAGTAGTACATCATAAAATTATAAAATTTTTCATGAAAAAGACTCCATTATTATCTAAATCTTGCTTCTTCTGGAAATCTTGAGATGTTTCTGGCAATTGGCTCCTAATATTTCAATTCTCTTGAGTATTTTTAAAGTATTTCATCCTCAATTTTTTTCTTCAATGTTTCTAATGCTATTTTGCTGCCAGAAATCTTAAGGCATTTTGATCTGGACTTAAAGCCCTATAAATTGAAAAATAAGTACCACAATGTTACACTTAGGCAACAAATACTCACTTTGTCCAATACTACATCATTTTTCTTTAATCCCAGTATTGAGGCTACATATTTCACTAACTCAGCATTTGCTTCACCTTCTGTTGGAGGAGCATTTATTTGTATTCCTACACCCTCTTCACTTATGCCTAAAAAAATTGTAATGAATATTTATTATTCAGAAAATGATTTTAAGTACCTGTTATACAATTTTGCTTTGCGCCTGGTTTTGCCAAGACTTGTATTATTATATTATTTGATTTATCAACTGATATGGGAGAGTTTTCAGCCTAAAAGTAAACAGTTCATGTAGTCTTTACAACATTTATAGCCTGATTTTACCTGTTGAATTGACTCTACTTTGCTTTTATTACCTTTTGTGTTGCTTTTTTTAGACATAGCCGAGCAAAATAGTTTGACAGTCTGTAATTTTTTATTCAACATGCAGCTAAACATTTAAGAATTATCCATTATTTATATGTGATTTCTGACATATTAATTTCGAGGTTATGTTAGGCTTGACTACAAAACCAGTTCACAGAATCCATTGTCATGCCAAGAGTTCTGCTAAAACATGGACGAAGGCTAAAACGATAGATATTTAATACGAAGTTAGTGTATTCAAGTCATGGTACGCCGTTTTAGTTCCACTATGTGAGTTTAATGACTTTCCTCAAACTTAATTGTTAATATAAATGGTCTATAGGCAACACTAAATACACGTACATGAAATGATCGTACAGAGTGTTTTGTAAATTAACTTCCTCACAGATATTTTGAGGAAGAAATACCTACAATATGATCAGTCTTCCTGTGTACAAATAAGTGTGTAGTATATTATTTACCTGTTGTGTATCTCCAAGTCTAAATTTGTCCGTAAAGACGCCATATCATTGAGTGTGTCACTTGACAGAGATATACACAATTTACAACACATCTACTTGTCAAAGGAACACTTGTGTACCTAGGTTTTGGTTTAGGATGGGGCAAATCCAAAAAAATCCTTTAGATAAGGGTGAATCAGAAATTGTTTGCCAAATCTATGGGATGCTGTTTATTTAATTTACTCAGAATATCTGTTTGTTAAAAGGAGAGCTATTTTTTTTAAATTGCCCTGCCACACAGTGTCTCCCTTACAATTTTTACATACTCTTACAATGAACAGGGAGAATAAATAAGCATCTATGTTTTTACGTTTTCTAGAACATATTTAAAGTTTTGTTTGGAAGTACTGAACAGCTCTGCATAAAATACAGGATACTTCTTAAGGTCTATACTAGTCACAATTGTTATGAGAACCATAATGAGTTTCAAATTTTCAATTTTAAATTTTTGATAACTGAGCATGTGTTTCTAAATATGTGGATATATTTATTCATAGATGATCAGGGAATGCCCAAATATTAAATTGATGCAATATGATGTAGTTTATAACCTTTTATCTATACTAAATAAGTGCACTATTTTACACATTGTAACATTTAGAGCAGTAATAATAATAAAAATAAACTGACTACCCCATATGTCAGGTTGATGACTCAACACCTCTGCGACTGACAGAACAACAAGTTCAAGTATACCATCATACAACTGATCAGAAGCTGGTCAAATGGAAAAAGAAGCCCCTTCATGGAAGACGTATAAATGATGTCAACCAAGATTATGTCGACAGTTCAGCGTCGAACTACTGGTTGATCTCTGGTCATATGTTTCCTGAAACGGAAGGCTTTATACTGGCAATCCAAGATCAAGTAATTCCAACTAAGAACTACCTAAAGTACATCGTCACAGATCCTTCTATCAACAACGACAGATGCAGATATGGTTGCCAAACATCTGAATCTATCGAGCATATTACAGGAGGTTGCCAAGCGTTCGCTGCAACTGAATACAAAGAACGACACGATGCTGTGGCAAAAATACTGCACCAGGAACTAGCGCTGAAACTCGAGCTATCACAGTCGGTAAGAACACCCTACTATATATACAAACCAGAATCTATTTTAGAAAATAACAACTACAAACTGTACTGGGACCGAACCATATTGACAGGCTGAAAAAAAAGCCAAATACAGGGATTTCAAATAGACACAGTGGGACATGAACAACACACGAACTGTACCAATTGTTATGTCAACAACAGGAACAGTCCCAAAACTTCTACTAAATAATTTAAAATATCTCGGTCTGGGCGAACATCTTTACCAACTAATGCGAAAAGCCGTTCTGTTAGGAACAGCCCGGACGGTCAGAAAATTCAAGCCAGGACTCCAACCACGGGCCTGATAACCTAGCAACGGCTCCCACAGAGCTAAACCCTTTTGATATCTAGGATCTCTGGGGTTGGTGAATTTTCCCCTAAAGGCACATTAAGCGTGCCTTAGAGGGAGTGTGCTGCCATGGTGAAGATAACTGACTACCCCAATATAAAATTATTTATTCTTTCTTTACATCACATTCACAAGATGATCTCTGTCAGGAGGTATCAATCAGTTTCACTCAACATGTTTGCCTGATAAAGTAGGTACAAGAAGTTTAAATTTAATGGTTTTATCTATTTTAAATGTGTATATTATTTTGCTTCAGTATTTTTTTAATTATTTGTCATCTAATTAAAATACACTCGAAAAATTGTTACGCAAACACAAATTGTAGAAAATAATTGAACTGCAAAAACAAATTATGTCCTGCTGTAAGAACATTCCTAAAAGTGAAATACTAATATGAGTGTTTTCAAAGCTTTTTTATACTACCAAATGTTAAGTCAGCTAATTTTCACAAACCTGTTCAAAATAATTTGAAACAAATGAAGAACAGTATTGGATATTTCTATGGCCTTACCTTTTGTTATTCATAATGCTGAAGATAAGCATTGATTTCTTCTGAAGGCTTTTGTTTCTTTAGGAAAATCATCTACAGTTTAAATTCCTCTATTCCTGTGTGTTATTGTATATTTCTTGCATGTCACTTGGAAACTAGTGAATATATAATAAGTAACTGGAAAAGTGCAGTAAGGGGTATCTCCATGCTTACGTTTTCTATGCATTATAATATAAATGGGGACAGTAAAGATTGTCAAACCTTTCCTCTTGCTTTTTAATCTCTGTAATAATTATATATTCTTCCCCTAAATCAAGGTTGAAATTTTTTTTGTGACATCATTAATGTAGGGAAGAGAATTTCATTAATTCGAGGTACAGTTATATTATTTCATGTTAACAGTGTTTATTAACTTTCTTTTCAGCTTTATTTTAGCCCCATTTTCAAAGTAATATCAGGACTTTTTATCATTAAAATTTCATTGTGCCTATAGATCTTGGGTAATGCCAGCATTTCTTACAGCACAAGTGAATAGATACTACAAATCAGTACCTATAGTAATAGACGTTCATATTTATACGGCTTATACCGGCGTGAACTCGGTGGGCTGCTTACAGAGGCGTTAATTCCCCTGGGCGATGGGATCGCCACTTCCCTACGCATTATCGTCGATCTTGATCCAAATATGATAAAATTAATTGCCTGTATTAGTGATTTTTATTTGTTTCTCGTTATTTCATCCCTAAATTTTTGATGTCCTGAAATTGAATTAACTTTGGGGAAATAAATCGTTTGCCATCGTACTTAAAATTTTAATTTTATCACTCACTGGTTCACAATCGATATTGTCTATTGAAATAAATAAAAAAATTAAATGCTTCGAATGTGATCCATACCAACGAAGATGCTATCGTCCCGATCCAGAACAACACGACTACCAAAAATAAAATAATTTTCCTAAATTAATCATTAAAATTATTTACAAATGACAAAAACACAATTTGGAAGATGTTGAAAAAGGTATGATGAACACAATCATAGCTTAATCTAATAATTCAGTGGAACAACGTAAAGGCGGTTTTAGAAGTGCTAAAACATTTTTTATTGCACTAAATATATTGCGAGGTTATTGATGCTCATTTTCTTTCACATTGCTACACTAAACTATAAGATTACATCATGACACTACATATAGATCGAACTATGTCTATATTCTGACGACATAATATAGCTTTTAGTAAAATTTCACAGTATCTAACAAATACCTAAAACAACATTAAATAATAATGTTGTGATGGCCTACAAAATAATTTAAACTTAAAATCGACCACAGCAGTTCGTGTAACTTTAATCTTCGATGTCGTTGTCGATTTTACTGCTTCGTATGCCTGTGTTGCCTGTCCATGGGTAGATATCGGGGCAAGGTTGGCAGGTTCTCATGTATCTTACACCAGATTTGTGCCACAGGTTGCATACCTTCGGGTTGTTGCATCTTTTTGGACGGTCCTACAAATTAATATATAAGATTAATATAACTAAAAGCATACCACTCAGATGATTTTGGGGGGCTTCAGCCCTTTATCCCACCCCTGGATCCACCAGTGAGTTATTGAGTCAATTTGGGATACATCTGCATCTATACTATATTACAAACTTACCGAATAATCACACTGGAACGGTTGGAATGAATTGAGCCTGGAAATCGGCGTTGGATCTCTGACCCATTGAATGGCTTGCCAGTTGGTGATGAGCCATACGTCTTTCATTTGCAATATGCTGTCGATAAAATTGATGAATCCTTCTTTGTGATGGGGTTGTGTGAACCAAGCTGCGTGGTAGAACAAACCAAATGGAGCTCTGTTGGTCGTGTAATGTCTCTGGAAGTTCTTGGTCAGCATTTTGAAAACACCATCTGCATCTGGGGGATTGCTGCAAGCATCACCCATAGAGCAACGTCCGCCGTTAAGATCTTGCCACATGACCATAGGAACTTCCCAAACGCCTGGATACGATCTGGTAGGGCAAGGAGGAATCATGCAGTCGTGGAATAGCTTGTAATCCAGAGTGTACGGCCAGCTGGGCGGTTTGTTTTCGTAAATAGGCATGGAGGAATCGTAGGTGAAGTTTGAGTCGTACAACATTTTGAACATTTTGTTACCGCCAACCTGTTAACAGGATAATTTGTAGAAATAACGGTATTGAAACAAAATATAGATGTTTATGTTTAGTGTGTGTACTGTTAAGTACACCTTTAGATATATACTGAGCATTTCATACTGCATTTTGTTACATAAATTGAACAAATATGGTATAAGAGTTTAAATATAACTACTTAAATGATAGACAAGTGAATATAAAACAACATTTTGTGGGGTACCACAAGGTACCGTATTGGGACCTCTCCTTTTAATTGTGCATACCAATGATCTTTAAAGTATATGTGAAGATAAAACCATATGGTGATGACACTGCCTAATATGTAACAATGTACATAGCCACATTCTAAAAAGGATAACTTACAGACAAAAATGGAGCTCTCATTCCTCTGACGTCTTCAAGATGGACACCTCCGTAAGCAGCCAAAATCTCTCTTTGTCCGGCTACTTCCTTGGTCCATTTCTTCTGTGAAAATTGTTCTCCAAAGCTATGTCTAGAGAAACACAAGTGTTAGAAAGTTTATACTATAGTTTTCTTTAAAAAATATTGAGAATAAGCAAGCGTTAGTAACCAGTTAGAAACGTTCGTTAAAGCAACAACAATACTCAGGGTGTTTATGTTCTACAAAAATGTTAATTGTGCAGTGTTTGATGATACTTTTTGTTCAGTGCTGTCTTGTTCTTTGCCACTTACGAAACGGTGTGCGAGGCCAGCTCGTGGCCGTCGGCGTACAAGTTTTGGACTTGGCTGTAATCCGTCCACTCGTGGGATACGTAGAACGTAGCAGAAATTGGACAGCCGTTAGGATTGGTGCGGCCCCTTTCAAACAAATCCTGGTACAAACCTTTGTTGAGATCGTTAACTGAATCGTCGTAAGTGATCAAAACTATCTGGGGCACTTGTTCGACGGGGAGGTCACCTATATTGGTTAGTTGCAGAAAAACATAGAGTTAGATGAATTCGAAAAATAATGGATTAGCCCGGGTCATTTACGAAAACTAGTAGCAGAAGAAATCTAACACCAACGACATATCTTGAGACTACCTTTCATTCTAAAGTTGAATTGATCTAGAGCTTCTGTTGCAGTTTTATGTATTTTTGAGTATGATTTCGTAAAAACTGTCAATACTACAGTATTCATTGTTAGAAAATAGATTGAATATGGGAAGATCTACGTTTTTTAGTTAATAAAAAAGTTAACAAACTGCTTGAAGCGATTTTTGAGGTTTGGTGTTAAAAAAAACAAACTCCTCGCCAAAAATGTTATATTTTATTCCAATTAGTCTCCCAAAAACACGCTGGTATTAGTTTTGTTCTACTATTACTTTATCTGATAAATGACCCTGACTAGGTATATATAAATGCAAAGATATTAAAGCTTTACATTCTGTAAAGACAGTAAGTACAGTGAGTATAGAAAAGAGACACATATTCAGCAGGTTTGCTTTATTGTAGACCCACTTACGAGACGGTGTGAGAGGCCATTTCGTGGCCGTCCGCATAAAGATTTTGAACTTGGCTGTAATCAGTCCATTCGTGCGATATGTAAAACGTTGCTGATATCGGACATCCGTTCGGATTCTTCCTTCCGTTTTCGAATAACTCGCGGTAATATTGTTTATTTAAATCATTGATGGCGTCATCGAATGTCATAAGGACTATCTGAGGTGTTTCTTCGGCTGGTACGTTACCTATTCAATAAAAATAGTCAAAATATTTTTTGGAATGTATACAACTAGCTTGACGTCAAGCTGCAAGAAAATACTAACAGCTTTCGACTTGAAGAGGAGTCAGGGAAGGAGACAGGATTTTATCCAAACTCTATACTGGAATAATCATTTAAACATCTAGGATGGAAACATGAAGGTATAAACATTGATGGAAAGAGATTAAACAATTTTCGTTTTGCCGATAACAGCGTACGCATGGCTAATGCCATACTACGTGTATGGCCAAGAAATACTGGAAAAATTAAAAGAGACCAGAAGAATGAAAAGAAAAGCATTGATACGATTTTGTGGGTTCCATTTCTATTCTTAAAAAGAAATGAAATTTTCGGTATCATTAATTATGCTTTCAGGAGAATGGATTTTATCACCAATTTGTTTATTCGGAGAAGCAGTTTTTGTTATTATTTTTTTAGTCTTAATTTATCTCAATACCTAAAAAACGAGACAGGAAAAAACAGAAAATTATCGGATCATCAGCTTAATGATAAGATAGAATAAAGAATAGATAGGTCCGATGACAACATCGAGAAAAATCATGGGCAATAAATGAGTCACATTTAGAGAGCTTACTGCTGGAGTATAGGCACAAAAGTTCTCACCAGAAGATCAAACGGTACTACCTGATCCTCTTTTGAAAACTATGTAGGAGATTTAAAAATAAACAGAGTTGAATTAAGTTCTGTAATCAAAAGTCTTATGGTACAAATTCTGCAGGATTCTGATTTTCAATAAACTTATGATACTTCCATAAGTTTTCTTCTCCGCAGTTGTCGCCGACGTTTCTATGGATACGCTATTACTGAATTTTTTAAATTCCAATCACAAAAAGTTGAAGTTAACGTCCAACATTTCAGGATTTGGTAGAACCAGCATTTTGCTATAAGCTCGTGACTTCCCATAAATTGTCATGTGACTCTAAATGTTGCTAATTAATTCGCATCTAAACATCAAGTCAATATTTTGAATTACATAAATAATTTTGTTTGGTTTTGTGTTTCGATGACAGCGCAACTGTTAATGGTCCTCACCTAGAAACGATATATCCTCCTGCGTTCAAAACTCTCTATAAACCGAACAGGCTAGCAAAGTAACAGGTGAATGTCTACGATTTTATATGTTGAAATTGAAAGTAAACAAATTGGATTGTACTTACCAGGTATTTCTTTTCCTCCACAAGAGCAGTCAGGCAAAAGGCAAACGTCTTTGCGACATTTGGCAGCAGTTTTGTCAGGTTGTGGTTGAGGGTAAATCGGATCTGGTCTTCTTGGTGGATATCTGTAGATGTCAACAAATTCTGTTGCTTTTGATACTATAGATGTCGATGGTTTCAGAGTTGGTCGGGCTCGGCTATGGTGAGAAATAATGTCTATTAGGAGTGGACAAAAAATATGCAACAACTAAGATTTTATAATGCCTGTTTTGGTAATTAAGGTAACTATTTCAAAATTGTAGTGTTACTTTTGTTGCTGATTTAGCTTTTCTCCAATTTGCTTAAGAGCATTTACAACAGAAACAATAAAAATCATGTTTTAAACTTCGTCAAACAGTTTACTTACGGTGGTGCTGTTCCTCTGTTTGTGTTAACTGTTACTTCGTTGTTGGTGATTTGTCCAGAATTAGCGTAATGAGCGGTACCTCTTCCTCTAGTACTAGTTCTAAAAAAAAGTTATGAAATGATGTTCATCTAAGTGCTAAAATCAAAGGAGGTATTTCTTCAAGGCTGCCGTTTCTATGCCTCAATCATTTCTGCGTATGTAGATAATTCATTTGTGAGCAATTTGCTCTTGTTATCAATACAGTTTTGAATGTTGAATAAGGTCTATTTAGAACAGAATTTGTACAAGAACCTGCGATCAATATACAGCGTATTCTCAAGTCATCAAGAAGTCAAGACTTTACCTAAATATAAGAAAAACCTGTTTGTTCAAATAGAGTGAACACTCCTGAACAAAATAGCCTGGATAACAAATAACATTTACATTAAGAAAGTATAACGCATGTTATTATTCTTATATATTCTTTAAATAACTGGAAAATTTCAATGGTGCAAGATCTTGCTTTATATTTATAACGATCTCTTTGTTATTAATAATAAGTACCTTTCAAGTAAATGCCTTGTAATGTTTTGGCAAAAAAAATGAGAAGGTCCATAGCTTTATTGAAGAAAATTCACAAGTATGGTCGTTAATACAAAATTCCCAAATCGTTGAAAACTCTACTCGCCTCAGTGGTCATTTAAAAAGATTATTACCAAATATACAATAATTAATACAAAAAGTAATGACGTTTATCATAAGTAACTGTACACTCAGTATTGACACTAAGTACTAAAAAATACCATTTATTTACACATGTTAAAGTTATTTACGAAAATACAAATTGGCATAAAAATCAACATTTTTACCTAAGCCTTTTATAAGTACATAAAGCTTAAAAATGGCTAAAATCTTAATTAATTTTCCTTTTTCGGCGAAATCTGCGTGTGAACCCATGTTTGCCAAAATCAAATCAACATGGTCCATGTTGTCGAAGTCCAGTTGGATTTGACAGAAAATTATGAAAAAAATGTCTCACAAAAGTTATAAAACAATTTAATAAGAAAGAGTTTTTCTGGAATATCAGGAAAATTATTGCAGATATCGGAAATAAAAAAAAAAGTTTCATAAAGAGTGGGAAAGTTCCACTTTTGACTTTAAATAATTGTTTTAATCAAATGCATTGTGTATGGGATAATTAAAAATTTTGTATAGGGTATTTAATTATTTATGAAAGTCTATAAAAATTGGAAAATGAAGATCTCAAAAAATTTGACTATTTTAGTACAACAATTATTCGCGTTTTATAATAATTTCCAATTTGAACCAATCACTTAATTAACAAAATCATTTATAATTGAAAAATTTCGAAATCTTTCTCATCGGATTATTGTTGATTCCTGTACCAAATACTACGTAATTTTTTTGTTCCTTAATTTGATGCGTTAAATACTCTTTTTTCAGTGAGCGAATACCTTGGCGCAAAAACTAGATCACCGTTTTTAGCCCAACTTTTTCATTTAACTTAAAATTATAAAAATTAGAGGTAGAGTTCAGGGAAGTAAGACTATTTATTAGGCAATTTTATGTCTGTCTGATTTCCGTTATATGCAATAGTTTTCGGAATCTTCCCAAAATCTATCCCCCCTATTTTGTTTTTATTATATTGTTATGATTTTTGCCATTTTGTTTGCAGGATAGGATTTTTTCAAAAACTTTCTATGCGAAACTATGAGTCGGTGAAAGCTAACTGGAACTTGATAAAATGGAACATGTTGACTAGATTATATAGACAAAGATGCCGAGAATTCAGAAATCCGCAAAGTGAGCTGCTGTAATTTCAAGTCGCTATAATTTGCTCTTTTATGTTTGCAATTTGTTTAATTTTATATGTACAACTCTGTTACCTATGATGTTTATTTCAAACCAAATCAATCTCCTAAATTTGGAAACTGTAGCCCTTGTATTCTTTGCATAATACCGGTAAAAACATATTCTTGTATTAGGAGAACATTTCTTGATATCGGGCAAAGGATAGAAAAACTAAATTTTTAGCGATTTCTTGAGGTTTTCATAGATAAAAAAAAAGTTGTATTTAATGGCAAGCAACCGCATTTTATCGATCAAACATCTTGAATAATGGTTTTGTTCTATTATTAATTTTGTCAAATACTGAATTGATTCGGCCGATACTTGTTGGAAATTCATTATAATAATTAACTGATACTACAATTGCAATTTCCACAAATTACGTTTTTTGAAAACTGTCCGACGCGTTTCGACTAATGTCTTTGTCAAGGAACTAGACTAACTGGGTATTTCTTGAGGAAATTGTATTTATATTCGAGAAGTGATATAATTACCAGGTACTTAGTTTTAAACAGGATTATTTAATGTTATTACAGGTAAAAGGATTAACTAAAGAGGTTTATTAAGGGAGAATTATTTATTTCTGTCTAGTCGTTTAACAAATTACCGGTATTTTTAAGTTTATTAATCTCCAATGATTCTAAAAGATTTAATTTAAGATGACAAAATCAATTTCCTAGATCTAACAGTTAACAAGGTAAATGGCAAACACAAAAACTTTTCGCTTACAATAGTATGGTTCATAGGTTACTTTCCATAAAACAATCACCAGATAATTTTCAGAAAGAATTAAACATAATCAAACAGATAGCAGTAAATAACGGGTTTGAGGCCGAATTAATAGAAAATATTCTTGGAAATCAAAAACACAAAAAGGCATTAAGAGAAGTTTACCCTGACAGCAAAACCAATATTGATTCAAATAATAGTATAACCTATTTTGGAAAACCAAGTATAAAAATAGCATCCTTTTTAAGAAAACAGAATATTAACGTTGCATTCAAAACAAACAATAGTCTTGGAAAATTTATCAAAAATAACAAATCAAAAATCGATCCAAAAAATAAATCTGGAGTCTATAAATTATCATGTGGGTCATGCCCTAAAGCCTATATCGGCCAAAGCGGCAGAGCGTGTAAAAAACGTATCTATGAACACCGTAAGTCTTTCATTAATCAAAAAACAGATTCCAATTATGCCGAACATTTAGTAACAGAAAATCATCTTTTCCACGAAAATTTTAAATTATTACATTCAGAAAATAAAGGCACTAAATTAAATCTTTTAGAATCATTGGAGATTAATAAACTTAAAAATACGGGTAATTTGTTAAACGACCAGACAGAAATAAATAATTCTCCCTTAATAAACCTCTTTAGTTAATCCTTTTACCTGTAATAAAATTAAATAATCCTGTTTAAAACTAAGTACCTGGTAATTATATCACTTCTCGAATATAAATACAACTTCTTCAAGAAATACCCAGTTAGTCTAGTTCGTTGACAAAGACATTAGTCGAAACGCGTCGGACAGTTTTCAAAAAAACGTAATTTGTGGAAATTGCAATTGTATTATCAGTTAATTATTAATTTTGTCACCAGAAGGTTGGAAATGTACTGAATAGGACATATTACCCTTGACCTTCCTTTGTTTTCTTCTTTGAAAAAGTATTTTGGTGATGTATCTAGAGTTTTCGGAAATATGTACAGCATGATTAGAAGTTATATTTTTATCTACAAATTTTCTAGTTACTTTAATAAATAATAATTTTATACATGCCCAATTTCTTATTGTTTAAGCTATACACTGAAGAATAATAGGATGAATTCCCTATTTCAGTTGATCACTCACTCGTCAATATTGAAACTATTGACGTGTAACTCTTCAACAAATGCAAAAAAATAATTTTCACAGTATACTACAAAAATAATACAGGCAAAGAAAAGGAGCTCGAAGAAGTGCCAGGCTACACCATAAAACACCAAACATATTTGGTACATTACATTGTGCTTTGTTATGGGTTACAATTCACCCCGTACATCACATGCACTGCCATGGTTCTATTGTTATAGTATTTGCTTTTCTACTCTTTCTCCGAACATAGTACATTTATTTTGTAAGTAAATTCGTGTGGGTTGTGACATGTAAAGTGTGTTAAGTGTTAAAAATGTTTTTTTGTAACTTTGACACAATAGAAAAGAAGAAAGAACGTTCATTGCATTTCAGTCTTTCACTTAAGCATAATAATTTTCAGTGATGATGAGAATTTGAAATGCTGTCCAGTGTCAATGATTTCTGTTCATTGTCATTTTCAGGGGATTTGTACCTGGGTTTTATTTTTAGACTGTCAATTACTTCGTTATACATTATTTCGTAGCTTCTTCACGTTTCTGACAATCAAAACAATGCTAGGCCTATAAGTAACTTTGACAATATTGAATCTTCTAATCTACTCACCAACCAACGTTAGTGTGCCGTGACGCAAATTATTTATTTCGAGAAAATAAAGGCAGTTGTTGCAATACATATACACGAAGAAGTAAATGATATTATTATGCTGCCGGTCATACTCATTGGGCCCTTTAATCCCTTATCTGTTATCTGGTACAATCAGCGCCGCCGTCCTTGGCGGTTAGTTGTCGGTGGTGCATAGAGGCAGTGGCTCAACACCAGGTCTCAAAATGATTTTAATTTGAGAGAGATTATGTTATGCCATCTGTATAAATTTCCTTTTTTACCAATGTTATACCTTGTGAATTACACTGGGCTGGGCCCAGCTGCTGTTATGATGTTCGGTCCATACGTGGTTGGCTAGCCCAGACTTCATTAGCTCCGCAGTTTGAGTAGCTGTGCGGTGCTCCTTAACCCCAGTGTCCAGTGGTCGTTTGGTCTCCCCAATGTAGATATTCCTACATTCATAGGGCATGCTGTATATATAGTTATTTGGTATTGGAGTATCTGGTTTTGTTTTTGTAATCATGCTCCTCAAGGTTTTGCTGCTCTTGAAAATCATTTTGACGCTATCTGTGTTCAATATGTCTAAGTTTTTCAGACAGCCCTTTCGTGCATTGTAACAATAGAGTTGCTATCGTGGTTTCATCTTTCTGCCTAGGTGGTTTATCCAGTTCTTCAAATGCCTTGTTAATGATGGTTTCCGGATATCCATTGGTCAAAAGTTTCTGTTCTTGTTCTTCTTTGAGGGTCTCTGGTGTGCGGCAGATAAGGTTTTGTTCCTTTACCTATGTATCAACGTTCATTACCGTTTCTATGTGATACTGAAGTTTCTGTTCTATTTCATAGCTTTTAGTGTCTTCTAGATCAAAAATTTTCCATACGTTCCGTAAATTTTAGTATTACATAAACTGGCAACTATCAAATCCGTACTCATCAAATACCGTGTGAAATAAGACTGAAATGCTTGAAACGCAAGAACACAATACTGAAACATTTTATACTGTGTAGTAATTATGAAGTCCAATGAGTAAAATTATACAGAATACGCCAAACAAAGTGCAAGCAGCAAATGGAAACGGTTTCTTTACAAGATTTTTGAAAAATATCAATTATAAACTATATGATTACAGAACAATTTGTGAAAACTTTATCAAACTTTCCTTTAATTAATATTATGCTTGTTATCACAATAATTTCTATATATTGGTCAAGCAGTATGTTAAACGATAATGTGTATATCTGAACATTTTAAATTAACGATGTTGTGTAGTCATATTTACTGCAAAAGTAAAATGTTTTTAAATATGTCACTATTCTAGTAGAAAAACATGGATTAAAAAATCTTGCAAGGAAAGTGTTTACCTTTGGTTGCTTGTTCATATAGGCGAACGCTGCATCAAGCGTTACTTATAAGTCGACCCCGAAGCACAAAATAGGAAGGAGTTAGAGGAAGAAGTGCAAATATAGAATAGAGAAAAAAGAAGATCGTGTAAACATGCGAGATATATGCAACATAAAAAAACATCGAGGAATAGATACCTCTGTTTTATGTCTTTACTGCATTTTTGAGTGTCAAGACATTTTGAATTAGCTCTTCGGGCTCCGCCAATAGCAATCAAAGATTTAATAGCGGCGTTTACTCGGGACACTCTGGACGGTGTAGAGGTCACTTGGGAGGAGTTAGTTTTTGGATTAGGGGGAAGAGGAATCACTATAGGTTGGGAGGGGTTAGGTTTGACCTTAAACGTTGGTGGTTGATCTGGTTCTGGTTTAGAATCATCATCTTTGTCGTCTGGTAATTGATGGGGAGCAGGTACTTCTACAGTTGCACGGAATTTGCTTTCTCGAAGATTAGAGACGTTTTTTGATTCAGGTTCAACGTAATACTTCAGCCTTTCATTTTCAAAATGCGATTGCAATTGTTTGTTGATGTATTCTTTGTTAACAGGATCCTCAGTCAATGTTAAAACTGGAGTAACTATTTTTTCTGTGGTAGTACTTGTAACGTATGTAGAATTAACAGTAGTTGGTTCAACTATAATTTTTGTTGTTGTTGTTGTTGTTGAAGTATCTGAATCGGGATGACCTGGATCGTTTAAAGATACGAAATATTTCTTATCCCAGAAATCAGATTCTGACGGCAAGCTATCAGCTAGCTTTTCTGCAGAATCGAAGCTTGTCTCTATGGAACTGGACAAGGCGTGATTAACAGAAACGGGATTTATTAACTTCCTGACAGCCTTAAGTGCTTTCCAAGAATTATTTTGAACGGGCTTGGTAGATGACGTTCTGTCAGATTTCCTAGACGACGTACTGTCAAATTTGGTGGACGACGTACTGTCAGATTTACTGGACGACGTACTATCAGCTGTTCTGGATAGCGTACTGTCAGATTTGATGGACGAAGTACTGTCAGATTTGCTGGACGACGTACTGTCAGATTTGCTGGCCGACGTACTGTCAGATTTGCTGGACGACGTACTGTCAGATTTGCTGGACGACGTACTATCAGCTGTTCTGGATGGCGTACTGTCAGATTTGTTGGACGGTCGAACACTGTACAATGGTGCAGTATGAGAGGCTGAAGACCGAGGCAGAATAGATTTAAGAAAGAATTTTGGTGGTGAATATGTGGTCGGTACTATGAATTTGGTTTTAGCCGAGGTGGAAGGTGCATTTGTAGAAGTACTGGAAATGATTTCATCCTGGTATTCATACTCGTCCACATCATCGTTTATGGAGGACCTTTCAGTGGATTCCGTTAAAGAATTCGAAGCAGATATATTAGTTGTTAGTTGATTAGGAAGATTGAAAGGTGGTGGAAAGTTATTTGTATTGTTATTTTCATGCGATAATGTTAAAGAGCTTAAATTTAGGTTTTTAGGTCGGTATGTAACAGGTAGTAAATTGGAAGAATCATTGTGTAAATGTAAATCTTGATTTGAAAGTGAGGATTTGGATTCATTATGAGGATTACCCGAGTATTTTGGCTCTGTATATAATACCGACTGTTCTTGTATCTGAACCTCATTGCTTGTGTCTTGCTTTTTGCTAGAAAAATTATACCTGCTGTAGAATCATATAGAAAAGTATTAACAGATAAGATGAGGTTACAATTTAAAAGTATTTTTATGTGTTATTCACTGTAATAAAACAATGGCAGTTGTGACAAATTATTTATAAATACATAAATACGACAGATGGTTTTGTATTTGTTAATGAGCAAGCTCTTATAGAAGCGGATGAGGACATGCTTGATACAATCTATAATGCAAACTCATCTTATGAACATTGAAATATTTCTGATTGCTCTATATCACAAAGAGTTCAATGGAGGTCTATGAAGTTCGGAGATGGGTAGGATATGCCGTTGTGACAATGATCAAAAAGATACTACAAAACTCACAGTAAAGCTTCTGAGTGTCGAATATACATCAATAAAAATTTCCAACGGCTTTCATTTGAACCCATAGAGTTAAATCCGTCGATTATTAGCTTGACATCATTATATCATACAATGAAATACTTTTGTTTCAGGTTTTAACTCAAAGTTCTGAATTTATATACAAACTAGAAAAGCCAGCGTGGAAATATTTGTTGACAATGGATAAAGAAGTTAGTGATGATCTGGGAAGTAGAGTTATCAGTACCAGCAATTTCACATCTCTTGGTTATTGAAGATTTAAATAACTAGTTTTCAACTACTAGACAAGAGAGATTTACTAATATTACAATAATTTGGTCAATTGTTTTACCACAAGTATACTTTTTGAATATTTATTAAAAGAATGAATTTTTTAAATGAAATTGCTGTCAATGATTATATCTACTCTTAATTAATAACCCATTAGCGCCTAGTGATTCCATTTGGGATTATTACGCAGCACATTTTCTAAAAACTTAGTGGGAATCCCCAACGTGTTTATTGGTCACTCCGGCAGGTGTGAAAAATATTCTGTATACCAGGTCGGGAAGTTTTCGTTTATTCGAAGGCTGCATTTTATATTTCGGGATTGGACAACCCTAGTATTGCAATCTGACAACTGACTGCTCTATCGTAAAGTTTGACATTTTTTAGGTTATGCGTACTCAGAACGTTTTGACATACGAGCGCTATGTGTTGTTTACAGTAACTTAATGGATTCATCTCGGCCAAAAGATGGAATTAAATCGTGAACATTTTCGTGCGATTATTTTTTACAACTTTCGACGTGGATTAAGTCAGCAAGAGTGCATGGATGAACTTAATTTAATTTCTGGCGATGAAACTCCATCAAGGACCACTGTTTATCGATGGTATGGTGAATTCAAGCGAGGTCGTAATTCACTCCAAGAGGAATTTCGTGAAGGTCGTCCAAAAACAGTTGTTGTTCCGGAAACCATTGATGCTGTGCGCGAACTGATATTGCAAGATCGTCATGTGACCTATCGTGAGATTGAGTCAACCTTACACATTAGTGGGACCAGCATACATTCAATATTGCATAAACATTTGAATGTCAAAAAAATTGTTCGCGTTGGATCCCACACAATTTGGCAATCGTTCAAAAAAAGGCTCGTGTCGATTGGTCGAAAGAAAAGCTCAAAAATACGATCGCGGTGCTTCAAAACACGTTTATGGCATAGTGACAGGTGATGAATCGTGGATTTACGCGTATGAGCCCGAAAGTAAACAGCAGTCGACTGTATGGGTGTTTCAAGATGAGCCGAATCCAACAAAAGTTGTTCGCGCACGCAGCACTTCCAAGCAAATGATCGCCTGTTTTTTCGGAAAAACTGTACTTGTCGCAACCGTACCACTAGGATAACGCAGAACAGTCAATTCTGAGTGGTACACAACCAATTGTTTGCCAGTTGTCTTCCAAGAAATGAGGAAAACCAACCGCCGAAGACCGATCACTCTTCACCACGACAATGCGAGCTCTCACACATAGGCTCAAACAACTGCATTTTTGACCGTATTGTCCTGACTTGTCACCAAATAACTTCTTTTAATTCCCGTACGTAAAAAACAAACTGAGAGGTCAACGTTTTTCGACACCTGAAGAAGCGGTTGCTGCGTTTAGAATTCATGTTTTGGAGATACCTCAATCAGTGTGGAAAAAGTGCTTCGACAATTGGTTCAAACGCATGCAAAAGTGTATTGATCTTCATGGGGAATATTTTGAAAAACAATAAAGCGATTTTCGATGATTAATATTTGTTTTTGTTCTTTAATCCCGAAATATAAAAGGCAGCCCTCGTACTTTATGATGTCTTTAATAATTTGTGTGTGCCATATCTTACAATCGACTCATATTAACAGCAAGCCTAATAATTATTAGTGCTATTTTGTTCTTTTTTTTTGCTAAAAACTGAAGTGGCACTATTTCAAATAGAGCCGCCAAAGGTCTTACTGGCAGAACTAATTTTAACCAAAATATTTGTTTTTTCAGTGGTTTGACATTAATAAGAAAGCTTAGATATGATTTATGAAACAGAGTCAGATAAGGAAGTCGATCACGTAATTATCGAACTTTTAGATAGTCTTCACAGAGCGCCAATTTCCAGAGAATGTTTTACATAATAAGTACAAAAATATATTACGGACCAGTTGAAGATTTAAGGATTTCACCAGGATTTTACTGGTGGCCATAACAAACTTCCAAAAATATGAAGTGTGGATGTTTTTTTTTACAAATTTGCAGTTATTGCTTCTGTTCATTTTTATCGATACTACTGAATCAAATTTTTTGTATACGCCTCAAAATTTTTATGAGGGTAGAGGAATAATTTCCAAAGACTGTTCTTTAACATTCACACCTTCTAAGAAAAAACAAAAGGCATAATAAATGACGTTTTTCGTTAAATTAATTCATTGTCATAATTTGAACAGTGAATCGTCTGCTGGTAGACACTGTTTTCACCAAATTTCAAACTGAGAAGAAAATATTCATTCTTAGAGCCTAATAACATGTAATTTAACTCCGAGGGAAGGGAAAAATCCAAGCGCTAATGGGTCAAAATGGTGGTCAGCGATTTTAACGCTTATGTATCAAATAGATGATTAAGCTTGAAACTACAATAAAAACGTATGACCGGTTTCGTGATTGATATGATTTCATGCAAGCCATGATAAATATGGGACTCCATTTTGTAGTACCTTGTGGGAGGTAAAGTGCTCTTTTGGGGAGGAGTGGTGCGTGGAGTCGTCGTTGTAGTAGTTGGGCTGGTAGTTGTAGTGGGTTTTCTGGTGGTTGTGCTAGTGCTTGTTGTTGATCTTTTTTTGGTGACCTCCTCTACATCATTTATATCATTTCGTTCTCCCCTATGAGTTAGTCATTCATATAACTATAAAGTTTGGTGTTTTTATTTACAACATGACCACTTACCTTGCTGGTTGCCTGCTGGACTGCCTGTACGTCTGGTCATCAACCTGCAAGAAAATCATCATGCACAACTTTTACCAGAAATTGCTTTGACAAATAAAAATATAAAGAAATATCAACATGCCAACTACTTTTATGAAATATCAACCTCAAGAAAAAAGAGTAATGTGAGGAGAATTCATCCGATAATTCGGAGAAGCGACATTCCTCCGATATCTCTGAAAAGTCGAAATGTTCGTCTGGCGCATCGAGGTCGGCGGCTTGTTGCTTTGATGTAATTCTCGAAGAATCTAGCCTGGTCTCGGCGGCTCTTAGACGTTCTGGAGAATTCCGAGAAGAAATATACAAATACGGAGAGCTGAGGAAGCATTCCTTCAGTATTCGACGGCCACATAGTTAAGTTAAGATTAATTGTAAATAGTTCTGTGAATATAAATTGTATTAAAGTAGTGGAAATAAATCAGAGTGAGTTGGACTGTGTTTTTAAATAAATCCAAGAACAGAACCCGAGTGTGAAATTAAAACATTACAGTAAGATAAATCTTCAAAACAGCTCCTGAAGGTATTTTAGATCCTCCTCCCTTTACTACTACTACACCGGTTCGTGTTCAGTTTTATAAAGATAATCTTTAACATCGACATTAGGTCAACTGCATCCCCAAAATTTTTTTCAGCCACTCAGAGATCATCTCGTGTTTAAATATATTTTAAAATAGTTTTGAATCTTGTTTCCCTAACCTCTCTTGGAAAAAGTGGTATGGATTTCTAGGTTCACCAGTGGCGTAGTACATTCTGGAGTAAATGCACATGCGCTGTCTTTCTTACCTGAGCATCGTATCTGTTGTCTTCATTATAATCTGATCCTGCAGTTTGCTGATAAATGTCCTGATTGTAATTATTGTTTTGCAAATAAACTGGTTTGCCACGTTTTGGCACCTCTTCTCTTACCGAAGTTGCCGATACCACTGGTGATGGCGCTGGTGTACCTCGGTATGTGGTCGATGCTTGGGTTCGAGCAGAATTAGTGTTATAATTATTTTGAGCGTACTCTGTAACAAAGTGATATTTTATAATTATAACAAGTCCTCTTTATTAGCAAATAATACATCATATTTACCAGTATGAATACAAAAAAGAACATATAACTCTATAAATATAAAAATATTAATTTTGTTTTCAAATGAATATGATTATATCAAATATCTACTGTAACTATGAACGTTGCAGGCATACGTATGTAAATTGTCCCATAGAATCAAACAATAAAGAAAAAAGAAAGTGAAAAAAATGATTTTAATAGGTCATACTTTACAATAAAAAATATCTGTCCTTCTATTTAGGTATCACCTGGAGAAACTTTAAAACTCATTATGATAAACAATTAAGTTCATTTAAATTCAAAAAAAGTAATTTAACATTGTTTACAGAGAGGTCATACCTTTCCTAAACTGGATTACAGACGCATATCACTTTCTAATAATTTTAAGCAAATCACTGCAATTCTGGAAAGCCTAGAGATATTTACGAACGTGAAAGAATCATCTACTTCTAATTCTATTCTTAATGATCAATTAGATGTATACAGTAGCATATGAATTATACTACATGTTCTTTATTAATTTATAATGGTTTGATAATGTATAATATAAGTAATTAAGTGATTATTACAAAGAATATATTTGCATTCATTGAATATCAGAGTTTAAAACTATTTGGGACAGGTCTGCTGTATATAAAAGAAACAGAAAGGGTCCAAGTAAGGATCCCTGGGGGACCTTAGAAGTAAGATCTCTAGAGTTAGGATACAGGTTAAACAGAGAAACATTGCGTGATTTCATCCAGATGTAAGATTTAAAGCAGGAGTGGGAAGAGCCATCCAAGGCATAGTTAATGATAATGACCTATGACGGGATAAACCCTAGAATAGTTGTACGATACTATTGCTATATTATAATGGATAGTAGATAAACCATCAACAGCAGGAATGATAGATTTAGGAAGTAATTCTAATAATTCAGAGTTTGCAATCGAGTATACCAACAATTTTTTCAAAATTGTTCATAAAATCAAATCACATTACGTACAAGTAAAAGTAGTTAATTCATTTAGTTTGCCTATTAATTCGAAAACCATCGAATAGGACTGAAAAACAGTTGGTTGTTTCGTGTGATGAAACCAACTTGGTATTTTAAAACATACAGTTAGATTTGTATTGCAAACGATGTAAGCCAATGCATACTAATCGATTCTAATTAGTACCTCTGTTGATTTAATGCGAAAAACAAACATTTTTGAATAGTTTACAATGTAGCGAAACTTTCAGTAGATGTGACAAAAAATTAATTTCGCCAGATTGAAGTGCAACGAGATTTAAAAAAATAATTAAATACACCATAATAATTGTACGTTAAACTCGATAAACTAGTTTATGAAGAAAAAAATCATCTAATTAAAAAAAAGGAAACAATTACCAAACACTTTAACACGTAGCTGATGGTTATTTGTGCCACCTTCTAGTTTATTTTTATGATTTTTTTGGACATTGTACTAGGACTGCCTTTTATATTTCGGGATTGGACAATCCTAGTGTTGCAATCTGACAACTGACAACTCTATCGTAAAGTTTGACATTTTTGAGGTTATACGTACTCAGAACGTTTGGACATACGTGCGCTATGTGTTGTTTACAGTAACTTAAAGGATTTTCGACGTGGATTAAGTCAGCAAGAACGCATGGATGAACTTAATTTAATTTTTGGCGATGAAACTCGATCAAGGACCACTGTTTATCGATAGTATGGTGAATTCAATCGAGGTCGTAGTTCACTCCAAGACGAATTTCGTGAAGGTCGTCCAAAAACAGTTGTTGTTCCGGAAACCATTGATGCTGTGCGCGAACTGATATTGCAAGCTCGTGATGTGACCTATCGTGAGATTGAGTCAACCTTACACATTATTAGGACCAGCATACATTCAATATTGCATAAACATTTGCATGTCAAAAAAATTTGTTCGTGTTGGATGCCATACAATTTGTCAATCGTTCAAAAAAAGGCTCGTGTCGATTGGTCGAAAGAAAAGCTCAAAAAGTACGATCGCGGTGCTTGAAAACACGTTTATGACATAGTAACAGGTGATGAATCGTGGATTTACTCGTATGAGCCCGAAAGTAAACAGCAGTCGCTTTATGGGTGTTTCAAGATGAGCCGAATCCAACAAAAGTTGTTGGCGCACGAAGCACTTCCAAGCAAATGATCACCTGTTGTCTTCCAAGAAATGAGGAAAACCAACAGCCGAAGATGGATCACTCTTCACCACAACAATGCGAGCTCTCACACATCGACTCAAACAACATTTTTGACCACTCAAAATATCGATTTGATGAGTCATCCGCCGTATAGTCCTGACTTGTCACCAAATGACTTCTTTTTATTCCCGTACGTAAAAAACAAACTGAGAGGTCAACGTTCAGGTCAACACCTGAAGAAGCGGTTGCTGCGTTCATAATGCATGTTTTGGAGATACCTCAATCAGAGTGGAAAAAGTGCTTCGACAATTGGTTCAAACGCATGCAAAAGTGTATTGTATAACCTTGGTCAAACTTTACGATAGAGCTGTCAGTTGTCAGATTGCAACCAACCAACCAATCCCGAAATATAAAAGGCAGCCCTCGTAGACAGTAAGAGAGTTTTAAGTTCTTGGGAACACTGCTTCGAACAAATTCTATTCAGCTGAGCTGGTCTTATCGACTACTTAAAACTGATAGAGTACACTGATATAGTCTTCAGATAATAATAATAATATAAGGGCCCTGGTAAACCAATAAGCCTGATGAAGCATAAACGGTACATGTTTGGTCTATTGGGTTGTAAAATCAGTTTAAGACTTATCTACCTTGTGATATGGTTTATTTCAGTATGGTGCGTGAATATTGTGTACTAATTTAAATGTAACTTGTCATTAGTAAATTATATAATTTTAATAGCATTCAGACAGCACTTAATAAAAAAAATGAAATATATGTCCTTGTACCACAATATTGTTTGGATAGATTCTATTAATTCTGGATACTTACCAACGTCTCTGTATAACTCAACATCGTCGTCATAGAGAGCGTAGTACGGTTCGTAGTGATTGTTGTTGTTGTTGTACTGAGTGTTGTTGTAGGCACTGGTTCTTGCTGTCTGAGATGACGTCGCTGCGGTGGGCTGAGGAGCAGCGCTGCTCTCGTCACTAAAGAAAAAGAAAAAAAAAACGTGATAGTATTGGCCCAGCTTCCGTCATCGAACTTTACATATATACAATTTTCTTACAGACTGTACATTATGTACATTAGACGTCATTAATAGTGTCAAAGTATATAAAGAAAAATATTACTGGAAATTTGCAATGTACACATATTGTTAGAGGTGCCATGGAGAAATATCCAACGTCCAAGTAAAATTAGATAGTGGAAAGTATATGTATATATTATAAATGGATTTAAATACAGTATAATTTTTGATGAACGAAAATGGATGATTTATGTAGCTACGTAGAGGAATACGCTGTTTGGGCTAACTGGAGATAGTCGCTCCTCTGATAAGTCCTTTTAATGTAGTAAATTGTTTCATAAAACTTACAAATAAAACAGGCCAACGGAACTTAAGAACAATTTGAATGGCTCTGCCTTATATATATATACATTACAAAATTTGTGGTCAAAGAAGATGAAAAATTCTTTAGATTGGCTGCACCAGTGTTATAAAGGCAGAAATGAATCCATTTTGATATTTGCTGCTTTTGTACACTTGAGACAACTGATTACAGCTCAAAAAAAATATCGTCCTTATGGATACGTCAAGTCATGACTCTTAGTTGGAAAAGAACAACCAGTTGAAGCTGAGTTTCAACGCAGTGTAAACAATGTAAAACCTCAGTAGAACTAAAGCGATTTGGCCGGGAATTTGGGCTTATCAAAAAAGCAAATTTAACTAGTTGGCTCGAAATTGACTAAAAATAACTTGTTAGAAGCTGGAATACCAATATATAACATAGACTATTTTCTGATTCCTTTAAAACTGGTTAAAAGACAGTACTGTTACACAAAAGTAATGTAGTCGATTCATTATGTGTAGCTGATTCTGCACATATGAAAGAAATTTAGACAACCTCTGTGAACTTTTAGATAAAATAAACTTTTCTGTATAGTAAAATATGGTATAGGAAAAAGAGCAGCATTGGTCTAGTAAGAAATTCTCTAAACTTTGGAGTAAAGAGTGTTTTGAGAAAACATCTGATAGACCCAGTTTGTGAAGGCCAGACCTCACAATGAACTATGCCTCAAAAATATTTCTGTGAAATATTTCCATGTTTATTTGAAGCAAAATGGAAAGAAACAGAAACTTGATGGCCAGTTTCACTGCATGATGATTGGGAGGAATTAAACTCTAACCAATTGTAAACAAGTTCTTAGTAAAGAAAAAAGTCTGATGGTTGTTAAGATTCACTTTACGAAGAGTCATCTAGAAATCTAAAATTCTGCAGTTGTTTTGTGTTTGAGTGGCTTTCTGGTTGATTTAGATTATGATTTGGGTCAGGTAGATGGCATTACGATCGGATTCTAGGAATATATATATATATATATATATATATATATATATATATATATATTTGTTTTTAAGTTTTCGCGGGCACTAAATGTATTAGATGGTTTCCGGGAATTCATCCGCGTAGTTGATAACTGATGCCTGCCGGGATCGATGGTAAAATGACGACGTTTCGGCAGAGTCACATCTGCCCTCTTCAGGTCGGTTCGCATAATTCTCGTAGCCTGCTTTCCCTTCTAGTTACTCGAATACTGATATTTTCAGGAGCGCGCACGGTGTTATATACTGTCCATGGTACCCTTGACATACGGTAAATAAGCCTTGGTTATTAGTGTCTCATGCTCCTCGTCTGTTCGTCTCGGTTTTGACTTTAGGGCTCTTTGAATATTTCGGTCTGTAAATCCGTTTTGTCTCAGAGCTGTTTTTAAACTGTCCATTTCCTGTTTGATGTTGTCCTGGGTAGCTAGTCTTTGTGATCTAGTTACTAAAGTTTTGACGACGGCTCATCACCACCCAGCCCAACTACAAGCGCTCCCACTGAGCGCCCAGGGCCAATCACACGCAGCCGTTCACGGTGCCAACCAATAGGCGCCGAGCCGCGACTATATAACACCGTGCGCGCTCCTGAAAATATCAGTATTCGAGTAACTAGAAGCGAAAGCAGAAGGCTACGAGAATTATGCGAACCGACCTGAAGAGGGCAGATGTGACTCTGCCGAAACGTCGTCATTTTACCATCGATCCCGGCAGGGTTCAGTTATCAACTACGCGGATGAATTCCCGGAAACCACCTAAAACATTTAGTGCCCGCGAAAACTTAAAAACAAATATATATATTGTTTGAACATCCAAACATCTGGACAGATTATCACGACATTATTTATTATTTTCTGTCAGGGGTTATTTAAATCTTTAATTTTATCTTGTTAAATATATATTATAGTAACTCCCTATAAAAAGATTCCCACCTAGAAACAATATATTGTCCTATATTCAGAGACTTGCAAACGCTTTAAAAGTTTATTTTTAATTTCCTAAATTACTGATACAAAGGAGGAAAGGACGTCATACAAATGTGAACGTATTTCGTGTTATAGGGTGTTAATAACAATAATTTTTGTTCAATCAATTATGAGACAACGAACTGCTGGACTTTCACTTGTATCACTTTATTATTATAGATCTAGTTTCTGTCATATGGTGTTCGATTCGCAAACTTTCAATAGCTGAATTGATCCAGTTTAAGTTCGTCGTTGTATAACATGTAATAAATAAATTTGAACGATATGTAGGGTAATATTACGAACCGATTGACAATGTCTACATATTATAATGTCTAAATTCGGATGCTGCTAATAAGAAATATGTTTATGAATAAAATAAAATGTAAAGTTGTCTTTGAACAGCAGAAAAATAATACACAGGATTTCATTGGTAAAGACATTAAATAATTACAATATAATAATACTGTTTTTATAGAATTTACAATATATTATATTGAGTCAACAATCAGGGTTTTTTTAGAAAGTGTGGAAAGTAGGACCAGGAGCAGAAGCATAATAGTTCAATAATTAACAATTTAAAAACTTATTTGGATACTGTTTTTAAAGATACAAATTAGTAACATCTTAAGAAAAATACAAAAATGGTAAGAGCAAGCTTAAACAGATTAAGAGATGAAGTTGAAAGCATTTAATATTGCAATAGAATTCAGAAAAAGTTTTTAGAGAAAAAACATAGTTAATAAACGGAATGACAAAGACTCCAGTCTTGAAGATAAAAAATCTCAGCATCATTTCAGTTAATAGAAATATCTTTAAAAAAGTGTGTTGTTGAAAGTGTCAATGAATTTGAAATGAATTCAACAAAGTTTGCAGTAGGACTTTTATGAAAAATTGTCAAAATAAAGAAATAATTTTCTAAAAATTTAAATGTTCCAAAAATTTGTATGTAAGTACTCGGCAAAATTGTTTCGTCTGTTGAAGTTGGTCTGTGTTGGGTAAAGTAGAAGGAGGAACACCCGTTTAACAGTTAACCTTTTTGATTCGCAACAGGTCTGTAATAGATTCTCGTAATTTTCAGTTTCCTGGTTTATTAGAATAAAAACCCAAAGTATCAAAAGTAATTAGAATAATTGGCATATTTAAGTGGCGTTCTTGTATATCTTTTGTGATGGTTCTCTTTACTTTCATGGTTTCTCTAAATCTCTCATTTGTTATTTTTTCAAGTCTAGATATTCCAGCTCATCTTCTTGGATTTTACCCTTTGAAGTGCCATCTTCACAAAATTCATTTATGACGTATGTTATTGTTGTGTGATTTCATAAGTACTTCCCAGAGTTTGTTAATAGTACCGTATCATGTCTTTAATCAGATCTACACATAGAATATATGAGTTTCTCTATCTTTGGCAGTTTTTTTCCATTAGTTGATTTAAACTGAAAATAAGATCGTTGCATGTTCAACATAGTCTACTGAAAGCTAGCTACGATACGCATACGATGGTATATGTTATAGCATAGTATGCCTTCATATACTTAAATTACTCACTAGACGGTAGATGCCACCGACATCTATTAGGTTCAATACACCATAAGATGGTATATGTTATAGCATAGTATGCCTTCATATACTTAAATTACTGACTAGACGGTAGATGTCACCAACATCGATTAGGTTCAATACACTGATTGTTGTCTTACTGTTGTGTATTACATCCAAGTATTTCACTTTAGAACTTGTAATTCAAGGAAGCGTATCTGACGAGAACTCCTGGTTCGAAACGGCTCTCATACGTTGAATGATATAGTTCTAAATATGTGGATATATATCTGTATATATATTTAGTTATGTGTTTTTATATAAAACACTCAACCATCTGTCAAGAGTATGGTTATATATAAATATACTTAAATTACTCACTAGACGGTAGATGTCACCGACCATCTGATCAAGATTTCACTTTAGAACTATGGAAGCGTATATGTTACACGTTGAATGCTAAATATGTATGCACTCGAACTCTATCAAGAGTTGGTATATGTTATAGTATAGTATGCCTTATATATTAAATTACTCACTAGACGGTAGATGTCACCGACATCTATTAGGTTCAATACACTGATTGTTGTCTTACTCATCTATACTTTAGAACTTGTCATTCAAGGAAGCGTATCTCACTCCTGGTTCGATGTGTTGAATGATATAGTTCTAAATATGTGGATATATCTGATATATATTTACTTATGTAAAACATATATCAAGAGTATGGTATATATTATGGCATAGTGATATACTTAAATTACTCACTAGCAATTAAAATTAGGTTCAATACACTGATTGAAAATGTATTTCACTTTAGAACTTGGGAAGCGTATCATATACGTTGAATGAATAGTTCTAAATATGTGGATATATATCTTTTTTTAGAAAGTTTTTTATAAAACTTTCATTTACTTAAATTACTCACTAGACGGTTCACCGACATCTATTAGACAGTTAAAAAAAATATTGGAACATATAAAAGTTTTTTAGAAAGTTTTTTTCTTTCTTTATTCTGACAGTAACGTTCTGATTAAAGCACCCCCAAAGTTAACTTAGAAAACGTTATACTACAAACAATTTCATGAAGTGAAATACGATAATAGTCGATGTCAGGATGGCATTTATTATGACAATACCCTATAAATACTCCTTCTAACTACGTACAGTTGATCGTTTATTCCTACACCATAAATGTCTGTCATGCTGTTCTATCGTGTGTATGTCTAATTTCAAAATAGATACTTCGGTTTAGTTACTGTGTACATATTTATGTATATAACAATGGAGCAGATGTTAAAAATAAGAAAGGGCACAGAGGAATTTTTTTACTTAACTATGACATTTATTTTTAATTCTACATTACAATAAAACATGCAACAAATTTAATAACACAAACAATATTGGGTGTTAGTTTTCCCTAGTCACTGGTATTACCTCTTGGAAAACTTGGACAGTCTCCGTTTATGGTCACGAATGTGACGTTCTGTCGTGACGGCATTTTGTTGTTTCGCTGTAGGTGCTTTCATAGTGGAAGATGCCCTTAACGCAGGTTGAACCGTACTTGAGTGGTACGTATTCACAACAGATTGAGACTTGTGCAAATCGGCATGTTTTAGTGTCCCCCGAGATTTTTCAGTGCTAGAATTAACTGGTTTGACCTCAGTTTGAGATTGCTTCGCGTCTTTAATGAGCTTCCTTGTTGGTACTGGTACGGTTGCTATTTTTTGAGTGGTTACCACACTGGTTGGTCGAAGGGTAACGGGTTTGGTTACGTTTTGCGTTTTTGGAACTACCGCGTAATCGTAATCGTCATCGTAATAATACTCATACTCGTCAGATGGGGTTTTCACGTTCCCTTTCTTCACGTACGTGGTGCTGTTTTTCGTATTCTGTGGAACACCATCTTCAAATTCGTAGTAATAATCACGGTTCGCCGCTATGGGTCGTTTAATAGTTGCTACTAGCTTTTTAGGGGTCGAAACTATAGCCTTTTTATTGGAAGGGGTTGTTGGGTTGGGTTTTGATGAACTTTCGAAATATTCATTTACGACGGTTTTCGAATTTGGATCAGCCTTTAGATTAGCAATGTATTCGTTCTTATTTTTTATACTGCTTTGAATCTCTTGCACCCTAGCTACTACCGGAATATTTTCATTTGCAATCAGATTCACTGGTGAATCCAAAACTTCTTGCTCATCGTCACGGACTTCGTAATTTGGCACCGGCAACTCTCCAATGGTACCGTTTGGAGATAGTGCAACAGTTTTAAGGCCCAACTTCTCCATTGCATCTAAGAGCGCCGTCCTTGGTAATTGAGAAAGTTGCTGCTTGTTCATATGCAGAATACTTGGAAGAGGCTGGTAATAATGGATGACTTTAATTTGTGGTTTCGGTGTTGTCGTTGTTGTAGTAGTTGTGGTGGTAGTAGTAGTAGTGGTAAAACCGTCTAAAAATTTATCGAAATCAAAGTAAGGATCCGCGAAAGGATTATGGACGTTTTCGTATTTGTTTTCAGTCCGGAAGAATTCCGGTGGTGGTTCGTAGTGTTCGATTTCTTCTTCGTAGGAAGAAGAGGTCTCCTCTTCGGTAGATGTTCCATTGTTATTACCTTTATCATCAATACTGTCTTTACTTTCCTCAGCTTCCACAGTGACATTGTGCTCGTTCGAAGGCAGTCTTTCTAATACCCTTGTAGTAACTGTCGTTGGTTCATTTCCATACGTAATGTTGTGGTTGTTTGACGGCAACCTTTCGTACCCTCGAGTGATGGCTTCTGTGATTTGAGTTTGACGTTCCGTGGACGGATCTTTAGGCAAACGCCTTTCAGGGACTACATGACTATGCGCAGCTTCAATTAACACGTTTTCGGGGTTTATAAACAGAGGACGCTCTACATTCGATTTAAATTTGTACGATTCTTGTACCGGAAGTTGCGGAAATGGTTTATAAAAAATCTGACTGGGTGATTTTTGGACGTCTGTCACGTGAGGACCTTTTTGCAGCGAAAACGTTTGGTAATTATTTGGTCTAAAATAATCGGGAACGAAAGGTTTGAATTGGTCACTTTCTTGCGAGACACTGAATTGCGAAAGGGGAACACTAGGAGAGAACGCGATGTTCTTCTGATGCATTTGCAGGGGGTTTCCGATAGAGGGTAGAGTTGGATTCACTCTAGCGGCGTTTTTTGTAGGACGTATACCATGCCATGTATTTATCCCCGGTTGCTGTTGACTAGAAAATTGTTCATGTATTACCACTAATATCAGCCAAGAATCCGGCAAAGCGTCAGCCACATTTCATATTTAGTATTCATAAATCATATTCTCAATGTGATTTTTTTGAACGTTTACTTAAATGCAATTGAATTGAACTGGGTGTATATAATTTACTTTTACCAATGTTCAGAGTTTGAGTCTTTTGTGAAACGATATTTATATTGTTTCCAGCGATATTCGAGAATATAGAGTACGAAAACGATCTATCTTTCCAAGAATGGGAAAAGTTTAAATGTCTTGTAAAATTTTGCGTTCGCTTATCTGAACCCTAGAAGCAAACTATGTTAAGTCCAAAATTTCTGTTAAATATGTTAAGTCTTAACTTTTAATGTTAATTCCTTTGCCTTTTCCCATTTTGCGATATCTGTAAAAACAAAGAAAATAACCTGTTTTAAATCAAATTAAGTCCTCAGCTCGCCCTGAGCTAAACGAGGTTAAGTAACAAAATAGCAGTTTGAGTTTAATATGTTATGTGCACAAATGCACGTAGACTCAAAGATAGGAAAGAAATAACCTTAGAGAAAGTAAAAGGCGACATACAAATAAATATATGTAAAAAAGTCATAAACGGCCTATCCATATCCCAGTAACCCTGTTACTGCTAAAAGAAGAGCTTAGTAAATTTATTTTTTGAATTTAACTGACAATGCTATTCTACATTTTTTCGTTAAATATATATTTTTTGAAATAATAACTACTTTATTTGGACTTAACATGGCTTTGTTTTATTTATTCTAACCCCCCCCCCCCAATTAAGGGCTTAACATAAGTTGAGTCCTGTAAAATAATTTATTATTATATTAACTATGATTAGAAATCACTGCAAAAAATATTGTTTAAATTGTTTTTCTCAAAACTTTGATTTGAAACTTAACATAGTTTGCTTCTAGGGTAATGCAATGTATTTTCCCATTAATTAATTAGCAGCACTGATTATTAAAATATTTTAAAATTCTTTACTGAACGTTGTTTCAGTTAGAGTTAGTTTAAAGAACATTAATTTTTAAATATAATTTGAGAAAAAAGTTTACTAAACTGATACTTGATTTCAAACAACGAGAAATTTCAAAATTTAGTCTTGTGACCGGAATTACTTCCCAAATTTCAAGGCTTTAGGTCTACGTGAAGTACCCAATACTTTCTGTAGAGTGCTAGTAGTAAAATATGTGACATAAATGATAATTTTTTGATTGACTTCGAAGTTGTTTTTTTAAATATTCCCAGGAGACCATAGACCGTATTTAATATTCATTGTAACTTGTAGCTCTAGTAGCTCCTGAGAGCATTTTCAAAAGGGATGATCCTTTGACAAATACTAAGCAGTTGTATTTTAAAACCCCAGTCCTCTGGTAACTATAATTAAGCAACTCAATCAATTAATGCAGTCATCTACAGATAAGTCCACTAATGAAGGAGTTTTTTGTTTGATATAACCGGTTTTCTGCAGTTGAATTTCAGGATAACATTTCACAAACATGGCTAACGCTTTTGCTGCTAGATATTAGCAATAAACAAAGACATCTACGGAAATCAACATTTACCTCCTGTGCACCTGTCTTTTTGATCTTCTTTGGGAATTTAGGTCGTTAGAAACAATTTCGTCGACTTCAATAACATTGCTGGTGAGGGAAACAACTTTAGAACTCATGAAATCATGTTTTAAAAATGCACTTTTCTTACCTGTACTGTTGATTTTGCGTTCCAAAGGAAATTACTCCTATTTTCTCGCCACGTCCGCTATACGTCTGAAACAAATGCATTCAATACTGAAAAGTCAAGGAACAATTAATTTGCTGCTAAGGGATTTCCAGATGTTTCATTATCAAACTGGAAAGCCTTCTTCATCGTCAGTTTGAGAACGTGTTAAGAGAAACAATTTTCTACTTACAGGAATTGCGTTTGAATGTCTAATTCCATCCCGATCTCTTTGTACTTGACCAGACGTTGATGGCTGGCCTCTGTACACTCTCTGTTGTCTATCGCTTTCAACTTCTTCAGCTGGTGGTAACGTTTCCTCGGCCTCTGCGTACAGTTGCTGCTGCTGAAACAAACAACAGTTTTGACACTGGTACAAACGTGGTCAAACACAAATTTGCGTACCTTGATGAATTCTTGTTTGCTCTGCAGCTGTCTGGGTTGACCTCTTGAAGTCACAACAGCAGCTGGTTGTGGTGGAGGTGGTGGTGGTGTGTATCTTGTTCGTGGTTCGTCTCTGTCCCTTTCCCTGTCACGTTCCTTTTCCCTTTCTCTGCCTCTAGAGGATGTGCTGTGTGAGGATGATGCAGGCGATGCAGATAGTTCGAGACCATCGCAGCCTACGTTCCTAGGCCAGTCACACGTTTGCAGTTCATGGCTGGAAAATAAAGGAAAGTGTTACATTTTTGATAAATGATGATGAGTACAAAAACGTACGAGACATATCTAAATAATTTATTTGAATTGTGTACCTATAATTTAGATGTTTCACTCTTTTTAAGTATTGTAACGCCTAGGGATTTAAACTTTTTGATCAATTTCATTTGACGGTGATCAAACAACATTTGTAGGGTTAGATGTTCTTTTTTTGCTCTCGCTAAATCTTCCCATAAAATTGCTATGCCAAAATTTCTGTGTGACTCTTGGGCTATTCACTTGATTATTTACACAGTTTAAGGTGTATAGGCATCCATTTTTAATTGTTATTACTATATCTTCACATTTTTTCTTCTACGGTATCATTAGTTCGTAGTAGGAATAATTTAAACAGAGTGAGCATTTTTGTAGAAAATTTTGAAATGCTTTAATAGGCTTTTCACTCGTTTTAGAGAGATTATGAAAGTAAAAAGAGCAATAATAGACAATATCCAAGAAGGCCAATTAAAATGGAATGGCTACTTACGAGGGATTGAGCACAAGGCTACCCATAAAAGATGTTAAACTGGAAACCTAGTGAAACAGGAACACAGAAAGGCATATAATGAGCGATGATAGAACATAATTTAAGACCAGGTGATGGAATGACAGTTGAGAATCCAGACTGGGCGTAGGAACCCATGCCCTTCATCCCGTTTCCTTCTGTTCTGTGTTTAAATAATATAATACTATATAGATGATATATAGTTATCAGTAAATTTCTTCTTTATATTGAACTAAAATTATTCTAGACATGACTCCTCAGCTTTCAGGACAAGAGTAAACGCAAGTGTGAAGACCGAAGACCTTGTGCTAAAAAATGTTAACAAAGATCCTCCTCCAGCTAACTATGTTTTGTCACGTAAAGCATCGTCGACAAATGCACAACAATAACAATAACACAAAGCGGCACTTGCGTGAATCATTTAGTTAAACAAAGTTATCTGTGATTGCATAACTTTATAAATCAGAGACAACGTAATCCCTACCAGGTACGACTTTACTGTTCTGTCGTACCATTGATGAGGACACGCGCTGATCACTGATCGCCGATTATACGGCGAAATACAGATCAGTGCATTTCTACATTGTCGAGAAGAGAATGATGGGGCATCGAGTTGCGTCGGTGTGCATTTTTTTGCGAGGTTCAAGGTCGAACAATTGGAAGGCTCTTGCTTTCTAACGCATCGATAGTGGCTTTCGCTCATTATTAGAGCGCATTTGGTCGAAAATTGGTTCGGCGTATTCTAGCACACCGAAGTAGGCGCAAGCAACGGAATATATGTTTTGCTTAAAATATAAAATTGACGCCTACGAGGGGCGTTGTCTATACCAAGTACAGGGAGTTCTCAAGTTGAGTCATTTATTTTGACAGCTTTTAGAACTTATAAAGAGGAGCCCAGTTCCATTAGATTTTAAGATCTCAGTCACAATAAATGTTGCTAAATAATAATTCGGGAGTACATCTGTTCGTTAGCTTGATTCATGTTTGAATAGCAGACGTTTCGCCAAGATCTCACATGACATTATCAATGCGTTGTCAGGTAATAGACTGAGAGTTGCTGGGTCCGCGCTCAGGATTTATATGCCTTTGTCGGAGGTTGTAGCGACGCTGATTGGTTGGAGTTGGCTCCTCCCCTCCGCTGTCGTATGGGTCACATGACCAGTAGTCAGTTCCGCGGTGTGTGTTGTGGGATCGGTTTTGCAATATTTGAGTACAGTTTTCGAAGTATTGGAAAGGTGCAGAACATCATCTCTTCGGTTCAGTTGTCCGGCTTTTTCGATTTCAATTGCCTCTCGTACAATCAAAAATTTATTTTGTGACCCGTCTGTAGTTGGTGTGCCATAGAGCAGACGTCGTATGTTTATTTCCGACAGATAATTTATGCTCTTCTAATCTAGCAGAGATTCTTCTGTTTGTTTGGCCGACGTACCTTTTATCAGAGGTTTTACAAGCGATACTATATACAATCTGATTTTCTAATTTGATTTTTGGTTTTGGATTTTTGTCTAGTGGTAGGCTTTCACGGATGGAACAATATGAAGAAACATTTATACGGGAATAAATCCGTTCGTTATATTGATTCATGTTTGAATCCTGCATACGTTTCGACAAGGTCTCAATTGGCATTCTCAATGCGTCGTTACGGTTACCGTATCGCAATTTGGAAAAGTCATAACCTCATAATTTTTCTAAGTATGTGATATTTGATTGAGGTCTGTGTAATACTTTTCGATTGGGTGCAATTCAAACAAATGAGTTGAATTTCGTTTCCAGCCTTTCCACATATGATAAGCCATTACGAACTAGTGAAAGATTTGTTACAACATTCTATACAAAGCATAGAATATAACAATATAATATTGCTATCAATTATATAATATATTTAAAATATTCAGTGTTGACAGATTTTTACAATGATCAAGTCACAGATGACTGACGGATTCGTTTCAATTCGCAACACTTCACACATTAGCTTTCTCGAAGTATTTGATAAAACAAAAGATATTGGGGTGAAAAAATCCTTTGAAATTTGGGTTACATAAATTAGAGTTGAATTGAATGTTACCTATACATGAGTCCCCCTGTGCATGACTCCAATAGTGCTCCACCAAAAACGCAGACATAATACTGGGTACAATCCGTTGGATGAGGATAATAGCCAAACTCTTCTGGGCAGTCAAAATTTACCCTGGTTTTGACTTCTGCTGCAACTGGTACATGCCTGCTGTATTTCCGTTGACTTGACGTTGCCCCTGAAACAAAAAAAGTCTATATGCACAAATTGTATTTGAACTTATTAGAAAATGTGATAAATCTGCTTATAACCAAATTTTTAGAAAACCAAATAGATCAAGATGGAACTTTGTTGCTAGCTGAAGAAAACCTATTTTTTTCAACAGGACAGAACACCTCCACAATATGTCTTGCCCGTATAAAATTGGCTTATGATACATTTCCAGACGAATGGATTTGAAGAAGAGGCGCTATAGAATGGCCAGCAAAACCAACCGAACTAACGCGCCTTTACTTTTTTTATGGGGACATCTAAAAACTGTGGTGTATAAAACTCAACCTCTGAATATTCCTGAATTCAGACGTAAAATAGTGGAGGAGTGTGACCTGATTACACCAGAAACGCTTCAAAAAGTGGGGGAGGAACTCGAGCTGCGACTTTACTATTGCCTTACTAACAATGGGGGACATTTTAAACATCTAATTTAAGTACGAGGTAATTATAATGCTAATACAATATTAATAATGTAAACTGTTCGTTACAAACTGACCTCATTCCAATCAGAAGGGGTATATTCCAGGGAGACTCTCTTAGGCCGCTGTGGTTCTGCCTTGCCATGAATCCTTTCTCAAACAAACTGAACTCGACTAGTTTTGGGTTCAGTCTCGAACGCAGCAACGTACAAGCATTAAAGATAAACTATTTGTTATACATGGGCGACTTAAAGTTGATGGCAGCTACGAAACAGCAGCTGCATGATATGCTTAAAATAGTAGAAGGGTTCTCTAGTGACATCCATATGAAATTTGGCGCAGACAAATGCCGAATTATTAATATAGTTAAAGGCAAAATAGAGCAGGGGCACTTCGAAATGGGAGATGGCATCTCAATTGAATTTATGGTGGAAGGTCATACTTATAAATATCTTGGAATAAAGCAGGCTCAGCGTATTGATCACTTGACCATAAAAAAGGACTTAAGAGCAGAGTTTTATAGAAGAGTAAGACGACCAAACTAAACAGTAAAAATCCGGTTCAGGCTATTAAAATCTATGCATGTTTAGTGCTCAGTTACTCTTTCGGTATAGTTAATTGGTGCAAGACTGACATTAACAATTACAACGAAAAGTTCGAGTTTTACTAACAAAAGCTCAAAATCACCATCCAAAGAGCTCTGTCGGACGTACAACTTTGCCACGGTATGAAGGAGGAAGAGGATTGGCAGATCTAAGCAAACTATTAGATCAACAAATTTCTATTTTGAGTTGTCATTTCCAGAAACTCGCAGAATGTTCTGATCTACACAAAGTTATGTGCCAGGTTGATGACTCAACACCACTGCGACTGACACAAACAACAACACGTCCAACTACACCACCAGACCACTGATAAGAAACTGCTGAAATGGAAAGAGAAGCCCCTTCATGGAAGACTATAAATGATGTCAACCCAAGATTATGTCGACAGTGCAGCTTCGAAGTACTGGTTGATCTTTGGCTGCCAAACATCTGAATCTATCCAGCATATCACAGGAGGTTGTCAAGCGTTCGCTGCAACTGAATACAAAGAACGAGACGATGCTCTGGCAAAAATACTGCACCAGGAACTAGCACTGAAACTTGAACTATTACAGTCGGTTAGATTACCATACTATAAATACAAACCAGAATCTGTTTCAGAAAATGACAACTACAAGCTGTACTGGGACCGCACGATACTGACTGATCGGACTGTTGCTCACAATAGCCCAGATATAGTTTTGGTAGATAAAGTTGCTCGGAAAACAACTTTAATTGACTCAGTGGGACATGAACAACACACGAACTGTACCAATTGTTATGTCAACGACAGGACTAGTCCCAAAACATCTGTTAAACAATTTAAAATACCTCGGTCTGGACGAACATCTTTACCAACAAATGCAATGTCCTTTTAAGAACAGCCCGGACGGTCAGGAAATTCATGGGAAACTGTCGCCACGACTACAACCACGGGCCTGAGAACCTGGCAGGGCTCCCACAGAGCTAAACCCTTTTGATATTTCGGATATCTCGGGTTTAGTGAATTTTCCCCTAAAGGCACGCCATGCTTGCCTTAGAGGGAGTGTGCTACCATACATTGTATGGTCAAATCGAATAAATATAAATACAATGTAAATAATAATTATTTTAATTTCAAAGTTTAAAATGGCATTATTCTGTAAAAAATAATCTGATTTTAAAAAGAGGCCTTTGTATTTAAACTTTTAAAAGCGATATTTTTGTCTTTTTCTTTGAAAGATACTTTAAGTTATTTTGGGTGGCTAGTTTTGAAATGAAAGCCCTGTATATATATCATATATCCGGGGAAGTCGTTGAAAGAAAGTAAGCGTTTGCATTTATAGCATGTGTGAAACTCGAATAAATACGAGAAAGGAACAACGCATTGACTACCAGTTTTTCTGCAAAAACGGATAAACGAAGTCTTTCTGGCCAATTATGTGATCACCTTGATTAGTTTGTGTTGACGTGAAGTGTGCATGTGTGTGCACTTGTTACGCAAAAAAATGCAGCAGGTCAGTAATTTTATCAGTTTAGAAATAGCGGAAGTCTCTGGTTGTTGCACTCAATTAATACTGTCACTTTTACACGACTGTAATATAAATGAAAAAAACAGTGGTCGTTTCAAATTTATATTTATTTCTGATAAAGCGATTTCGTATTTCGACAGCATACGTACGTTTAATAAAAATATTACGTTTAAGTTTAAGCCAATCCTTTTTTAACGATTATTGCTGCCTTTGCTGCACTTAAAGCGTACGTAGGAAGATTGAAGCACCTAGATTAACAAATGCCATATTTGCTGCGGCATGTAAGTTTAGAGAGGCAAGCACTATGGTCATACGTATATCGCAGCTGAAAAAAATTGATCCTGATCTGATAGGCTGCCGACCTTGGTTATTGTTTGGGCGTATAATGCGAATATTACCATTGACATGACAATTGAAATATGAATATTAAGATGTAAGCCTCTTATTAGGTCAACAACTTAAGTCTACAGATCTTCCACAAAGAGGGTTTTAATACGAAGTTAAATATTACTGGGTTGACCTTCCCATTTTAAAATGGTTATCATTTATATCAATCGTTATTTGCGGTTTACATATAGTGGCAGATGTCAAGATTTGTTGTAGCTTGGTCGACATAACGCGATGTCCATGAAAGGTATATATATATATATATTGTGAAATCAAAATCGGGAATGTATCTTTTGATCTTGTAAGCAAATTTGAATTGACTGGGTCAGTAAAGAACAGACAAGATGTTTGCAAAGTTTCAAAACATTGGTCCGGTGAGTGCTAGCAGTGATGAAAACTCCAAACTGTTTAGAGTTAGTCTACGTTAAAAGATGGACTCTCCAATCTCCATAACAGTTAATCATTTAACATCTTTTAAGATACAATCGATTTAAGATTAACGTGTTATATTAAAAGTAGGTATGCTGATTGGTCAATAAAAAACCAAAAGAGTGGTATTCATTGGGACTGACCGATGGAAATGAAAGCTTCTTACGAAATGTATCCATCTATCGCTCTTTTTTATAAAATGGGTGGATACGTTAACATTGAAAAGTGAAGAAAAAATACATTAGAACTACGCAGAATCAACATTATCCAGAGAACTTTACTGGAATTGGAGCTTTGTGTGGGAGGTAGTAAGCGGGAATACAGGAACATGATAAGGAAATGATATAGATGATCAAAACTGGAGGATTACATCTGCCATGAGTATTTTAAGGAAAATACTGCTAAAAATCTAGAGATGGCACTACAGAGATTGAAATAATTATTTCGTTCTTTCTAATTTATGATGTAATGAACAAGAAAATATATAGGTATTGGGGATGTAACGAATGTCCGATTTTCGATATTCGCGAATACGAATGCGAATGCGAATTTTCTCTTCCAAAATTCGCGAATACGAATGCGAATGCGAATATCAGATCAAAATATACTTATTTCGGTTTAATCAAAAATTATAATCGTAATCATTATAGAATATTTTTAATACATAAATTGAAATAGCTGTGGAATCTTTGTTGTATAAGCACAAAATTTTGTATACACCAAACTCTTACACTCAATGCTCTTTCAACAGTTAAGTTGTCATCATATTGGAGTGAACCAAAAAAGATTTTTTGATTTATGAGAGAAGTTATAAGAAGCCAGTATTATTAAACAGAAAAATTACATAATTAAATTTATGGAGTCAAATAAAAACTAAAATTATATGGATTGCCAAAAAAAAGGAATTTTATTGTCATGTTATAACTTATCTTATTTATGGACTCATTTACATATTTAAAAAAAAAATCAGTTTCAAAAACAAAGTGACGAACGAGTCTATACTTTGTATAGGTTTAAAAGTAAGATTCTGCAAGCTTCTATATTTCTGAGTAAAATGAGATTGAATGAATGAGAATTGGTCAAAAAATAATTGACTTATGACGAGGTATGTTTTAACATCCTGACAGCTAATTTCTCTCATTTTGCAAAATTAACTAGACCTAAACACAAATTTCGCTTCATTGGCTATCGCTACTAATTTGAATTGACAGCTGCGAAAATGGTACTAGCTAATGACGATAAAATTTGCATCAATACTTTAAATTAGAGAATGATACATGGCGAGTTCTGCCATATTTGTTGCTAGGCGATATAATAAAAAAGCATAACTTACAATTTTGATAAGAAATTTCATCTATCACAATTGCCAGGCGGGCGCAAAGTAGACAGGTGCCCATGGAGTGTAAGAACGCAAGTACGACAGTTATGGTGCTTTTATTTCAATTTATCTAACTAATGGTGTTTTATAGGCTGTGTCCCATGTAAACACATACAAAGCATTCATTGTGTCCTTACTGGAAATTAAATTAGGGCTTTTGTAGCGATTTTATATTGTCCGATCGCTCAGAGGTCGTTTACAGCTCTGACAAAAGGTGTGCAGCTAGTAGAGTGTTCCACAAACACGATATGTTATATAATTTCCTACCAAACAAATAAAAAAAAAGAACCGCGAAACACCATAAACCGTTTTTTTAGACAAAGAGGCAAGTTCACTAACTATATAATGATGTCTGTCGATTTAGCGATTCCCAACGTAGCAAAATTTGTTATCCGGAGATTTAAAACATAAGCACCTTTATAGTGTAATACAATAATTATTTTTTTACAGATTCTTGGACGTGACCTCCTGTTGTATTTACAAATATTTAAGTTTTACACTTATTTTTAAAACTAGAAGTGTGACCCAAGAAAGTAACAGCATATTTTAAAGTTTGTCAAAGTTTAGATATGTGTGCAATTTTGTTTTTAAAACTGATTTAAAAAATGAAGGCAGCACTCTGACAGCATCAATTGTGGAGAACCTTTATCAGTTGCGGTTCCCTCAACTGATTGAAACTCCAGAAGATTGTAGCATAATTTCATTGACGGGTTTTCGTTAACCTAAGAATTCTGTGTCCTAGAAATCACAAGGAAACGGCGTTATATGCAGTATGACTCCTGATTTTGAGTCTCTGTGACCTAGTTTTCCCCGAAACTTCCAAATCTCGACATTCATTTAGCCATAAAACCTTATATCATGTTATGAAACTGACATCACTTGCTTAATTGTATTTAGCAATTAAATTGTTGCCTGATTACATATACATGTCAGGATTCCAGAAGAAATGTATATATGTTGTGGACATTTATGTCATCATACAACTGTTATCTCTCATTGCAAGTACAAGTTAATACTTTTGAAAGTAAGTTATACAGTGTGCAATGTTCCTAATGAGTAACATCATAATATTTACGCTTTTCATTGACAAACATATTCGCATGAATAACCGCGAATACGAATGGGAATGCGAATATTAAAAAACACGCGAATATTCGCTAATGCGAATGCGAATATTCGTTACATCCCTAATAGGTATGCAATAGGTTGTTTATATTATAATAATTTTGATGAGGAATACCACCTACATATATATATATTTTCTGAGTAAATTTGTTTATTTAGTAATCTAAACACCTATTGAACCTTTTCCACCGATCTCACTGATATTCATCATTATCATCACTGTACTTATCTGGTCTACTTCTGGACATAATTCCTGTCGAAATCAATCCAGTTACTTCTGTTCTTAGTAGTTGCTACCCAACTTCGTCTGTATTTTTTGATCGTTCCAAAATTTTAATTTGTATAACTTAATTTGTGAGGATACATTTTAGCAACAATATCAAATAGTTATTACAATGAATTCTCGTTAAGTATTCAAAGCAATTCAGTTCTCAAAGAGTTCCTTCAAAATATGCCCAATTAAACCTTATTTAGTAACAAATCATTTAAATTTTTCAAAGGATAACATCTGCAATTATAATTACAGCTAAGAATTTCGAACAGCATTAAAATTGATAGGTAGGTCTAACAATGTAAAATGGCTTTGAATTAAATTGAAATTTCCATGTAGATAGTTAGCTTCGTTGGGCAACAATGAGTTATACAATGAAAAAGCCTTAATTATCGCGCAAAGTTGTAAAACAAACGAAAGGTTACGATTCATGTTTGGCAAAGGTTCCCAGCCGTTCACCAAAAATTTCACGATGTTATTGTTTGAGACGTTGAAGAAATTAAGCAAGTCCAAAAACACGATGTTATTACACATCAATAACTATTTATTATATTATAATTTACATCACCGTTCAGTTAAATGTTGTACAAATTATAAGAATTTAGAAATCTGCAGGTAAATGTCATGAGAATTTTTATTCTACGTCTACAATACCAAACGCGAGTAAATGGCGATATTTTCGTTTGCCTATACAAACCTGGGCATTTGTTTATTTTGCGAAATATTTTTTTATCGTTTATATCTGTACTTGATCTTAATAGGCGCCCTCACTTATGTACATGAGATAAGCGAAATCAGACTATTCGACACCTCAAACCCAATATCTATCATAACGAGTAGATCGAAGGATGATTCCATGAAGAATAGGTGAGGAAGAGCATTGAAACATTTTAAAACGATGGGATTGATATTCGACATTCTCTGTCTTTTTAGTAATAATGTCATGATATAGTTGTGAGTGAAACAAAGCTTATGCTTTTGATTTTGTTATAAAATGTAAAGTACAACATTGTAAAAACTTTAATAATTAATAACTAATTGGATTTGATTGAATCAAGTAAATGTCTAAGTTAATAGATATTTTATTGATAATTAATATAGATAAAAAAAACTGAAATCACCCAGTGTATAGTATCAAATTTCCCTTAATTAAACGAATTTTTGGTCTTATCAAAAATATCTAATTTTCTGAAATTGTTAGGTGGAAGTCGTCATGATCAAACGAAAAAAGATTCTTGCAGAGCAGGAAAGTTCCAAATCCCATAACGTTAACATAAAAAATAATAAATAGTGATCCATAATTTTTGAATTACTTTTAAATTTGAATTACTTCCAATTCGAAAATCCAAATAAAAACATATATATATATATATACGTTGAATGATATAGTTCTAAATATGTAGATATATATCTGTATATATAATATTTTTTACAAATGCTATTTTGATGATAAACATTTATCTATGAATACGAGGGTTGCCTTTTATATTTCGGGAATAGAGAATAAAAACAAATATTAATTATCGAAAATCGCTTTATTGTTTTTCAAAATATTTCCCATGAAGATCTATACACTTTTGCATGCGTTTGAACCAATTGTCGAAGCACTTTTTCCACTCTGATTGAGGTGTCTCCAAAACATGCATTCTAAACGCAGCAACCGCTTCTTCAGGTGTCGAAAAACGTTGACTTCTCAGTTTGTTCTTTACGTACGGGAATAAAAAGAAGTCATTTGGTGACAAGTCAGGACTATACTGCGGATGACTCATCAAATCGATGTTTTGAGTGGTCAAAAATGCAGTTGTTTGAGCCGATGTGAGAGAGCTCGCATTGTCGTGGTGAAGAGTGATCCGTCTTCGGTGGTTGGTTATCCTCATTTCTTGGAAGACAACTGGCAAACAAATGGTTGTGTATCACTCAGAATTGACTGTTCTGCATTGTTCTAGTGGTACGGTTGCGACATGTCCAATTTTTCTGAAAAAATAGGCGATCATTTGCTTGGAAGTGCTTCGTGCGCGAACAACTTTTGTTGGATGCGGCTCATCTTGAAACACCCATACAGTCGACTGCTGTTTACTTTCGGGCTCATACGCGTAAATCCACGATTCATCACCTGTCATAAACGTGTTTTGAAGCACCGCGATCTTTTTTTTTGAGCTTTTCTTTCGACCAATCGACACGAGCCTTTTTTTGAACGATTGACAAATTGTGTGGGATCCAACACGAACAAATTTTTTTGACATTCAAATGTTTATGCAATATTGAATGTATGCTGGTTCCACTAATGTTTAAGGTTGACTCAATCTCACGATAGGTCACATGACGATCTTGCAATATCAGTTCGCGCACAACATCAATGGTTTCCGGAACAAGAACTGTTTTTGGACGACCTTCACGAAATTCGTCTTGGAGTGAACTACGACCTCGATTGAATTCACCATACCATCGATAAACAGTGGTCCTTGATGGAGTTTCATCGCCAAAAATTAAATTAAGTTCATCCATGCACTCTTGCTGATTTAATCCACGTCGAAAGTTGTAAAAAATAATCGCACGAAAATGTTCAGGATTTAAATCCATTTTTTGGCCGAGGTGAATCCTTTAAGTTACTGTAAACAACACATAGCGCTCGTATGTCAAAACGTTCTGAGTACGTATAACCTCAGAAATGTCAAACTTTACGATAGTTCTGTCAGTTGTCAGATTGCAACACTAGGGTTGTCCAATCCCGAAATATAAAAGGCAGCCCTCGTAATCAAAAGTTTCAAAAAGTAATAATGCCATAAAAAATGCAATTGTTTATGAAAATGTTACAAAATAAGTTTATATGATTTTCAGTGATCGTAAAATGAAATTAATGAAAAGTTAAAACAGTCATTTTTGGTAGCTCTATATGACTTTGTTATTGTGTTGATAAAATGTGAGATTCAAAGTCAAATTTTTTTGTGTATGTGAATAATTTTTAAAGTACGCTTTCGAAAAAGTGAAAAATTAATTGTTGTAAAATATATTTGTTGGGCAGTATTATTGGTCATTTATGTATCTAAATGTTACCTGAATTATTTAATTCATATTTAATGTTTTTATTATATAAGTATTCACCTAGGGAAATCATACGTTTTTTAAAACAATTGCTTGCTGTTTAAGGGTGTTTTTATAATAATTTACGAGATCTGCAAATGATTTTTAAAAAAATGATCTGCATTCCGAATCAATTGTCAATTATAATTTTCGAAGAAGGCGACTGGACTAATGCGAAATAAATTAAAAAATTCGAAACATGAATTTGTACAATTAATTTTCATAATTTCATAATTTATTTTGTACATTTCGCAATAATTTTGGCCGGTAGTGACAACCATGGCTATACGTCATGTTAATTGTGGCCTGCCGGTACATTTAAATTTTATAACTTTTTAAAAATTTAGAAAACGTATTGGTCTCTCAAACCGTTAACCATAACGACATAAACTATGAATTTAAATTCAGATTTATAGCCTTGCCTTGCATTATTTAATCGTTTGAACAGTGTGTTGTCGTCGGTATCACGTTTCAACCCATGTTCGGTATTTCCAACATCAGTATCATAGATTATGACCAGCCTTCGGTGGCTGTTGAATCGAGATGGCGCTCTAAAAATAAACACAAAAAGTGACAGTCTCAAAGCGCAACTCAGTTTGAAACTGGAATTTACTGATAAACCCCATGCTGATTAACAATGCGATTTTTTTTCAGTCTATGCTCCAGTAGGTGTACGCTGTAATTTATTCTCCCAATAGAAGATTAACAAAACAAATAAAATTCGAAATCTGATTAGAAATATCACGTTACATATTATAGGAGTGGTTCATATCTGATAAAACAATGCGATGACTCGAGAAATGCGATATTCTGCGCAGAGCAATTGTTATAAAAAGTACAAAAACGGAATGCTGAACATTGAGCTAATTATTATTGTTGTCTGATATCATCGAAATCCTATCAATGAAAAAGTTCAAGTTCATTTATCTTTGTGTTTGATATTCAAGTTAGTTAGAGCACACCCACAAGGAATTCTTCGTCATTACACTTACATTTATTTGCGGAAATCTTTTTTTATTTATGCCCTCCGTACAATGCTGAAATGCCATGCGAAAGTTAAAAGTATGTCAATAAAGAAATGCAAATCTATTTTAGCATTCACCAGAAGAGAATTATCCTTTTTCCAGAATTTTTCAATGCAGTACTATACAATATATTGTGAAATGCAACACAGGTGGCAAAACCTGGAATGACGTCTGAAAGGCTGTCAAATACTTTCACCACCTGTTCTTACATCTAAAGCCACGAAGGTATTACAGCACTCCTGGACATGTAAAGATGTTTCTAATGTAGTTTCCATAAATCTGGTGTATAACCACTACAGATAAATATCGGAACGATAAAAAAAAACATAACAGCACTTAGAGCCTAGGACCTCAGACCAGAAAGGCTGATATATTCTTTTGCACGAAAAAATTTTCAAATTTCTAAACTGAAATTTTAATTGGGATAAAAACCCCATTTTTATTTCTTTATTAAAAAAAAGAGTCCCTATAAGTTTTCCTTTTTCTGTATATTCAAAGATTACTCAAAACCAGGTCAACTAATTTAGATACTTTAAACTGAATTCAGTTAAACAGTGATCCAATATTTACCTCAATGATATGTCATAGACCGTTCTTCAGAAAAAAAAGGTATTTTACAGATAAAATATTGGCAAGGAGGTATTAATCAATAGTTAATAATCTGAATACTTAGTTTGTCAAAAAATATGAATTTTGCAGAAAAGTGAAGTAATTAGAACTGGACTCAATTATGCCATATAAAAATAAATCAAAAAATAATTTGAAAAATGAGTAAAATTTAGTTCCAACAGAACGGGAATTATATGGAATGGTTAGAAGTAAGTAGTGAATTTATTCCTTTTCTTGCTAATGATATACGAATCTAATGAAACATGAATAAATTTATGAAAGGCTGCCTTTTATATTTCGGGATTGGACAACCCTATTGTTGCAATCTGACAACTGACAGCTCTATCGTAAAGTTTGACATTTTTGAGGTTATACGTACTCAGAACGTTTTGACATACGAGCGCTATGTGTTGTTTACAGTAACTTAAAGGATTCATCTCGGCCAAAAAATGGAATTAAATCGTGAACATTTTCGTGAGATTATTTTTTACAACATTCGACGTGGATTAAGTCAGTAAGAGTACATGGATGAACTTAATTTAATTTTTGGCGAAGAAACTCCATCAAGTACCACTGTTTATCGACTGTATGGTGAATTCTATCGAGGTCGTAGTTCACTCCAAGACGAATTTCGTGAAGGTCGTCCAAAAACAGTTGCTGTTGAGGAAACCATTGATGCTGTGCGCGAACTGATATTGCAAGATCGTCATGTGACCTATTGTGAGATTGAGTCAACCTTACACATTAGTGGGACCAGCATACATTCAATATTGCATAAACATTTGAATGTCAAAAAAATTTGTTCGCGTTGGATCCCACACAATTTGTTAATCATTCAAAAAAAGGCTCGTGTCGATTGGTCTAAAGAAAAGCTCAAAAAATACGATCGCGGTGCTTCAAAACACGTTTATGGCATAGTGACAGGTGATGAATCGTGGATTTACGCGTATGTGCCGGAAAGTAAACAGCAGTCGACTGTATGGGTGTTTCAAGATGAGCCGAATCCAACAAAAGTTGTTCGCGCACGAAGCACTTCCAAGCAAATGATCGCCTGTTTTTTCGGAAAAACTGTACATGTCGCAACCGTACCACTAGAAGAACGCAGAACAGTCAATTCTGAGTGGTACACAACCATTTGTTTGCCAGTTGTCACTCTTCACCACGACAATGCGAGCTCTCACACATCGGCTCAAACAACTGCATTTTTGACCGTCGTATAGTCCTGACTTGTCACCAAATGACTTCTTTTTATTCCCGTACGTAAAAAACAAACTGAGAGGTCAACGTTTTTCGACACCTGAAGAAGCGGATGCTGCGTTCAGAATGGATATTTTGGACATACCTCAATCAGAGTGGAAAAAGTGCTTCGATAATTGGTTCAAACGCATGCAAAAGTGTATAGATCTTCATGGGGAATATTTTGAAAAACAATAAAGCGATTTTCGATGATTAATATTTGTTTTTGTTCTCTAATCCCGAAATATAAAAGGCAGCCCTCGTATTAATATAATGAGACAGCAAGTGTTAACGAACCAAAATTAGCAAATCCTAGTTGAGCCTGAATTCTACACCAGATCTCGCCTATGTTGACTAAGTGATTCTTCATCCTTAGATATATAGAGCCTATTGAGAGATATTGAGATATTGAGAGATATATCGGCCTATTGAGACAATGTTTGTCTACGAGATTATCATAATGTTCAATACATAGCAGGTTGTATTTCATACTGTTTTAAAAGGCTGAGCATTCATATAAATCACAAGCAGGGTTTCGATAATGCAACAAATAGTCTGGAAACCTATTCTGGTGTTCAGATAAAAATAAAATAAAAATATGAATCTGCAATTGTTGTCCCACTAAACTTAATAGGTGTTTAGACAGTAGGATACTTTCTAGGTGGTCTGTAGTATTTACATCCACAACTAAAATTTGTAAGGAACAAATCTTGTTCTAAAGATTTTGAATCTGAAATATGTTTTCTTCACTCTAATGTATCTTAGTCAACTAAGCACGTTATTCGTTCGCGATCTGATTTACGCACAATAGAAAAGCAAGATGATATAATAATGGAATAGAATTGACCCAAATAAGTAGAGTGTGATTCAATGATGATTAGCGCAAGTAATGCTTACAAATATATCGAAACAATTCAACAAAGCGCTCATCAAATGACATCATTATATCAAGGTTAATAGGATGGGTATAAATAACTAAAGAGCAAAATGCAATTTGACATTTCGTTATCGCAAAAAAATTGCAAAGAATATTATTTCAATTATGCAGATGTCACGATGGTTTCGTAGATGATATCCTGTTCAAATGGTGATTGTTTAAAATGGATTTGAAACTAATCGTAGGCCACGCCATCTAGAACGGGAATTTTATGGAAGGTTATGACAATGAATGATAAAATTTAAATGACAAATTTACGGCAGAGAAAACCAAATGTATATAACTGCTTGACAGATTTGTTTGTACATATGAAGACTAGTTAATGGAATTTTATTAAATTGTTTCTTTTTTGTAGCGGTAGCCCCTGGTTTATGATCCAATTAGAAGATACACATAAGCCTCGACTATTCGACTCCTTCTTAGATTCCCATATCGACAATGAGTCGGTTCCTTACCCTGACGAAGGAAGTGACCAAAAAATTAAACAGTGAAGTTCAGTCATTACGAAAGAAATGAATGAGGAAGTATATTTCTGAAATTTTTAACAGCGAACCATCCACGAGAAATAAACTCCTTCTCCAACAAAATACAGAACACAACAATGAAAAACAAATTGTACAATATCAACCTTAAATTCATTCACTACAGAGTGACCACAGGCTAATAAACACAAAAAGGAAATAATGCCGCTGTTAAAACAGATAACAAGGATAAATGTGGAGAAACAGAAACTAGATGTTTCAATGTCTAAGTACTTCTTGGGAAATAACACCACAGTTTAAAGAAAAATTGCTGTATATTCCAAACGTATCGGGGTCTAGGTCAGACCCCGTTGTCAATTGTTAAGAAACTATGGATAAAAAAGGCACAATTCTAAGATGTAAATTAAAATATTTGACAATGTGTATTATTTGATTTCTGACGTAACTAAGAGAATTTTATTTGTAATATACAGGGTAGCACAGAAATTTCTAAAGATCATATAATCATAAAGTTCCTTTCAAATTGGAAGAATTTGAAAGGGAGATCTTCAGAATTTTATGTGGCGCTTCTAGGTGCGACTTGGTTATAAGATAGTGCATTCGCCAAAAATGCTACCAAAGAACTTTGTTGATTCAGTGATTCCATTAAAATCATAAGGGAAAACCTAGGAAAAACCTTATGAACTATCCCGATATTGGGTTGTTCACAAGGACATGACCATTAGCAATTTTTTCCTTAATCATCGGCAACCAGGAAAGACTGAATTCTACGGAGGTAGTAGCGATACAATCGTTTGCATTTAACAAAATTAAAGCAGACTCTTTTAGTTTTCTTTTGGTGTTGTGTAACTGAATTTTGAAAATGTATTTTATGACTAAGGTCCCAAGCATGTTCGCAAATTTTGGATTTTTCAAATTGTCGTTTTTTTTATGTAATTTTTGTGTTCGTTTATTCGAACATTCAGAGGTCTAGAGGTTTCTCCAATATAGAATTTATTACATTCACAAGGGATTTTATAAATGCAATTTTTTGTATTTTGAGTTGTGTTATTTGGGACCTTGGTCATAAAATCCAGTTTCAAAATTCAGTTATATTACACAAAGAAGAACACAACACCAACAGAAAACTAAAAGAGTGCTTTAATTTTGTTAAATTTAAATGAAAACGATTGTATCGCTACTATCTCCGTAGAATTCAGTCTTTCCTGGTTGCCGATGATTAAGGAAGAAATTGCTAATGGTTATGTCCTTGTGAACAACCCAATATCGGGATAGCTCATAAGGTTTTTCCTAGGTTTTCCCTTATGATTTTAATGGGATCACTGAATCAACAAAGTTTTTTTTTGTGAATGCACTTATAACAAAGTCGCACCTAGGAGCGCCACATAAAATTCTGAAGATCTACCTTTCAAATTCTTTCAATTTGAAAGGAACTTTATGGTTACATGATCTTTAGAAATTTCTCTGCTACCCTGTATATTACAAATAAAATTCTCTTAGTTACGTCAAAAATCAAATAATACACATTGTCAAATATTTTAATTTACATCTTAGAATTGTGCCTTTTTTATCCATAGTTTCTTAACCATTGACAACGGGGTCTGACCTAGACCCCGAAACGTTTGGAATATACAGCAATTTTTCTTTAATGTGGTGTTATTTCCCAAGAAGTACTTAGACATTAAAAAATATGCCAAAAATATCGTTCAGAAAACAACTAGATGTTTCAAATATTGAAACACTTGAAAGAGAGGGGTGGAATTTGATAATATAAATACAAATGCGATAAAGCAAGCTAAAGAGCAAGCTGCGAAAATGGAAAACTCTAATGCTGAAAAACTGAGACAACATACCAAAATAATTTTTTTTGACATACGGCTTGGGAGAAAATATAAAAAAACAGATATACGCAGTAAAGAAGACTGAGCTGGATTGCCTTTGGAAAATATGCTGATGCCTGTGCGTTTTAGAGTATTAGAGCAATGTGTTCTACCAATTCTGACATAATCAGCTCAAAAGTGTGTCTGACCGAACACGCGATGAACAAACTACGAGACATTGCTGTCAACCAGACACTGAACCAAAATACCTAGATAAACTTAAACTTCCTACCATTACGCTATAGAATAAAGACAAATATTCTCTAACACGATTTCCAAAAAACGTGAATGTGTGAAGTACTGGAAATTCATATAGGTGATTCACTCTTTGGAATTTACTCATTTAGTAGTTTACCATGAAATAACTAAAAGAGGAATTCAGTACCTTCTTATATACTCTGGCTTGTAGGCGATATCTCTGGAACCGGTCATATATATTGTAGGTCCTCAGATATGAATAGACCTTGAAAACAAATTACTTAAGACATATAATGCATTTAAAGACGCGCCTGTGTTCAGAAGTATTTGATGATGACATAACATCTAACCTTACAGCACAATCAGTGAACAAAGCAAGAATTGTACAAAGAGCATTGGAGCGCCAAATGTTGGACATAACACTTAAATATCACAGAACAAACATCTGGATAATAAACACAACATACCACAAGAAATAAGCTAGGATGTTCAGGGAATGCCCCCAATGACTTTCTATCACTTTATCAAACTGAAGTGAATTGCAGAGGGAGATCTATTCACGGAGAAAGAAGAAGGAGTGTGATTAGATCAAATGAGATAACCAGAGTAGCTCGGGCAGTACAATTACAAATACTAATTTACTACAGATAGAATTGGGGACGGTGAATGAAGAAGAAGAAATGCTACTGACAACATTTTTTGTGCTGTTCTGCATTTCTTTCCACTTCTTCATCAGATTAACAATTTTTCGAACCTTCAAGGTTCCACTAATCGCTAGGCGGATTTGGCTTTTCAATTATTCTGAAATAAATGTAGGGCACCAGATCACACAGTACTGGCATTTACATAAATACCACTAACAAGCAATAAATAGTACCCGGCAACATTTTCTGTGTACCACGATTGTTGCATAATCGTCGGGTTAAAGATCAACGATCACATGAATGGGTTCGATTGCACAAAATGATCTCGCTCGCAGCCCAATTCAGATTTAGTTTCGGGTCAGTACACAATATATTTTTCATGGATTTATAAATGCTAAAAGCAGAAAGTACAAATCAATGTGATATTATTATCCTTCACCTCGCAGGTCCGCCAGGAATTCATTGTTTGGAGCCGTGTTATTAGATGATATCGTGATCACATTCACTCCAAAAGGAAGGTTGTATGATTCATTAGAGAAATTGATATTTTCATGTAATTGTAAACTGAACGCCGAATGTGTACAACGTACGCACGACTTGATCTCATTGTGGAGGCAATTACGGCCAAATGGGCACCTTTAACTGCATGTCAGCGTTTAATAACACATGCTCACCGAGAAAAAAATTACCCGCCGTGCTTTTATTTCATCTCACGGTTCAGCAGGTCCTGTAAGAAAAATTATTACCTGAAAAATGCATTGTTGTTAACAACCTCTTGAAATTACTACAAATGAAATATTACTGCAGCAAGAACTTATAGGAATAGGTGTAAGATGAATTTTATGAGAAAGTGTAAGAAGTTTTAGCAAACATAAATCGCATGAAAGACCAATAGGCTTGGACACGGACTTTTTTCTGAAGATAGTGAAAGGTTTCTCCCACCAATAAATTGATTACCAAATTCACTTGGCACTAAGCTCAAAATATCTTCAAAAGTATTACACACTACATAATTAAGGGTTAAACATCTGAACTTATCAAAATCGAGGTTAATCTATACAGAGAACTTGGCTCTGGTCATTTTATGCTTAAAGTAAAAGTATATATTCCGAAGAAAACATGATTTAGGTGAAGCTTAACAACCTTCAACAAGAATCTGTACAATTCCTTTATAAATGGAGACTAGTCCTAAAATTAGGAATAGGGAACCAGGAATATATGGGAAATAAAACTAGTTATTCATGATGCAAGAAATCAATAGAGCAATAAGAGAAGTGGAAAAGTTGATGGTGGAAGCCATTACTTTGTCATATATTATCATTATGATTGTAGAAAAACGAATTACTTTGTTTTATATCAATAGTTTATTTATTTATTTAATAAATAAACATAAAAACCGTGACTAGTTTCGACAATACTATGTCATTTTCAAACGGAAACAAATTCATGAATGACGACAAAACATTTTGAAACAGACCGAAGGGTCTTGTCTACAACAGTAGGTATGTGTTAAATTCTCGGAAGGATTACATAAATATAACATTTTTTATGTATAAGAATATTACATAGAAACAAAGTGGTAAACTGATTAAAAAAATTTAAATATATCATTTTTTATTATTAGTTACTTAAAAAAAATTCAAGTAGGATGCTATTTTTAAAATCTACCTGCTCGTTAAGTAGTAAATTGTAAGAAACGGAATTATTATGGCTTTTGTAAATTTCTATGTTCTCAAGTGTTTCAATAAATGTCTTAAAATTGTTATAGTGAGTGATCTCTGTTTCTTGTAATTTAGGAAATGTATGCCCTCTAGTAAGAAAATGATTTGCAAATGTTGAGTCAGTTTTATTTAATCCAAAGGAACGTAAGTGTTCAAGATATCGAATCTTGTAATTTCTACAGGTCAAGGTAAAAGCCATTGCACTCTGAACATTTCAGTTTATATACTCCAGATTTCAAGAACTTATCACTTATTTTATCTTTGGCGTTAAAAATATGATTTGACAATTTTGATTGGGATCTAAAACTAACTTTAATATTATGTTTTGTCTATTCATTGGGTTTTCTCTCCTCCAAATTTTTTCCTGTAACAGATAAGTATTTAAAAATTGTATATGTAGAACAAAGTGTAGTAAGGCAATTTCGTAAAATTGCCCGGATTACTGGCTGTCTGTACAGAGATTCTTCCTCACAGTTTTTCTGAGAGAAAGAGATGTCTATAAAATGATCAACCAGTATTCCTGTATATAAGTAATGTATTGTATATTGGGTAATACTTATCTGCGTATGGAGACGTTTCAATTCCGAGTCTGGAGTCGTTGTCAATCGTTTAGTGTTGTTTTCGAGGTTTTTTCTAAAAAAATTTGACACTGACAATTTTCAAAATTGTCAGTGTCAAATTATTTGACAAACAACAAATTCAAAATCAAAGCGAAATTTTTTTAGAAAAAAACCTCGAAAACAACACTAAATGATTGACAACGACTCCAGACTCGGAGTTGAAACGTCTCCATACACAGATAAGTATTACCCAATATACAATACATTACTTATATACAGGAATACTGGTTGATCATTTTATAGACATCTCTTTCTCTCAGAAAAACAGGAAAAAATTTGGAGGAGAGAAAACCCAATGATAGACAAAATAATTCAAGACCTCCTCAACAATCTTTTCGAAATTATTTAATATTATGCTTTGACAGAAGTTTCGCTATTATCTCACTTGTGGTTCCAAAATAAGTAAGGCTAACGTATTTAAATTGAAAATTGTTATCTTTGATTTTTTTTTCAATCAATGTTCAATTTAAATACGTTAGCGTTACTTATTTTGGAACCACAAGTGAGAGAATAGCGAAACTTTTGTCAAAACATAATATTAAAGTTAGTTTTAGATCCCAATCAAAATTGTCAAATCATATTTTTAACGCCAAAGATAAAATAAGTCATAAGTTCTTGAATTCTGAATATATAAACTGAAATGTTCAGAGTGCAATAGCTTTTACCTTGGTATGACCTGTAGAAATTTCAATATCCGATATCTTGAACACTTACGTTCCTTTAGATTAAATAAAACTGATTCAACATTTGCAAATCATTTTCTTACTAAAGGACATACATTTCCTAAATTACAAGAAACAGAGATCATTCACTATAACAATTTTAAGCCATTTATTGAAACACTTGAGAACACAAATATTTACAAAAGCCATAATAATTCCTTTTCTTGCAATTTACTACATAACGAGCAGGTAGATTTTAAAAATAGCATAAATAAATGAATTAGTGATATAAAACAAAGTACTTCGTTTTTCTACAATCAGAAGTGGAAAACCAAACATCCTAATTGGTGATCTACATACTTGGAACCCTGATGAACATTAAAAAGAAAACCTATCTATGATGCATGGTTGGCGACATAAAATAATGGAGACTAGAGACAAAAAAAGAAACAAAGAAAATAAAATAAATGTTATGAAAAAAAAAGTGAAATAAGGGAGGCAAAAGGTGATGAGTTAAATAAGTATACAGGAGGAATCAGATCATCAGAGAGACCTAGAAATGTAAGAAAAAAAAGGATTGAATCACTGAGAAAACTGTTGCTGAAATCTGTTTATAGAAGATACGCCAGAATTATTGATCATACTGAGAAATGCAGGAAAATGAACTAAAGGTGGAACCGATGATAGAGCTAGTTAAGAGCTTTAAAAGATATGAGAACAACTGGACCGGAAGCAGAGCAGGAGGTATTCCTATTTTCTGCGATTTTAAATTCGCATTTTTATTCTTTTCATTTTTTTGAGTTATATTTTACGCCAATAAGTAGCTTAATCATACAGATAGAAATGAATATAAACCGATCAATAACAGAAGAAATAGTACGAAGATGATTTGGTTTGCACTTCTCAAGAGAAGGAGAAATGATATCTGTCCCAAGAAAATATTATAATCCATACCGCCAAAACGGACGAAGAAAGGACGACCGTGGAAAATCCGGAGAGATGAGTTAGAAGCATTGACTTCAAGAAACATAAGGAAATAGATGATTCGCTAGAAAATATTCAAAGTTGGGGACGAAGCAATAGAGAGAGGAGTAGTTAGCCGTCATTAAAGAACAGGTAGATGTTCGGACGGAAAGAGCTATTTGCGAAATCACATGATGATTAAGAAAAAGGCAATTAAATGGCAAATCCACTAAGGATTCAATCACACTAAAAGGTTATTATTAAATGATTGCCTACTATGAACTTATCAGAAAGAAATAATGTAAACAAAGCGTAGAGCATAAACAATTATCGTAAAATATTAAAGTTTTTTTAATTATCTGAATAGTTAATTAAGCTTCACTAAAAATATATTTAACTATTGTTTATGATAGCAAATGTTACGCAAAATTTAGAAATTAGCACGTACTTCCAAGCATATGTCTATTTGTATGTTTTGTAATATTTCAAATTACTAATAAAATTAAAATTACCTGGTCGTACTCTGTGATTAGAAAAAAAAATGGTTACAATAAATTGGCATGGACATTGACAAGTTAAAGAGCTTAAATTATAGAATCTGTTATTGCGTCAATGACCATAAAAATGATTATACAGATGACTAATGTAATTCATTAATTCTAATAACTGAACATCTTTCACCGGCTTGTGTAATTTTCTGCACAGGGTTACAGAGATTAACATGTTATGTAAAAATGTACCATCAATAAAACAGACAGAAGATTTGTTGGATGAGGTATTGATGTTCAATATAAGGTTATTCAAACTTTGACTTTGTGGTATCATTAATAGATGTAAATGAAGATTTGTTGCGCAAAACATTTGGCGTGAAACCAAATGCGTAATCTCCGTTCTACTTTTTAGGTGCTTCAGATTAAACCGTCTAGTTCAACGTTAATAGAAAGAATAAATAGTGATTAGTTCAAAATCTAGAGTATCATAATCATAAACAAAAAAGGTAGAGCAATAAATATTTAGGACTTTCGGATAAAATAATGGCTACATCTCAGTAGTAAATCAAAAAAACTTACAAGAGGTCATTCACGTTGCAGTTCAAAAATTTTCCTTTTCAAACTATAAAAATATTTTGCAATAATTATTGACCTTGCCGAAATAAGCTAATTAATCTGATCAAGTCTCAAATTATATGTCTTCAATAAGCATTTGAAGTTTTTCCTTTATGGCAGATGTCCAAATTTTGACATAAAGGCACACTTTTTTATATTTAAAAATATCATTCCTGGCGTCAGCTAAAAATGCTTTCATAAAATAGTTAATTTACGTTAGGAAAATTACCTACATTCTGGATTAATAATAAGCAGAAGTAGAAATCACCAGTTATACAGTGATGGGCAAATGTGTGGAACCAAGCAAATATCTCTGGAATTATTAGAGATATCAAAATGAAATTTGGAAGGTGGATACTGCAGTAGATTGCCTATTTGTTTCCAATTTTTTTTTACAATTTTGAACTTCCTGCTTTACCGAAAGTAATGCCGATTTTAAAATTTGCAATGAAACACCCTGTATAGTATTTTAGTTTCTGATGAAAGATTTTATTGCGAATACAAAAATATCGAGTTTGATATTGTTTACTTCAATACCTACCGAGATATTAAAAGAAAAGTAACTAAGGAAAGGAAAAATTCGATGGTAGCTAAAGGCGGTTCAGATTTCATTTACGCCCGATATAAACAAACCGCTCGGTAAAGATTTGTATTTTTATTGGCCAATCGGTGGCATTATACCGTCACAGCCAACAGCACTGCTTGTTCCATAGTCGAATACACGTGCGTTTGTTTAAATCAGGAGCAAATTAAGTCTGAATCACGTTTAGTAGTCCATGAAATTCATTGCAAAAGTGATAGTAGTAGTAGTAGTAGATAGTTTTATTTATTTGAACGTAAAAAGATTGAATTGTTTTAATTTGATCGTAAAATGGCAGAATTAAGTGAAAGAGAAAGAATAGAAATATTAATGAAGATTGGGTATGGGGAGAGGAAAAGGACGCATTAAGAAGTTTGTGACCTTTTTAACATTGTTCATCCGAATACACAAATATTCCGTTAAGTAATGACGAAAACTTTGCGAAGGTACGACACCAGTGGAACAGTTAGCAATTTACCAAAAAGTGGACGGTTAAAAAGCGCAAGTAATGAAGGTGTAGCTCAAAATGTTGCTATATCTTTGGAAGAAAATCCTCACTTACCAACTACCGACCTCGCCAATATGCAAAGAATTAGCCGTTGTTCAGTAGGAAGGATATTAAGGCGAGAAAAATATTATCCATACAAAATTCGCCTCGTTCAAGAACTCTCCGAAGACGATTTAGACAGACGTTTGCAATGTTGTGAAACCATGATGGTTATTTGTAACCGTGATAATACTTTTATAAGAAATGTGGTGTTTTCAGACGAGGCTACATTTTGTTTAAATGGTACGGTTAATCGACATAACTGCCGCTACTGGTCGCAAAGTAATCATAATTGGGTACAAGAGTCTCATACACAACATCCCCAAAAATTGAACGTTTGGGCAGCATTTATAACAACAGAATCGTGGGACCCTTCTTCCTACAAGAAACTTTAAACGGAGATAGGTATTTACAGCTCTTAGAGACACAAGTTATTCCGGCATTGCAGGTAAATGTACAATTACCAAATAATATCTGGTTTCAGCAAGATGGAGCATTGTTCGAGATCATTTAGATAGGACATTTCATCACAGATGGATTGGAAGAAGGGGTACTTATGAATGGCCTGCACGAAGTCCCGAACTTAATCCACTAGACTATTTTTCGTGGGGTTACTTAAAGTCTAAGGTTTATGTTGATAGACCAAATAATTTGCAAGAATTAGCTGCAAGAATAACTCAAGACATCCAGAGAATTACACCAGAATTAATAGCTAATGTTACTAGAAAATTTAGAAACCGACCTGCTTATTGTCAAGAAGTAAACGTTGCTCAGTTTAAACATCTAATATATCATGTTTAGTTAAGTTAACTTTTATTTTTTTTTGGGCAGAATAGACTTTGTAACGTTTTGGTATTCCTGCAATATATGTCGTTTTATTTCTATTGTGGTGTTATCGCCCAAACAAAACATAAAAGTAATCAAGAATATGCTACAAACAACGTTTAGAAGACAATTAGTTAAGTTAAGTTTCAATGTTTTGAAAATCACTTCTTCAATGGATATTAGATTTTTTCTTTCCTTAATTACTTTTCTGTTAATATCTCGGTAGGTATTGAAGTAAACAATATCAAACCCGATATTTTTGTATTCGCAATAAAATGTTTCATCAGAAACTAAAATACTATACAGGGTGTTTCACTGCAAATTTTAAAATCGACATTACTTCCGGTAAAACAGGAAGTTCAAAATTGTAAAAAAAACTGGCAACGAATAGGCAGTCTACTGCAGTATCCACCTTCCAAATTTCATTGATATCTCTAATAATTCCAGAGATATTTGCTTGGTTCCACACATTTGCCCATCACTGTATACATTACTGCTAGTATATGTATAATATAGCAATACTATAGCCTTATGCCTCGTGTCAGTATTTATTATTTTCAATCTAGACAGAAATTGTATAGCTGTATTAATTTCAAAGCCATCGAAACTCAATTCGCACTAGCAATTGGTGCTGGAGTCATTAATTTTCTTTGGCGATGACCTTTATGTCGAATGCAATTCAAAATAAATCATAACTTAATGGTATAGCTCTGATTCGTTTGACCTGTTTACATGCAACCAAATCAGAAAACTCGTGTTCACGTCAAGAAAACTCACGAAACGATGTTATCTGACCGTTGTATGCCGAAACCGAATAATAAAAGTTGCAAAATCTAGCTGATCCTATTGAGATCAAAGGTAATTGGCACCTTTTATCTAGTGAGATTTTGATGAAATGATATTAAATCATATAATCTTTTACGTGGCATTACGCAATTATGGTTTTCACCAATTCTGTTGCGAGCGGTTTGAAGAAAGCCGATGACGCAAATCTCCATAATAATTGGCAGAGTCACGCCCCGAAGATGAATAGGTAGCATCACCAGGCTTAATTATGAATTATAAATATTTACAACGAAATTACAATAGCTGATTTGCGCGTTTTGTGATTTTTGTATTGGCATTTGACGCAGCGTTGACACAATTGACCCCATGACACCGTGAATTATGTTTTCAATTTTCAAATCGTTAATCAAGAGAAAGAAATATAACGAAAACACAATGGTAGATTCTGCACAAGAAGATGGTCGTAAGTAGTGATTTACGAGATCGCAAAAAAACAGGAAAAATATAAAAAACGAAAAATTGTAAATAAAAAAAGTTAAAACAAGCAGGCAAAGTAATATAAACATTTGAAGACGCGAGATGTAAGACCGACATCTAGGATTTTCAAGAGAATCAGTACACAGAGGTTCCGAATCTGGAGCCGTTCCGTGTAATTACTGTTCTCCCTTAACTCCTAGGACAGAATGTTACGATAAAATTTTTCAGGTTACTTCACCTGTCAGAGATATTGAATACTCTCTTCGAGGTGTCATTCCTTTGTACGCAAGACAATATATATTATATATAAATATAATATATATTGTTTCTGGTCGTGAACCTTCATCAGTTGCGCTTCCTACAGTTGAATGTCCCCTCGAACACTTCTTTATGCATTTGATGCATTTCGTTAAATTTGAAGACGCGAGATGTAAGACCGACATCTAGGATTTTCAAGAGAATCAGTACACAGAGGTTCCGAATCTGGAGCCGTTCCGTGTAATTACTATTCTTCCTTAACTTCTAGGACAGAATGACATGCACTTAAAGTGGTATTACTTCTTTATGAACACGAACAAATTTTTCGTGTGACAGCATGTTTTTGCAATGGAAAAAACTAAATATCCTGCAACAATATAATTTTTGGAAGGTGCAGCACCAAAACCAATTTATGAGCGATTGTTTAGAAGTGCATAAGATCTCTTTACCTTCAATTACAACAGTAGAAAGATCGGTTGCTGAATTTAATTGTATAAATTTTGAAGATACACGTGAAGGACGTTCAAATACTACATACACTATATAGTTCTGGAAGATCGTCGATTAAACGAAAGGGCTTTAGTGGACGCTGTAGGCATCTACTATGTATTTTGGCTGCAGTTTTGTGCTTCAGGAAGCTGAGTGCACAAATGGGAGCCGCATTCGCTAACAATGGAACAAAACATTTGGAGGGTTTCAGAAAGATTAAAAAGGAATTGGTTCATCGTTTTATGACTAGGAATAAGAAGTGGGTTCATGAGGCTAAATAATTGGCTGAACCGGATAGTGTGAATCAACTTAGGGTTCAGTTTTGTGGGATACAAAAAATATTTGTGGATTACCGGTAAAACAATACACTAAGATTCTTATTGTAACCAATTGGATGTAAACAATCGTGAGAAAAGCCCAGGTTTTTCATAAACAGAACGCACCCGCTCATACAGGTAAAAAACATCGCAAAACAGTGAATTAAAATACGAATTGTTACAACATCCACTTCTATTTGGTTGTCTCTGACCTCTCGCTGTTGTCATATCTAAAAAAGGTGGAGCCTTTTTTAATTTCAGGAAGAAAATAGTACCCCTAAGGGTGAAAATTAGTGACACAATTACATATTTGGGTTTTATAACCACGTTTTTGAATCTCTACAGTCAACAGTAAAAAAGGTTGCGTAAATTTTCATAGTAAAATACTTTGCCTTCTAGTATGTACGCAACAAGATTCAATAGTAAAGTTATTAGTGTACCGGTCGTATAAATATACGTAAATGTTGAAAAAAATCACTGTAATTTCCGATAAAAATGTACTTATGTGCACAATAATTGTACACTTTCCCCTCTATTAACGATTGACCTTCTAATCATTACTACCCGTTAGTAGAAATCTTCAGGTTAAATCATTTTAAATTACATTATGCAAATGATGTTTAAATCGTTGTTTTGTAACATTGCTATTTTCGAAATAAATTTCAAATACTGGCACGCCATGAAAACGTTTCACTCAAAAATTAAATTTCGACAAAATAAAATATTCAAATACCAAGAGGAAGTGTTACACAAGACATATATATCTCCAATCGATAATTTTTTATGTAAAACGCTGATTTAAATCGACTTATAAATTTCAAGATTATTATGACAAGAAATACGAATTCGGTTACGTAGTGCATATATTTGTATAAGTTAACAACATGTCTTAAATCACTTTAGAGCAAAGTTATTTAACACTCATCTTTACATAGTATAAAACAAAGTCGGTCGCCGCCCTATGTCCATCTGTACTCTTAAATCTTTTAAACTACGCAACTGATTTTAATTCGGTTTTCATCAATATATACAATGAATCATAAGGAAGGTTTATACGTATGTTTAATATTGTATTGTGCTAATTTCTTTCAATATGACGATAATTATATAATCAACGTGTCGCTGCTATACTCGCCCAGCGACTGTTACATGAGAGAGCATGGCGCATCATTCGGATTCAGTATCGACATAAACATGGTATGTGCCGTGCCAATACGTATTATTTTTATTTAATATTATACCGATTAGTTAATGAAACAGAAAATATGGCAACATTAATTCAACTTGTTTTCGTTCTATAAGTAATCAAAGTAAACATTAACTTGTTTTGAATGTATTATTTTGATATAGTTTGGTTTAGCAAAGAAAGCGTTATTTCAATGTTAAATTGAACAATTTTTTGTGGGTATTTTTCAATTGTGAAGTATCATTCATGTTTGTGTGATGGAATTATTCACAAAGTAGGAGTACCACGATATACGTTTTGAAAGAGGAAGCCCACTGTTCACAAAGAATACTTCTATCAGATAGAGAAGGTACTGTTTTGTGTACTCTTTCGATACCTATCATACCCGTATGTTATTCGGAAAAAAATCAATAATTTTCAAGTCTAGAATGTTAGCGTACCTCTACAAAAGGTATTTGGTGAATGTGTTCTAGCCAGATTAAATAGCAGTGACATAACACCTATCCACTAAATTATCTTTAGCAGCAGCAGTCCTATTAGCATACGCCGACATACATCCGTTCTTCCAACTTGTGTGTAAACGGCATACTTTTCCTGTACAGACTTTATTATGCAACATAAGTCTGAGTGAAGTCTATGTATAAACATGTATTTAAAGTGGTATTACTTCTTTATGAACACGAATAAATGTTTCGTGTGACAGCATGTTCTTAAACACTATGTTATCTTTAGCAGCAGCAGTCTTATCTATCTTAATTCCATTCTCTGTTATGGGGAATTTTCAATTTCAAGCCTGGATTTGTCCGTCACTGTATTTACTAGTTGTAAGTCATTCTTGGATATTCACTGAGATTTACATTTTTATGTGTTTCTTGTATAATTTGACGTGGCAGTTTATCTGACTTAAATTAAGAACTATTGTACAGTTTTGCTCTATGATCTCTTTTCTACGTGTCTAGAATTCTGATTCGTATATGAATGGCTACAAACACAAGGTACACTGTAGACGCAACGTTTATGAAGCGATGCATGGAAGCAGAGCATGAAAGAGAATAGAGATGACAACAAATAGAACCCTGGTCCTAGATGCAATTTCAGGGAAATAACAACGTACAGTAATTGACTGGAAGACGGAAAATAAACAAACAAAAAATTCACACAACGATATCCCAGGGGTGTCACATCTACCAGTTTCAGGTGGTGTATTCCTGCACTCGAAAAAGACCCCGAACTGTTTTTGAATACAAAACTGAACCAAATTTTATACAGACTATGCTGAACAACAATAAAGACAGTTTTTATGATAAATCTTTGTTATGCTTATATAACATCTAGATAAAAATAAACAAACTGAAACATTTTGGTGTATTTCCCTTACTTATTATATTGTTAGAATCATATTTTACAAACAGAAGGCAGTACGTTGAGTGCCGTAGTTTCAAGTCCACAGAAATTGTGTCCATATCGGGGGTTCCTCAAGGCTCCGTATTGGGGCTACTATTATTTCGTGTCGATAACCAATTGCGCACAAACGTTTCTACACCTTCGTTGTCCTCAAAGTGGTTGCCTCCCAGTTCTTCTTTAAGTGGCCCAAACATGTGGTAGTCACATGGCGACAAATCAGAACTGTAAGGCGGGTGTTCAAGGGTTTCCCAATGCATTTTGTTCAATTTTCCTTGAGTCAATGCAGCTGTATGTGGCCGAGCGTTGTCATGCAACAGAATCCCACTTCGGATAGACATATCCCGCCTACTTACTTTGTCAAGACCGAACAATATTACAGATCTTGGTGTTAGTTTTGATAGCACACTAAATTTTAATTTGCATGTTGGAAATACTGTACAAGCAGCTTATAAAAGTCTTAGTTTTATAATTCGAAACTCTGAGGGCTTTTAAGACCCAAACACTCTGATTTTACTTTACAACGCCATTGTGAGATCTGGGCTTGAATACGCTGCTTTGGTTTGGAACCCGGGTTATAAAACGAGGGTGAATCAAATATGAACCGGACTTTTGTTTTAAAAATTTTATTGGTACGATCAATACAAATTTTAATAAATATTATTTTTCTACATAGTCTCCTTTCTTATGTATACATTTTTCCCACGGGATCGGAAGTTTTTTAATACCTTTCTCAAAGAATGAAACTGGTCGTGTCGATAACCAATTGCGCACAAACGTTTCTACACCTTCGTTGTCCTCAAAGTGGTGGCCTCCCAGTTCTTTTTTAAGTGGCCCAACCATGTGGTAGTCACATGGCGACAAATCAGGACTGTAAGGCGGGTGTTCAAGGATTTCCCAATGCATTTTGTTCAATTTTCCTTGATCAATGCAGCTGTATGTGGCCGAGCGTTGTCATGCAACAGAATCACACTTCGGATAGACATATCCCTCCTCTTTTGCCGATAGGCAAGTTTCACTTGTTGGAGTAGTTCGCAGTAATACTCAGCATTAATTGTACGGCGTTCGTGCAGAAAATCGATCAGCAGTACGCCTTCAATCAGCTCACGAATTGCGTAGATATTCGCCTCATTGATGCTTGTCGTGGGACGGCGTGCATGAGGCTCATTTTCCACTGTCTCTCGGCCATCTGAAAACTTTTTGTGCCAGTCGTACACTTGGGTCCTTGAAAGTGTTTCATTGCCGAACTGTGCAGATAGTCGACGCAAAATTTCAGACGGTCTAACGCCCTTCCGCGCCAAAAATTGGATAACAAACCGTTGCGCAACAGACGTATGCACCTATTGCTCTGACATGATGCTACTAACAGCGCATCGACTACGCCTCGCCAAACCGACGAACTCCCTTCTTTTTAACATCCCTACCTAACATATATCGAGACGTCACGCCACTCGAATTACCTACAGGGCGAGAAACAGAAAAGTCCGGTTCATATTTGATTCACCCTCGTAAGTACAGTGAGATGGTCGAAAATATTCAAAGGCGATGTTTGAAATTTCTAGCTTTTAAAATTGACGGTTCATATCTTCCCATAGGTTTTCCTCAATCTGAGCTACTGAAGAGATTCTCGCTTCTTAGTCTGCACGATCGGAGAAGAGTTCACTCAGTTGTCTTTGTAACCAAGTTGTTTAGAAACCAAATAGATTGCAGTGACATTTTACATCAATTACCTATGCTTGTTCCTCGACCAAGCTCGCGTACTGATAACACATTTTATTTACCGAAACCAAGAACTAATATTTTAAAGTTTTCACCTCTCTTATTTTTTATATTTCTATGTTTTGTCCCTATCCTATAATTGGTCTTTGTACTGTTGGATAGTGTAATAATAAATAACAGCAGTTATGTTAACAAATGATAATAAGAAAAAAAAATTGTTATGAACAGTAAGCTTAAGGTGGCAAATTAATTTTATCAAGAAGTTCATTAAAAATAGTAAGCTGTTATTGAAGAAACATTTTTGTTACATTTATCTTTAAAAGTTACTGCAAAAATTCAGATGGGTTCTCGTTCTTTTCTTGCGTACATATTCTATGTACAGCATCCGGAATGAGTTCTAATTATTTACTTAAAAGTATCTCCCACAATAAAGCATAACTGTTGTACTTGAAATGTTGCAAATTGTGCAATACACCATAATATGTGCTACTTCCTCCAATATGTTTATAAAAGGGTAAAAGTTATTTGGTCCAAATCGTGATTGTTGATTATTCGAACGTGCGAGGTCATTTGAAACTTAGGTGTGGTAATAAATGACCTTCCATTCGCTGTATCCTTATGTTTTCAATTGTTGTTTTTCGATAGCAGCATTTTAAAATATCGCTCCAGAAACAGATGATCAACCGGAAAGAAACAAAAGTCGACCCGTAACGAGCCAGTTTCGCTACGTACGCATGCAGCCATGGAAAACTGCAGATCCGTTGGTGTTTTAAAAGGATCGCATGACATTTTCATAAGGATGTGGGTTGACAATGTCACGGCAATTAATTTGACGGAATTTTGACCTCACAACCGTGTTCCGCGAATCCTTTTCGACGACAATACGCTGGGATTTACGTTTTTTGTTAGCGAAAAGCAGAAACCAGATGATGCACTAAAGGTCAGCTATTTTAAACTGCTCTGGACCACAAAGAGTTTTTTATAAGATATTAAATGATAAAATTATTTATTATATATGTTTGGTTCAGATGCAGAGAGATTTTAAAAATGTATGTTCGTCTTTATTAGGAGTTGGAAGGTCAAAAGTGAAGTTCAGCAACCTCTTTTACTTTGACGCAGCAGAAAGTATTTTGTTCAATTGTTTTCTGGAGGAAAGTTCTCTCTTATCACAGTTTATTCTAGGCATTTTTAAAAATAACCCAGACAAGATACAAGTCAAAAAGAGTTCATTTTGAATTTATTTCAAACATCTAGTCAAGAAGTTCAAAAAGTTACTTTTTGAAGATAAAATTTTCTTAACTAAGAGGTCCTGAAAGTATCAGTTTATTTGACTTGTAAAGAATTCGGAAATATGAGATCATGAAGATGTCATTTTTCTGACTTCTTTAAAAAGTCGGAAAACAGAAATCACAAATAAGTCTTTTTTGACGTTTTTAAGGTCGAAAAAATCAAAAACAAGTCTTTTTTAATGTACTTATGTTTCTGTTGTGTAATGTATACATAAATTTGTGTCATAACTTACTAGTTTCAAGTGTACATGGTTCTATTCGACATCTAGAAAGAACTGATCTCAGAGTGCAACTTTTTTCTACTCAAAAATGACATACAGTGATTAATACAGACTCCAGATTTGGAGCTGAAACGTCTCCAAACACAGATAAGTATTCCACATTGTACAAGAATACTGGTTGATCATATTGTAGACATCTATTCTACAGAGACAACCAGCTGTAACAGCAGTTTTTCGAAATTGACTTACTATAATTTGTTACCCATTTACCAATTTTAAATACTTATCTGTTGCCAAGAAAAAAACTGAGAAAAGAAAACCCTAATGGAAATGCGAAATAATCCCAATAAGAACAACAAAATGTATTCGTATGAAATAAAAAATAGTTCCTTAGGAAGTCAGAAAAATGACTTCTTTAGAAAGTCAGAAAATGATTTATTTATGGAATCTTTTAAGTCATTATGAATTCAGATGGAGCATTCGACGTCTTGAAGACTTCTTAAATAATTCATTTTGACTTAAATAAAAACTCTTTAAGAATTCATAATGACATCATTTCAAAAGTGGCAAAGGTGTCATGTTCTAGGTGACAACTCTTTATCACTGGAAATTATAATGAAAAGGAAATTTAAAATTAGAATGTTTCAACATTTTAGATATGTGCAACTGAAGAGAATCTACTGTTTTTGATATATAGGATAACATAAAAATTTTCAAAGATCATATAAATAGTAAAGCTGTCTAGAAATTGAAAGAGCTGTCTTTACAATATTACAATATGTGGCACCACTAGGCGTGCAAAATATTGGATTGTGCTTTGTCACTGATCCCGTTTAAATCAGAACAGAAAACCTATAATAAACATCATGTCCTAACATACAGAGTTGTTCAAAAAGACAGGGGTATTCTTATTTATTTATTTATTTATCAGAATGTTTACAATACTTATACATTTGGTATAATATAATAAACCCTGCAGAGGTAAACTCAGTTACCTGTTCGCAGGTCTCATAATCTTAAAAATAAGCTTAATGATAATTTCCTATAAAATCTTATTATTAATATCCTACAAATTTAGTGTTGTTGAAATAATTATGTGATACTAATATATACTTTAAAGAATTAGAATTTATTTCGGTTACTCCCTATATAATTTACTATCCTGCTATTTGAAATTTTAAATATTAGCCAAGATCCATGGTTTTATTTTCTTTTTGACAGTGTTAAGGTTTTTTAGAGTTTTCAAATCATTTGGTAGGCTGTTGAAAACATTAATAGCTTTAACATAACTATTTTTACTGCTTATAGTTTTATTTCTTTTTGGAATCATAATACTTCTATTTCTTGTAGAACTGTTGGATTTTATAAATTTATTCTTAAACGTGTCATAATAGTATTTAAGAGACTCAAAAGCAAAGATTTGCTTCAGATTTAGTGTTTTTTTTTCGATAAAAGTTTGTTTTTTATATATAATTTTCAGGAGTTTATTTTGTAAACGTTGCAATAAAACTTGTTTAGGTGAATAAATCCCTCCCCAAGCTATGTTACCATAACAGATAATACTATGGAAAAGTGCATAGTATAACATTATCAGCGAGTCTCTCAACATAATATTGGCCATTTTCCGAAATATAAAGACTAAGTATTTTGTTTTATTTATTAAATACTCAACATGCGTGTCCCATCTCATTCTATAGTCAAAACAAATTCCTAAGTATTTACAACTTTCTACCCTTCTTATTTTTTTGGTATTTATCTTAATATTTATATGGCGGGGAACACTATTGCAGTAGTTTCCGAATGTCATGAAAACCGTTTTATCAACATTTAGAGACAATTTGTTTAAGGCAAGCCATTTATTTATCAAATTAAGATAGTAATTCATTTGCGTTTCGACTGCATTCCATGTTTTTCCTGTTGATATCACAGCCGTATCATCAGCAAAAGATAATATAATTCCCTCTGGTATATCAACTAGTAGGTCATTTATATATAAAATAAATAGCAGGAGACCCAAGATGGTACCTTGTGGAACACCTGTTTTAATTTCACTGAAACCACTTACAGTGTCATTTATTTTTACTCGCTGATATCTACTTGTCAAGTAGCTTGAAATGAGTTTGAACGCACTTCCTCTAATTCCATATTTTTATAATTTATAGCTAGCTTTGGCTAGGTCAAGGAATGTAATAGCAATAGGTTCACTTTTATCAAGTTTTTCATAAATTGTATTAGTAATAAAATTCAGAGCATCTTTTGTACCAGTATTTTTCATGCAGCCATATTGCATTTTTGATAAGATTTTATTCTTTTTAATGAAATCGAGTAGTCTGTGGTAGATAATTTTTTCAAAAATTTTTGCTAGGTTTGATATCAAGGATATTGGTCTATAATTTGCGATATTGTCCCTATTATTAGCCTTATATATTGGTGTAACATCAGCTAGTTTGAGTGCCCCAAGCCAAATTGCTTTCTGTATACTTAAATTTATGATGTGAGCAAGTGATAGTGCTATATGTCTAGATAACACTATTAGAGTTTTTGCATCTATATTATCAACTCCACCATTTTTTAATTTCAAATTTCCTATAATATTTGTTACTTCATAATAGTTTGTGGGTGCTAAAAAAACAGTATTGGTGATCGTTGTGGGTAATTTAATGTCCTCATTTTGTGGAATTTTGATTTCTTTGCTAAGCCTAGATCCAACAACACAAAAATATGAATTCATGGTATTTGCTATTTCATCTGGATCTTTAATTTTACGTTTGTTTTCATCATATATGTAGGTAACGTTGTTATGTTTTTTACTACTTTTACCAAGCTTTATTATTATTATTATTAATAATTGCCAGAAAGTGTAAGGAACGCTTTTATTTAATAGAATTGAGTTCTTTTAAGTTTTATTTTGCTTTTTTGTGCTATATAATTGAAGTATGAAATTGCATTTTATGGCCCGACCATGTTCATACATTTTTCACTTATCATTCATCTATATAAAATTTATTTTTATTATTTTTGAGAGTTGTGAGTGTTTCTGGTTTAACAGAGTTTAATTTATTTCCTGTGTTAAACCAGGTTATAGTATTAAATCTCTTATATTTATGATTTTTTGGGAATAAAACCACACATCCAATTCTGTATACTTCAAATGTTCCAGATGCTTTAGGGTCTAAATCAGACCCTTTCTCAGTGGCAAGTATAAAAATATGAAATTAAAGGAATATTAATAACTTCGTAATGATAATAATTATAGAATTATTGCTATAATTGTCTACAGTTGGAATCAAATGGAAAACTTTCTTTAAATATAAAATATGTTATTTTTGGCAACATCGAAAAAGTTGCTATTATTAGTGAAAATTATAAAATGGTTAATTTTTTAAAGCCAAAACCCATTTCCAAAAAAGAACATAAAAGTAGCTTAACCAAAAACAAAAAATTATATTTTTCTGCCACAATTAAATACTTATTTTGCAGTAGGCGCTATGTTAAACAGGAAATAAATGATATTTTAATAATTAGGCAGGTAGTATTTAACTTTTGCCGTAAAATAGCATTTCTTCCTTTTTAGTTAAGTTTTTTAGAAGACGTTTTTTTTAATATATATTTATTTATACATCATTATCTAAGGAAGCTGATGAGCCGTGTAACAACTGTCTATTATCAAACAATAAAAAATCGTTTATAACATTCAACTATAACAAAGAACACTTAAATCGAATCGATTTAGAAAATTAAAGAGCATAAACGCCCGCAGTTGCACCAGTAAGCGTGGTTTTTGCAACATCAATAATAAACAACCGACTTTTCATATTAATTGAGCAACAATATATTGTCTGATATCGCAATTATGTTTTCACATTATAAATTCCATCTTATTAATATAAATAAGGCACTTCCTTGAAAACTCAGTTTATTATTTAGTTGGATACACAAGCGATTGCAGCAAAGTTCTCTAGGATAATATGCAACGAAATAGGCGTGGCAAATCATGAAGTGCCTTGATATTAAAAGTTTTAAATGAAAGTAGTTTTAGAATAACTTCAACGATCTTGACTAGTTTTTTTTCTTGGTCGATAAAATTTGCACCGAAATGTTTGCACTGCATCGAGCTGGGTTTGTTACCAACAAGGTTTTATTGCTGTGGCAAATAATTTTAAATATATAACTATTATAGGAGTTAAAATGACTAATACGCGCACTATTTCTGTTGTATATTCAAACAAAATTCACTACGATTTCAAAATTCAAAACATAGTAAACCAAGGACAATATACAAAACTAAACAAAGATCCAACACCTTCTATAGAAAACAAAATATATCACTTACTTTACAACCACACACATGAATATAAAGAAAAAGAACGTAAAAAATCTCATTCGACACTGTTCAAAACCGCCACATTTCTATGGGTTACCTAAAATTCATAAACCCAACATTCCATTAAGACCAATTGTCAGCTTTATAAATTCTCCATGCAGTTTCTCTTAAAAATTATTTCACCACTTACTTGTAAATCTAACTTTCATCTTGCTTTATTGCTTTATTGTCCAACAGTCTCCCATTTACAGGACAATTTAAAGATACAACATTGAGGTACTAACTAGATGATTTATACTACATGCAAAAATATCACAAAATTTGCATATACGATTAAAATTATTGCACATAATATATATTGGTGATTTCAACAAAATGTTTGTTCTGGCTATTGGTGGCCTTAGCGCTAAGTGTTTCCTTGAGTGAAACGTAGGTACATTAAAATTAATTTGATTTAACAATTCCGAACAGTCTACCATATTATTTACTAATTTAAACAAGAATACAACAGATACACAATTTCTCCTTAATTGCAAAGAAGGCAGCTGAAAACGTTCACATAACTGATCATTAGGAATATTCCTTTCTGGATATAATCCATCAGTTTTGAGAACCAAATATTTCAGGAATTTTCTTTGAACCTTTTCCACACGTTTGCTGTGAATATCATAGTATGGATGCCAAATAATACTTGCATATTCAACTTTAGAGCGTACGTACCCAAAGTATAATGTCCTCAATGCGGAAATATTAGCAAAGTCTCGGCAGTTTCTCAATATAAATCCATAGGACTTTAATGCTTCACATATTTTTACAGATATGTGCTCTACAAAGGATAATTTATCGTCAAAGATGACTCCCAAATCCTTGATACTAGTATTTCGCTCCAACAGTGTACCTTGACTTGAGTAAGGAAATTTGATGGCTGACATTTTTCGAGTATATGTCACTACATTTTTTCGCATTTAGATGTAGATTATTTCTATTGCACCAGTTTTCTATAGCTATTAATTGACTCTGAATATTATGACAATTATTTAAACATTCTATTGTGGAAAAGATCTTGAAGTCATCAGCAAAGCATAACTTTTCTGTCGATATTGTATTACATAAATCGTTAATAAACAAAAGAAATAACAGAGGTCCTAAATTCGAACCTTGAGGAACTCCAGATTTAGCTAAGTATGATTCCGACCTGAAACCATTATAAGTCACGTAAATGTATCTGTCTGATAAGTAAGACTTGAGGAAATTTACTGCTTGGATAGAAAATCCAAATCCTGATAGCTTGTTTAACAGAATTCTATGATCAATTCTGACAAATGCCTTACTAAAATCTGTATAGATCACGTCTACTTGTATGTTGGTGTCCAGTGTTTCTGAGATATATTGAGTAATTGCTACCAGGTTGGTTGTTGTAGAACTTTTATCAATAAATCCGTGCTGATATGGAGATATCTTAACAACAGCGCGCATTTCTTAGAAAAATTATCAAATATACAATACAAAAATACTTTCACACTAGCAAGTTTTGACATTGTAAGTCTATACACTAGTGTTCCTGTCACCAAAACACTTCCCATAGTAAAATAACGATTAGAACATGATTCTTTACTAAATCAACGTACACAATTGTCCATTGATAGTACAATAATGGAATTACTAACATTTTGTACATATTTTCAACTTAATGATGACTTCTATCAAGAAGATTTTGGCATAGCAATTGGTTCCTGTCTGTCTCCTGCTTTAAGAAACAGTTTTATAGTAAAATTTAAAGAATAAACAATTTTCTCAAAACAGATTAAACCTTTGGTTTGGTGGCGCTATGTTGATGACATATTCGTTAATTGGGAACATAATCTTGAAGACTTAAATCAATTACTTAACGAAATAAACAACAAAGAACAAACTATTCAGTTTACATTAGAAATTGAACAGAATAAAAAATTATCGACTTACACTAACATGTATCTCAACTTTGACTTTAATCATCCAAATTCAGTAAAAAGAGGTATCATCAAATCCCTATATGACAGAGGAAAAACCAACTGTCCTGACAGTTATAAATTCAATAAAACGTTTATAAAAACTGTACTTTCTGCCAATAATTACCCAGAAAAATTTATTAATAAAGAGTTTAAAAAAATCGAATTCCAAACGATCGCTAACAACCAACACCAAACAACACTGACTCCCAAGATAATCACATCACTACACACAGGGTCTCTCAGAAAGACTTAAAAGAGTGGGAAACAGATATAATATGAAAACATCAATTATATAAAACAAGAAGTACACTAAAATTAATTCTATCAAAAACACAATTCAAAATATTGAATTTATAAAATCCCTTGTGAATGTAATAAATTATATATTGCAGAAACCTCTAGACCTCTAAATGTTCGAATAGATGAACACATAAATTACATTAAAAAACGACAGTTTACAATACTATTTCTAAATTCAGTTATATTACACAAAGCAGAACACAACACCAATATTGTTAAATGTTAAAACCCCCGTGGAGTTCAATCGTTCCTGGTTGCCGATGATTAAGGAAGCAGATATTTGATATTAATAATGCAAATAAACTTTAGCAGGTATTTTCGAAAAATTGCCCATCTTTCTTATTCAGAAAGAAAGTCTTCCTTAATGATGTTCTGGGACACAGAGAAATATCTGGAATATGATCAAGCAGTCTTGCTGTTTACAAATAAGTATAATCTTAAATGATCTAAGAATCTAAGACTGGAGTCATTGCTACTTACTGTGTGTTAATTAGGCCTTATATTTTGAAACATTGCAAATAAATAAAAAAAATTATATTTGCCAAATAAATTTGATAGTGACAGTTTGACTAACTTTGCAATTGCTTTTGTACTTTTCAAGCTATATTTGCTTCCAACCTCTGTCCAGCTGAATTGGGACGATACGATCACCAGACAGTCAAATTTCTTAAGTTTCCTCTGCATTGAATTATCTTATTTTATTAAGATTTTAGGTCTTATGGTAGCCCTTTCTACCATAAGGTTCCTGGTTAGGTTTGATTAGTTCACATGTTTTTTCAGGGGAATGTACAGGAGTTATTTTTCCTCTTCGCTACAGGTCTTGACGACCCAGCGATATATGCATGACCACAAACACAAGGTACACTGTTGGAACTTTGGGCTGTGTTAAATATTTACGTGTGTGTGAGACCAAGGGTTTTAATTTCATAACTATTTCGTAAGCTCTTAATTTTTTCGGAAAAATCTATAATATTTGGTATTACATTAAAATTTTGTTTGGTTGTTATTAAGGACTTGAAGACGCGAGATTTAAAGATCGACATCTACGATTTTCAGGGAAACTAGCACATAGAGGTTCCGAATCTGAAGCCGTTCCATGTAATTGCTGTTACCCGTAATTCTTAGGTTAGAATGACATTCTAACCTAACCTCTATGTGCTAGTTTTCCCGAAAATCCTAGATGTCGGTCTTTACATCTCGCGTCTTTAAATTTAACGATATGTATCAAATACATGAAGAAGTTTAGGACAGGACATTCAACTGTGGGAAGCGCAACTGATGAAGGTTTCCTAACCAGAAAAAATATATATTATATATATTGTCTTGCGTACAAAAGAATGACACGTCGAAGAGAGTGTTATTAAGGATGTCTATGTGTATTTGGACGAAGATAGGCTTTTGTTATATACTAGAAGCAATTTAGTATTCAAAAGTTATTTAGAATTTAGAAATTCAACAATCGATCGATAACTACTTGTATTTAAAATGTTGTCTTTTCTACTGCCTATCACAAAAATATCTGTCTGTTTCTTGCAGCCGTGCTGATTTTTTTTCGAATAATATATATTTCTTATTAATTAGAATCTAATTAGTCAGTGTGAGCAATTTTGTATTATTGTCGTATATAGTTAAATAGATGATAAGCGCATTTTAGATTAGAAAAAAAATCTCTATAACGATTTCATCAGTGTAAGTTTTGAAAGATGATCAGTTTATTTATTGTCTGCTGTTATTGAGAAGTAACCTCATTCAGTCTAAATCTTCTGACGATTCTACAAAATATACCGAAGAAAAAATATTCAGGGTTCATCAAATTTGTGAACAGAACTTCGCAAAGTAGTAGATGGTCATAAATTAACTAGTATTTAGATTTTAATGTACTTACTTATACAATTTATTGGTTGGTTCACACTACAAGAAATACATACCTGCAACAGAAAAAATTCGTTAGAAGACTGAATATATGTGTAATATTTTAAATATGTCCAAAAAGTTTCATTTATTATTTATAAATTATTTAGTAACCACTATATTCTAATTATTATTGATCTACAAGATAAGTTTGTCAATTTATATATTGGTTCTTAATATTTCACATAATTTTAGTAAAGTATCTACAGTAAATGACATTTTCAAGACTTTAATTAGATTAAAATAGATACTTTATTACTATTAATGAAAGAAATTTTTTTAAATTGGAGCTATGTACACGCCAAAAACTACAAATTTAATTTTAAAGCCAATCTGAAAACAGAACACTACGCACAAATACATTAAAGTTTTTGAAAATATTCCCTATTTTAAATGGAAAATTATAAAAACATTTTAAAATATTCTGATCTTGAAGATACTAATCAGGGTGTAGCTGTAACCTATGTTTAAAAATTCTACCGTTGTATTCTTAAAGTAGGTAGTTAGATTAACCGGTTATACTTGTAAATGCATTTACAATTTAATAAAATCATATTTAATTGTCGTTAATATAAATTATAGTGGTAAACTGGCTTTTATTTTGAAGGTCGACCATGTATACAATTTTAAATAAAAAATATATGAAACTACCGTCTGAAGTTATTGTGAATCGACACAAAAACATTACAAATTCAGTGGTTGGTTTATTTAGTGTTAAAGTCAAAATGTCTGCCATCTCATTGGTCGGCATCTAACATTTGATTATTCATTTATTGTCTCCTTTCTGACAAGTGGCAACAAGAACTGATGACAATAAATGAAACTATGAGGAATGACTAATGGTAATAAATAGAAAATATTACATCTAAGAGCTTAAAATAAAGTCATTTCTGTTAGTTTAAACCAAAGTTCGACTATTTTTAAGGTGATCCAAAGATATTGTCCTCACTTAATTGCAAACGAGATCGCAAATTATTTGGTCTATCAACATAAACCTTAGACTTTAAGTAACTCTACAGAAAATAGTCTAGTGGATTAAGGTCGGGACTTCGTGCAGGCCATTCATAAGTGCCCCTTCTTCCAATCTGTGATGAAATGTCCTATCTAAATGATCTCGAACAATGCGAGCGTAATGGGGTGGTGCTCCATCCTGCTGAAACCAGAAATTATTTGGTAATTGTCCATTTACCTCCAACGCCGGAATAACTTGTGTCTCCAAGAGCTGTAAATACCTATCTCCGTTTAAAGTTTCTTGTAGGAAGAAGAGTCCTACAATTCTGTTGTTATAAATGCCGGCCCAAACGTTCAATTTTTGGGGATGTTGTGTATGAGCCTCTTGTACCCAATTAGGATTACTTTGCGACCAGTAGCGGCAGTTATGTCGATTAACCGTACCATTTAAACAAAATGTAGTCTCGTCTGAATACACCACATTTCTTATAAAATTATTATCACGGTTACAAATATCCATCATCGTTTCACAAAATTGCAAACGTCTGTCGAAATCGAATTTTGTATGGAAGATATTTTTCTCGCCTTAATATCCTTCCTACAAAACGGTGGCTAATTAAATGCATATTGTCGAGGTCGGTAGTGGATAAGTGAGGATTTTCTTCCAAAGATATAGCAACATTTTGAGCTACACCTGCATTGCTTGCACTTTTTAACCGTCCACTTTTTGGTAAATTGCTAACTGTTCCATTTGTATCGTACCTTCGCAAAGTTTTCGTCACTACTGAACGGGATATTTGTGTATTCGGATGAACAATGTTAAAAAGGTCACAAACTTCTTGATGCGTTCTTTTCCTCTCCCCATACCCAATCATCATTAATATTTCTGTTCTTTCTCTTTCACTTAATTCGCCATTTTATGATCAAATTAAAACAATACAATCTTTTTACGTTCAAATAAAAAAAAATAATGACTTATTTTGACAACTACTGTCACTTCTGCAATGAATTTCATGGACTACTAAGCTTGATTCAGATTTAATTTGAGCCTGATTTAAACAAACGCACGTGTATTCGACTATGGAACAAGCAGTGCTGTTGGCTGTGACGGTAAAATGCCACCGATTGGCCAATAGAAATATAAATCCTTACTGAGCGGTTTGTTTATATCGGGCGTAAATGAAATCTGAACCGAGTTTAGCTACCATCGAATTTTTCCTTTCCTTAGTTACTTTTCTGTTAATATCTCGGTAGGTATTGAAGTAAACAATATCAAAACCGATATTTTTGTATTCGCAATAAAATGCTTCATCAGAAACTAAAATACTATACAGGGTGTTTCATTGAAAATTTTAAAATAGACATTACTTCCGGTAAAACAGGAAGTTCAAAACTGTAAAAAAATTTGGAAACAAATAGGCAATCTATTGCAGTATCCACCTTCCAAATTTCATTTTGATATCTCTAATAATTCCAGAGATATTTATTTGGTTCCACACATTTGCCCATCACTGTATAAAAATATTTGGACGAATATAGAGATACAAAACTCCAATACGCCACGCCAAGTGAAGTGCCACTTTAAAAAAGTTATACGCAAAGCAAAAGATAAAGAACTCTGGACCATAGTTATATATCAACGACAGTTGAAGCATATAAAGTGGACAATGATTATATGTATTCTTGAAGCCAAAATTATTCCATATACTAAAACCTGAATATATCACAGAATTTTACTAGAAAATAATTATAGAATCACCACACCAACAATTAAATCTTTAACTTCTAACATTAATTTCGTAACCTCGAAACAAAGGAATGAATTTATTCGATTTAATTAATCCGGAAACTATGTTTCACACACATTTTCTATTCATACATGAAATATTCAATTTAGCTTCGTCTTAAAGCACTTTAACGAAGTTTAATTGTATCTGTAGCAATAATGTGCAAACGCATTTTAATTGATGATTTGGTGGGTTCAGAATGGAAAAAATAGAAGTTTGTTCGTTCAAAATAACGTCGCGGGCGCTACTGGCCTTAATAATTTTGTGGGTGTTTTGTTTGGTATATAAAAATTATTAATTATATAATGCAGCGTTAGTTTACTTTCACTTGTAGACTTGTAAGACATGTAGAGCATTGTGACATATATAATCAGACGGGTGACTGACGTAACTGATAACAATCGTTGTTAATACCTGTTTGTTTTTGGGTCTGTGAATTTTGTCTAAAGCGAGGTTCGATTAAATGACACGCGACAGTAATGGATTTACTGAGAATATATTATTTCTTGTTTATACTTTTGACGAATTCCAGTTGGTCTTTGTCCATTCAGAATACTTGACAAACATCATATGGCGTTCAAAATTGTGCAAAATTTATACAAACCACAAAATGAACTAAACTAAAAACAAAGAACTTAATTTGAAGTCGTGCCTAAAAGCACATAAATATTATATCCAAATAATTATCAAAACTTATTTATTTTACGTTTAACTTTTTCAATAACATTCGATAATTTCACAAATGAGCCTGACAAATACCGTTCTTAATTCGTCCAATACCAATGAAATGAAGATAGGATCTTGGAGCTATACTGAATCGAATAATTCTGTAGCCCGTTGAAATCATGAAAGAGTGCGGGGATAATTTGAAAGTTTCAACTCTTTATTAAAGGTGCCTCGGCTTTCAATTTCGGTCTCTCTGATGATTCGAATTTTATAATTATCGATGTCTGCAAGTTCTTTACAGTTGTTTATGTCCATTTTGAGCTCCGTTTCTTGTTCGGGTTGGTATAATACTAAGGTAGTTTGTTTCTAAATTCTGGCTGGCAGTTTCCAGATGATATACTGTATACCTCGTATTTTCTAGGGGTGTTTTGTCCTTTGAGGTTCTCAGTTGTTTTCCTATTGTTGTTCACAGTTTGTATGTAGTTTAAATGTAAACTGACTAGATGCAGATTGAGTTGGTTATCAGTTTATTCTCGCATTGTTGTTATCTATTAATTTTCTGATGATATGGTTGCTGTATCCATTCTTTCTTAGGGTGTTTTAATAAAAGCCCGTTTTTTTGTGAGTGTGTCTGATTGGTTGATTGATCTGTTGGTATATGTCATTTTTCTGAAGACGGTACGTTGAAAACTTTGCCCCTGTCTGGTTATAAGTACATATAAGGAAACAAGTTGCTTATTGTGTTTTATTCCTAGAGTGAGTTATTTCTTGTTATGCCTGTCATATATTGGAGGAAGTCGTGGAGGTATGATTCCTTGTATGGCAATATGATGAAAATGTCACAACATAGCAAATACACAGTTTTTTCTTCGAGGTATACCATGAATGGGAAAATTTCCACCAGATCTTAATCTTTATCAAAGAATAGAATGTAAAAAAGAAAAAGCTCTAGAAATCTAGATGTGTCATGACGAGTAATGAAATAGACTATCTTGTGCAGATATAGTTGGTCAAATGCTGTGACTGGTCCTTCAATATCAAATGATCTTAAGTGCGTTGAATCGTCACTGTCAAATTAATTCGCAAAAAATGAACAAAGTGGAATGAACGGCTTGTGTGCACTCTGTTATAGAAATATTCAATTGATTGCGTGAGATGTCGCCAAATGAAAGTCATTTAAAAATTTCATAGACCGATAAGAACACACCATAATTGGTTAAAAACAAAAAAAAATGAAGAAGTTGAAGCACAATCGACAAGAAACCAACACTAATCCTTATATAATTACCAGAATAATCGAAATTAAATGTGTATCATATGAACAATTTCCCAAAACGATAAACACTTCAAGCTAAGTAAATATATTTACAGTAATGTCGAACAAGTCGTCCATCGAATGTCTGCAAATAAGAGAAAGGCGATCATTTCCTAAGCTTTCTTGGTGATATAATATTTAATTAATGTACCCGGTCTGTTAAAAAATGCGTATACAGGCATATACGCAAACGTTATGCTCCAAATAACTGGCTTGTGTCACAAACACATACAATTCATTATGTAAAATTGTTGACAGTAAAACAGTTGATAAAATAAAAATGTATTAAAATTTCTTCAAATATAGGAAAATCTTCTCTAACTTCATTTAAGGGTAATTCCATCATTTCTTGCTCGATGCTCTCCACTCTTTTCTTATTGTCGCTATTTGATGGAAAATATCTCTTTCGTAATTTTTATCTTCGTATTTTGCACAATCAGATGCGGCTTGTGTTACGTCTTGCCCTGTGGGGTTATTAGGAATTTTTGCAGTCATCTCTTCATTTCCTTTTGAGGATGAACCGTCTTCTAAATGCATCAAGATGTAATCCTATAACTCTAATTAAACCTCTAAAAAGACATACAGACAGTTTTTGGTAGAACCGTTCAATGCTTGCTTGAAAAAAAAGAAGGTATTCTATCATCAGAAAAGCGCGAAATATGACAAATCTCAGAAGCATTTGGAGCACAGAAAGGTCTTAATCAGAGTTACTGCTTGTCAGCCAGTCTATTTAAAATATACGTCTAAAGAGCTTTGAAGAACTGGAGAAGGAAATGCTCAGGAATAGGGACAGAGATATAGCTAACACAACAAATTATAAAACAAGGATTGTACGAGATGCAATTGAAATCGAAAAAGCTGGACAACTGAACCGAAGAAAGGGTAGCTGGAGGAGCCAACTCCAACCAATCATCGTCGCTACAACTTTCGACAAAGGCATATATATATATATACTGAGCGCGGACACAGCAATTTTTAGTCTATTACCTGACAACGCCTTGATAATGACAAGTGAGATCTTGGCAAAACGTCTGCAAGATTCAAACATGAATACGGATGTACCTACTTCCGGATGAATATTCATATATATAGGGCAAATGCGTGGAACCAAGTAATTATCTCTGGAATTATTAGAGATATCAAAATGAAATTTGGAAGGTGGATACTGCAGTAGATTGCCTATTTGTTTCCAAATTTTTTTACAATTTGGAAATTCCTGTTTTACAGGAAGTAATGTCGATTTTAAAATTTGCAATGAAACACCCTGTATAGTATTTTAGTTTCTGATGAAACATTTTATTGCGAATACAAAATATCGGGTTTGATATTGTTTACTTCAATACCTACCGAGATATTAACATAAAAGTAATTAAGTAAAGGAAAAATCTAATATCTATTAAAGAAATACATAATCATAATTATTAATTAAATCTAAGTGATTTTCAAAACATTGAAACTTAACTTAACTAAACTTAATGTATTAGATGTTCAAACTGAGCACCGTTTACTTCTTGACAATAAGCAAGTCGATTTTTAAATTCTCTACTAACATTAGCTATTACTTCTGGTGTAATTCTCTGGATGTCTTGAGTTATTCTTGCAGCTAATTCTTGCAAATTATTTGGTCTATCAACATAATCCTTAGACTTTAAGTAACCCCACAGAAAATAGTCTAGTGGATTAAGGTCGGGACTTCGTGCAGGCCATTCATAAGTACCCCTTTTTCCAATCCATCTGTGATGAAATGTCATATTTAAATGACCTCGAACAATGCGAGAGTAATGGGGTGGTGCTCCATCCTGCTGAAACCAGATATTACTTGGTAATTGTCCTTTTACCTCCAATGCCGGAATAATTTGTGTCTCCAAGAGCTGTAAATACCTATCTCCGTTTAAAGTTTCTTGTAGGAAGAAGGGTCCCACGATTCTGTTGTTATAAATGCCGGCCCAAACGTTCAATTTTTGGGGATGTTGTGTATGAGCCTCTTGTACCCAATTAGGATTACTTTGCGACCAGTAGCGGCAGTTATGTCGATTAACCGTACCATTTAAACAAAATGTAGCCTCGTCTGAATACACCATCGTTTCACAAAATTGCATACGTCTGTCGAAATCGTCTTCGGAGAGTTCTTGAACGAGCCGAATTTTGTATGGATGATATTTTTCTCGCGTTAATATCCTTCCTGAACGACGGCTAATTCCATGCATATTGGCGAGGTCGGTAGTGGATAAATGAGGATTTTCTTCCAAATATATAGCAACATTTTGAGCTACACCTTCATTACTTGCACTTTTTAACCGTCCACTTTTTGGTAAATTGCTAACTGTTCCACTTGTGTCGTACCTTCGCAAAGTTTTCGTCACTACTGAACGGGATATTTGTGTATTCGGATGAACAATGTTGAAAAGGTGACAAACTTCTTGATGCGTCCTTTTCCTCTCCCCATACCCAATCATCATTAATATTTCTATTCTTTCTGTTTCACTTAATTCGGTCATTTTACGATCAAATTAAAACAATACAATCTTTTCACGTTCAAATAAAATAAACTAATAACTTATTTTGACAACTACTGTCACTTCTGCAATGAATTTCATGGACTACTAAACTTGATTCAGATTTAATTTGCGCCTGATTTAAACAAACACACGTGTATTCGACTATGGAACAAGCAGTACTGTTGGCTGTGACGGTATAATGCCACCGATTGCCAATAGAAATACAAATTCTTACCGAGCGGTTTGTTTATATCAGGCGTAAATGAAATCTGAACCGAGTTTAGGTACTCAATTTTTCCTTTCCTTAGTTAGTTTTCTGTTAATATCTCGGTAGGTATTGAAGTAAACAATATCAAACCCGATATTTTTGTATTCGCAATAAAATGTTTCATCAGAAACTAAAATACTATACAGAGTGTTTCATTACAAATTTTAAAATCGACATTACTTCCGGTAAAACATGAAGTTCAAAATTGTAAAAAAATTTGGAAACAAATAGGCAATCTACTGCAGTATCCACCTTCCAAATTTCATTTATTTGCGTGAACATTTAGCTTATAATGTATATACTATAGTATAATCTCACAACTAAAACGCTGGTACTGGTACCGCTATGAAAAATCATTTCGACTAATACGTATTCAAGTCGTCTCTTACGAAACGGATAGTTCCTTACAACACACGAAATGATAACCGAAAATGAAATTTTGGACATGTATACAACGATTGCAACAATGCCATTTCATTTCTTTCCTACAACACAATTTAGACATGTAATGTTGTGCTAAATGCGGTTAAATACTTTCACTGTTATATATTTCCATAAAAGGCTCGAACATTTCATGGGACCTAAATGGGGCCGTTCGCGGCGACTTATTACTTTGCTTAATAAAACTATTAGTAGACTGCTGCGACAAAACGTGACATTGCATTTAATTTGTATTACAGATTTGAACTTATGTCATCAAATCATTTTGATGGTGGGGATATGTTCATGTCTAATAAAAAATATTGTCTAGTAGGACCAGATATCATATGTACTGAAAACATCTAATGGCGCCAAAAGTAAACGCGTTTAATATAGGAAGATATGACATACTCACAACGTTTTTGTCAAATTGTCTTTCTTGCTCTGATAATTGTCAATAATTCAAGTTGTTTGGTGATTTACTTCACTCTAGTCGGCAACAACGACAACTCTTAAGATTGTCTCAATAGGCATGTATTCTGGCAGGTCTGAGACAGCAATAAAACTCCAAAATATGACATCAGTACGAGGGCTGCCTTTTATATTTCGGGATTGGACAACCCTAGTGTTGCAATCTGACAACTGACAGCTCTATCGTAAAGTTTGACATTTTTGAGGGTATACGTACTCACAACGTTTTGACATACGAGCGCTATGTGTTGTTTACAGTAACTTAAAGGATTCATTTAGGCCAAAAAATTATTATTAATATTATTTTTTACATCTTTCGACGTGGATTAAGTCAGCAAGAGTGCATGGATGAACTTAATTTAATTTTTGGCGATGAAACTCCATCAAGGATCACTGTTTATCGATGGTATGGTGAATTCAATCGAGGTCGTAGTTCACTCCAAGACTAATTTCGTGAAGGTCGTCCAAAAACAGTTGTTGTTCCGGAAATCATTGATGCTGTGCGCGAACTGATATTGCAAGATCGTCATGAGACCTATCGTGAGATTGAGTCAACCTTACACATTAGTGGGACCAGCATACATTCAATATTGCATAAACATTTGAATGTCAAAAAAATTTGTTCGCGTTGGATCCCACACAATTTGTCAATCGTTCAAAAAAGGCTCGTGTCGATTGGTCGAAAGAAAAGCTCAAAAAAATACGATCGCGATGCTTCAAAACACGTTTATGACATAGTGACAGGTTATGAATCGTGGATTTATGCGTATGAGCCCGAAAGTAAACAGCAGTCGACTCTATGGCTGTTTCAAGATGAGCCGAATCCAACAAAAGTTGTTCGCGCACGAAGCACTTCCAAGCAAATGATCGCCTGCTTTTTCGAAAAAACTGGATATGTCGCAACCGTACCACTAGAACAACGCAGGATAGTCAATTCTGAGTGGTACACAACTATTTGTTTGCCAGTTGTCTTCCAAGAAATGAGGAAAACCAACCGCCGAAGACGGATCACTCTTCACCACGACAATGCGAGCTCTCACACATCGGCTCAAACAACTGCATTTTTGACCACTCAAAACATCGATTTGATGAGTCATCCGCTGTATAGTCCTGACTTGTCACCAAATGACGTCTTTTTATTCCCGTACGTAAAAAACAAACTGATAGGTCAAGGTTTTTCGACACCTGAAGAAGCGGTTGCTGCGTTTAGAATGCATGTTTTGGAGATACCTCAATCAGAGTGGATAAAGTGCTTCGACAATTGGTTCGAACGCACGCAAAAGTGTATAGATCTTCATGGGGAATATTTTGAAAAACAACAAAGCGATTTTCGATGATTAATATTTGTTTTTGTTCTCTAATCCCGAAATATAAAAGGCAGTCCTCGTATTAAGAACCTTCATGGTACATTAGCTTGTAGACAATGACAAATCAATATACGGTTCAAATAATTAAAAATTGAGAAACAGCGTCTAAAATTCTGAAAAATTTTGACCACAGAATTAAAAGTTCAATTTCCTACAGTGAGAGCAAACAGACTTACTTGCCCAAGCGCAAGTGACCTATTACCTAAGTTGTAACGCAATTGAAAGGTCATGTTCGCTAAATGCGATAATGTACATAAACGAATAAGCATATAATATATACCTGACGGCAAATACCCACGTCAGTATATTCAATCAAAACAGATTTCCCCGAATACGATATTTAATACCAAATCAAAAATGCCATCATGATCCGGCACGCCTATTTATAAAGAAATGTTGATTTGCAATATCGAGGTGGTATTTGATCTGATTATGAAAAGTGAGTGTTATGGCTAGTTAGGTTTGATGGACAACGATAATCCAAAATATCATGTTCTATTGTTTATTCTTTTCTATAAATTTATTCCAGATTAAGTAAAAACAACTAATGACTTTCACTTTCTTTCGTCCATGTGAATCACAAGTCTTGTAATTGAATTGGTTTTGGTTTTTATTTTTTAATGGCGAATTAAGGTTAAAAGCTTACTAAATTAGCAGATTGGATGTTGCTTCTGCGACAAAATAAATTCTTGTCTCACTCCCTTCCAATTGCGGGTGCAATTTGTACTCCTTTAGATACTATGCATATGACACTGTTGATAATTACACAACACCACTAAAAAGTATCAAATCCAGATATACATGGTGTAAATCGCTGAAGATTCTTAAAGAAACTGAGGAACAAACATTGTGACCTGTGACTCTGAGCTGACGCCTAGGTGCTAAACCAAAACACATCGTAGACCATTTATCGCATGTCTGCCATTTTTAACCGACTTCAAAAAGAAGGAGGTATCTATGTTTTTTTTTTAATGTTTGTTCACCGATTACTAGGAAACGGCTCGAGGAATTTCGACCATTTTACTGGATCCTGTTAGGGGGGATTGCGAAGTAGTCCCATATTTTTTTCATTAAAATAGCTTTTACCGTTTCTTAGAAAATGGGGGAAAACTATTTTTACCTATTCTCATATACCCTATGCCTTGGTGGAGGAGCCGGTATTATTATAAAATTTGAAAAATTTCATTCGGAATGTGGGACAAATTGAAAAGAGATTGGATTAGTTCCGTGATATCTCATAGTTGTCAGAAATTGTTTTCAAATAACATAGCTTGTATCGTTGCTTATAGAATGGGAAAAAACTTTTTACCTATTTTCTTATATTCTATGTCTTGGTGGAGTCGCCGGTATTATAAGATTTGATGGAGTTACTGGTATTAACTATTCGGAACTTGGGGTAAATTGTAAATAAGAGGAACTAATCAAAATAAGTGTCAGTTAATATGAATATACAGTGTGTATTCATAAATCAAACGATTTCTTTTTATTCATAATTTTCGTATAAGAGAAAATAGTTATTCTTCACAAACAGATTTTCGATGAAATTTTCCTATTTAGAAGCTTCAGTGGATAGAAATCGATTGGTTTCTCATATTTAGGAAAATCGTTTTGCAGAGAAATTAAAGTAATTAAAAAAATTATTGACAGTTTGCAACAATCAAGATAGCTGATTTGTAATTTAAAGGTGTTCAATACAGGATGATTTGTTAGCCTACGTAAGACTGAGATTCGTCTTGTAAAAATTATTTCAATACAGGGTTATTTGAGAGTGAAACTGCTATTATAATCATTTTTTCAATACAAATTGTATTTGTATGTTCCAAACAAGTAACTATTTAATGCCTACGTCATATTTTCCTAGCATTATATTTTTACACCTGGAGATTTCAAGTTTACAAAGTGATAAAATTGCCAAGTCAGGCGATCTTTAGATGAATAAAATCTTATGAATTTGCAAATTAATTTCACGCATATAAACATAAATTTGTGGTGTAAAAATAAAATTATATAGGGTAGTTATTAAAATGTTAGGTGATCCATAAGATTTGCTATGCAAAATGGTTAAAATATAACGTCGGATGTAATTATAGCATACAGGATGGTTAGTAAAAAGCCAGAAAAAATAATTATATAAGGTAGCTCATAGCAGTTGGAAATTAATACTAGCTGACATACAGGGCGGAGTACAAATATTGTTATGAAGGATGGTTAAAAAAATATTAATAGAATGTTACAGCTGTACAATAACTCATTAGCAATTACAGCCATTGCATCATTGAAAATTGTAAAATAAATACATTTTTAAAAGTACAACTCATCAATGTTCCTCACAAAATATTTTCACTTTCGCTTGGCACCGACTTCATAAAAAGTATTTAATTGTAGCAAAATATTATTTCATGCTTTTTAGTTAATTTTCTTTTGAAGTCGATTTTTGTTTTTTTAAAAATGTATTTATTATCTTCTTGCCTATTGCACTGCTTTATAGAACTTCTCCTCATTTTGTACAACTAGTTGCCAATTTCTCTTCTGTATGCTTTTGCCCTAGATCTCCATTTTATAATTTTTTTATATATCAGTTATCAAATGTGGAAAATTTTGAAAAATTATGTATATTTTTTGAGACTCAAACGTTTTGGTGAGTTTATCGAAAATTGGGAATGTTATTAAACTTGTTTTTGTAGTTGTTATTTCTCTGCAGTCACTTATTGACACTTTATTGTTGGTTTTAAAGTCATTTAGACATATATTCAAAGTACCCATAAAAGTCTTCGCTATTAATACTAAATCAGTTTTAATTGGGTGTCTGATACCACTGAAAGTAAGTTGTAAGTTATGTTCATTCTATTAGATAATAAGGTAAAAAGAGTATTTTCTTCATATTATATCTAAATGCAGTTAATTTTGCAATTTTAGACAACTAGTTGCGAATTTCTCTTGTATATGCTTCTGCTTTTATAAATCTTTTTATATATCAGTTATCTGTCATAGTTGTATTAGAGAATTTGTCTTGATTGGTGATTAACATTGATTTTTATTTTAGCTCAACTTCACTGAATTTGTAACTAAAATCCTGTTAATCGTGTTTTTTTGCATTGTGAACGAAATTGGCCTGTCAGTAGTGACGTTAGGTATATATGGGTTTTGGTTTTTGATATTCCTATATTTTTTCTAATAATTTTAATAAATTTAAAAAGTCTCAAAAAATATAGATATCATTTTTCGAGACTTTCACATGTTTGGTTATTTTATGAAAAATTGGAAATGTGTTTAAACTTGTTTTTGTAGTTTTCTGTAGCCACTTATAGACACTTTATTATTGGTTTTAAAGTCATTGAGACATATTTTCAAAGTACGCCATAAAAGTGGCATATAAGAAAAATAAAGTTTATTCAGGAAAACTTAAATAAATGTTATTGTATTTGTAGGTTCTGTTGATTACCCTAGTAGTCACATTTTGAATTTTGAGTGAAACTCTTTGGACCAGGTCATACTGATTTGTAATTGCCACATTTTACGTTATGTTGGCACATAAAGAAACACATTTTTAGGATAAAGCATAGATTTATTTGAATATTTCGGCACTACACACCATTTTTATCCCATCTTAATATAAAATGAAAGAAAAATTCGAAAAAATATAAAATTTACTTACGGCTGAGGTTATAAGTTACACATCAAAGGAAACGTGACCACTGTCATTGCAGAAACTGCGTTTTTGAAGCTTTTTATAATTTAAGCGTTGGAAAATATGATTATAACATTATAAAAAACAATCTAAAATAATTTCCCAATACTAGTCAAAAAGCCTATTAAGTGGTAGTACCCACACCATTATTTATTTGTTCGCCGTTAAATTAAATTGTATCTTTTTGGGTGTCTTGTGTCTATTATTCGGTCTTGTCGACGGGATTTCAGCAATCCTCAGCTTTTTGTGCGACCCAAATTACTTCTTTGGGTGAACGAAATAAAATTATCACCTGTTGAATGCAGAACAATCTGGAGTGTTTCAAATTGTCTATTTTCAAGTAATAATGTCGCATTAAACGGCACAAAGAAAGATGGGACAAAAAAACACAATTAAACCAAAGTTACGGGACACTAACAGCGCGGCCAGCGTGCGGAAAGAATCTTACACAACAATGCTATTCATTTATTGCAAGACTTTAAAAAATGGACAGGAGGCATGTACGTAATGGAATCAATTCAATCAATTCCTCATTTGAATTTTGCCGAAAAAAAAATACATGAGTAGCACATATTTTCACGGGTGTTATTGAAACACATATTACACAAGCCACCACCGGATTCCAGCGGATTTCTTTGGTTGAATTTCAGGTGAATGTTTAATAAATTTGTGTGCACCGAGTGTGAAATAGCGTTGGTGTTGGCTTTTGAGTTTGCCAAATCGATTTCTCAATTTTTCTGAACCCGGCTCACTAAAAACGAAAAGGAAAAATTCATTGTGTGCATTTGCAAACCACAGAGTGACCGAGCGGCCTCAGTGACACAACCGCGATAACTTTCACGGTGATTTTTTTCGTCGGGCTTTGATCGAGTTTTTGAATCAATGAATGATGCATTTGGTCGGATGATTTTCAACAAATTTGGCACAAGTCTGGCCAATTACAACATCACTCTTTCTACGACTAAACAAACCAAGCTAATTTCTTCTTTTCCTCTAACACTTTACTCACAAAACATTTTTTAACGTATGTAAACCAATGAAAAAATTGAATAAACAAATACAAAATTCGTGGCAGTGAAGCTACTGAATATTTAACAGATGTAAAATTAACTAGAAATAAAATATACTCAATGACATTTATTCGAACGCTTACGCTCAAAAAGAATAATTTCTTGAACTTGACACAACAAAGATTTATTTCTTATCCGATATCCGTAGAAGGGTAAGACGCTGCCGTGGAAAGCGCCTTAATACTAGGTTTGCTGTTGAGAGGCATGTACACAGAACTGTTGAAGATAGCACCTATGGTAAGGTATGACAGTATGACAGCTGCGCATTCTGTGAATGCTGACTTACAAACTAATTACCGGCATATGCCATCCACAAGTCCTGTTTCAGCAAGATCAGCCACGTCCTCATATGGCTCGTTGGACTATGGACTTTCTCCAAGAAGCAAGCAGTACTGTTTTGTTGTGGCCACGTCGTTCACTGGATTTAAATCCCGTCGAACTTGTGTGGGATATGATCGGTATGAGACTGTCCGTTGCACCATTCTCCACAAACTCGGGCACAGTTAATTCACAAAGTTCCATTTCATTTTATCCATGCCTTTACGTGAAGTGTAGGTACCCATCTACAGGGTCGGTAATCACATTATCAATTTCCTCATATTCTGGGTGTAACACCTCAAACTTATATATGGTAATATAATAGGAGCTGGTCCGATTCCACGCTATGATTTTCGTAGGAGGTAGTGAAAGACACTCCAGAGCTGACTATGCCATATTTATATCACGCGTGGGAAGCACAGATTGTATTCAAGAAAAATGTAGGCACAAAAAAATTCTTATTGCAGCTAATTGAATATATCACAAACAAATAGCATTTGAGCAGCTAATAGAGAAATAAAGTTACGCGGGGATAGACAATTTGAGAAAAGTTTTTCGCGTGATTTTCTTATGCATAAAAAATAGTGAAAATTATCATAATGTAAAAATTGCATAAGAGCCGAGATAGGCTTTCATGAAAAATAGTAGTAAAGTTTTTGGATTATTGACGGGAAATGCGATTATTTTATTCTTATGTTGTTTAGCCTATTCATAAAAAACTCATTTTACGACACCAAGCAAAAAGACATAAATGAACAGTGAACATGACTAGGTACTTATATTTTATACATTTTTTTTTGCTTATGCCGTTGTATGTATCTATAATGTAATACTGAAAAATCGTCAAAATCGTTTGCTTGCACATACCATTGTAACTGAGAGAATTATTTTTAGCATTGTACAAATAATACTTAATTCTTGTCTTATATCGTTTTGAGGGAGATGAATAGAAAAACGCTATTGCTTATATTTTTTACTTGAGTTTAAAGGTAAAGGTAATTTAACTTCATCGTGTTTAGTACTTTTAGTAGTTGAACGCGAATTTTTGATTAACTATTGCAATTTTTTAGATTGACTGAGAAATTTGTCGTGAGTAAAATTCTTTGACGAAGTTAAATCTATTGTATCATTTTAGATGTGTCATACATTAAACTACTTGTCCAATCATTTAGTTTATACTTTTTAACGTAGTTAGCCGTGAACGATTTTTTTATTAGGTATATCAGATATAACGAAAAAACTAAATAAGTAGGTACTTACTAAAAACTTAATAAATTAAAGTACATAATAATGGTTAAAATTTATGTTCGAAAAGTTCACAATTGTTATTTAGACAAAAATTGCATGTTTTTAAGATTGACATTACCGCTTTCCTCAAAGACCGCCTATCAATTTCTTCAATTGTTTGTAATACCGCCGCCCTTAGGTCATCAACAGTCTCATACTTTATTTTGTATATTTTGTTATTTAGCGCACCCCATAAATAGAAGTCTATAACTGCCAAATCGGGAGACCGGGGTGGCTATTCGCGTGGGCCATTTCTTCCTACCCAAGAGTTTGGATAGATATTATCTAAGTGTTGTCGTACTAATAACGAGTTATGAGCAGGTGCTCCATCATGTTGGAACCACTCAATTTCTAAACGAGTTCTCAAATTCAAATTTTGCAACATGTCTTGAAAAGTGTATTGCAAGAAATGCAAGTAGCGCTCCCCAGTAAGTGATTCGTCATAGATAAAAGGCCCCACAATAGTAGACCCTATGATACCACACCAAACATTAAAACCAAATTTTATCTGGGGTCGTCTTTGTTCTACATGGACAGGCTTTTCTTTAGCCCAGATATGCTCATTGTGTCTATTGAACATACCGCAGTTAGTAAATCTAGTTTCATCTGACCATAACACCTTTAATGGAAACTGTGGACTGTCAAGGTACATGTCTCTAAATCATGTACTAAACAAAATACGTCGATGTTCGTCACCAGCATGCAAAGTTTGAGAAACTGAAAGTTTGTACGGGTGGAACTTGTGCGCTTTTAGTACCTTAATTACAGTTCGTTGAGATGTGCCAGCTTCAGCCGCAATCTCAGGACTTGATGTAGATGGATTTTGATTTACCATTGCCAAAACATTTATTTGTGCTGCTTCGTTAATTCGATTAAGTTCCTTTGGTGGTTTAGTAAAAGATTCATATCTGCGTAAACTATCGTAAAGCCTCTTAAATGTACATAGAGCAGGTTGACGACGATTAAAATATCTATGAAAGGATTCCTCAGCTGCACAAACTGAATTTTTATGGCATATGATATAACATTCCACCATATGGAATTTTTATTAGTTAGAATATTCCATTTTATCACGAACACTTGTCAATATCGACTGTCAGTTTAGCACTACTAATGGAATTACTCGAAAATGAGGAAACGTCAAAGTGAAAGCAATCATTTTCATTGCTACCTACGTGAAAACTGAAAATAATAGAGAAAAGCATCCATAACTCAGTTATTTTTATGAATAACTATATCGAGTACTATAACGTTGAAAAGCTCTAAAAATGTCCGATTTTTTGAGGTCATAGCCAACTATGGTTTCCATTCATAAAAAAGATAAGTTTGTGTCATATTTCGAAAACGAGAACTGTCACGCAAGCGAGGACATGACAATCATATTCGGGATACAATTCCCTTTAATTTTGATATTTACACTTTTTTTATAAAATTAAAAAACAAAGGATCTAGAGGGATTTGACTAAATCGACAGAATTTCGTTTTTTCAAAATATCTAGTAAGCCATGACTTTTACAAAAATCCGAAAGTGTCACTAAATTGGGCCAGTAAAACTGCAAATCTTTCCCAATTTAACCATTGCTCTATCTCCTCTAGTTTCCGAGATCCCCATACTGATCATCAAAAAAAAAAAAAAAACTCACGCTGTATATTACCATGTTTATTTTTCAAATTAAATTTATAACTCTTAAATGTACAGTAACTTCACTAAAATAATTTAAATCAACCAAGAATTTTGTGTTTGTGGTATGTCAGTTCTTAGATACAAAAACAGTGAAATAATTTGTGAATAAAGTATGACTGACAGAAAAGAAAGAAATTAGTTTCGATTGATTATTTGGATTGAATATCACAAAGTAATGGCATCCATAAAGGAATCACAATTTTTATTTAGAAGTTATTGTTATGAAACATCCCTTTTCTAGGCAGGGGTTGTCTCTGGCGCCACGTAATAAACCAATCAGGAAATAGCCAGCACCTCACGAAGGGTGGGCATGTAATGAGGAGTAACGTCGGAGCAGTGCACCACCTACTGTAATAAATTTAATTTTCTCCCTCCTGAATTTTTATACAGAAATACTTTTTGGATTACCAGAAATCGTAGATGGTATTTTGCATTGTAGGTTACTAAAGTTACATACATATCATAGTTCCTATTATAAAAAATAATTAATTAAAACGTTATAGGCACATATAACGTATATATACACTTTGCTTCATATCGTTTAGTAGACTTTCACTCCCTATTTAATGGTTTGTAAATTGAGATTGCTGTGTAGCGCCATTTACTCATATCAGATAAAATAGACACTAAAGATATCAACGTTATTGACAGCATACCTATTTGTTGACATTAAATATTTAATTTATTTAACATATAATTTGCACATATTTCTTAGTATTTAATTCAATTAGATGAAAAGTAAATAGCGGTGGATTCAAGGTGAATAACTTTCTTAATTAATATACTGACGCAGCTATTATCCATTGAAAATTGAAACTACTACTTTAGCACTTTAAAAAACGTGCGGCACAGATATTTAGGTTCCAAACCTCAAAACGGAACCCCCGTTGGATAACTTAATTGTCCTAGAATCATAACCTAGAATCTTGAAATTTGACAAGAAGCAAGGTCTTACAGCATACGTACAGGAAAAAATCCGAAAGTAGCTAATTGTAGTTATATCACATAAAACTGTATTTTCTGGTGATTGCAAACTTACATTTGCATGGACCTTGATGTATATATGGGAGAGAATTTTAATTAATGATTCTAGTTTAATTTTCGATTTCTATACGCACTACTAAACTCAGACTCACAACCGAAGATGGAACACACAAATCTTGTAGATGTCTTCTTATTCCCCTCTTAAAGATGCTGCTGTAGATAAACGTTTTGGGTGTCCCAGTCATTAATCCAACTGTTATTTCAAGGCCCCTATGTTAAATAGTCACAAATTGTTTCCAATAGGTCACTGTTTTTTTAACTTAAATTCACTTCATCTTAAATTGGAATAAGTTAAATAAAAAACTAAATTTTAAAAGTATCTATCAAATAAGCTGTGAATGATTTAAATCAGCTTAATCGCTTTCGAGAACAATCGGGAAACCGTTAGAAATTGTTTTATTTTCTTGGTTTTGCTGATCAAATTTAAAAATTTTGATACAGAAAAGTCAAGTCGAAAAACAGGTGTATTATAAAAATTTCTTTTTTGCAAGATATGGTTAAATTTTGATATTAATACGTTTTCGAAAATGGGCTCTTCTTCTCCGAGGAAAATGGAAGGTCAAAAGGTTGTTTTTAAGCTAATTCAAAAAGTTGTTCAAGAAAGGTTATTATTTTAAAATACATTCGATATCAGTTACTGTTAACATTGAAAAATGCATTAAAAAAATGGCGCCTCACTAGGATGCTCGACTTTATCTTCGTATTTATGAAGACGAAATGACCATTTTGAATGCATTTTTCAATAATAAAAATAAATAAAGTCCATTTTATTTTAAAATGTTGTTGTAGTAAAGATCATGTAGAACAAAATAACGTCTTGATTGCTCCTTTAGGGCCATCCCTTGTTTAAGAAGATCCGATTTTCAAAAACGTCTTTTTTTTCCAAAAAATAATCATAACTGGGAAAATAGATGTCTTGTGGGCTGGGCTATATGTGCTTTAAGTATCAAGGATTTTTAAGTAAATTTAGAACAAGAACTATTTTTCAGATTTTTCTTTTATGAATTTTATTAGGATAGGCCATCGAAATTTAGATAGCAGCAACGCGATCTTGATCGAAATATATTTTTGTGCCTGCTGAAAATAATTTTTGAGCGAATGTTTCTGTATTAATTAGATTCGACGGGAATTCAAGTCACAACTAAATTTCCACATTTCCTGCGATATACTTAAAGTATTAAACATCTGTATCTGGTAATTATTAGGAACATAATTTTATTCTTTTTTTCTTTTTTGTCGCACTCACACTTCTCTAGTTTTTCTTTCTGAAGAAAAGTTTCGGTTGAAATAATGTCATTAATATCAGCTTTAGAACATATAGAAATGACATACAAAAATTGTTGAAGTGGGCACTAATTTTGTCGAAATTACAGCTTATAGTTTCCGCAATAAATCTCATTTTTTTTCGTACATCCTGTGCATGAAAAACCCAAACGATCTGGATCTGTTGCACCCAAAATACCAAGTTTATTGAATGCAATACCTGGAAAAGCAGTAGTAATAAAAAATCAGTTAGATATCTCTTGTGGTTCATTTCTTATGACTTGATGACAGATGGTTTTTGTTGGTATAAAAGTCTGTGTGATTAATGTTTTGCTAATTAATTTTGTTGATAATGTTTACGTTCATGGTGAGGTAGACATTTTTTATGAAGTTTTTTTCCACGAAGGCGATATAATCGTCACTGCATTTTAAGTATGACGTTAACGCAAAAAATGAGAGATACAGATTGTCCCAAAAATGTATTCAATGCATTTTTTTGCATTTGGTTTTCCAGCATTTGATTGTTAAGTAGAAAGTGGTACAGACTCAGAAGTGATGGTTAATGTTTGCTTGTTGATACCCCATGTTTTCTTAGTAGAACACAGCCAAATTATGCATTTTTTTGGTCTTTTAAAAAACACAATTCTCATAAAACTCAAATAATACGAGTGCTGCCTTTTATATTTCGGGATTGGACAACTCTAGTGTTGCAATCTGACAACTGACAACTCTATCGTAAAGTTTGACATGTTTGAGGTTATACGTACTCAGAACGTTTTGACATACGAGCGCTATGTGTTGTTTACAGTAACTTAAAGGATTCATCTCGGCCAAAAAATGGAATTAAATCGTGAACATTTTCGTGCGATTATTTTTTACAACTTTCGACATGGATTAAGTCAGCAAAAGTGCATGGATGAACTTAATTTAATTTTTGGCGATGAAACTCCATCAAGGACCACTGTTTATCGATGGTATGGTGAATTCAATCGAGGTTGTAGTTCACTCCAAGACGAATTTCGTGAAGGTCGTCCAAAAACAGTAGTTGTTCCGGAAACCATTGATGCTGTGCGCGAACTGATATTGCAAGATCGTCATGTGACCTATCGTGAGATTGAGTCAACCTTAGAAATTAGTGGGACCAGCATACATTCAATATTGCATAAACATTTGAATGTCAAAAAAATTTGTTCGCGTTGGATCCCACACGATTTGTCAATCGTTCAAAAAAAGGCTCGTGTTGATTGGTCGAAAGAAAAGCTCAAAAAATATGATCGCAGTGCTTCAAAACACATTTATGACATAGTGACAGGTGATGAATCGTGGGTTTACGTATATGAGCCCGAAAGTAAACAGCAGTCGACTGTATGGGTGTTTCAAGAATCCAACAAAAGTTGTTCGCGCACGAAGCACTTCCAAGCAAATGATCGCTTTTTTCGGAAAAACTGGACATGTCGCAACCGTAACAATAAAAAAGCGTAGAACAGTCAATTCTGAGTGGTACACAACCATTTGTTTGCCAGTTGTCTTCCAAGAAATGAGGAAAACCAACCCCCGAAGACGGAACACTCTTCACCACGACAATGCGAGCTCTCACACATCGGCTCAAACAACTGAATTTTTGACCACTCAAAACATCGATTTGATGAGTCATCCGCCGTATAGTCCTGACTTGTCACCAAATGACTTCTTTTTATTCCCGTACGTAAAAAGCAAACTGAGAGGTCAACGTTTTTCGACACCTTAAGAAGCGGTTGCTGCGTTCAGAATACATGTTTTGGAGATACCTCAATCAGAGTGGAAAAAGTGCTTCGACAATTGGTTCAAACGCATGCAAAAGTGTATAGATCTTCATGGTGAATATTTTGAAAAACAATAAAGCGATTTTCGATGATTAATATTTGCTTTTGTTCTCTAATCCCGAAATATAAAAGGCAGCCGTCGTAGTTTTGGCTGTAAAATTATGAACAATTTTTTTTAAGGCATTGAATAACGTAGAAATAAGTTCATCCAATTTGCTGATTACATTATTTTTAAGAAGAAGAAATTTTTAATTTTAGTTGTGAAATTTTCTTATAAACTGCAAAATTAGATTTTCCAAAGGCAATTAGTGCCACTGCGTCATTTAGAAAGCAGTTTTTGAAAGTAGAAGAATTATACTAAACACATCTTGTCCAAGGTTTTCAAAATTGTGTATTGATAAGAGCTATAAATAAAAATAAGAAATATATTTTTTACTATTTTAAGTTTTGTTAATTAATTATTACTTATTTGATCAGCATTTTGGAGACTTCAAAACTACTTTCTAACGTTGAGTTAATGATAGAACCACCCTGATGTGGAATGTGTTCCTTAAAAAAGATTTTTCTAGGATTTAATCTTATACCTAGTGCAAAAAGTTCACTTTAAAGTGTAAATTTCTACATCATACATTGAGTATGAAAAGTTTATGTGACAGTTTTACATAGAAAATTGAATAACATTGAAAAAAGAAATGGTCTTTTGTTTAAATTATTTAAGCAAGAATGATGGCCGTTGAACTTACAATATTTTCTACAGTAGCAAACACGTTTTTAGTAGAAGATTTCCTGTCAATAGCAAACGGCTTAAATTTGAACAATTTTTTGAGGTTTTGTAGTTAAAAAAATGAACAAATAAAAAATGTTGAATTAAATGTCCATTAGTCAAATTTAGTCATGAAAGACGTTGATGTTTATTTTGTTCTAGTACTTTTTTTTCTGAAAATGACTTCTTCTACCTAGAGTTTGTTCCAGCTTACATGTTTAATTGTTGAAACTCAGAATGGAAATATTCAATCTGAGAGATTTTCAAATCTTCAGAAGGGCTGTTCATGATCTCATTAGGCTACAGCGATCAATTCGTCACCAGGTACCATTATTAGATAGCTTACAAGGGCTATTTGCAATATTTGAAGCTATTCTCCGTATTTTACGAATTAACTTTGTATTAGTATGCATAAAGTTCAAATATTCAATATTTTTTACCCTGAGCCAGCCGAATTCACAAATTAACTTTGTATTACGGAAATTAATGTAATTGCATTGAACTAGGCGATTGTGGTGACGTGAAATTATTAAACAAATTCAATTGTTTAAATTGCAATACCTTTAAACCTGCATTTTTTGTTGTGGTTATGGCCTACGACATATCGATTAATATTCCATTAATACCGCAACAGAAATTGCCTTCTAGTTATAGATTGTGCAATATGTGAAATAATTGTTTCAATAAAAAACCAGTAAATTGGTCCGACCAGTTATTCTAGATTTCAAACCAGAATTGTGTTATATCCTTTCATAACTCAAATATTAAGCACACGGTTTACATTCAAACGAGTAATTATTGTATGTGTACTATTTGGATAATGATTTAATAAATGAAAGTTGTGTCCGAAATATTTTCGTCTGTACAACGGACGTTATTAAGAAAAACTACCATCTTTTTCCAAAATTATTAACGTGGAAATAGCAAGACTAAATTCAATCACGTGATCAAATCAACTAACATGATCAGAAAGCTTTCTACACTATTACATTAAAATTTTTGCTTATATATTCTCTTATAATAATTACAGTAGGAAGTTTTAAATGTATTTGTTCCCTTACTTATTAAGGCCGAGTATGGTGCTAAAACGCACAAATAGAAACAAAAGAAGTTTGCGGGGTTTCACGGCCAGTCTGAAGGTAATTACATGTTTAGAAATATTGTAAGAATGCTTGTCAGAGGCAAGACGTTCGCAGTTGTTTACAGAAGGAAAATTGAATGATGAAATGTATGTCGAAATTTTATTTAAACTAGCTGTCTCCCAGTGGTCGATATTCGACCAATTGTGTCAATATCTTTGGCAGGTTAAGTAACCTGAAAATTATATCGTGACATTCTATCCTAGGACTTTAGGGAGAACAGCAATTACACGGAACGGCTCTAGATTCGGAGCCTCTGTGTGATGGTTTCCCCAAAAATCCTAGATGTCGGTCTGACATCTCGCTTCTACAAATAAGTAACGAAATTCAAGTTTTTTTCAGATATAATTCATAGGACTTTATTTGTGTTCAAATTCGTAATTCTTGATTTGATATGACAACAATTCAACCGCTAATGGGCCACCCTACATATTTATTTTTTCTAACCCCCTGTCTAGCTATAATTGCACTCAATTCTCTAACATTTATTAAAATCCTCATTATAATAATTCTCATTATATATTTCCACCACCCTGTATATGCAACTGCTCATGGACCAAGCATTATATTTTTTAACATTTTTGAACCACCCGGTAAACCATTCTGTATATGCCACTGCCTATGAGCCAATGTATTTACTCTTTTTGTTTATGAAATTTTTAACTATCCTCTGTAACTATAATTCTACTCCGACCTATATTTCAATCATCATATATATGGAACTCTTCGTGGGCTACTCTATAAATCATTTCCTTTTCTAACATTTTTTATCATCATCCTGTATATCGATAAGTCCTCTCACCCTATATTTCATCTTCCCTATATATACAACTGCTTATGGGTTACGAAATGTTGCACTTCCATTTCCGCCAATCTGTATATGCCTCTCTGTATAATATTTTTTGCACCACCCTGTATCACTATAATTCTACTGCGCCTTCTATTCCAAGAACCCTGTAACCGCTAATGGGCTTCCCTATATAATTATTTTATTAGTTATAACTGCACTCTATTCTATATTTTAAACACCCTATATATGCAACTGCTTATGTGCCACCTAAGAAAAAAATGATTTCTAACATATCTGGAATCGCCCTGTATAATTATAATATACAATCATTACTTTACCACAAAACAATAACAACGCTTGCATGCCACTTCCAGAAGTACATGCTCTAAGTATATAACAGCATTTTATCCCTCTATATATAATTACTCAATGTTTTGAGTCTGGTGGCGGCGGCATATTCAATTATTTGGCGTTGACATTGTGGAAGTAAATAATAAATTTTTATTATATTTTAATTAACGAATGAACCAATATTATAAATTAATATTAGCATTCTGCACTGAAGGTCGTCAGTAGCTACTAAACAAAACAAAAATAAAGAAAATCGGTTCAGAGACAGAGGAGAAAATGGTACATAATCGTTTTGTCTTTGCCTATTTATATATAGATATTATAGATGACACTCCATAACACTAGGTAGTTTCGGGTAGACAATTGTTAATTTGTTATCGGTAGTAAAGCTCCCATTCTAGATCAGCAGAACTGAGTACTTAATTTGTTGTTATAGAATTACTTGAAACTTGTCTAGAAAACCAAAAAGTCAGTAGAGTTGACCCAAAAAATTGTTCAGAAAGGTCGAATTATTTCAAACGAAACGTTTAAAAATTTTTTTAATTCTGTTGCTTAGAACAATTTCCAATAATTTCTGTAAAGAATACTGTAAATAAATTACAAGGAAAACTATAAAGAAATTGTGGGAGTTGTCTTTGGCCAAAGTAAGTAAAATTTTATGTTTCTAACAATTTGTGGAAAAGGACACCGATGTCCCAGTAGTCTTTTTGCTAAATCCCAGAAGTCGTTGGTTATCCTGAGTGAAAATAGAGAGAAATGTTCCATTGATTGCAGATAAAGAAAACTAAATATACTCAAATGGTAATATGTCATCAAAAAAACTTTAACACAGTCTGGTAACCGATTTTAAGGAGAATTTACTGAAGTCCGAGTCTTTATTATAAAAACAACTATATCCGGAATTAAGTAAGATTCAAAAGAAAGGCATAGTGGCTTCGAGTGAATGTAATCTATTTCCAAAGTTATTTCCGTAGATTTTATTCATACTAATCTAGAACTTGGTTAACACCAAAACGTTAGGATAGGAAATAAGAACCATGCTTGGTTGTACGGTCCTTAAGTGCTATCAGAAACTATCGAGTATAAAAAGTTTTTGTTGAAAAAAGGAGTCAGTCTCCCGACAATCGTGTCGAGATCAATATACCAAGGATGTCGCAACTAGGAGAATATGTAATCTATGCTGTATGTTACCATATCATCCTTAATTGTTTTAATTTACATTTTGCAACTCTTCAATAGAATACAGTGTATTATTCATGAGCCCATTGGTCCCGAAACAAAACCCTTCTGAGATACAATAGTTTTGTGTCCCCCGATGAGAAATTTTATACCATAGTTTGCCAAAAATACGACTAAAGAAATCTTTGGAGTTGTTTCAATTTCATTGCTTTTTATTGTATTCCATTCCCATCTGCTTTAGATTTGTCTCGCCTACTCTACAAGGAATATATTTCTAATACTTAAACAGTACAAAATAATTTCGCAATTTTTTGTTGTGGTAAATAACTAAAAAAAGACAAACTTTTACAGTCTATGTAGTGCACGATTTTAAGAGTACATTATCAATTCAGGTTCAAGATCCGTCTTTGAAAGTAACAGTAACATTGCACCATTCACCAAAGTCGTTAAGAATAACATTCACTATTATATTTTCAATAATTGATAGGACATTCTTTAAAGGAATGTAAGATTAATGTTATACGATTTTCACGACCATTTCCTAACAGCGAGAGCATTTGTACCACTCGTACTTCCTGAAAGCTTTATACGTTAATGTCGACTATGTCTTATTGTAAACATACTTGGGCACATTGTGACGAAAAGTGAAATGACATTTAAAAATGTGATAATTGTTCATGTTAATTATAATATTTACCAAAAGGAATTCGACTAACAAGGAAGAAATAAATTGGGATTGTCTTATACGCTCTATCCAAATTCAATCTGTCCACGATATAACAAGTCGTTTGTTAAACAACTGCTGTTATACTCACAAAATACTTTTCGAGGCTTATTTGCCGTGCTCTGTTTTTCTACTTAACATTAAAGGGGTGTTAATGCTGCCTTTTGTAATACTGCAGGAAAGAAGTCTCTTCTCTTGGGCACATCTTAGGCTGCGTTTTATCGCTCTTGCTGGTTCGAGAACGGTCTTAATACTGCGTTTTTGTAGACAATGCTTTACTGCTACTTTTTATGAACAAATAGGTAGAGTAGCCACGAGAAATTCTCTTCATGGGGAAGCTTGAATACAAGCTCTGTGAAGGATGGTCAAGAAGCCTACTTGCTAACTTCGCTACGTGACTAATTTTTTTGTGGTGTGGAGCCTTGGCAAGGAACACTATTCAAAAAAGCCCAAAAATGAAGAAACCACAGAACCGTAAAAATAGCTTCACTACCCTATGTAATGAATATAATGGATCGAATTAACAAGCTTCTAGGAGAATGCAACTAGAACAAAACAACAGAGCCTAAGTCTGTCAAAATCAGAATGATAATTGTTTTCTACAGCAGGTGTATACTGGATTCCATGCACATGTAATGCAGTGTATATCCGAAACACAAAACACAACATTAATATCCACTTTAAACAACACAAGGACAACCGTTGGAGAGGAGAGAAGTGCCGTCATAGAGAATGACAATATTCTTTATGACCGTCAGAGGGTATAGCTGCAAAATCGGCTTATTATCACTGACAAGCCACGGGGAAGGTCACTTTGACCTTTACCCATCGCCTTTGAAAATGTCTGCCGCAGCCGCACCTGGGCCTGTTTGGAAAAACTATTTTGTGACATCCATTTGTTGATGTCGAACCTGGCGGATTTTAGAAAGCCTCAAGTGGGGGCAATAATTTCCACTACTGAGGTCATCTCAATACTGGGGAAGATTAGTGAATATAATTTTTCTGCATCTAAGTTAGTTGTAGAAGTCGGCTTCTAAAAAGTGTCATTGGTATTGTGTGTTCAATGGGCAATAAAAATTGATAACCAAGAAATGGAAGAAGTGAATAATTATGTTTATTTCAGATACATAATAAAACAGAAATGAAGAACACTTAAATTTAGATCTTCACTAGAGTGCGAAATGTTGGGTTAACACTTAAAGATAATAGATCAAACACAAAAGACATTATTTTGTCTATTCATGGGTTTTCTCTCCTCCAAATTTTTTCCTGTAACAGATAAGTATTTAAAAATTGTATATTTAGAACAAAGTGTAGTAAGGCAATTTCGTAAAATTGCCCGGATTACTGGTTGTCTGTACAGAGATTCTTCCTCACAGTTTTTCTTAGAGAAAGAGATGTCTATAAAATGATCAACCAGTATTCCTGTATATAAGTAATGTATTGTATATTGTGTAATACTTATCTGTGTATGTAGACGTTTCAACTCCGAGTCTGGAGTCGTTGTCAATCGTTTAGTGTTGTTTTCGAGGTTTTTTTCTTTTCTCTAAAAAATTTTCGCTTTGATTTTGAATTTATTGTTTGTCAGTGTCAAATATTTTGGGAAGTACATTGATGAGTTAAAGAGTATTTAATTGTAGCAAACTTCATGCTTTTTAGTCAAAGTCGGTTTTTGTTGTTTTAAAAATGTATTTATTTTACAATTTTTAGTGATGCCATGGCTTAATTGGTTGCAGTTTTCAAATATAAATAACTTATTCCATATCGCCTAACATAAAGTATTTTATTTACTGTCATGTATTAGCTTGACCAACCTCTTTTACTGTTGACCAGAATAACTTGTTTTGTTGATATGGATATGTATTAAGGGAATTTTTTATACGATAAAGTCCTCTTTGATGACAAACCTTGTCTACAGTTAATAAAAAAATGACCTGGAATGATTACTGTTTACGTTCTAGACCATGTAAAAAAGCTGTTAGTGAAGAATAACTTTTTTCTCTTAAAATTATTAATAATGAAAAAGAAATTGTTTGATTTATGAATACATACTGTATATACATATTAACTCATTTATTTTGATTAATTAATCTTATTTACAATTTACTCCAGTTCCGAACAGTTAATACCAGTAACTCCATAAAAACTTATAATCCGGCGACTTCACCAAGGCATAGAATATAAGAAACGATACAAGCTATGTTATTTGAAAAAAATTTCTGACCACTTTGAGATATCGCGAAACTAATCCAATCTCTTTTTAATTTGTCCCACGTTCCGAATAAAATTTTTCTAATAATACCAGCGCCTCCACCAAGACATAGAATATATGAGAATAGGTAAAAATAGTTTTTCCCTATTTTCTAAAAAACGGTACAAGCTATGTTAATGAAAAAAATTTGGGACCACTTCGCTATCCACCCAAACAGGATCCAGTACAATGGTCGAAATTCCTCGAGCCGTTTCCGAGTAATCGGTGAACAAAGATAAAAAAGCAAAAAAAAACATAGATACAGACGAATTGAGAATCTCCTTTTTGAAGTCGGTTAAAAATGAATAAAACTGCACCAAATCATGGTTCAAATCTTTTTGTAATTGTTCATTAATATCTGAGTAGTCTAACAGAAATTCATGGTTCAAAATCATAAGGTGTTCAATATGACTAGATCTTCCCACTCGCCTGAATTAACACCCAATGACTTCTTGCAAGATTTTAATTGCCTTTAATTAAAATTTATTATCAATATTTACAAGTAATGGCAGAAACTTAACTAGAACCTGATTCGCAGCTAAACTGTTACGTATGACTTAGTTCGACAAGGTCAAAATACTTTCTCTTGGAGCAAAAGTAACAATAATTATGTCATTCGCCTTCTATAGTTGAATTTTATGGAAATCAATAGCGCAAAATGTAACAATAATATCCTTCGACGACGGAACGGTAAAGAACTGTACATGCACTACACGCTTGGCTAAAATTTCACCACTCTCACTTTTTGCTTTATGTCTGGCAGGATAAAAAATGGGTCAGCTTAGTTACGGTTACATGCAAAATATTAGAATGGTGTTGCCGTGCGTGATTTACTTCGGACGCTTTGTTCAAAACAACGTTCCGTATTAGCAGTAAATCCAGTCTCAATTCATGTAGCTTAAAGAAGCAATCGAAAAAATTCCGTAATGGAACTGTAAATTTCAAATTTCTAAAGGGAGTGTTTTTTTTAGCTAAACATTGGGAAAGAATGACAAATGATCAGAAATTGTTCAAGTTGACTGCTTCTTTCTTCTTCGACACAGTTATTAGGCATTTTGTCTACTAGAGTACCCTTTTTTTCTCGGCCTGTCAATAATTCTTCTTCCTTTACATTTGTAACTACATTATTAGCTCCGCCACCCTTGTCTTTGATATTTAGCTCTGACCTAATTTTTCTGACAATTTACTTTCGTTTTGCATCTTCCTATGTACGTCCTCTTTTTCTTCGTGCGCAGTTCATTTAATTATGCAACAATATTGAAATGGTGTACACATTTCTGCAGATTGTCTATACTGTTGGATGCTAGAATAGTGCAACTTGTACGTGTTACGATAGAAATGGGCTTGTGGCGAGGTTTAGCTATGTTACTTCTAAACCAGTTTGCCACTCTAAGGAAAATAAGTAATATTAAGTATGACAACTTTGCGGTATGAAGGAGCAAAAGAATCGGCAGATATAAGCAAGCTACTACATCAACAAATTTCTAATTTATGTGGTCATTCCAGAAACTAACAGAATTTTCTGATCTACCTGCACAGAATCATATGCCAGGTTGACTCAACACCACTACGACTGACAGAACAACAGATCAGAAACGTTTTAAATCGGAAGAGAAGTCCCTTCATGGAAGACATATAAATGACGTGAACCAAGATTATGTCGACAGTGCAGCGTCGAACTACTGGTTGATCTCTGGTCCATATGTTTCCTGAAAGGGAAGGCTTTATATTGGCAATCCAAGATCAAGTAATTCCAACTACTATGTGAAGTACATCGTTAAAGATCAACAACACAGATGCAGATATAACTCGGCAAGTGGTCCCACAGAGCTAAAACCTTTTGGTATCTAGTATATCAGGAGTTTAATGAATATGATTGAATTCAAGTATATTTTTTGAGGAAGATCCAATTTTTAGTCGTCTTAATTCCTGTTTATCAAATTTTGATGCATCCACAAACTATAGAATTTCACTAACTACTGTTTGCCACACGATTTTTTGCCTCGATATAAATCTTCAATTCAGCTTCATCTCAGGGCAAGGCTATAAAAAAGTCAATAGGCAATTAATTATACAGTTTCTCAGTCGGATCAAGAGATTTCTCGTTGCGACCTTAAACGATATTATTCATCAGCATTTTCCACTGAAAATCCGCAGTTTTAAATCTGACCCACTAACGATTCGTTGTTGATACAAACCTCCATTCATTTTCATTGTTTTCACTGAAGAACTTTGTATTCAATACACGATTGATGGTTAATCACGTATTAATACAAATGTAATGCGACAGCTGAAGAGGTACTCGCAGCTTTCTTAACCGGAATTATGACGGTAATACGAGGAACGGTAATGGCAAATTGCATTGTTCGAGTGTTTGTAGACATTATGTTAAAACTTAGGCGATGCCTGTACATGGACACCCCGGAAGTAAACTGATGACAATGTTTTACCTATAATGAATGCTAATGAGTAATGTAAATGTAAACAAATCTTCTATTTATAAACTTTTACAAAGAAACAACAACAACATTTAGTGCAGAAAGCTAGATAGTACTTGTGCTCATCTCGTCTAGTTTTAAGCCTCTTGTTGGTTTGCCCTATGTATGGGAATCTGTGCCTTTCGGATTTAACACCGTGCTAATACTTTTTGTAGTTTAAAAATAGTCTAAACACTAAACAAATTTTCAGTAAACAAGACGTGTCATCTTTGTCTCCTGATTTTGGTGTTGGCATTAAGGCTCTTTCCTTCTTTCTATCAATTTTATTATAGAACTGTTCTCATACACTCTTTACGTACATACTTCGCATCTCGTAGAAAATGGCATATCTAGATAAATCTTATCTTTCCAGCAGTTGTTGTTAGACGTTATTGTCGATACCACTTGATGCATTTTGACATTAGTTTTTTTTGGGCTAATAGTAATTGTTTGTGTACTGGATCTTGAAGAAATGATCATATTTGATTTAGTGGTCGGCTGTATCTATATCTATAGCCGAGTCTTTCGTCCGCGGGAAGAATCGCGATAACTTTGTAGAGCCCAAGATTTTAACGCATTGTTTTCTTATAAAGTTTTTTCATTTTGGCTGGTTGTGATTTTCTTAGAATGTGCAGCACATATTGTCGAATTATTTGTAGCTTCTTCTGATCCAAATCTTGAGACTGGTGATATGTGAAAGACAGCTTCTGTTGGAGATTGAATTCTTGAATGTCGGCAGTTGTTTTCTTATTGTTAATTCGGTGTTTTTTCAGTTGTAAATTGACCATGCTAATAAATTTCATCCACTGTAATTAGGACGAGTGGATTACATGCGTGTGGGGGAGTAACAAAGAAAGAATATCCAAATCTGTTCTGGCATCATGTGCTGGTGCAAAACTGATTTCCGTTAAAAGATTTTGGGTTTTTTTGTCATTATTCCAGAATTTTCAGGAACTTTTTAATTCGCCATCTCTGTAAGACTTTGTATATTTTCTCCAATGTTATATTATGAAGAAAATAATCTCTCGGTGGAGATTCATTTGTTCTTAAGTTTGTTTAATATATAAACTAAAGGTAGATGAAAATTAGAATACTCAAATTGCAACGGGTTATTAACCCAAAAACAAAATAAAGAAACGAAAATTAGTGTGCTGCTATTATTGTCAGCGAAACAGAAAAACGAAAGTCATAATAGCGTGAAATGCCTCATTTTGAATACCGTTAACGATGTAGACATGCAAATACGGCGTAAGCCCCCCGGGCCAGATGGTATTCTACTACCATTATAACGTTATATTTTACAAATCAGACAGTAAAAGTTCGACCCACTGTCGATTTCACATAATCGTACCGATATGTATGCCATTAACCCACATAGGATACGTTACAAATGAAGCTGACCTGATTCGGAGATGTATTCGTATTATACTGATATCTATCTGGACATCTCTTTGTTTTAAACGTGTGCCATTAACTTAACACGCACAACTTAACTTAATATTTGTCATGTCTCTAACAAATATATTGACTAAACCTTTCAACGAAGTAATATTCTTTAATTTAGTATCATCTCAAGGCTGTGCTGTCCGAAACAGTGTCATCCACATATTTGGTATTCGTTTCACTGTTATTTTTTACTTCTTGCATTTCTTCCATACGGTTTTTATATTGTACAAGTTGAAGAACGTTAGTGAAAGTACATAACCTTGTCAACATCTTTAATGATCACATCTTTTGTTGTTTTGTTGTTACCAAGCCACTCGATTCTAATAAAATTTATTTAATGTATGACCGGTATAAAAAGTCGGCTGATGGTCAATGAAAAGTTATTTGTTTATATTTTTTAAGCTTATACTTCAATTACTTTTAGTTCGTAAAACACTTTGACTTTATCAGGATACGCATATAAACTAATCGATGATTTAAAGAAAATGTCTGAAATTTCATTTTTCTTTCCAATTTCAGCCTGAATGACAAAAGAGATTTGAGACAAATCAAAGCCTGCAAGTCTGTCTCGGAGGAACTAACTTACTAACTCAGGCACTCTATAAGTATTACCTAGTACTTCGAAGTTTGTCGTGTCTCTACAGCAAAAAGTGAGTCAAGAATCTGCAGAGGCCCTGCAAACTACCAAGCATACCAAATAATGAAACAATAACGGCAATGATCTGTTTTAAATCTGATGAGATACTGTATACGACCAAGATATGACAGGTAAAGAAGGATCCGTTGCATTTGGAAATGGAACGGTTGATGCATATTTCTGTGAATATCAAATAGTCACTTCTGGTAGACAAAGTAGACAAGAGCCGACACAATTATTCTAAAGGCTTTAAAGACAACACTAAAATTATTAAATAGTCAATTATCCGACTACGAAGAAGCAGAATTACATGTGACACAAGGAAAATTACAGGAATAGGTCTTAGGAAAGGTATCTCTAAAACCCAAAACCATAAAGCAACTATTAGTGAAAAATTGTACATGCTTGGAGAAAGAGTGCATTAACAAAGTTGTCCAGAAACAAACCAAATTTTAGTGATTTTGCGGCACAACACTCCCATCTTTATAGACCTGGAGAAAGTCTTCAACCTTTTGCCAAAAACCTGATGCCGATCAACGAGGTGAATGGTGCATAACCGAACTAGGCTCCGATAGGGAAGAATTTACCGTTTATTCTAAAAATTTTCAAAAATAACTCTTAAACAGTTCAATCTGGAGGTTAAGGTGTCATTCTTAAAATACTTTTAGAGGCAGTTTTTCCCAATAGGATACTGGGACCATTTTGCTGAGAAGGGTATCGTTATCAATTAACGATTTATGAAAACACAGTAGATCAGAGAGCAGTTGAGGATAATCAGCTTTGTAGTCTCTATATTTATATAATTTGAGATTACTCGCAAAAAGAATATCAGATGGGAAAAACTAGTGTTAATATTAAAGATATCAGTGGCCCCAAATGGGAACACTTGGGTCACCACAGGCGAAATTTGAATCGGCTCATCAAATACTCCATTCAACGTTCAACATTATTGAGTTTTGCCTGTAGTACAAGATGTTGAACTCTATCAAATAGCTCAGAAAATTCAGTCCTAAATAAGAAGGGCCACTTAACTTTCACCGAGTTAACGGAATGTTAGGAAGAACAAGCTGTAGTTATGACCATATAAGTACAATTTGTAAAGTATATCAAAAGAAACGGATAGGAAGTCAGGATGTCTATGGACTAAAGAACAACATAAATTGTATGACAAGGGACAGCTAAAAAGACATACGTCATACTGGAAAGACCCAGCCTTTATTATTCATCTTCTTAACTTAACAAGATATTTCAGGCAAAGAACATTAAAAATCTTTACTTCAGGTGGACATTCCTTCTATTCAACTATATTATAAAATACGCAACATTGTATCGAAACCGTTTTTTGCACAATTTTTGCAATGCAATCAACCGAATGTGTAACAAATTGAAATTTATTAATAAATTCTAACATTTTTTATTGCATTTGTCCTTGTTCGGTATAATGCAATCTTGTATTAAACAAATTTAAACGGGGGCAACAGCAACTACCAGGATATTTAGTTTGAGGAAGCAACTGCACAGCCAGTCGTAAAACAATTGTTATACGATAACAGCGAATTACATAAAGCTGTTTTTTATTAATAACCGTAAACTGTGAGCACTTAACATTTTTACAACCAATTGGAATTAGCGTATAATGAAACAACCAATGCACAATATTTATACGGTTACTAGAGAGTTGCTTGCCTTCAAATGATTCGAGGTTGACAATGGTTTTTATCAGAAATTTAATAAAAAAAATATGTTTAATCTCGAGTCAGTACATAATATTATGTTGTTTATCAGTAAATAAACGCTGATTCCACCATTTATGCTAATAAGTTAGCCATAACGTGGACTAGTCTTAAACGTTTTGAGTGTTCGTTTGGTAAGGTGTAGATAGAATTTTGACAGAGAATGAGCTTGTGGGAATATGCTTATCTACTGAATTCTTTGTGTTGACCTTTCAATACATGTAGGTAATATTCTTGAACTATAGCTAATTTGAATACATCAAAATGTCATGAAATCACATTTGAAATTAAATTTGTAATTTTTTTAGTGAATAATTACGTCAGCATCCTGTGAACCATCAGATTTATCAAAAAATGTTGTTTGGTATTTGTAAATATTTCAGGTTTTGGAAATCCAACTTTTCCAATTTTTTTTTGTTTTCTTTGTCTCTTTTAGTGGAAATCTTTTCATTAATGAGTTTATGTGAAAAGAATACTGGTTTTTTAAATTTTCAGCTGAAATCCAATTCAAAATTGATCACAAAATAAGTTAGGTGTATAAAAGCTTTGGTATTTATTTATATTTATTTATTTATTTATCAGAATGTTTACAATACTTATACATTATAATATAATAAACCTTGCAGGGGTAAACTCAGTTACCTGTTCGCAAGTCTGATAATCTTAACACTAACCTTAATGATAATTTCCTATAAAATATTATTACTAATATCCTACAAATTTAGTGTTGTTGAAATATGTTATACTAATATATACTTGAAAGAATTAGAAATTATATCGATTTCTCCCAATATAATTTGGTTTTATTTTCTTTTTGACAGTGTTAAGGTTTTTTAGAGTTTTCAAATCATTTGGTAGGTTGTTGAAAACATTAATAGCTTTAACATAACTATTTTTACTGTTTATAGTTTTATTTCTTTTTGGAATCATAATACTTCTATTTCTTGTAGAACTGTTGGATTTTATAAATTTATTTTTAAACGTGTCATAATAGTATTTAAGAGACTCAAAAGCAAAGATTTGTTTCAGATTTAGTGTTTTTTTTTCGATAAAAGTTTGTTTTTTATATATAATTTTCAGGAGTTTATTTTGTAAAGGTTGTAATAAAACTTGTTTAGTTGAATAAATCCCCCCTCCAAGCTATGTTACCATCGCAGATAATACTATAAAAAAGTGCATAGTGTAACATTATCAGCGAGTCGCTCAACATAATTTTGGCCATTTTCCGAAATATAAAGACTAAGTAGTTTGTTTTATTTATTAAATATTCAACATGCGTGTCCCAACAAATTCCTAAGTATTTACAACTTTCTACCCTTCTTATTTTTTTAGTATTTATCTTAATGTTTATATGGCGGGGAACACTATTGCAGTAGTTGCCGAATGTCATGAAAACTGTTTTATCAACATTTAGAGACAATTTGTTTAAGGCAAGCCATTTATTTATCAAATTAAGGTAGTAATTCATTTGCGTTTCGACTGCATTCCATGTTTTTCCTGTTGATATCACAGCCGTATCATCAGCAAAAGATAATATAATTCCCTCTGGTATATCAACTAGTAGGTCATTTATATATAAAATAAATAGTAGGGGACCCAAGATGGTACCTTGTGGAACACCTGTTTTAATTTAACTGAAACCACTTACAGTGTCATTTATTTTCACTCGCTGATATCTACTTGTCAAGTAGCTTGAAATGAGTTTGAACGCACTTCCTCTAACTCCATATCTGTATAATTTATCTAATAATATTGAATGGTTAACAGTATCAAAAGCTAGGTCAAGGAATGTAATATCAGTAGGTTCACTTTTATCAATTTGTTCATAAATTGTATTAGTAATAAAATTTAGAGCATCTTTTGTACCAGTATTTTTCATGAAGCCATATTGCATTTTTGGTAAGATTTTATTCTTTTTAATGAAATCGAGTAGTCTGTGGTAGATAATTTTTTCAAAAATTTTTGCTAGGTTTGATATCAAGGATATTGGTCTATAATTTGCGATATTGTTCCTATTATTAGCCTTATAGATTGGTGTAACATCAGCTAGTTTGAGTGCCCCAGGCCAAATTGCTTTCTGTATATTTAAATTTTTGATGTGAGAAAGTTCTATATGTCTAGATAACACTATTAGAGTTTTTGCATCTATATTATCAACTCCACCATTTTTTAATTTCAAATTTCCTATAATATTTGTTACCTCATAATAGTTTGTGGGTGTAAAAAAACAGTATTGGTGATCGTTGTGGGTAAACTTTGTTGAAGTAACTATTATCTCTCCCCTCTTTCGTGATTGTGGCCGATTAGGACCAACACTGTCTCTAATTAACATGGAAAATTTAACACTCAAGAAAATGCTGACTACAAAGGCTGAATCCTATAGTAAAATGGAAATAAAGGTGACAAAGACCCAAAGACCAAACGGAATGTAGTCGAAGTGTCAAGAAGAAACAGCGGAAAAAGGCATATTAGCAATAAATTGAAGCATCAGATGACTTTCCTGTGTTTTTAAAATCATCTGTGATCATTTTAATGCGCAAAATAGGCCTGAAAATAGTTGAAAGGAAATTAAATTTGGAAAATGCCGTACAACAAGCAGGAATGATGATGCAAACAGGGATGCAACCCAGTCTACGAGAGCATTAGTTTAATTTTGGTGTGATAATCTTAAATATATCTAGAACAAGAGTTCACAGATCAAAAATAGTCTCCGCATTAGTAAATAACAAAGTAGCAGGCACAGGTGATCATAGAAGAGAAAGTCAAAAAATATCAAATAAAGTAATACGAAATAAGAAGAGATTCAACAAAAAAAAAACAACGCATTAATAGCTTAAGCTAACCCATAGAGAAAATATCATTATACAAAGAACATCATGTAAGAATATTGACCAACCATGGACTTGATATATATGAGCAACATCAGTTGTTCATAAGATAATGAAAATCCTAAACAAACAAGAAAACGATAAAACAGGACTCTTTATTAAGAAAATTCTTGAGGAACCATATATTCTGTGTATTAGTGTTATGTTTTAGCATGAGCTTAAGATATTCTTGTGGGCAGGGAGCTAGTTTCCGTTAAATTGGTGGTTGTATCATTTATGTTTCAACTTGTTTTAGACTGTTGGTCATTCCAATAAAAACTAGAGTCAAGATTATTGAAACTGATGCGCAAATGTCGAACTATTACCCAGAATCTATGGTTTAATTAAGAGTAGACGATAAAATGCTAAACGAAAAAGATGTAGAAGGAATTGATTTAGCCGGATTGAACTACAGAAAACAAAACATGTGAGCACCCGGAATAAAAGCAATACTGTGGAAACACGGAGGCCTAATAACAAATCAAGGACTGTTCACACTAACACTAAAAAGGCAAGAACAAGGTATACAAATAAATGAAATAGAATTTCTAAGGAGACAAAATGAGTTGAAGATAAAAGTATTTGATCCTAACAAAAAAAGGAAGAAATGCATAAATGGACAACATATTTAGGCAGACTGAAACAAGACCGCCTACCAATTATTTACCCAGAACCGTTCACCAATGTACCCCCATGTGCTGACATGGTTGAGTATTATTGACGTTACTAATGAAATGGTATATAACGCTATTGATCCGGTAAGATAATTTGAATTCAATGAGAATAGAATAAATTTAAAATTGTTTCCCATGGTGTTTACGCTGTCTCGTTCAACAATCTAGTTTTGGTCATCAAACGTTAATTTACTATCGCCTTCGTTAAATACGTTACGCAATGGCGATTGAAGCGAAAGTCTTTCCATTATTTACACTTATAACTGACAATTTTCATGGCAGGATTTTAAATGAAACGGATTAAGACTCGTGTTTATCGATATTTATTATTGTAATGGTTCTTCATTGATTTTCGTGACTTATTCTTTCATAATCATTTATGTAATTGATGAATATTTGCGCTGTATCTAACATCCGTTTAACGTTAACTAAATACCGATTAGATGCAGATAAATTGTTCATACGATGTTCGTTTTTGTTGTGAACACAAAAAATGCTAAGCGAGTACTTCAAACAAAACAACGTTTCAAAGAATTGATTACGATTATACAAGGATTGTTTTTGAATTCGTTTTCTCAGACTCTTAATACAATTAAATCGTTAATAACATTTTTTGAAATTACTTTGCTCTAGTTTTGCTATGTAATTAATTTTTCAAAAGGTTACAAAATATAAGAACTGTATAGAATTAGCAATTATTTGCTTCAAATTTATTGAATATTTATTGATATGGAAATTATCGGAAAAATTACATTTATCAAGTTGCAATTTTATTTTTATTATTTATTACTGTTGGACACTTATCGTTGTAAATAAGAGCTAATAAATTGATAATTGAAGTGCAATTCAAAGTTTTAATAATCAACTTTGAACAATATATTTAGCACATTAGCTGTAATGAACCCAAGGTTTGGATGTTAAGCGTAAACGTTTGAAGTTTTAATCAAAAACGTTAGAAAACATCAGTAATTATCAAAGCAATTTAGTAAAAAATCTTTTACTATGTGTATTGAAACTTGTAAGGTAATAAATAAGCATTTTTACGATACCTGATTCTGATTTACTTCCAGAATAAATTAAAACATAACTTGCTGATAGCTCTGAAAATCTTTACATCAGAGTATTATCCAGGGAATCTTAACCAATTGATTATCATTGGTAGATTATATTCACATCTAATTAACTATAACACACAATCACATTGTTATTCGTTAATTTAGTACAGTTTTATTGAAGCGACACCTAGCATCAAGAGTAAGAATTAGTCCATAATGGTTGATAAAGAGGAGCCACTCCATGCATAACAAGTTCAATATTAAACTAATTAGTTGTCACAAAAAACAATTTGCGTTTTAACTGTAAAAAAAATAATTAAATATATTACATTCTTTGAAAAAATAATAATTATTTTAGTATTCCAAAACTGTATTTTCCTATATATCCTAAAAAGTCACTATTCGATTTCTTAGCTATCGAGTATTTCATTGCCAATTTTATAGGGAAATTGTACTTTTTTATAACAAACAAAAACTAGCATATAAGTAGTATTTTGAATGTTAGCTAAAACTGCATTTCATTGTTTCTGTTTTTGTAATAATGTGATTTATTATGTATTACTATAGGACATCGTTGAAAAGGCTTTTAAAAACATAAATGTAGGTAACAACAACAATTGGTGCAAGAATACTATCGTTCAATTCAAAATGTTGACAAAGACTTTTAACAATATATTTAATAAAGCATATTAGTTGCAAAAATACATAGGAAAATTTCAATAGTTGTTAAATAATAAATAAATAAAACTTAGTACAAATTCTTTTGCTATAGTTTATATTGAAACTTGATATGTAGGACCAGCAACTAAAGTTCAGGATGTACCAAATAGAAGACCAAGAGTGACCAAAGACCCAAATGGCAGCACCTGAAGACCACTACAAAGATGGTACGACACCAAGAAATATACGGCCATAACATGGAAAAACATGATTCAAGCCTTTATATAAAGGATAGCAAATAGTCTTCTAAACGTTGTTTGTGGCATATTCTTGATTACTTTTATATTTTTTTGGGCAATAACACCACAATCGAAATAAAAGGACTGCATAATAAATAAATAATAATAATAAATAAAAGGTATATGCAGGAATACCAAACGTTTCAAAGTCTATTCTGACTTTGATAAAGCCATTGACAACGAAGTTAGAATAGACTTTGAAACGTTTGGTATTCCTGCATATACGTCGTTTTATTTCGATTGTGGTGTTATTGCCCAAAAAAACATAAAAGTGATAGCAAATGGCTAAACAAGAAGTCACTGGTATGTTTTAAAATTGTTGTTATAACCAAATAGGTACCCCGAAAATTAGTGTCAAATAAAATCATCGACCCAAAAATAATTGATGGTCAGCTGGAAACAGTTCTGGGTGTTATAATACGATTATCGAATCCCAAGCGGTACCTTAAGATGGTAAAATTCTCACGTACAGCCGCAAAAAAACTAAGCGACCGAAAATGTTTTAACTTACAAACCACAAACAAAGAACGGAGCTCCCGTAAAGCACGCACTGAACAATAGCAAATTATTCACGGTTCCCAATCCGTTCGTCTGCCTCTTTACGGTTTTTAAATATCTAATGTTTCATAAATGCAATCGTTAGCTTTAAGCTTCTGACGCTGCACAATGTCTAATCAACGAAATTTCATCTGATGACCCAAGAAGGAATTGAGCTGTCATGGTGAGTACCCATCGCCGTCGATTTGTAGTCGTCGTTGTGCTTTACAATATTTTTTAACCCAGATTCCGTGGCAATGTTATGCAACAGAAAAAGTTTTTTGACTAATTAACGAACGTGTTTATCGTGATATAATTTCACTGGCAACCCAGACAAAAGAAGCGTTGCAAATATATTTATGTAACAAAATGCTTCATCAACAATATCATTATTATTCTGTAAATATTTCACATGATTAACTCAATTCAATCTGTACTAATAGCCATCATTAAACGTTGATGATTTTTAATAATATTATTATGTTTTTGTTGTTGTGGGAATATTAGAAGTTGCAAAACTCTGTACTCGGGGATGCCCAAGAACGAGTCTTTAAGTTAAACGTGTTTATTTTCTGAATGGTATTTGTGGCATATTTTTCAATGTACTTCTTAGGAAATAACATCACAGCTTAAAGAAAAATTTGAACAACAAACAGTTTTCTTAAAACAGATTAAATCTTTGGTTTGGTGGCGTTATGTTGATGACATATTCTTTTCCTTGAGGATTACATGCATCGGTTATTGGGACTATCAAATTGAAGTTTATAATTCTATAGCTCTCTAATGACACGTTGACTTTCTTCTTTTACACCAATACTCCCTAATAAATTTGACTCCCAAGATTGGGCTATTAGAAAGACGGAAAAAGAAAAATTGACCCTTGTGAAGAGGAAAACCTTGATGATGTTCGTATAAACGAACACAAAAATACATGATATCCAAAATAACATGTTTATAAAATACAGTTTCATGCTAAAAGTTCATTGTATGGCTAACCTCCGTAGAATTAGTCGTTCATACTAATGGTCATGTCTGAGTTCAATTTATGGGATATATCTCTAAATGCACGAGGAGCGCCAGAATCTGAAAGAATTCTTTAGGTACCCTGAAGATAAAATTCTCTTAGTTACTAGAAATCTTACACATTGTCAGTAAGGCTAATCCAAGTTTCTTAACATTGAACGGTCTGATCAAATATATACAGCAGAGGAAAAGATCACCAGGTCCTGCCTGGCAACTACGAGGCGTTGATTAAATGCCTGGATATTAATGCTTAGATGCTGTTCCGGAAATTTTCCATACGACTGAGTTCAATTTATATATATTCCGAAAACTCTGGAATTCAGAAAATAGGCATAAAGGCAGGGAGAAATCCCAGCCTGCCTGGCAAACGAGGCGTTTTAAATGCCTGGACTTCTTAGAAAGAAAGTCATAACAGGCCCTTAAGTCTCAGAAAATGTTCATGTAGAAATGTGGAATATCGGACTGGTCAAAATCGCATTGTCTAGAACGAGGCAGCGGATAATTTGCTGAAGCTGCAACCAATCCTCTATAATAACAGGGCATCTTACGAAGATTGAGATACATTTGTGCATGTGGTGTCAATAAACCCTATAGAAGTATTTATAGTCCTGACAACATTCTCCGGCTCAGTGGCTATTTATTTCTTTTAATATTTTGAAACTGCCGACATTAATTCATACTTGAAAAGTCACTTTCAGGTTTTTTATGGATCTAATTTTCTGCCTATATTTGTGTTATTTTCTTCGCTGTCATGTATTCTATCTAGGTCTTATTTATTTAGACTTTATTTTGCTGTCTCTATGTCAACGTCTGATCATTTTCTCTGTCACCTTCTATAGTGTTAGAGATCTATGAGAATTATACAATTCAAACTTTTTGTGCTAGAATTTCTAGATTTAATTAAGAACTTATATTTCAGAATACCATGCTTCTGTTTAGGCCAGGAAACTCGTTCTTGAAACCAGTTGGACTTATTGATCCTGTTGTTTACTATCTTTGTTGCAGTTTTGATAAGCCAATAAATCTTAAGGAAACCCATATAGAAACACTCTCGTGCTGTGCTTCATTCACATTTTTCTCCGAAACTGCTGGAGAAAAAAAATTACAATAACCCCCACCCCCTTACCTCCGAAACAATTGAGTATAAAATTTTGATAAAATTAGGGTATATAGTGCCTCACTTAAAGCTTGCAGGAAAATTTTTTATATTTTTGTTAATATCTTTTAATTAATTTATTTTAAAAATACGAAAAAAATATATTTGTTTTCGTTATATATCATTTGATATATAACATGATGGGTTAGAAACAATTTTAATTTTAATTTCCATTTAATTCTATAATTTGCCCACCCAAAATAAATATTAAGGGTTTCTCCATAATTTTCCAGTAAAGTTCAGGTAAGGGGCTATACCTCCATTTTTTTTCAAAATTTTCCAGCTTATGCTTTCGGAGATAAGGGGGGGATTGGGTAATTTTTTTTTTATATTTTGTTAATATCTTTTAATTAATTTATTTTAAAAATATGAAAAAAATATATTTGTTTTCGTCGTAATGAGCCCTTTCATTTGATATATAACATGATGGGTTAGAAACAATTTTAATTTTATATTTTCCATTTAATTCTGTAACTGGCCCCCCAAAATTAAAAGCAGAGGTTTCTCCTTATTTTTCCAGTAAACTTCAGGTCAGAAACTAGAAATCTATTTTTTTTCAAAACTTTACGTTTTATAGTTTCGGAGATAAAGTGGGGGGGAATGGGTAAATTTTGGTATATTTTCGTTAATATCTTTTTAAATAATTTTTTTAAATATGAAAAAAATATATTTGTGTTCCTTAGAATGAGACCTTTCATTTGATATATTACATGATGCGTTTGAAAAAATTTTTATTTTTAAATTTTTATTTAATTCTATAATTTGCCCCCAAAATTAACATTAGTGGTTTCTCCTTAATTTGCCTGTAAAGTTCGGGTAACGCTCTATATTTCCTATTTTTTTCAAAATTTTAGTCCCACTAGTTTCGGAGATCAGTGGGGGGAACGGTCGATTTTTTTAGTTTTTCCCCCCAGAAGTATCCCTAAAATCAAATTTTTTTCTTTTACGATATGTACTCCTGATCGGGTCACCAAACTATACATTGATACCAAATTTCAATCTCTTCCGTCCAGTAGTTTAGGAGAAAATTGCTGTGATGTGACAGAGGCAGAAATCCGGAGTGATATTATAAGGGTATCCGTATATTGTATATACGGAACCCTAAAAATGAGTGGCATAGGTTGTCCTGTATTTTAGTTTCTTTTGCTGTGAAGATCAAAAGGGATCTTAGACCTTAGAAGTTCCTAAAATTTTGACTTGATACCCCCGAGAGGAAGGGTTCTGACAAATGGACACACCAGCGAAGTGATCCAGTCAGGTTTCCATTTTCTCATTTTGTGGACGACTAAAAATACTTAGCTTAGCGTAGTGACAGCGTATCAGATATTTTGTTTATTTATAGACATTTTTTGTCAGTTTCAAATTCCTTGTTCAATTGGAATTTCTAAAAATGATCGACCACCCGCAACTGCTAATTTTATAGATTACCTTACACAGTGGGACTCTTGCTTTCGCAACGTCCAAGGACTATTTGAATTGATGCATAATTTTTGTTGATTTTTTTCGTGATATCGCGCTAAAGATGATCGTTAAATTGGAAAATTAGCAAACTCAGAGGTCAAAGTAGAAATATTTGAAATCGAATTTGCATTCTATTATTGGGGTTCAAGGTGTCTCGAATGAAGTCATTTGATTTTGTAGACGACGTAGGACATCGAAAATCCCTCACATGTACCATTATAAAAATTCCAGTGGAACAAAACGAAATCAGCATTAATTTTAGATAAAAATAAATGTTGTCGATACATATGAAAATATTGCCTGCTACAATGTAAGCCTGAAAATTAAGTTTTAAACTGCACTGAAAATTGTTTTGTTTGAAATTAATTAACAGTGGAAATATTTTTAAACGAACGGTTATGATTAATAAATTCGTCGCTACCAAAAAAGTACCGAATTGTTGATAAAAAAACTGACATTCCAATGCCTTGTTAGAGAAGTTAGCACAGGATTTCAAGACCGATTTAAGATTTTAGAACTCAGCAGTAATGGCGTCTTTGTTTGGGCCATATGTAATGGTGAATGATCATACATCGTCTCATTTCCACTTTTATAATGGTTTCTGTATTACATTTACGAGGGTGAATCAAATATGAACCGGACTTTTGTTTTAAAAATTGTATTGGTACGATCAATAAAAATTTTAATACATATTATTTTTCTACATAGTCTCCTCTCTTATGTGTACATTTTTCCCACCGAATCGGAAGTTTTTTAATACCTTTCTCAAAGAATGAAACTGGTCGTGTCGATAACCAATTGCGCACAAACGTTTCTACACCTTCGTTGTCCTCAAAGTTCTTCTTTAAGTGGCCCAAACATGGGGTACTCACATGGCGACAAATCAGGACTGTAAGGCGGGTGTTCAAGGGTTTCCCCATGCATTTTGTTCAATTTTCCTTGAGTCAATGCAGCTGTATGTGGCCGAGCGTTGTCATGCAACAGAATCACACTTCGGATAGACATATCCCGCCTCTTTTGCCGATAGGCAAGTTTCACTTGTTGGGGTAGTTCGCAGCAATACTCAGCATTAATTGTACGGCGTTCGTGCAGAAAATCGATCAGCAGTACGCCTTTCGAATCCTAAAAAACTGTTGCAAGAATTTTCCCTGCAGAAAGACGGGTCTTGGCTTTCCGCGGTGCTGCCTCTCCAGGTTTTCGCCACTTCATGCTTGCACGTTTGGACTCCGGGGTATAATGATGCACCCATGTCTCATCACAGGAGACAGTATGTCTCAAAAACTCATCCCCCTCTGCTCGATATCTTGCTAACAGCCTTTCACATACGGCAAGACGGTTTGCTTTATTATCTTCCCTTAGAAGGCAAGGAACCCATCTTGCACACCTTTCGGTAACCCAACTCATCTGAAATGGTTGATTGAGCACTCCCGTATGATATTCCAACGTGTTCAGCAATTGCCAATACTGTAAGATGGCGGTCACCTTCAATCAGCTCACGAATTGTGTAGATATTCGCTTCATTGATGCTTGTCGTGGGACGGCGTGCATGAGGCTCATTTTTCACTGTCTCTCGGCCATCTGAAAACTTTTTGTGCCAGTCGTACACTTGGGTCCTTGAAAGTGTTTCATTGCCGAACTGTGCAGATAGTCGACGCAAAATTTCAGATGGTATAACGCCCTCCCGTGCCAAAAATTTATGTTGCGCAACAGATGTATGCACCTCTTGCTCTGACATAATGCTACTAACAGCGCATCGACCATGCCTCGCCAAACCGACGAACTCCCCTCTTCTTAACATCCCTACCTAACATATATCGAGACGTCACGCCACTCGAATTACCTACAGGGCGAGAAACAGAAAAGTCCGGTTCATATTTGATTCACCCTCGTATCAATATTCCTCATATTTTTATTGATTATGCTGTTTTAACATCGCCATTTAAGTAGCGTTAAAGATTTAGCAGTCAAAGTGTCAAAAATGCGTCTAAAACAACTTAAATTCTCTCCAAGACTTTCTAGCAAACAAAAATTTCACACCTGCAATCAAGTATTAAGTTAAAAAAATGTAGGAAACGTTAATTGAGAAGGTATCTTTAATCAAGGTCAGTATATCTCGATTGTTATCGTATCCATAACAATATTAAAAGCAATAACGAGCTACGGTGTTATCTTTTAATTCATACACCGGTCTTACTTAAGTAGATCAGTTAAACTGTCACAGAATGCACATCGAAAGTGTTTTGTTTTCTCTAATATGAATATTTTCAATTGCGTCAAGTGAGCGATAAACAATTTCTGTATGAGGACGGGAATTTCAGCTCATTTATGCGTCTGTAAACATCATCTGTTTTGTTATTGCTTTACTAGAAACCTTACTTTGCTTTGATAATTGTGAATAAAGAGTTAATTTATGGTTTTGCATTTTGTGTGAAGAGAATGAAAGTAGTTTCTTGGGAAATTCAGTATTTGTCACGAAATTGATAGTATTGAATATATATGTACTCATATGTGCTTGTGAATATGATTAGTTTACCTAATGTTCCTTCTGCTTCCATTGATAAGTTTAAATTTGCATAAGTTCGACATAAGCGAGACATGTTTTAATATTTGAAAACACAGTATCGTTAATGGTTTTATTTATATAATTTTGAAGATTGGTACTATTAAGGAAAAATGCCTGGTCAAGCGAGAATTAATTATAAATCATTTAAAATCGAAAAGTGGTGTTGCAGAAAAACAAACTATATTTCTTAACTGTTCGTATCAGCAAAATCTATAAAAGAAACTAAAATAAGAAAAGCAGATATTTATTGGAAATTCATATTTGTGAATAAGAAATTTAAATAGTCGATACTTTGTTAGATGAAACTAAAAACTAGATTAGATCTCATCAAGTGACTCCAATTAAATATTTGAATCTCTTCAAGATCTTGAAAGTTAGATATGGGGAACAGCACATTAATCACAGATAACCAACAATAGATTACTTACAAGAATTATACGGTGTATACAATTTTTAAAACTTCGACTTTTAAATAGACAGTTGTACCTCAAGGTTCCATACTAAATCTCATATAAAGTAATGCAATACATAATGAAATCTGAATGTTAACTATATGCTAACATTCCATTTTTCACATTTGCTTAAGAGCTATAGAATTGCATGGTTTGAAAATTTTGAAAACCAGAATTGCAGTTTATGGGAAAAACCCGGCAAATTAATATATACCTAAATACAGTTTTGGGACACAATTATTAAAACATCGGCATTCTTATGCCAAACAGGGAGCGAAGAAGTTATCTTTGCGTGTCCTAGCAAGTATTTCCCTTGGTGTGAAACTAAAAAGATCCAGTCACCAGAAAAACAAAACCCAAACAGTATAGAGATCAACAATCAGTACAGAACCTACAAGGAATAGGAAGAACATAACAAAAAATGCATCACAAGGAACTAACATGTACATTATATTGAACTGTGCCAGGCAATTAAAAGGAAAGAGCATGTCACCTATATATATATAAATGAAGGGAGAAGAATAACCAGAAGTAGGTACTCCAAAAAGAAGTATAGTGAGAAGTTGAGTACATGAAAAATGGAAAGACAGAAGGCAATGACGAAATAACACACACACATAGCAGATACACAATCAAATAGCCTATGGTGTACAAAGTAGACACCAATATTATACGAACTGTGGCTTCAGTACAATTAATTATCTACTGCAAGGAAATTTATCATGTGGACCAATGAGTATTAAATACCACTTGTCGTGGCCTTCATAGATTTCGAGAAAGCATTTGATATCATATATGGAAAGGCAGTAATCAAGTAATCAAAGTTCTGAGTGAATATGTGTAAGTAAGCTATATATAGAAATCCCGGAAGACAAATAAAGGAAGACCGTAATCAAAATATATGAGGGCAAGTCACAATTTACAATTAACAGGAAAGCCAGACAAAGTGTTAGAAGTTTAAGTGGATCAACAAAGAGCTTAATACAGATGAAGCATTAATCAGCCACCTGACATTTGCTGGTAGCATTGTGTTAAGTGGCCAAAATTCTGTAGAGTTGCAACATTGAATAATTGAACCTAAGGCAGTAGGCAATTATATGTAGATCTAAACAGAAACACCAAACAAACGAAGGTGGTCTGCAGGGAACTAGTAAACATCTCCCAAGAAATAAAAAAAACCATTGAAATAGAATATATAGATATAGCACGTTCGCGGTACCGATAGGAATAATCAAAAGAGTTAAACTGGAAGTAGCGCAAGAATTTATGTACCTGGGACATTTAATACATGTATGAGGTTCCTTACTCGCACAAATAAACCGAAGGATCAAACTTGCCTGGATGACATTCTGTAAAACTCAAAAGTCTTCAAGTGCAGAAGGCCAGTCCACTTCAATATGATCAATGCGCTCTACCAATACATGGAGATTTTACAAAGGTCAATGGATAGATGCATTGTTGGAATAACAACGAGAAAGCAAAAAAGAATAGACTGCTGACAAAGTAAGAGACCCAGGCAATGGAAACAATCCACAGAGTAAAATCAATAAAATAGACCACAATACGAAAAAGTTTTCAGTTGTATTCCAAGGTAGTAAAAAGACCAATGAAGTGCAATATTTTTAAATGGAACTATCACATGAGGAAAATAATTGTTTCCAAATAGCTAATTACAGAAGCGTATGGTAAGAAGTGCCAATGAAATACCCAAGGCTATATCATATAATAATGGTAAAATAGTTGAAATGAAAACTAAAACTAGAAGCTAACATGAATATGAGTGAATTCCCACTACTTCAACCAAGTAGTACACTCGCTACTGCTAAATATGGATACAAGAACAATTAATATGGGCGACCTTTGTACCGAGACTTCAAGTTGAAGAAGAATATTGCACATGAAGAAAAATTTATTAGATCAGCGTGTTTTAACCAGCATGAACAGGCGGTTGTGAAAATTGGACTATGAGACCAAAAATTAAAAGGAAGCTCTAAGTTCCACAAAGATCTATCCATAGTTACTTGACAGAAATAAGATCCAGGAAATAGAGGTATTCAGCATTATAAAACATTTGAAGTAACAAGAGCTAGAATACATATTGGTATTCCATAAGTGTCCAAATATCAACAAACCTTTAAAAAGACAGATGTACCTCAAGATTGCATACTAGGCCCCATATAAAGTAAATCAATACATATTGAAATCCGTCCTGTAACAGCAACAGTGAAATATATATTTATCATTCAGTTTTTTAACAGTTGCTTAAGAGGCATAGAATTGCAGGAAAATTTTGAAACATACGATTATATAAAACCTGAAAAATGAAGATCTAAATATAGTTTTGGCACCCAGATCAACATATTAGAAATTTTTATATGATTTTTTATCTAAGCAAGCGCCACTGAGTTTTCTGAACAAGAAAATCGTTGTTATTGTTTAAATATGTACAATTGCTTAAAAATGTGAAATTCTAATCTAGTTTACTAAAGTATTTTTAATATCAAAACAAAAATTATGTTAATAAAAAATAATTTTATAGTTTAGGTTTTTCACATAGTTGTATACAGCTTGAGTGTTTTTATTTATTATTATTTATTGCTCATAAATATATTTTGCAATTCTCCCTTTCCTAGGGTATGTATGATTTATTGAATAACAGAGATCTTGACATTTCCCGCATCAACGAGCTTCAATGTTTCACGCATGCCAATAATGTATGCGTGCACATGAAACCAAAAATTTACACATACATCGCGGCATAAATCGAGATAAACAATTTTCGTAACAATTACATAAACTCACCTAAAAAGAATACGATCAGCAACGCAGGGCTAAAGACCGACATCATTTTTTTTTATTTTTCTAAAATAACCACTAAATCAAATTTGCACTAAAGAGTAAATCCAGGCACTAAAATGTCACACGCAGGAGCTAAAAACACTTCCCCATGTATATTTCGGAAAATCGAGAATTCTCCCCAAATGTGACAGCAAGAACGCGCGACCGCTGGCGTCGCTGCACGTGCTTCAACTGACTGGACTTGACGTCTTGTACGTAATAAACTTAGTCTTAAGAGTTCTTAGTGAAATGTACCAGTGGGGGCTCCTTGAAGAGAAAACTGACTCCCCACTTGGAATGATCGGTTCGGTATTATGTTTTCCCTTCGCTGCGCTGGACGCCAAGCATTCACTTTGCGGAATTATGCCGAAGACCTTGTACTTAACGCCCTCCAAATTGAAATAGACAAAAGAACAAAATCCGTTTGCTATTTTGATTTTACTTTCCAACAATAAATATGTATTCCGGTTAAATATGATTGTGGGATTTTGTAATGGAGATTGTCGCGATTTGTTCGGCTTTCGGAATGTCCAGACCTGCACTGCAATAAATCATAAAGGCTGTCCCACACATCTGCCACAATTTCTGTTTTGAGAATTTTACAAAGAAAAAGAAAGAAATAATAGCTGTACCACACATCTGTCACAATTTCTTGTTTGAAAATAATTTTAAAATGGAAAAAAAGGAAATAAAGGCTCTCTACACATTTGTCACAATTTATTTTTTGAGAATTTTAAAAAGGAGAAATAAGAAATATTGGATGTTTAAACCCTTGTTGCAAAATGTGATTGTTTTTGGAGTATATACTGTAGTAACTTTCGAAAGATTGGAACGCTTGAGTAGTTTGGCTCTCGCTGTGACAGAAGAAAATTAATTTTTAACCGACTTCAAAAAAGGAGAAGGTTTTCAATTCGTTTGTATACATGGGCCTCCCCAGCTTTTGATTTAGGAAGGGCCATATCAAAAAGAGAGTGGCAATCCAGAAAATTTTTTGGCCTCAGCAAATTTATGGGTAACTTTTATGGCCAATGGTAGGTTTTTTGAAGACAGAGGGGGGGCAGCTGTAGGTATATATGTTTTTTAAGTATTTTCAGCGATTAGTCAAAACCTACTCGATGAATTTGAACTGTTTAAACTGGATCTTGTTAAGGAGGAGGATCCTATACGTTTTTCCACAACATGTCCTATACCGTTTATTGAAAAATTGACAAAAATTTGTTTTTATGTAGTAACCATTAGCGAAGACGGTAGTATTAAAGAAAGCCATTGCGCTGTTCGAAATCTGGGCTGTAAAGAGTTGAAAAATAGATTGGAATTAAATCATAATAAATGTCAATATATAGTGTGTCTTCATAAGTTGAAATCAAATGCAAAAACTTTCTTAGAATAATTTTCAGAAGAAAAGTTATTGTTTATAAAACATGGTCTGTAACCTAGACTAAAATCATTAAATACAACTTTTTTAAGTATAAACGAGGTTTATCAAAAAATTTTGCTTCAAAATAAAATAATCTTATTTTTGATGATTTCTAAATCGTTTTTAAACAAAATTGATTAGAATTGAAAACTGCATCCATTTATTCCATAACACGAAAAAAAATATATAATAAATATGCATGTCATTTGTTTGTCAAAAAATCTGAATTTTACTTAACACCAACTACCTTTATTTTTGGTAATAGCTAAAATTGATATCAAAGTTAATTTAGAGTTGAATACTGCATCCAATTATGTAATTTATCTAAAAATTGTATAATAAACGAACTTTTTAGAAATTAAAAAACTGATTTTAATAATTTCGACAAGGCGGGACTATTATATTAATGTAATTGGATTAAAAACAAAATGTCTGATTATTATAGACCTAAAAGAGGTGAATATTCTCACTTCGTCTACAATACCTACTATACAGTGAATCCCTTCAGTGAGAATCATATACAAAACTTTCTTAATATATATTAATATGTAGTAAACAAGATTGAGCTGTTGAGTATTTACCAACCATTTCTGTTAAATAATATGGTCATTTCATTTGTTATAAAAAAATTCTGAAGGGGTCAAAATTACCCATTTTCAGGCTCCATAGAATTTGAAATAAGTTTGATGTAAAAGCTGGTTTGGAAAATTGTGTGCAAGTATCAAATCTAACTAATTGAGTTCCATAAAACTGACAGTGCCAAACTGGCAAAAATTTAAAAATATATCTCAGTATTTGTTGCTAATTAGTTGCTACCGGGCAGCAACTCATTCGAGTTCCTGTTATATATATATATTGCTGCCGACTCTCCTGGTATCAAAAATCATTGCTACCACGAGCAATAAAATTATCTGTTTCATTTATTCTGGAATAATCGAGAGTTAATCTAGCAAGTCCAGTTTATAAGGATATCATTTTTGCCGATTTTTTGAGATCAGTTCATGCAACGAAATTGATTGTTTTTTATTTGTTTTCTTTTAGCGGAATCTGATAGCAACAGTATTATACTTTCACTACAATTCCAACCACCCTTCAGCAACGGAAACTGGCATCATCAAAACTCTAATCCATAGAGCCAAAAATATCTGCAGCACCCCAGAAGCCATCAGAGAAGAACAAGTGAAGACCTTTCGGCGAATGGATATCCGGAAACGATCATTACCAAGGCGTTTGAAGAGCTCGACAAACCACCTAGGCAGGAAGAGGACACCGCGGTAGCAACTCTGCTATTACCGTATACTAAAGGCTTGTCGGAGAAACGTAGAAGAATTGTACAAAGCTATGGAATCAGAATGATTTTCAAAAGCAACATCACCTTGAGGAGCATGATAACAAGAACGAGGCAATACCAAATAACTGTATATACAGCATACCGTGTGAATGTGGCAATCTTTACATTGGAGAGACAAAGCGACGGCTGGACAGGAGGATTAAGGAACACCGCACAGCTACTCAAAGGGCGGAGATGAACGAAGTCTGGGCTAGTTAATCACGCATGGACCGAACACCATAATATCACCTGGGACCATGCCAGAGCAATTCACAATGAAGAGCACTGGTACAAAAGAAAATTCATAGAGACAGCATATATAATGTCGAACGAAAATATAATTGGCTAGCCCAGCGTCCAAATGAAAAATGTTTGGAGAGCTCTTCTTCGGCCTCTGCCGCTACGCATCACCGGCAACCAACCTCCAGGTACGACGACGCTGATTGGATCAGATAAGACCCAATGACGATAGCAGATACACAGCTATTGAAACGTTGTGAGATCAACCACTTCAAGACGATGTAAGTCCAAGGAAACTTCGAGGAACGAGTTACAACTTCAGACTAACTTATAGCAACAAATTAGCAAACATATTTGTTTTTTTTTTGGTTATCTCATATTTAGATGTTTTTCCTTCTACCTTTACGTAAAGCTAGCATTGTCGTTGATTTCTCGAGATAGCTTCGAGCAACAAAATCGATTTGTTAGCAAGTAATAAGCAACAAATTCTGAGATATATTTTTTAAATTTTTGTCAATTTGGCACTGACAGTTTTATAGTCTAATTTTGATTTATTGTCTGGGTCCTAAATATAATCATATACTATGGGATGGAAAACTATTTTTTTAGTTAGTTTATAACAAAGTTTGGTTAACACGATCTTGTAGAGAATGGAATAGATATATAGTTATAAATGAAAAAGGGAGAAAGAAAGGTCTCATTTCCAACTTTGTCACAAGTTGATTTCTTGTAAGTTTAGCACAAGTTTTAACATTCTTATTGTTTCTGAAATCATTTCCATCTATGTTAAGACTATATAAAGCCGTCAATCCAAATCAAATCCTGCCTGGACTAGAAGCCACACTCAAGAATGAATTCAGTTCATTGTTGAAGGAAAGAAATTTACTCAGACTCACATTTTTCACACATTTCTCACTGGGTTAAAATCGAATCGAGAAAATACAGTTTACGCATTTGGCAAGATTGCTTTGATGCAATCGCAATAGCGCCAATGACCTCGTTGTTTATTCTGTGTAATAACTTCAAGATTCACATGGAAATGTACAATAAACAAGCGATCTACTCAGATAAAGTTTTGCAAGCGTCCGCTGTGGAATAAAAAGCCCAGGAAACGGATCCGCTGACCGTCAGTCGGCCTTAGCCTAGAAATACGGAATGGTAACGAAACTTATGAAAAAAACCTCAAAATTTAATTCGGTGGATTTTTTAAGTCTCTAAAGAGAGCGGCTTCCTAAATACATTTCGTGCTTTCAAAGGTTACAAGAAATAACGTTAATGTCAACACTTTTTAAGTCGTGAACACCTTCAATTTTATTTATGCGAATATAATGACGATAATGATTAACTACGTAATGATAGTACTCGTGTCTTAATTAATTAATTTATTAATAACGATTTTTTATTTTTGTAAGATGTTGTAAGAACTTTTTACAGGGGTTTTCGAAAAACGAACGATTGATATTAAACTGAAGAGCTAATTTTTTCTTTGAATTTACACGTAATAATTTCGTATACAGGGTGATCATAAAAGATCTCATTTGAAAATGACATAAAGTTACGTATTCCCTTGCCTTCAATCAATAAAAGTTTTATCAACGATCTCTACAAGTTCGCAAGTCCAGTACAACTTAAATGGTTACACTAACTCCTCTGAATACGTTCATATGGTTATTTCACTCGGGAACTTTCTAGAAGCTTCTAGAAAACGAGCCACTAGAGGTGGTGTTACGCTATTTACAGTGATTCCTTAAAAATCACAGGAAACAAATTCGGAAGTTAACTAAAAGCAATTATTTCACTAAAGTTTCAAGATTGTGAAAGCAATATGTATTTCCTTTCTAGTAGGTATCCTCATCAGTTGCGCTTCCAACAAAAGACATCAATTATAGATTTGTAGAAATGTGATAGATAACCTCAAACCGATTGCTCACACGAGGGTGATAATCGTTGTTTCAACCTAATTATACAGTCCCTTTTAAAATGTCTGGTTCATCCGCAGTGGAGACACCATGCTTCCGTAGGCTTAGTTTCCCCTGTAATAATAATAAGAACGACTTTAATCTTAAGTTTTTGGTTCCCTTGCTCAAACGAGCTTGTGTTTTATAGAGTTTGGAACACCCAAACTGTTATCGATTTCTCAATTCTCTGCATGATGTTTCAGTTTCAGTATAAAAAACAGGTTATATTGTATATGGATTCTCTGGAATTAACATATGCAGAATTACCAAAAAATCCAACGCCTTAAACAAGTTGCTTCCGACATTATTTCTGGTCAATTTGTTGTAATACGCAAAAGCGAAAAATGTATATAGAAAGTAATAAATGAAAGAAGAATAATGTATAAAGCTGTCAAAAATTAGCAAAGGGCAGAAGATGGAATACTGAACGAAAACAGATACATAAGGTTTAGATGAGATTGTAATTGACACTAGCAGCTATACACAAAACAGGAAAAAACGTTTTATATTGCAGAAATGCAGTACTGTGGAAATATGCGGACCCAATATCAAGTATATGTTAAGATGCTCAATAATAGACTTTAAATCATAAAGGAAGATTTGATAAAAGAAGAACAAAGTAAGATAAACAATCGAGTATTAGTACTTTTATACAACAAATTATCGAAAAACACTAAGGTTAACAGTGGAACCAATTTAGCCTTCACAAATTTTGAAAAAGCCTTTGAAAACGTCAACTGATATACTCTTTTCGAGGTGTCATTCTTTTGTACGCAAGACAATATATATAATATATATTGTTTCTGGTTAGGGAACCTTCATTAGTTGCGTTTCCCACAATTGAATGTCCTCTTTAACACTTCTTTATGTATTTGATACATTTCGTTAAATTTGAAGACGCAATTTGCGTACAAAAGAATGACACCTCGAAGAGAGTATTCAATATCTTTGACAGGTGAAGTTCACCTGAAAATTTCATTGACATGACATTCTAACCTAGGAATTACGGGTAACAGCAATTACATGGAACGGCTCCAGATTCGGAACCTCTATGTGCTAGTCTGAAGTTGGTAAACTATGTAACTCGTTCCTCGAAGTTTCCTTGGACTTCCATCGTCTTGAAGTGGTTGATCTCACAACGTTTCAATAGCTGTTTATCTGCTATCGTCGTCAGGTGAATGATAGGAAATTCAGAGTATCGGTCGTATTTATATTATACCCTTAACCGGTCATGCGTCGCCGGTTATGGTCATTGGGTCTTGTGTGGTCCAATCAGCGTCGTCGTTCCCTGGAGGTTGGTTGCCGGTGATGCGTAGCGGCAGAGGCCTAAGAAGAGCTCTCCAAATATTTTTAATTTGGACGCTGGGCTCGCTAATTATATTTTCGTTCGAGATTATATATGCTGTCTCTATGAATTTTCTTTTGTACCAGTGCTCTTCTTTGTGAATTGCTCTAGCCTGGTCCCAGTTGATATTATGGTGTTCGGTCCATGCGTGATTAGCTAGCCCAGAGTTCGTTACCTCTGCCCTTTGAGTAGCTGTGCGGTGTTCCTTAATCCTGGTGTCCAGCTGTCGCTTTGTCTCTCCAATGTAAATATTGCCACATCCACACGGTATGCTGTATATACAGTTATTTGGTATTGCTGGTGCGTCGGGCCTCGTTCTTGTTATCATGCACCTCAAGGTGTCGTTGCTTTTGAAGATAATTCTGATTCCATAGCTAAGTTTCTCCGACAGGCCTTTAGTATGCGGTAATAGTAGAGTTGCTACCGTGGTGTCCTCTTCCTGCCTAGTTGGTTTGTCCAGCTCTTCAAACGCCTTGGTAATGATCGTTTCCGGATATCCATTCGCCAAAAGGTCTTCTCTAAGTTTCACTTGTTCTTGTTTGAGCGCTTCTGGTGTACTGCAGATATTTTTGGCTGTATGGATTAGTGTTTTGATGTTGCCAGTTTTCGTTGCTGATGGGTGGTTGGAATTGTAGTGAAGGTATAATCCTGTATGTGCTAGTTTCCTCGAAAATTGTAGATGTCGGTGTTTACATCTCGCGTCTTCAAGTCAACTGATATGATGATCGAAAAAGAAAATATCATAGGACAAACACTTGTTACTGCTGGGGTTGACTGTCAAAATTGGAGATAATTTGCAAAAAGGGATATACTTGCTGCAATAAATAAGCAAAAGATTTAATATGAATATATTTGAAGCTGAAAAATCAGGCTTTTTTTTAGGGAAACACAGTTCCGAATAAAGATAGTCCAAAATCTAAAACCTGTGAACAGTTTCAAATATCTCGGATGCAAGAACTACAGTGTCGTGGAACAAAAAATAAACACATTTATGGGTTCGTTAAACTGGATAGTCCCCCACCAACATTCATGATTGTTAGAGTTTAATCTACCAGTCAATAGCCTAATATATATAGTATATATAGTCACCGGAGATTTGTAAGTGACATTCTATTTAATAAAATAATATATGTTCTAAAAAACTTCATCTTTTGAAGGGGTACGAATCAACGTTGGATCAAAGAACGTGAGAACGTCCGTAAGATATGTAAAACTAAACAAATGACAGCTAAGGAAGCAAAACATGGGTAACAGCAAAAAGAGTAGAAGAACGTGCAGAAACACAAGGAATAAATATCTGTACAATAAAAAATCCAGAAACAAAGGACAGATAACTTTCGGCACGCAAAGCCACAGATGAGTACATTAGAATATGCTTGATAGCTGAATGAAAGCAGAAGAAAGATTATTTAGTAACAGTTCAGTTTCCAAAATTATTTGTCCTTTTAACTAACTTTTCACTCAATACTTGCAAGAGTGTACTGCCTACAGTGATTGTTATTTGTTTCTACGAAACTGATTTAACCGCAGAAAAGAATCGGTTTTAAAACAATGATTACATTATTTAAACGGTACCCGACTAAACAAAAGTTGTTTACATTTTTATGCAAGACCACATTGGATGATGATTTAATATTAACCTATGCCATTTGAAATTTCCTTTCAAATTGAAGAATTCCAAATACCTATTCATTATATAATGACGCCGGTTATTCATCAAAGTCAAAGTTTAAAAGTTTCGATAATAACGGTTGCATAATTGGGAGATATGTAGTGTGAGAATGAAACAATCCCGGTTATTCATATTTTGATGGATGATCGCCGTATGAAACTTATGCATTCTTCATTTGAAGTATCTTCAAAAAGTCAATTGAGGTCCTTTCAAGGTCTCTTGTGTACAACAGCTCGTACGTAATGTATTGATTTGTATTGGGTTTTCAGTGAAAGGCGGAAAGCACGAAAAATTACTTAAAAGTTACTAAATTTAAATTCATTAATATATGAGGTGTGGTCGATAAGTAACGAGACTATTTCAATTATAATTATATGATATTTGAAGTAAATAGAGAATTTTAGAGACGATATGTCAAAAGACTATAACATCTGGAAAGTTAGTAACATATTTTTTGTAGCCAAGTTTTTTTTTGTTTTTAGACATACAGTATCATTCCTTCTGCCATTATACAGCAACAGAGTTAACGGGTGCCCAATAATGTGGCTGACAAATGAATGGAATCAATTTTTAACTCACTGCTAATTACTCTCACTATTTACTCTCACTATTTAACTATTTAACATCAAAGGACACATTTTTTACATTTGTATCTGATCTAAATGTTACTGGTTTGTCAGTACACTTTTTTCACTTGTTTTCGGGCTGCTAAAAACAACCTGTGTCATATGACAAGTAACGGTTATGAAATAGCACCAATTTGCTGTCTCAACATTCCTCATTCTTTAGTAACATCATCTCAGTAGCGAAATTGTCAAAAAACAGCAATTGTCAAGTGATTCAACCCAACTGTTGGGCGCTCTGGCGTTCACGCATAATGTTGTCAATATCATTGCTTTTATAGCGTTCATATATATTTCTGCTACATATAGAACATTTCTTGTTCCAAATTGGTAGGTTCATTTGCAGAAACCTTTTACATTAAATTGGTGATACCTTAAGACATTTTTGGACAAAAAATGAACTGAAAGTTACAAACAGTTCTTTGGGTGGAAAACAGACTATTATAAGTTAAAGATCACCCTTTGATTATGTTATTGTAACTAAAAAACTTTCTTTCTTTCTCTCTTGCAGTGGAAATCAGCGCCCACTGTGATAGTGATGTAAGCTCTGATAACTTCTTGGTTATAATAGCATTACTGACAATGTGTAAACAGAAGAAACAGAACACACTGATGAAGTGTTCATCAACAAAGTCTATTAGAATATCTACAAAAAATGGCCAACTAAATTCCAAAAACAAAAATAAAAATGCAGTACGTTTCAGGATAATCATAAAAAGTACTCAATCTCAATATTCTAGAGTGTGGCATAATGTACGAATATGAATAGTGAATAAACTAAAATTCAATAGATATCCAAGGATATGTGGTACTCTACACGGAACACATGGAAACAAGACAAGCAAAGAAATAAAATAAAGGAATTGCAACACCTCTTTTAACTAACCTTTTAACTACCCATAAGCTGTTAAATAAAAAATGTGGATATAAGAACCAAATTGGATATAAAACGTAAATTAGACGATAACTTTTTACTGATTTGAAAAAAAAAACAGTTTGGAATATACAGCAATTTTCTTTAAACTGTGGTGTTATTTTCTAAGAAGCACTTAGACATTGAAAAATATGCCACAAGTATCATTCAGAAAACAACTAAAAACAGTTTTGTTTATTTTCGTCAAAACTCATAGCCTTAGCATCTTGTTGTCTGCCTGAATGACAATGGTGATCAGTGTCAGTGCTATTGTCGTTTGAATTTCGTTAACTGTTCGTAATAATAGAAAAATGGATCATTTTCGCGAGCTTGGTCATGCAAGGCAGATAAAAAAAGTAGCTGCTAATGCTCTAAGTGATAATACAAAATGGGATATTATGCTTGGGTTTCAAGAAAACCCACATAATTCTGGTCGAAAAGCCACCCCACTGTTCAATGTTAGCCACACATCAGTTTTTCGAGTATTAAAGGAAAGTAAAATGCATCCTGATAAAACGATACCATGAAAATGGAAGACGATTTCGATAGGAGAACGTATTTCTGTGAACAAATGTAGGTAAGGTTAGTTAACAATGTGATTCAATTGGAAGATGTTTTGTTTTCTGATTAGAGTACATTTACACTTCACTGTCATGTTAATCGTCAAAATTGCCGCTATTGGTCTAATGAGAATCCTCAGTGGATGACAGAGAAACATACGCAATATCCTGAAAAAGTTAATTTTTGGACAGGAATTGTTGGAAATCATATAGTAGGTCCCTTTTTAATTGATGGCAACATGAATGGAGATAAATATTTAGAACTGCTCCAAAATAATGTCGTGCCAACTTTGACAAACTTATATCCTGATCCAGTAAAGCCACAAGTTCCTGCCTATACAATATGTTTTCAGCAAGATGGAGCACCGCCCCATTACGAAATCAATTTCGGGAAGTACCTGAAATGTTTCCAAATCGGTGGTTTGGGAGGCGTGGATCGATAGAATGGCCAGCACTATCCCCTGATTTGGCGCCATTGAACTACTTTTTGTGGGGATATGTCAAAAGTACTGTATACAAAACTATACCCTTCAACTAAGATGATCTAAAAAGACTAATCACGCCCTCCTTTATTCGAATTCGAATTTATTCCGTTTGGCTATTCCGCACTGTATAACAAAAAATTACAAAATGATTTTCAACTGCACTAGCTAGGTGTAATAAATAATTCCATTTCATTAACCTGATAATACCATGTACGCTGACAGATTTTACGGGGCTGTTCTTTGCCAGTCTATAGTTCCTACTCTTAATTTTTAGTAGCGCTGAAAGTTCTTTGTTACCAAATACAGGTCAATGTCAATACGATGTACAGACTCAGCCTGTAGATAAAGACCTTGAAAAAAATCTGCTTCTACAATAAAATTAAACTACAAAATAGATCTCATTTATTTAAATTAATACTTTTGTTAACCATACATTAAATATCAATATTAACATTAACTAGACAAACACTTAGGTGTATCAGTTGACAGCTCACATTTTGGGGAGTAGTAGTAACACATATATTTTTTTAAATGAACACCATAAATAGAAAAGAAATGGCTGTGCAAAGGAAATTATTTTCTTGTCACAGTATACGAATTTATTCTTCTTCATCGAGTGCATTGCAACTAATATTGTTACATTTAGAGCATTCATTCTGTTGTTTCTGGAAATATAGCAAGCAAGGTAGAAGTGTGAAACTGTAGAATTTGCAGACAACATTTAAATACATCAAAGTGAAATTGTTTTGAGTTAGATTACATGATCAGTAATGATTATCTTCGGTTCAATGCATCATCGGATTGCAGACTCTTTTTTCTAAATTCTAAATACGTTTTTCGTTTATTTGATGCAAACACAGACTGTAGATCGACATTCCCGATCATCCCTCATAAACTCTTCTTAAACATGGATAGTGAATTCCTTTCTGGTTAATTCCTTGTGTTCGTGATATCTGCAATAAAATACTGATACTGAGTAAGTGCTGTTTTATGTAACTCGGGTTGAACTGCATACATCTAATTATAAAAAATTGTAGTGGAGGAATAAAATTTAAAAAACGGAATTCTCTCTTACCTTGCATTTTGATAAAAATAACCAAACATGCCGCATGCTTACCACACGTTTAAGTGCAAATGTAAACTTTATATGCTGATTATCACACATACAGGTTGTACCAAAAACGTGCTTGTGCTAACAACATCCACTAGTCCAACTAAAGCGATTAGTTCTGACGTTTTAGTACGTTTTATTGAATTTAATTTCGCCATTAATGTTCTTATCGTGGATTTTAACATGGTCGGTTATTAATGATTTTTAGGTATTAAGATAAATATTAGTAGGTCTATGGCAATAATAATGCTCCGATAATAACCGCCAAGAACGCTAATAAGCTAATTTTGCGAAGAATATAATAGATTTTTTGAGATTGAACTTTATGACGGATATAAATACAGTAGAAGATTATTTTTGAATTTGTATATTTTTATTCGAGATGAAGAGGTAATAAACGTGCATTTCAATTAACAGTATTAGAAGAACGAATTATTTAAATCATGGAAATTATTTGAAATAGCATAAAGGCAAGAAATGAATAAAAATCTGACTGATATTAAATCGGTTTGTAAAACAAATAATACGTTAAGAACTCTTTTCATGCATGCTTTAACACAGCCCAATGTTCTAAAATTGCGTGCACAGTGTACTTTGTGTTTATGGTCATACATATGAAAGGTCGAGGCCTCATAGAAGAAAGGAATACCAATATAACAACTCCCCAACATATATGGAAAAACTAAACTTGATCAACCACATTAACATTAAACAGCTCTGGCAGTCATATAGTGGATTGAGACAATACTACGATCTTGAAATAAAAAATATGGAACTAGTAACATGGTGATTAATTAGAAGGCGTTGCACCGCCAATGGAGCAGAATTCAATTTGGAACAGCTATTGCTAATAGTGCCAAACAGAAAAAAGGACACTAAAGCAACAACGACTCCAGGTTTTCAGTTGGAAAGTCTCCAATATACTTACAAAACATGTTTGGGTACTCGCCGGTTGATCATTTTGCTGAAATCTCTTTCGAAACATTTCCGCAAGAACTTTCTACAGAGGGCATCAGGAATCCGGTTAGTGTTTCGAAATTACGACGCATGAAAGCTTCAGAACAGTGTAGGTTAGAGACAAATGGTAGAAACGTTTTGTTCAGAACCTAGAGACTAGTACTGGTACCAAACTTATTGAAACTGCAGCTACTATATACAGTATTGCCGTATCTCCAAAACAGCATGGTAAAAATCTATATATAAATAGGCAAAGACAAAATGATTAGGTACCATTTTCTCCTCGATCTCTCAACCGATTTTCTTCATTTTTGTTTTATTTAGTAGCTACTGACGACCTTCAGTGCAGAATGCTAATATCAATTTATAATATTAGTTCATTAATTCAATAAAATATAATAAAAATTCATTATTTACGTCCATAATGTCAACGCCAAACAACTGAAAGTGCCGCCGCCGCCAGACTCAAAACATTGAGTAATTATATATAGAGGGACCAATGCTGTTATATACTTAGATCATGTACTTCTGGAAGTGGCATGCAAGCGTTGTTATTGTTTAGTGATACAGTAATCGTTGAATTTATAATTATACAGGGCGATTCCAGATATGTTAGAAATCATTTTTTCGTGGGTTGCACATAAGGAGTTGCATATATAGGGTGTTTAAAACATAGAGTAGAGTGCAATTATAACTAATAAAATAATTATATAGGGATGCTCATCAGCGGTTGAATTTTCAGTGTTCTTGGAATAGAACGTGCACTAGAATTACAGTTATACAGGGTGGTGCAAAAAATATTATACAGAGATGCATATACAGGGTGGCGGAAATGGAAATGCAACATTTCGTAACCCATAAGCCCTTGTATATATAGGGAAGATGAAATATAGGGTGAGAGGAATTACCGATATACAGGATGCTGATAGAAAGTGTTAGAAAAGGAAATTAAAAATTTCATAAACAAAAAGAGTAAATACGGTGGCTCATAGGCAATTGCATATACAGAATGGTTTACTGGGTGGTTCAAAAATGTTAAAAAATATTATGCGGGGTCCTTGAGCAGTTGCCTATAAAGGGTGGTGGAAATATATAATGAGATGGAATTATTATAATGAGGATTTTAATAAATGTTAGAGAATTGAGTGCAATTATAGCTATACAGGGAGGTTAGAAAAAATAAACATGTAGGGTAGCCCATTAGCGGTTGAATTGTTGTCATATTAAATTAAGAATTACGAATTTGAACACAAATAAAGTCCTGTGAATTATATCTGAAAAAAAAACCTTGAATTTCGTTACTTATTTGTAGAAGCGAGATGTTAGACCGAGATCTAGGATTTTCGAGGAAACTATCACACAGAGGTTCCGAATCTGGATCCGCTCCCTAACGTCCTAGGAGAGAATGTCAAGATAAAATTTAAAAGTTACTTAACTTGCCAGAGATATTGACACAATTGGTGGAATTTCGACCATTGGGAGACAGCTAGTAAGTTTAAAAGGGCTGGGGGCTAAAACACAGTGATAGGTGCCCTTCATTTAAGTGATCATAAGTAATTCAATAGCAATTCTGCCGATAATTTTATTAGTCGAGAATATCGGAGGCATGATGAAGCTTTACCTAATCAGTATTGTCATGTATCTGAAGCTATGTTGTTACTTGTTTACAAGGACATTTAAAGAAAAAATATATTTTCACAATTGGATTCTAGGATTTATTTAAAAACACAGTCGAACTCAGTCTAATTTATTTGCAAGAATGAATTTTAAGTACACACAACTATTTACAATTTATATTGAACACCTGCTTTTACAATACGGCAGTCGAATACTAAATGAATATTCCGTCAGCTCTCGTATTTATATATTACTTCTTGGAATGCTCCAGAACGTCAAAGAGCCGCCGAGAGATGGACTAGATTCTTCGAGAACTTTATCAAAGCAAGCCGTCAACCTCGTTGCGCCAGACGAACATTTCGGATTCGCCGAAATATCGAATGAATGCTGCTTCCACGAATTCACAATATTAATAAATTAGATGTTTGTGTGTTAGTATTATTACGTAATGTTGATCTAAATTTGTCTGTTCTTGCAATAAGACAAATCAATAAATTTGTTGGTCAATAACTAAGTGAATATTATGGGGAGTTTTAGTTTCTATCATATCAAATTACAAAATACAATCAAACAACAAAGTAATTTTGTAGCAAAATTGACGTCATCAAAACCTTTTCTATCTGGTTTGTTTTTTCATATTTAATCGCAATGAATTTCCCATACTTTAGCGATTAAATCGTTCTCATTGACATTTAAAGTTCACTTTATAAGGACCCTTATTTTGACACATTTTTCTGTACCTCTATTATAAGATAATCGATTTTTGAGAACACTCATACATGGTGTCATCTTATCCGAACGATCATTGTCTAATTGCATCATCGCGTCTTGACCTTTTCAGTTGGATTATTGTATAACCTCGGTTATGTCTCTTTACACTTTTCTGTAAACATCTATCGGGTCAATGTTGCACTACTTAACCATAAACAACACTTTAAATTGATTAAGTTCATTGCTGATCAAATTACTGTTAATTATCTCATTCGAATTAGCACCTATGTCTCATAAAGTTACAGTATTAGCCTTAAACAACTTATACGAGGGACGCTCCGGAAGTTAATACGCTGATTTTTATTGTTCAGCTTCGATTGCCATTTATAATACCCTGCCACATTCTAGTGCGTCGGATTCCTCGTTTAATGGATTGTGGATGAATATGTGACTAGTTTTGTATCTTTCATTGTCAGATCTCAATACTGATATCACCAATGAAGAGTTCTTATGGTTTCATAAATATATAAATAAATATAATAAATAAATAAAGCTTTATTGCCCAACAGTAAAAAACTATTAACAGGACAATATTAATGAATCCTTAAAAAAAACAGAAAGTAAAATGTACTAAAAAATAACAAAAAAAAAATAAACTAAAAAAAACAAATACTCGATAACTGCGATCTCAAAAATAAAGTTAATAATTATAAACTAAATAAAGCGTTGGCCCTACTCAAAATAACAGACAAAGAGTCTACATGAATATCACATTCCCTACAAATGAGGTTGAAGTTTTGTGTCATACAAAAAACAGGAGAGTTTATGCCTAAGTTAGTTTTGTAACGACAATGCCTAAAAACCACTGGATCTCTGAGAAAAACAGAAGGTACATTGAAATTAAGCTGTGATAACAAGTTCACTGCGTCTATTTTATTATGCAGAAGCTTGTATAGAAAAGTGAGCGAACATATTATTTGCCTGAGCTCCAAAATTTCCACATTAAATCTATTACACATAAGTTGCTCATTAACTCCTCTATTGGGATAGACTCCATCAATTTTAAAACATAGATACTTAAGAAACTTTCGCTGTACACTTTCTAATGCTAACTTCTGATAATTGTAAAACGGTTTCCAGACGATCGAGGCATATTTCAGAGCATCTATACTATGAAACGATTTACAGTTTCTGACAATAAAGCCATACAATTTACTAGCTTCGGCAATTTTAAGGTTAACGTGTTCGTAGAAATTCAACCTAGTATCAAACCACACACCAAGATCCTTAATTAAAGTTGCGCGTGGAAGGCAATCATCTCTTATCATATAATTAAAATCTAGACAAGTTTTCTTCTTGGTAAAAGACATTATTTTGCACTTAGACACATTCAAATGCAGATTATTCTGCAAGCACCAGTCACTAACAACATTAAGATTCTCTTGTAGAAAATAGCAATCATCAATACCTGTAATCTCAACAAAGATTTTTAAATCGTCAGCATATAATAAATTGTTACACTTTAGCCTACTTGTTAAGTCATCAATGAAAAGAAGAAACAGCAGGGCTCCCAGATTTGACCCTTGAGGAACCCCTGATGTAGCAACGTATTGGTTTGATTTAAATCCATTATAGAAAACAGATTGGATTCTGTTGTCAAAATAAGAATTTAAAAAAGTAATGAGTTGACTACCGAATCCAAATTTAGCCAATTTACCAAGTAGAACACCGTGATCCAATTTATCAAAGGCCTTTGCAAAGTCGGTGTAAATAACATCCACTTGATATTTATTATCTAGACATTCCGCAAGGTACTGAGTTATAATAGTAAGGTTGGTAACAGTCGATCTTTTCTTCAGAAATCCGTGCTGTGAATCAGAAATTTGATGACATATATAAGGATAAATGTGATCGTACAAAATCATCTCAAAAACCTTCGAAAAGTTCGACAATATAGATATTGGCCTATAGTTCTCGATAGCAGATTTGTCTCCGGATTTAAATACCGGACATATTTTAGCTGATTTCCAAGTAGAGGGAAACGTTAAGGATCTTAATGATAGGTTGTATACGGTACTGAGAGGAATATCCAGAACTCCAGCACAATCTTTAATAAGAAAAGACGGAACACCGTCATATCCAGATGTAAACTTATTTTTCAGCTTCTTCATAGACTGAAACACAGTTAGCTAGGAAATAGTTGGTAATTCCAAATTTACGTGCGTGATAATTGGGCCAACAGAGTTAATGATTAGACTGGACTGCCCAAACGCACTCTGAAAGAAATCAGCAAAAGCATTAACAATTTCCTGCGGATCCGTAAGAATCCCATTATTAAATGTGATGTTGCCAGGAATTCTGGATATACCCTTTTTATCACGTATAAACGACCAGAATTCTTTCGAGTCAACTCGTATCAAAGACTGGATACTTACAATATATTCCTTATATGCTGTGGTAATTTGTCTTTTCACCACTGCCCTTAAACGTTTGAATTCTTCGAAATGAGTGATATTATGAGACTTCTTAAATTTCTTATGCAACCTAGCCTTTCTTTTAATTTTTTTAATTATGTCAGAGGTAAACCACTTAGGAAATATACGTTTGTGTGAATTAAACCGCGGAACATGCGCATCAAAGATATTATACAAAGTTGAATAAAAAGCCTCTAAGCAAGCATCTACGTTATTAAAAGATCTTAAGAAAGACCAATCTACACAAGAAAGAGAGTAATATAGCGAAGCAAAGTTTGCTTTCCTGAAGTTATATGAATTAGGACATTGATTAGACCGAAAGTTAAAATAAGGTTCTGGAGTAGAAAAGTTAATAACTAATGCTGGATGATAATTATCTTCGGGAACTAACGGATTACAATCATGTGAGACAGTAATATTACCTAAATTGGAGCAAACCAAGTCCAATAACCTCATCATGGAATTTCTAACATCGTTAAACTGGTGTAAATTGTAGATTGCTAAAAAGTTATTCATAATTGAAGACTTTCTGTTATTTGGATCGTGATGTACAAAGGCAGGTATATTAAAATCACCTAAAATAATAACCTCATTCTTACACATAAAATCTAGTTGATCAAAAGATTCAAAGAATTGCTCAAAAGAATTCAGGTCAATATCAGGTGGAATATATACAACTACAATATATGATGATTTATGCCAAAAATTACATCTAACCACAAGAAGATCGATTTCAGGAAAGCTGGTATCAATATACGTACAGTTCACAACACTTGAGATAAATCTGCTATTCACTGCTAAAAGTATGCCGCCGCCACTTACACGATCAACAATATCAAGCTTCCGATCTTTCCTGTAAACATTGTACTGCGTCGAAAAGAGTTCACTGTTGTTCACGCTTGACTTTAAGTTAGTTTCAGAAAGAGCAATCAAATCAAATTCGCAGTCCGAGACCGACGCGTAAATCGTATCAACTTTTGTTTTGAGGCCGCGAACATTCTGGTAGTAACCCACCAAGAATTGCGGACTGTTGGGCTTCGTTAGTTTCCCACAATCTGAGGAACGCCCTTGATGTATTTAATTCGTAAATTGGTTTACCCAGACTGTTCACGATCCTTCAGCTCTTCCTTTAGTATACGAAAGGCATCCTGTTGTCGAGGTGTACGATCAAAGGTAATTGATATAGGCTTGTTCCTATATTCTCTATGATTCCTTAGTCCTTTGACTTTCCGAATTATACTGTGAACCGCATCTTCGCTATCTAATTTAACTCTCACAGGGCGACGTTTACGCTGATCAAATTGACCAAGCCTAACAGGCTTAATTTCTGAAAGTAAGTAATCGGGTGCAATAGCTTGAATAATACTATCAACAGCAGACTTATCAGCATTTAAGCGGACTTGCGAAGATTCCCGTTGATCTTGTTCTTCAATACCAAAAATGATTATGTTGCACTTTCGCTTATTTCTCTGGTTAATTTCCTCAATAATTTGTTCGAACGGAACGGGTTCCACTGCAGATGAACCATGGTTAGTTTTCAGTTGCTGAATGTCATTCTGCAACTGCAAAATGAGGGCCTTCAATCCTTTTAACTCGTTGCCGAATTCTCTACACTTGGAACATGACCACTCTAAACCTTTATCAGTGTTATCATTAATAACTTTCACTTCCTCTAGGGCGATGTCCACACATGAGTGCTTATATGATTTATTGCAAACGCTGCAGCCTATCATGAGGCTATTTTTGAAGTATTTATTGCAGCAAGCACATTGTGTAGTAGATGGCATCTCTAATTTGTTCTCTTAATTTGTTCTTCAAATTTCTTTACTCAATAATAAGATAATTGGTACTATAAAACCAATCTAAAATGCTACGCCAATGCCAAAAGTATAAAAAAGGCGAAAATATCATATGCCAATATAGAGGTTAGATGATGACACTAAATTGAAAAAAGCGAAACTAACTAAATAAGTAATCGTTGATACAGAATATAACTCACATGGATTATCTAGTGCCTTAATAAACTTGTGCACACCACTTATAATATAAATTTGGCCAAAAAACACTGATTTTGACTTTAAACAAGGAGTAAATATAAACACTACCGAGTATTCGTACCATAGGCGTACGCGTACGTACGTTTCATCAGATAGTGTCCGGGAATTCATCAGCGTAATTGATAATTGATCCCTCCTGGGAGTGATTGTAAAATGACAACGTTTCAGCAAGGTCACATCTGACCTCATCAGGTCGGTTCGCTCTGACAGGTGACGTAACCTGAAAAATTTTAACGGCTCCAGATTCGGAACCTCTGTGTACTGATTCTCTCGAAAATCCTAGATGTCGGTCTTACATCTCGCGTCTTCAAATTTAACGAAATGCATCAAATGCATAAAGAAGTGTTCGAGAGGACATTCAATTGTGGGAAGCGCAACTGATGAAGGTTCCCGACCAGAAACAATATATATTATATTTATATATAATATATATTGTGTTGCGTACAAAGGAATGACACCTCGAAGAGAGTATTCAATATCTCTGACAGGTGACGTAACCTGAAAAATTTTATCGTGACATTCTGTCCTAGGAGTTAAGGGAGAACAGTAATTACATGGAATGGCTCCAGATTCGGAACCTCTGTGTACTGATTCTCTTGAAAATCCTAGATGTCGGTCTTACATCTCGCGTCTTCAAATTTAACAAAATGCATCAAATGCATTAAGAAGTGTTCGAGAGGACATTCAATTGTGGGAAGCGCAACTGATGAAGGTTCTCGACCAGAAACAATATATATTATATTTACATATAATATATATTGTCTTGCGTACAAAGGAATGACACCTCGAAGAGAGTATTAAATTAAATACTAATTAACGATTCTGGGATTTTTCGTTTACTCTCGACCAAGACTTGCCAAGTTTTATGATTCTAGAGATTTGTTCCGACTAATAACCGATACACAACCGGTAACCGACAGGCGCGGTGTCGAATTTACAATGAAGTCACTGCGCATGTGTGTAATCTGTTGTGTGCAGATTATTTGTCAGGTTGGAGCATCCCTTAGTTCAATCAACGAGGACCCAACAAGTTTTCATGAACATGTTTGCGGCCAAAAAAGTAATCCTCTAGATATATTATTTTCACGATATTTATAGTAAATTTTTACTGTTTGTAACTTTTTTTGTGTTTTTTTTATAATTGTTAAAAATAACGTTTATATCTTTAACAGTATAAAAAACTTTCAAATGATATTTTATCTCGAAAGTTATAGTCTTGGGTTATTTATCAAAGTGGTACAAAGGGCCTGCTTTTGGTTTAGAGACGGGTAAATTGGCAAGCCTTAGCTTTTATAGGGGGGGGGGCAGGTGGGCTGGTTTTTTATCTAGAGGGGGCAAATCAAAATTTTTTTGTTAACATAGGTTTTATTTCAGAGATATCGAACTGCCTATGATCGGATACTGCTTCCCTCCCCTGCATTTGCCTGCCTGGTGGTACAATTTCAATAGTTAGGTAAAAAAATCAAATCTTGTTTTTCTTTATAAACTCTAAGTACTTTGTAGTAGTCTAAAAAATATTGCAGATGGGTCATTCCATGGCAAATCGACAAATAGTTGGACGCGACCCCTACCGATTCGGATGAATTTTGGTGAAGAGTTTTGTTTTATTATAAAACGAAGTTCTGCCAGAGGAAAAAATTTAAAAAAATTTTTCCTATGAGATATTCAAAATTAAAAATTTCACTTTTTTCCGATTTTATGAGTTTAGTTATTTAACATTTCAGAAACTACTGACTATTAAAAAAACTCTTGTACATTTTTAGAAGACACTTAGAGGAATGAGAAAAAAAATTTAAAAAGATTTTGAAAATTATCAAAATTAAAAAATTTTGAATTTTTCAAAATCGTGGAAAGTAACTATCGCGGGAAAATTCTGACCTCAAAAAATAGTTTTTTCTATTTTTTCAAAATTTTTTGTTGAATATCATTATTCTACCAAATATTTTTCTTATGTTAATGGGATGTAAAACGATAAATATCTCATAATATATTATAGATTTAACTTTAAATCAAAGCTTAAATAATGTTAAAAGTGTGACACTCTGTCATCAGTGAAATCACTATTTCTTATGATTACTAGTACCTGGGTGACCGAGCTTCACTCGTAATTTCAAAGTTCCATCATAAATATACATATATCAAAATAATCGGACATTTGCTATGTAAACTTATTTTGAACTACCTAATATAATATGTTTTTCTTACATTTTTTAAATTACATTGTGTAATCCTACAATTCTACTCTCACCTGTATTTCAACCACCCTATATATGCAACTGCTTATGGATAATCCATTTAAAAATTTTTTAAATCACCCTGTATAATTAAAATTCCACTTGATTCCATATTCCAACCATCCTGTATATGCGACCGGTTTTAGGCCACTTCGTATAATTATATTTCCGATTCACTATTGCAATTGCATTTACAGGGTGGTTACAATATAGGATGTACTGAAATTATAATTATGCATGGTGATTCAAAAAATATTACAATGAGAATTTGGTGGTGTAATATTATAGTTATACAGTGTGATATAAAATATGTTAGCACAAAAATGTTATATTTGGTAGCTTATAAAACGTTTCAAATTAGGGTGAATCGGAATTATAATTATACGAAATGGTTAAGAAAATGTTTGAACATACATGTATTATAGGGTAGCTTGCTTGTAGAGTGACCTAAAGGCGGTCGCATATACAGGATGGTTGGAATATGGAATCAAGTGGAATTTTAATTAAACAGGGTGATTAAAAAAATGTTTGAATGGGTTATCCATAAGCAGTTGCATATATAGGGTGGTTGAAATACAGGAGAGAGCAGAATTGTAGGATTACACAATGTAATTTAAAAAATGTAAGAAAAACATATTATATTATGTAGTTCAAAATAAGCCCTCTAGTGAATTCTGGCATATGTTCTATCGATAATAGTGATTTCACTGATGGGAACATGGATGGCAGAGTGTGACACTTTTAACATTTTTTAAGTTTTGATTTAAAGTTAAATCTATAATATATTTTGAGATATTTATAGTTTTAAATCCCAGTAATATAATAAAAATATTTTAGAACTCAAATTTCGGTAATCATGTGGTAGAATAATAATATTCAATAAAAAAAGTTGAAAAAATAGAAAAAAAAACATTTTGCCAAAATTCAAAAAAAAGAACACCCCTCTGAACATTTCAGAATTTTTTTCAGATATGTTAGAGCTATAATATAAAAAATTTTGAGGCCAGAATTTTCCCGCGATGGTTACTTTCCACGATTTTGAAAAATTAAAAAATTTTTAATTCTGATAATTTTGAAAAAAATTTTTCAAATTTTTTTTCTCGTACCTCTAAATGTCTTCTAAAAATGTAGCAGAGTTTTTTTAATATTCAGTTGTTTCTGAAATATTAAATAACTAAACTCATAAAATCGGAAAAACAGCGAAATTTTTAATTTTGAATATCTCTTAGGAAAGTTTTTTTAAATTTTTTTCCTTTGGCAGAACTTCGTTTTATGATGAGACAAAACTCTCTACCAAAATTCATCCGAATCGGTGGGGGTCGCGTCCAACTATTTGTCGATTTGACATGGAAAGACCCAGACTCTAATTTTGCAGACCAGTTTGTTCAAGCCAAACAGTAATTAAAATTTTGGCAAACATTAATTATAGAGCAGGACTATCGCAAATGTGCATAATACCAAGAAATTATCATGCAGTAGTTTCCATGCAAATGTTTGTCAACACACTCGTACATCTCTTAAACCCTAATTACCTTGAAATAACTGTTTCTAATTCCATGGGTAGTTTCGCCAACTTCAGATCTCTATCACATTCAGCTTCGCTCAGCTCCCGACTGTCGGAGAATCCATATGGGGGTTGCAACGTGATATTACCAGATGATTGGCTGTGTCCCTCTGGGATGTCTTCGCAGCTGAACGGGTTAAACGATTGGAATTAGTGTTGAAATTGGTAATGAATTCATGGTAATAAGCAGACAAGTAGGACGGAATAAAATAAGATTATGGCCGGTTTAAGCATGCATTAGGCTACCTAGTTATTGACTGTCATTTAACAATTCAAGTGAATCGAAAATAAACACTTAGTCTTCTCAGAAAAAGTTGGAACAAATTTTTTTAGAGCAATACATTAGCAATAAAATAAGCACATAGTCAGGATGCTGTGATATTAATTGTTCGATGTGGTTTAATGCTCATATACAGGGTGATCCAAAAGTATGGAAACGATAGAATAATTTTTTTCGAGAAAAAAGTAGAATACCTAAAGTTTATGATTTTTTCCTAGCTTTCTAATGCACATCTTGGGAAATAACAACACAAGTCACGAAAAATAGCTGTATATTGGGAAATCAAATAATATATTAGTCTGAAGTTGGTAGTCAATGTAACTCGTTCCTTGAAGTTTCCTTGGACTTCCATCGTCTTGAAATGGTTGATCTCACAACGTTTCAATAGCTGTGTATCTGCTGTCGTCATCAGGTGAATGATAGGAAATTCAGATAATCCGTCGTATTTATATTATACCCTTAACCGGTCATACGTCGCCGCTCATAGTCATTGGGTCTTATCTGGTCCAATCAGCGTCCTCCTACCTGGGGTTTGGTTGCCGGTGATGCGTAGCGGCAGAGGCCTAAGAAGAGCTCTCCAAATATTTTTAATTTGGACGCTGGGCTCGCTAATTATATTTTCGATTGCCACATTCACACGGTACGCTGTATATATATGGTTCTTTGGTATTGCTGGTGCGTCTGGCCTTGAGGAGCATGGTAACAAGAACGTTTTGTCCAAAAAATTCAAATGTGGGTTTTACGGTCGCGAACAAATAATTTTGCATTCAAAACGCTTGTGAAGCTTCAGATCAAAATACTAAACAGTTTATATGGCTTCATTAATCACATTAACAATGACAAATCACTTTTTTGTTTTTAAATCAAGTAAAAAGCCCACCCAAAATTTATCAAAAAGATATTGCAACATCGCAGTTGTTTCATGGTATGATTTGTATTTTTGAATGTGCTTAGAACCTCACAATGTATCACCAGGGGGAAGGGCATGTAAATTTTGCCTTAAAAATCTGTGAATGAAGCAACATAGTAACAGTTGGGAAGGACAATCATGCAACATAAATTTCGGGGTACCTTGGCTACCTGCTGCTACTTGTAGGACGATGCGGATTCCGTCCACCGACGTGCTTGGGAGTTTGTTTCCGTTCCAACCTCGGGGATACGTCGTTGGATTCCGTACTGGAACTGGGCCTGAACACGTCAGACACCAACAGCGTCTCGTAACCTGTATAAGCCAGTGGGTGTCCAGCTCTAGGCGGCTTAACTGGTACTCTATAGTTGGCTCTTTTTGAGCATTCACCGTTGGGGCTGCCGCTAGTTTCGTCGCTTTCTGAATCCGGTCGTGTTGTTGGACGGATGATTCGTTTGCGGCTCTTTTGTGTGTTGGGAGCTGGACCTTCGTTGCTGTAATATCGATTCTTGTACCAAGTAAGCTGTTTCATGTCTTTCGGGTACATGACCATGTTATGTTCTTCGTCTTCGATGTGTCCGCAAGTCTTAATGTGCATAGTAAAATCCAAAGTTGAGGTGTTAACAGAGCGACTGCTTGGGAGAGATGGGACGTTAAATGTTGCGTATGGAGTTATTTCATAATTGCCTGCAAAATAAAGCATATTTTAACTTGTAATCCTATTTACTTATTAAAACCCCAGTTGGAAATCAATGTGGAGAAGTTTCAGGGAAACAAGTCACTAGAAACCTCAGAGCACGAGCTAGGAATCGCCGATCTGAGATTCCTTGTGACAAAATGCATAGTAGTAGTCAATTTTTGGTTTTGTCGGTGTAATGTCAAAATTTGAACCTGATCATATCCCAAAAACCTGTTGCTGATTAAAGCAAAATCGGTTACTTTAATAATGACGATATATTGTCAAAACATAATTATCTGCCTCATCTTCGGGTGGCATGACTATTGTTAATAAGTGCAAATTTTCAAGATTTCGATCTTTTGAGAATAGCGCAACTTATAAGCTTAGTAACGATATATCTTGCGTTTGGAAGTGTCTAAAGTATTATAAGTCAGGAAACTACTTACTCAACTTCTCGGAAATTTTATCGCAGTTTTTCACCGGAGAGGACGTGTAAACTTGTTGGCGGTTTCTTCTGTTGTCACGTTCTATGGTCTTTTCGTCTGAAACTGTAGACTGTCCTGCGGCAGATGCCTCTGTTGGTGTCTGTGGAGTACTTACATTACGACCCCTGAAGAAAATATTAGAATGTTTTCAAAAATTTATGTTGTTAGGTTCTTTATTACCTTCGTTTTCTTCTTATTATTATAAACAGAACCCAAGTTATTATTATGAAGACAACGACTCCTGACGATCCGACTATGATATTAATTTCCTTATAAGGAAAATCATTGTCAGCTGTTTCATTGATTTTCGTTAAGTACGGAAGCATTGGGATCGTCTCTATAACAACAAAAATAATAAATAGTTAATAAATAATCAAGAAGAAGATAAAGTATAAAAGGAATTTCCAAAAGTCGAAAACATGTCCAAGCTGAAATTGAAAAAGTCTGAAAACACATACGTATAGTATGGCTATTGTCGTTACTCTTAATTAAAATCGTTACTATTCGTTACTTCGCTACTGAGTACTCGTTAATATCGCACAAGGATTTTCTAAAAACTTGCTAGGAATGTGGAGCCCAAATTCTATACTCAATAGTTCTAGCTTATCCAAATGAACCTGAGGAATTTAGAAAACAATTTGACTGCCAAAGTGCAACGAAGCCTTTCTTCGTCCTTTGGAGATTGTCGCTGTTATAATTAATACGAAGAAATAGAACTGTGACTTGAAATTGGCAGTCACTGAAGTTGATTTCGTAATAGGCATGATATTAGAGAGTATGGGTTCCCTTTTTGTCCACTGCAACATACTGGGATTTATGGAGAAGTAACTTTTATTGGCAAGATATAACCTGCCACAACTGTTTTCAGTACAGAGGCAGAGTTAATCAGGGCGATAAATTAACAAATAGCATAGATGAAATTTGGCTTTACAGAAATATAGATCATGATTAGAGTATATGAAGATTTTAGTAGTGACCAAGGCAACTTTTGGATCTCTTAGAGGCAAACGATGAAATTATTGGGCCTGCAATATTCAACATGATCAACGTTCCAGTGATAAAATGGTTCCGTACCTTTGGAATGCCAAAATTTGATACTAGCTCCACCTCTAAATACAGCCCAGAAAGAAATTGGAATTGGAGAAAAGTTGGTTAAGGAACAGACGTTGTGCATCCAGATGATTACCTTTTCAAAAAGCATCCCCAGAAAGAATCACTTCTAGCAAAATATGCCCACGAAGACAACCTCCTCCATCTGCAGCGACTGGTTCCATACCAGGGTGATTGAACCACAGAGGGGCAGTGTGGCATGTATAAACATTATACAAAAGGGGTTAGTAGAATTGTTTCATTTCTGACGTTAGTATCATTAATTGAAGTTATGCTATGGGTTGCTTAGGAATTAGATAAAAGTGGATTTGGTTGAATTAATAAATTATTACGCAATCAGGAATAATAATAACCGGAACCAGATGACAATTTGACCTTTATATCCGAAGAAAACCGTACAGCGGTTATGGTGGATTATTATAACATAGTTAAATATAGGAAGAGTTATTTCGTTACGTAAGTGTTGTGGAATTAATTTTTATTGTCCCGATTAAAATTTATTGTCAACAGCTTTTTTCAACTGAACTGAAAAATTCTAACCATTTTATATTATGCGCTACTTGGTTACGCTGCATTGGATATTTGCTTATAACCGAAAAATTGCAGTTTTTATTTAACATGAAAGGGTTAGTCAACCAAAAAGTCTTAGTGATCTTTAGTAAAGGAAAAACTGAAATATTTGATTTATTTACGGAATGAAGCGGAAAAAAAATTGAACGCTATTGCACATCCAACCAAAGAGTAATGAAACAACTGAAAAAATCTCGTTTTTTTTGTCTTTTGGATGACTAAATGATGTCAATCATTACACATTAATCTTGAATAGATTTTTCGATTTTCACTTTTTGGATTGAGTACTTCATTGTTGTGAGATCTAATCTGTTTTTGAATTCATAGCATTTAACCAAATATATTTTTTATAATGGAAACGGCGAATAAATGAAACTCCTGGGATATTTTAGAAGAGTCAGCATCTTAACATACACACTACAATGGGGTAACGGCTAGTGAAATGAGAATTTTTGACACCGTAACCTCGGCCAGTGGTAATCATTATTTGAGTCGGTTTGAATTATTCTTTTAATTTTAACTGCATAAACTGTCACCCCCATTGAGTAATGTCTCTAAGTATTTACATTTTTTAAGTGGTAGAGGTTTTATTCTACATTTTAACCAACATTTAGTATTACAAAATTATATTTTAACTATCTCTAACTTCTGAGTTCTGGTAATTCCGTACCATGTCTAATGTGTTGTCTTTTAAAATAACAAAAAACATTACTATTATAATTTTAATATGATTTAATTGTAGATATTAATAATCATTGTGTATATATTGGATTCAACTTTTGAGTAATTGTAAGTACTGCTGCTTGGCAATAAAATTTGTTTATTTATTTTTCCGTAGTTGTGAAATACTGTTCCTTAGAATGATCCTCACATATATACCAATGCAAATTTTCATTAACATAATATTCAAATGTAACATAACCTTCATTAATAAGAACGTAGGTGCTAGAGTCATATCTGATTAAGATTTTCCGTATTTGGACCGGGTCATTTTTTTAGAATTAGTTCATTTACATATTGACAAAATTTCCTACGTTTCGCGTACCTTTGTAAGGGTCGTTTTCAAGGATATAATAGGCTAATTAAACGTAATTAGCTGTTTCATCTAATATTCTGCTTACTCTTAACGAGAATAACATACGGAATACTCTGAAAAGGTTAATTTTTGGACAGGCATTTTATCACTGGTGGCTTTTTCATTGAAAACTATTTCAATCGCGACAATTATTGAACACTACTTCAAAATAATGGCTTTATATCCTGATTCAGCAAACTCCCAAGTTGTAGCGAATATGACATTCGAGCAAGATGGAGCACCACCTCATAACTGTGGATACTGGGGAAAGCATTGCTAGTATTAATATAGCCGAACCGAACACCTGACCCTTCCATATTAGGGTTCTTTTTACAGAGATATACAGCACACAAAACTAAACCCTTGATTTAGCTGACTGAAGAATAAAACTTCAATGCATGGATGAAAATTTTAAATTGCGCCATCTAAAATTGGGGGATTTTTAAATAAATGTCTATAATATCTGAAATAATGAATCGCAATTTGCTATGGAGTGTGAATTTCACTCAAAGATAGGATGTTTTGAAAACTGAAAACTGAATTTATAATGAAAGTGAACCCAAATATTCAATAACACCCTTATTGCATATTCCCATATGAAATAGTTATCAACATTTTACTACGAATTTTACTCAAAACTAGGGTATTTTGGAAACTCTATACTAACTTTCTTCTCGAATCATAAGGACCAATGGTCCTTATTGTTCAGTCTCTTTCCAGTAATCCCTGCCTTTCCCCACTTCCCCACTTCTTTCGTGGTGTTCCTGGAGACATTTCATCGAAATAGGTTTTACAACAAGAGTGTCTTCTTGTCAGTTTTGACGTAGTGTCACTTTTCACCATCCCTATCGACGAAGCTTTGGAGATCATAATAGAAAAATACAAACCACCTCAACACCTTGTAGACTTAACAAGGCACTGTCTGATGAACACCTATTTTGTTTACGAGAACTAACGATACAAACAAGTGGCAAGAGTTCCAATGGGATCGCCGCTCTCACCGGTTATAGCGAACCTTTTTATGGAGAACTTTGAGGAGTTGGCACTAAGAACAGCAACTCTTAAACCCAGTTTATGGTTGCGATATGTGGATGATGCTTTTGTGATTTGGCCTCATGGGAGGGAACACCTCAACATATTTTTAGACCACCTTAATGGCATCCATTACAAAATAAAATTCACCATGGAGGTTGAAGCCAACAATCAACTGCCATTTCTTGATGTTCTCATAAATAGGAAGGAAGATGGAACCCTTGCCCAACTACAAGCCGTCGTAAACTTTAGTAACCAGATCACAAAGACTAGCTGACCAGGACAACATCAAACAGGAAATGGACAGATTAAAAACAGCTCTGAGACAAAACGGATTTACAGACCGAAATATTCAAAGAGCCCTAAAGTCAAAACCGAGACGAACAGACGAGGAGCATGAGACACCAATAACCAAGGCTTATTTACCGTATGTCAAGGGTACCACGGACAGTATTGCGAGAATTCTACGGAGACACAATATCGATACTATTTTCAATAAAGACAGAAAAATAAGCACGGTGTTGAGGACTCCGAAGACGAGGATCCCTTTAGAACAACAGGGAGTGTACGAGATTCCATGTGCAGACTGTCATAAAACCTATGTGGGGCAAACTAACAGAAGAATTCAAGCTAGACGTGATGAACACTAGAATGCTATAATAAAGCAGGAAAAAACAACATCCATTGCGGAACACGCCACCATCACACCGAATAGACTTTGAGAATACCAGAGTACTGGCAAATATAGAACACCCGAAACCAAGACTCGTAAGAGAGGCAATTGAAATAGAGAAGAGGCCTCACAGTCTAAACGCACGCAATGAAATCCAGAACTTATCGATTTGTTGGAAAATTCTATTAAACACCGTACCGGCCTGGACCCTTCCTATAACAACTCAACCGGACATAACTAATCAGCAAGCGGGAGGCGTGGCCACTCAGCGCCAAGGGCCAATCACACGCAGCCGTTCACGGTACCAACCGATAGGCGCCGAGCCGCGACTATATATAACACCTATAACACCGTGCGCGCTCCGGAAAATCTTAGTATTCGAGTAACTAGAAGCGAAAGCAGAAGGATACGATTATTATGAGAACCGACCTGAAGAGGGCAGATGTGACTCTGCCGAAACATGGTCATTTTACCTTCGATCCCGGTAGGGATCAGTTATCAACTAGGCGCATGAATTCCCGGAAAACACCTAATATATTTAGTGCCCGCGAAAACTTAAAAACAAATATATATATATATATATATATATATATATATATATATACGTTAGGTGGTTTCCGGGAATTCATCCGCGTAGTTGATAACTGATCCCTGCCGGGATCGATGGTAAAATGACGACGTTTCGGCAGAGTCACATCTGCCCTCTTCAGGTCGGTTCGCATAATTCTCGTAGCCTTCTGCTTTCGCTTCTAGTTACTCGAATACTCGTTCATTATCCTTTTGAAATACTTCTTACTATCTCGTATATTCAACCAGATCGTTAAAGAAATATAATGAACAAGACATAAAGCAAAAGCCCTTAATAAACCTGCAAAACACACTCAAGATTACAGAAAGAAACTTAGAGGGCTGCACCAAGCAAATGTAGGACAAGATAAGATCAATCTCATACATGTAGGTGATAATTACGATCACCACTCAGCAATACAGCCGTCCTATGAACGAAACTATGCTACATGTCAAGGTCGCGATACCTTTTAACGCGTCCAACGTGAATGCACCGAGCTCCTTAATTATCGCGAACCTCTTCTATTTTCAGAAACAAAAAAAAGTTCCGCATATTTCGCAAGATTCGCAAAAAAGCGACCGAAACCACCTTATCAAAATTCAGTACAGCTTTTCGCGGAAAAATTTATCAACACCGCCTTTTGCCGAGTCACTTCGCCAATAATTCAATTACATAAAAAATACGTCCAATAAGCTGTTGGCAGATTTTTTTTTTAAATCTCGTTTAATAATTATGTCCGAGGAACAAATATTAATTTAACAGTTCGATAATCTACTATGGTAACAACTATACGAATGGAAAATGTCAAGGTTTTTTTATTGTCGTCCACAGTACAACTATACAAGTTTCTTCGACCGCATAAGAAATATGTAATTAACTTTCAATATCGCGAATTTATCTTCAATGAAGTAAAACAGGAGGAATTCGCGTAATATAAATTTGGAAACGAAAGTGATATAAGTGGCGCCGGCCAAGCACAAATTATTCAGAGGGCGAAACCGTTTGTGCTATCAGTGGCGTTTTTAAAACTCATTAAAAAAATAATTAGGTTTCAATGGTATTTATCTCGTTGTTGTGCAACAGCTCGATGCCTATAAATGGATCTAATATGGCAAACAATCACCAGTTGGGTTAATAAAATATTAGATTAGTAATAAACTTGTTGCATTAACTCGGTTTGATTTATGAAGGTAGTAGCATTTTATTATTATTACACTAGTCAACAAAAATTTCACTTTTTGTATGTAAGATAGAAAAGTTTCATTGATTATTACTTTAGAATAAAAAGTGGTAGTCATTTTAGACTGAACGATGGAAGCGAAAGCGTCTTACGAATTATACGGACATAATATTAAAAAAAGGATAATTGTTCTCGGTTTCGAACTCGAGACCTTTGGATCTGCAGCTTAAGATACTACAGACATGCTGCAACATCATTTCATTGGTTACAAAGTGGTTTATTGATATCCGTTGTGGTGGTACCAGCATAGGTGACGTGGAAACTCCAGGTCGTCCAAAAACGACACGCTATAAATTTTTTTTTGATATGAATATTCGGACAAGAAAAAACTATCCGCGTGTTGGTTGCCGCGATTGCTCACAACTTCAAATGAGTGTTTGGTGATGTTCAGTATCAATCCGAACGAGTTTTTGCGCAGTTTCGTTATATAGGAACGACAGTATTTGGCGAAGAGAGAAGTGCTGTTCTATCAAGACGGGTCTACATGCATGTAGTTGCCATAGTAAAAATCCATAAATAAGGCTACGAACTGCTACTGAAACTAACGCCTATTTTGAGGGCCTTGGGCAGACCTATTATTAAGAAGAAATAAAAAAATGGAAAAACGCTGGACAAAATGTATTAACCTAAAAGAGACTCTTCTAAGGGCGTATCTGCTGAAAAAATGTGATTCATGTCAAAAATAAAATGCTGTCTTAATGAAACCACAACAAATGATATGAAGAATCTGAACACAAGTGAATTAGTTAATTTTTTATTCATTGTAGTTAAACTCAGGATAATGTCGTAACCCGTCATTTACAAAACTTTTACTGAAACAAACAAGTAAAATTTATCGAAAATCTCAACGGTTAATAAATTATTACTTGGCATATGAATATATAGTCACCACTAGCGTGTCTTATAAAATTACTATTACCAGTAGTTGGGATATCTAAAATATTTACAACAGTATGATACGATATCTAACCATAAAGATGACTATTATTTACCCTTCTATTGTTTCGGTAGGACTAAATTGACAGACAGTACCATGGGTAATTTTCTAAATTTCGTGTACTAGCTTAGACAAGAGAAAAATCGTTGAAGACTAGTGGAAAAAACGAAATAGCAGAAAATGTTCCCACCGCTATAGATAATATGCTAGTAGAAACACTATCTGAAACAATTTTGTGGCTGTCTTAAGTAAACAACTACTTAAGATGGAGCTCAAACATAAATCACCTAAGCAAAACACTTAGCAATGCACATTTTGGTACAATTAATTTCTTATACACTTTGCCAATAAATCATCATATAAACAATTATTATAGCCTAACATAGAGCCACCTTATTATATAATATTACATCAATTATTTTGTTGACATTAATAATATTTTTAAACAAGAGACATCGAAGTAAAAAAATTAACGGAATTACTACGACAACCACTCGCGAATCGAATCATCAACTTTTATGGTAACTTTCTGAACTGTAGAGAAAGTTACTTTCCGACCTGGATCGTTTGGCAACCTTTGCGTTCTCCATATCTATTAATGTCTTATTTTCTTCCATAATGTGAACAAACAGTATTCCTGATATTTGAGTTCCCTCAAAAATGGACTTGTGTATCCATTTGTGAGATAATAGGCACGCTTTAGTTTACTAATTTTATGCAGAGGTTATATATGGTGTTACAGTTTTAACATAAATTTTGCCTTATAATTTTCTTTAGCTGGTTGATTCTTTTGAGTGGGGACAACCGTGAAGATTATTTATTATTTGTTACAGTTAGTTGATAGTAATTGAATTTTGCGTAACCATCTGAAAATTGATTTCTAATTCAAGCCCCGTTTTGATTTGTATAATACATAGTTTTGACCACAGGTAAGTTCTAAATGAAAGGCGATTAAATTATGTAAATCTGTTCTAGATTATTACCAAGTTGCATAACTAACCCGTACGAAATTAATGTATTTTCTATTGTTAGGATAATTTCGTCTCGTTTAAGTGACTGTGATTTGATTCGATTTATTATTTGTTTGTGAATGATATGTGAAGACATCTCTTCGTGTGGGTGGAGCCGTACAAATGAAATTCAACTGAATTATTATGATGTTTGTGTAATCGGTCTTTCACTTGCATACAGGGTGATTTACGACTCCCGACATATGAATGTCACAGATTTGTCATTTCTGTATTTTAAATGGTTACATCAGGCTATTGACTTTCGTCACCACAACCACGGGCTGAGGATTAGACTAGGATCTACCTGTACAAAGACTCACCACATTTGCAATTTTTTATGCAATAGCTTTCTAATGAAGTCCCTGCATACGCGAGAAATAGAAATATGACTTGTTAAACAACAAAGGTCCTCAAATCTCATCTAACACCAAAACCCTGATCCTTATCATGAGAAGTAGAAATAAGACAACAATAAATGTAAATGTAGTCAAATGAATTTTCATGTTATCCTATTTAATTTTTAGTTCTCAAAACAGTTGTTGTACTGTTTCTTTCATTTGCCGTGTCGTATGACTGTCCAGGGTCAAATAGAATACATTTATTATTTATTTCTCTATAGTACCATTTGTTATTACAAGGAGAGATTCCTTATTAGCTACTCTTCATGGATAGTACAATGACGAAAGCTTTCATTTCACTGACCATCCTACCCATTAACGTGTGTATGTTTGAGCTTCCGTTAAATAGATGTTTCTTCAACATTATATCATTTTGTCTTTTCGATGTGTATGTTCTTTCAGCACGACGGGACTGTAAATCCTAGTTGCCAGCTGACACACCACCAAAATGTCACATCTCCCGGAAGAAGGATCGGTAGTTATGGTCACGTTTCTTGGCCACCAAGCTCTCCGGATTTTTTCCTTTGGGATCTTTGCCTATGGATGAAAGCAAAGCCTAGAAACAAACATTAAACACCAACGCCGAAACATTACCCAAGAAAAGGTACTGCACTTATGTTGGTCTGACAGTTGATTGAATGTATCTTAAAGTAATTACAGTCAACGAAATTATTTCGGAGTTGCTTAAGGCACGAAATGCGATTTGATTTGTGACTATCAATCTTCATTATGCGTTAGATATTTAGCACTCTTAGCTATTGCCACATCTCCCGGAAGAAGGATCGGTAGATATGGTTACGTTTCTTGGTCACCAAGCTCTCCGGATTTTTTCCTTTGGGATTTTTGCCTAGGGGGAAATTTGAAAGCAAAGTCTAGAAACAAAAATTAAAGACCAACGCCGAAACATTACCCAAGAAAAGGTACTGCACTTATGTTGGTCTGGCAGCTGATTGAATGAATCTTGACGTAATTACAGTCAACGAAATTATTTCGGAGTTGCTTAAGGCATGAAATGCGATTTGATTTGTGACTATCAATCTTCATTATGCGTTAGATATTTAGCACTCTTAGCTATTGTCACATCTCCCGGAAGAAGGATCGGTAGATATGGTCACGTTTCTTGGCCACCAAGCTGTCCGGATTTTTCCCTTTGGGATTTTTGCCTGTGGGGATGGTTGAAAGCAAAGTCTAGAAACAAAAATTAAACACCAACGCCGAAACATTACCCAAGAAAAGGTAAGTTGCTGCACTTATGTTGGTCTGGCAGTTGATTGAATGTATCTTGAGGTAATTACAGTTAACGAAATTATTTCCGAGTTGCTTAAGGCACGAAATGCGATTTGATATGTGACTATCAATTTTCATTATGCGTTAGATATTTAACACTCTTAGCTATTGTCACATCTCCCGGCAGAAGGATCGGTAGATATGGTCACGTTTCTTGGCCACCAAGCTCTCCGGATTTTTCCCTTTGGGATTTTTGCCTATGGGGAAGGTTAAAACCAACGTCTAGAAACAAAAATTAAACACCAACGCCGAAACATTACCCAAGAAAAGGTAAGTTGCTGCACTCATGTTGGTCTGGCAGTTGATTGAATGTATCTTGAGGTAATTACAGTCAACGAAATTATTTCGGAGTTGCTTCAGGCACTAAATGCGATTTGATTTGTGACTATCAATCTTCATTATGCGTTAGATATTTAGCACTATCAGCTATTGTACAACTGAAGATCTACATATGGAGGTGTACATTACATTTCTTAATTACCAAGAACAAAAATGTTACGAAACCAAAAAGGTCGTGATATTCTCATAAATGCATTATAAGTTTTAACCGACCAACAAATTGGGTAGAGATAATATTTATTACCCGGCAGCAAGGTCCGTTTCATTTATAAATTAATTATCGTTAAAGAACCAAAGCGAATGCGATATATACGTTATATATCCATTGTCATCTTGAGACGAATGTACGCTTGTGCTCCAAGGTTGTGAATTTTTTTTTCCGCAAGGTCGTTATATAAAGTAAAAGACTACCTTGAACTATTAGGATTGAAAGTGTAACACCCAAAAGTTAAAGGCATGTAAGCAGTGCGATAAGCCGCAGAAACTGGTTCGCTTTCGTGTAACGACATCATTATTCATATTATACAAATACATGAACGACGAGAATTTTACACAGATCAGCTCCGCCCAATGCATTAGAAACGGCTAACGAGTATGTTATAAAATTATAGCTTAATAATTTTGGTGAGCACTTGGCTTCAAATTGACCGTTATCTCAAAGGGAGGGCTTTAAAAGTTAATTATGTGGAAATATACAGGGTGTTCCTAAATTGGAGGTACAAACGAAAAGGGGAGATTCCTTGAATAGTTTTAGGAAGAAAAAGGTCCCATAAACATGGGTCCGCAAACGTTTCGTTTTCAAGATACAGAGTGTTAAAATTTGAATTTTTTTCAAGTTTTTTTTTCATAGTATCTGCACTTCACAAGATATTCAAACGCAATTTGGCATAGATATTACAATTAAGAGTTTACACCTTGTGAGATGCCAATTTCGATTGTAAATCTACAGGGTGATATTTTTTCGGGAACACTGTCCACTGTTGTCCTTCAGAATTTTTTTTTGGTGAGCCACTAGTACTTTCAAAAATTGTAAAGAAAAGCTTTGTTGTTATACCAAACTTTATGTTCTCTTGTAGTTTTGTCGTACCTATTACCGGTTTCAAGAAAAAAATTTTGAATGATTCTCTTGAAATCCTCAGAAAATTCCGAGTTGTCATAGAAATCTAGTTACCTACCTTGTAGGCTGTGGTGAATGAATAAATTTATTGTTAGTTTTGACACATCAAATTAAACTCCTGTGTTTTGAAAATTAAAGATGGTTGCATTTTAATATCAAAACATTTTACGAATTCCGAAATGGCTGACATGCATTTCACGTATGGTCTTGCAAATGGTAATTCAAGAGAAGCTAAGCGTCTTTACATGGAACGCTATCCCAATAGAGTGATGCCTGGTCATCGGGTGTTCTCTAATATTCACAGGCGTCTTTCAGAAACTGGATCTTTTTCTGGGAAAATATTAATGCAGGTAGACCACGAAGTGTGAGAACACCACGATTCGAAGAGGCAGTGCTGAACGAAATAGAAGAACATCCAGGAACCAGTACAAGAAAAAATAGTGTTACCTTAAATACAAGTCATCAGGAATTCTTTGCTCTATCCTTATCACATTCAGAGGGTGCACGCGCTCTTGGCTCGAGATTGTCATCCAAGAATTATTTTTTGTCAGTGGTACCTCAACAGACTATTGAACATTCCTCATTTTAATTGCCAAATCCTATTCACTGATGAAGCCTGTTTCTCAAGGACTTCAATCATAAATTTTCATAATGAACACATATGGGCTGAGGAGAATCCACACGAAATTGCAGAAGCTTATTTTCAAGAGGAATTTTCATTAAATGTGTGGGGTGGTAATATTGGCGATTATTTGATTGGTCCTGTCTTTTTGCCAGGGCGACTTACTGGTCAATCATACAGACATTTTTTAGAGAACGATTTGCCCTTGTTATTGGATGATATACCTCTTATGATGCGACGTGAAATGTGGTTCATGCACGACGGTGCTCCTGCTCATTTTTCACTTTTGGCTAGGGATTATTTGAACGAAAATTATGTAAACAGGTGGATTGGACGAGGTGGAAATCAGCCATGGCCTGCCAGATCCCCAGATTTAAATAGTTTAGATTTCTTTCTCTGGGGCCATCTGAAATCTCTAGTGCACATAACGCCAGTGAATACCGTAGACGAACTGAGAAATCGTATAATAGGAGCGTTTGATACAGTTAGGAATACTCCAGGAGTGTTTGAAAGAGTTCGATCGTCTATGAGAAGAAGAACAGAAGCTTGTATAAGGGTTGGGGGAGGACATTTTCAACAATTGCTGTAGTTTAGTTCCTTGGTTGTTATTTAGTTTGTTTATTATGATTAATTTTTGAGTTGTACGTTTCTTGCAGTAATACATTTTTTTTGATGATTATACCAGTTTATCGAATCTTTAAGAATCATTGCTAGTTTAATAATTCAAATTTTTTTTCCCGAAATCGGTAGTAGATACGACAAAACTACAAGAGAACATAAAGTTTGCTATAACAACAAAGCTTTTCTTTACAATTTTTGAAAGTACCAGTGGCTCACCAAAAAAAGTTCTGAAGAACAACAGTGGACAGTGTTCCCGAAAAAATATAGCCCCGTAGATTTGCAATCGAAATTCGCATGTCACAAGGTGTAAACTCTTAATTGTAATATCTATGCCAAATTTCATTTGAATATCTTGTGAAGTGCAGATACTATGAGACAAAAACTTGAAAAAAATTGAAACTTTAACACTCTGTATCTTGAAAACGAAACGTTTGCGGACCCATGTTTATGAGACTTTTTCTTCCTAAAACTATTCAGGGAATCTCCTCTTTTCGTTTGTACCTCCAATTTAGGAACACCCTGTATGTGTCCATGAAACAAAAAAACAACACGAAGACTTATGGACACTTCATATTTTTCCGACTTGAGCATACAGTGTATGGCAGCACACTCCCTCTAATGCACGCATAACGTGCCTTTAGGGAGAAGTTCACTAACCCCAGATATCCTAGATATCAAAAGGGTTTAGATCTGTGGTAGCCCTTGCCAGGTTATCAGGCCCGTGTTTGAAGTCGTGACAGCTTTTTGCATTAGTTGGTAAGGATGTTTGTCCAGACCGAGGTATTTTAAATTATTTAGTAGAAGTTTTGGGACTACTCCTGTTGTTCATGTTCGTTCGTGTGTTGTTCATGTCCCACTGTGTCTTTATTTGAAATTCCAAATCCCTGTATTTGGTATTTTTTCAGCCTGCTTAATATTTACATTATTGTTGTTAGGGATTGCTATGTCAATTAAGGTTGTTTTCCTAGAGATTTTATCTACTAAAACTATATCTGGTCTATTGTGAGCAACAGTCCGATCGGTCAGTATCGTGCGGTCCCAGTGCAGCTTGTAGTTGTTATTTTCTAAAACAGATTCTGGTTTTTATTTATAGTATGGTAATCTTACCGACTGTGATAATTCAAGTTTCAGTGCTAGTTCCTGGTGAAATATTTTTGCCACATCATCGTGTCGTTCTCTGTATTCAGTTGCAGCGAACGCTTGACAACCTCCTGTGATATGCTGGATAGATTCAGATGTTTGGCAACCGTACCTGCATCTGTCGTTGTTAATGGAAGGGTCTTTAACGATGAACTTTAGGTAGTTCTTAGTTGGAATCACTTGATCTTGGATTGCCAATATAAAGCCTTCCCTTTCAGGAAACATATGACCACAGATCAACCAGTAGTTCGACGCTGCACTGTCGACATAATCTTAGTTGACGTCATTTATATGTCTTCCATGAAGGGGCTTTTCTTTCTTATGTTAATATTATTATTTTGTTTCATAAATGCATATATTAAGGTTTTTTGCTAGATACATATGTGTGTATATATATTACAATAGTCTTACAATTATTATTATTAGATATTTGATCTAATATGTCAAAATAGCCTCTACTTACATTTCTTCAAAGATTAGTGAACCTAGGAAAATGTAAAATTTTCATCGAGAACACCTATGCCAAAAACTACATGAAGTAGTTTTGTCTTAAATTATGTCCCTGGTGTCTGGAATGATCCCTGTTTGATATTGAATTTTGGAAACCGGTTTGGCTCAAATCGTAGAACTGCATAGGTAAATCTATCCCCCTCACTCCCGGCTGTATTCGCATTATTCCATATAATAGTAGATAATAATAATGACTATAAATTTACAAGTAATGGTCTTACATTTGCGAGTCATCATCAGTCCGAAATATTAATCTGTCTGATTTATCCGCGGCGTCTGCTGGCCGTAACTAATACGTGTTTCGCTTTAAAAAATAAAAGGCTTGGTATACGCTAATTAGGATTCCACGTAATTAAACGAATTAAGATTGTGGCACACGAAATTGATTAGCGATAAAATTAACACTTTAATATTCTACCGCCAGGTTCAAGAACATGATTTTGGCAAACACCATTAGCGGCATTTAGTTTTACAACGAGAAGATGTTTTGAAACCCTGACACTGCAGAGACGACAATAAGGAAATAAAGAAAAATGAAAAGATATCTTGGTTTGAGTGAAACCAAACAGAATAAGACGATGATAGCTGTATTACTCGGCTGTTAATTTGATGAAATCGCCCTTTATTAAATCACTGTTTTGAAACGTTTTAAGCAATAAAAAGACATTTGTGTCGATTCGTCATTTGTCCTCTAAAAAATTATTATAATGAATCACTCACGCTGTATGTGTTTCGTCATATTTTTCTGATTCTTTTAAATTCTAATCGAAATATGTTTATAAATAGCAATTTTTAAGAATATATATATATATATATATATATATATATATATGTTTTAGGTAGTTTCCGGGAATTCATCCGCGAAGTTGATAACTGATCCCTGCAGGGATCGATGGTAAAATGACGACGTTTCGGCAGAGTCACATCTGCCCTCTTCAGGTCGGTTCGCATAATTCTCGTAGCCTTCTGTTTTCGCTTCTAGTTACTCGAATACTAAGATTTTCAGAAGCGCTCGAGGATTTTATATAGTCGCGGCTCAGCGCCTATTGGTTGGCACCGTGAACGGCTGCGTGTGATTGGCCCTGGGCGCTCAGTGGGCACGCCTGCTGATTTGTTATTTCCGGTTGAGTTGTTATAGGACGGGTCCAGTATTTTATAGAATTTTTCAACAATTCGATAAGTTCTGGATTTCATTGCGTGCGTTTAGACTGTGAGGCCTCTTCTCTATTTCAATTGCCTCTCTTACGAGTCTTGGTTTCGGGTGTTCTATATTTGCCAGTACTCTGGTGTTCTCAAAGTCTATTCGGTGTGACATCGTAGTGGCGTGTTCCGCAATGGATGTTGTTTTTTCCTGCTTTCTTACAGCGTTCTGGTGTTTATCACGTCTAGCTTGAATTCTTCTATTAGTTTGCCCCACATAGGTTTTATGACAGTCTGCACATGGAATCTCGTACACTTCTTGTTGTTCTAAAAGGATCCTCGTCTTCGTAGTCCTCAACACCGTGCTTATTTTTCTGTCTGCATTGAAAATAGTATCGATATTGTGTCTCCGTAGAATTCTTGCAATACTGTCAGTGGTCCCCTTGACATACGGTAAATAAGCCTTGGTTATTGGTATCTCATGCTCCTCGTCTGTTTGTCTCGGTTTTGACTTTAGGGCTCTTTGTATATTTCGGTCTGTAAATCCGTTTTGTCTCAGAGCTGTTTTTAAACTGTCCATTTCCTGTTTGATGTTATCCTGGTCAGTTAGTCTTTGTGATCTGGTTACTAAAGTCTTGACGACGGCTTGTAGTTGGGCTGGGTGGTGATTTATTTATTTATTTATTTATAATGTACGGGGCAAAACCCCATTTACATTACATAAAATTATACAACAAAGTACAAGAATACAAAGAAACGCTACAAAAATCTATTAACAAACTATATCTAATAAATATATAATTAATAAAAACAACACTTAAATGATTACGAATAATTAAATATACCTTTTGATTTAAAACTGACATTAGCAACATTACAATTATACAAATCAAGCCACGAACAGTTATTATTCATAAATTCCGATATTCTAGCCATGGGCGATACCCAGTGATATTCAGACTCATAAAAATAAGAAGTGTCTCGTAAATGTCTCTTCGGAACGTGAAAATTTAACCTACCCAACAAGTCAATAGAATCTATTTTGTTGTTAATGATTTTGAAACCAAAAACAATGATGAGAATTAGCATGAAGGTATCTGTAAGTGTGAGTTGCTTTCCTATATGCTGTATGGCCAAGGGTTCCACCTTCCTTCCTATTTATGAGAACGTCAAGGAATGGGAGTTGATTGTTGGCTTCAAGCTCTATGGTAAATTTTATTTTGTGATGGATGCCATTAAGGTGGTCTAAAAATGTGTTGAGGTGTTCCCTCCCATGAGGGCAAAGTGAAAAAGAGTTTCAGAGTCTAGATCGAACTCGGGCCTCAATCTGCCTACTCCCCAAGAGTCACTAGGTAACTGAACTGTTCAGTAGGCAGATTGAGGCCCGAGTTCGATCTAGACTCTGAAACTCTTTTTCACTTTTGTCTCTTGATAATGGCTCCAGAGCAGGAGTCGAAATGTCGAGTATATAGTAAATTCAGAAGCGGTTCTCACCCGGAACCTAGCCTAGTTCATATTAGTGACCGCGGAAAAGAATATATATATATATATATATATATATATATGTTATGTTAGTTAGGTACTTCATCTTTAGGGTTTCCGGTTAATGGCTATAATTTGACTGGTGTTGAAGACTGTCATTATTTGATGTCGGTGTAGATTCCGTGTTATTTTTCGGTGACCCCTCGGAAAGCCTTCCTCCCGTATATTCCAGGAGTCACCGACAAAATAGCACGGATTCTACAGTGACATCAAATTGTTATATAAACAAACTAAAACCAATTCTCCACAGCGATGTCAAAAGTAATGTAGAAGGAAAATTGCTTGATTATGTGCTAGACTCGGGGGGTTGATTAGAGCAAAGATAAACTAATGATTTGAAAGTGTCTTTTTTAATGTAAAACATCTAAAGTTATTAACAGTTTAATTATTACTTATTGGTTACTGCACTTTTATTAATGTACCGCACAAATTATATTTTAACAATAGATAAAGATAAAACAAAGTATTTGTTTTAATATCCAGACATAAAACCTATACCGCCCGTTCTTTTGTTGTAAAAGCGCCCTTGGCTGCCCAAAAATTTATGTCTATCACATATATTTTTTCAATTATATTTAGACAAGTCTGTTATTAACTTTCGAAGCAATAAACTATCCGCTTCTATTGTTAATAAATTTATTTACACTCTATACATTCGAACGCATATATTTCAAACACCCATAAAATTAATAGCGCCGCGCAAGAAAGGGTAATATTTTCCTCGCGGGCGTGTCCGTTACAAACTAAAACCACACCCTTCTTCTACTTCCGTCTAATTATTTTTATATCGAACAGTTTCCAAGCCGTACTCGATTACATTGTGGTTCTCCTTCTTCTAGTCGCAAAAGACGTAGAACAAAAAAAAACCTGAAAGCAATTAAAAAAATACGGCACAGGGAATAACGTTTTATGAGGTCGCAGCGTACGCAAAAATTTGCATAATTAATCAGCTGCAGATATCGAATGTGTGTTTATGAACAATATGAGGAAATTATAAATGTGTGAGAATTGTAAAAAATTTATGGAAAATTTACATAAATACCAACCAGTTTTATTTTTCCTTAAACCCATTTATTTTTTAAATACTAGAGAAAACAATTTATACAGTGAGGAAACAAAAAATCTAACGGTTTCAGGTCGGGTGACCGAGCTAGTCGCGATATTCTTCATCCAGGTAACGCCTTATTGGCCCATAAGAATGTGCAGGAACACCATCTTGTTGAAATGTTATTTCTAAATTGCGGAATTTATCCGGATCATTTTCCAGAATTTCAATAATTAGCCGCTCAATTACATTTTTTAACAACTCGAGATACACTTCATGGGTTTGTATAGAGGAAAACAGGTCTAGGTTACCAAAAATGTCTGTCAAACATTCACTTTTTCTGAATACATTTTTCAAAATAGATATGAGAATTTTTGTCACTTCAATACCTTAGATTTTGTGTGTTTACATTTACATTTAGAAAAAAAGTAATGGTTTTTGTGTAGTGTTGGGTTCGAATAACTTTGTTTGTCACAATTTCACAGGATTCCAGTTTCCTTCTTTCTTCCGCTAATTTATAACCGTTAATTTTCACCCTTTAAATTTCATTAAGAATTGTTCAAACGAGACTAGGAAGCAGGAAGTCCTTCAAATGTGGATTACAAATATTGAACAGCAAATACGAACGAATTAAATTGACTAAAAATTTGTACTAATGCTTCCGTAGTTTCGTAATCTAGTGTACATGAGCTATTTTGGTGAAATTCTGATTGAGTTCACCGAAAATTATAAGTTTTGGTGTCATTCGATTCGGATTGACGTCTAGAAACTTTTTGAAAAAGTTGAAATGGCACCGATAAAAGTTGTAATAGTTACAAAAAATATAGTGGAACAAAAGTGGCTCTGGTAGACTAGACTACGAGGGCTGCCTTTTACATTTCGGGATTGGACAACCCTAGTGTAGCAATCTGACAACTGACAGCTCTATCGTAAAGTTTGACATTTTTGAGGTTATACGTACTCAGAATGTTTTGACATACGAGCGTTATTTGTTTACAGTAACTTAAAGGATTCATCTCGGCCAAAAAATGGAATTAAATCGTGAACATTTTCGTGCGATTATTTTTTACAACTTTCGACGTGGATTAAGTCAGCAAGAGTGCATGGATGAACTTAATTTAATTTTTGGCGATGAAACTCCATCAAGGACCACTGTCTATCGATGGTATGGTGAATTCAATCGAGGTCGTAGTTCACTCCAAGACGAATTTCGTGAAGTTCATCCAAAAACAGTTGTTGTTCCGGAAACCATTGATGCTGTGCGCGAACTGATATTGCAAGATCGTCATGTGACCTATCGTGAGATTGAGTCAATCTTACATATTAGTGGGACCAGCATATATTCAATAAGCATAAACATTTGAATGTCAAAAAATTCGTTCGCGTTGGATCCCACACAATTTGTCAATCGGTCAAAAAAAGGCTCGTGTCGATTTGTCGAAAGAAAAGCTCAAAAAATACGATCGCGGTGCTTCAAAACACGTGATGAATCGTGGATTTACGCGTATGAGCGCGAAAGTAAACAGCAGTCGACTGTATGGGTGTTTCAAGATGAGCGGAATCTAACAAAAGTTGTTTGCGCACGAAGCACTTCCAAGCAAATGATTGCCTGTTTTTTCGGAAAAACTGGACATGTCGCAACCGTACCACTAGAACAACGCAGAACAGTCAATTCTGAGTGGTACACAACCATTTGTTTGCCAGTTGTCTTCCAAGAAATGAGGAAAATCAACCGCCGAAGACGGATCATTCTTCACCACGACAATGCGAGCTCTCACACATCGGCTCAAACAACTGCATTTTTGACTTCGAAAAAAATTTCACTAAAGATTCAAAAAATGTTCAAACAATCGAAAATAATTTCAAAAACTGATGAAACAATCATGTTCTCGTGTAGTTATATCATTGCATTCATGCAAGGCAGATTTTATCTCGAAAAAAGTCATTTTGAAATTTAAAATAGTTCAAATAGACTCACCTCCCGAAATTGTCGTTGTGGCAAAATCGAACAGACCACTGACAGTTCCTGCGTCGTTTTCAGCAGTCACCTTTAGCTGGTACCATGTCGCTGGCATCAGATAATGAATCAAGATCTTGTGTTCGGAAACACTTTTAGCGATAATGGTCCATTTTTGATCGTTGTGAGCTTTATATTGTATGGAGAATTGCAGAATCGGACAACCACCGTCAGGCCAAATGTCCAAGTTCAGTTGTACGGTTGTGGTGTTTGCAATGATGAAATCCTTTTCTTTTGGTATCTGTGGAGGACCGCCTTTAGTGTTCACTGTTTGAATTGGACTTGGATTTCCGGTTCCCACTCTATTATAAGCCAGAAGGTAAATGTAGTACAAAGATCCGCAGAGGAGATTTTCAAGGGTATACACTGAATGGTCTGCAGATAGTTCCAATGTCCACCAATCTTCTTTGTCGTGCTTGACGTTCAGGTTGAAGCCTGAAACAATAGACGATGAGACTGAAAGATAGATTCAAAAATGCCATGCTTAGAAATATTTAAAATAAGTAATTGATCAAGAAATCTAAATCTGTCTGAAATATGATTCCACAAAAACGGATGATTTGACTAACTGGAGTCTAATTTAGATTAATACTTCATATTAAGATATTAAGCTCTATACAGTGTGGAACAGCCAAATGGAATACATTCAATAATGAATAAATGAGAGCTTGTTGGGAAAAATGCTTTGACACGTCGATTTGTTGATTAATGACGCCCAAAAAGTTTGCACTCATCAAGAAAAGCAAGATTAAGACAATAGTTGCAGCATCATCCAAATATAATATAATAATAGAAAACGACAAGATATATATATATATATATATATATATATATATATATATATATACAGTGATGGGCAAATGTGTGGAACTAATAAATATCTCTGGAATTATTAGAGATAACAAAATGAAATTTGGAAGGTGGATACTGCAGTAGATTGCCTATTTGTTGCCCATTTTTTTACAATTTTGAAATTCCTGTTTTACCGGAAGTAATGTAAAGTACATTTTATTTATTTTATTATTTCAATACCTACCGAGATATTAACAGAGAAGTTACTAAGGAAAGGAAAAATTCGATAGTAGCTAAACTCGGTTCAGATTTCATTTACGCCCGATATAAACAAACCGCTCGGTAAGGATTTGTATTTCTATTGGCCAATCGGTGGCATTATACCGTCACAGCCAACAGCACTGCTTGTTCCACAGTCGAATACATGTGCGTTTGTTTAAATCAGGCGCAAATTAAATCTGAATGAAGTCTATGAAATTCTTTGCAGAAGTGACAGTAGTTGTCAAAATAAGTCATTACGTAAAAAAATTGTATTGTTTTAATTTGATCGTAAAATGGCCGAATTAACTGAAAGAGAAAGAATAGAAATATTAATGATGATTGGGTATGAGGAGAGGAAAAGGACGCATCAAGAAGTTTGTGACCTTTTTAACATTGTTCATCCGAATACACAAATATCCCGTTCAGTAGTGACGAAAACTTTGCGAAGGTACGACACAAGTGGAACAGTTAGCAATTTACCAAAAAGTGGACGGTTAAAAAGTGCAAGTAATGAAGGTGTAACTCAAAATGTTGCTATATCTTTGGAAGAATATCCTCACTTATCTACTACCGACCTCGCCAAAATGCATGAAATTAGCCGTCGTTCAGTAGGAAGGATATTAAGGCGAGAAAAATATCATCCATTCAAAATTCGTCTCGTTCAAGAACTCTTCGAAGACGATTTCGACGGACGTTTGCAATTTTGTGAAACGATGATGGATATTTGTAACCGTGATAATAACTTTATAAGAAATGTGGTGTTTTCAGACGAGGCTACATTTTGTTGAAATGGTACGATTAATCGACATAACTGCCGCTACTGGTCTCAAAGTAATCCTAATTGGGTACAAGAGGCTCATACATAACATCCCCAAAAATTGAATGTTTGGGCCGGCATTTATTCTTCCTACAAGAAACTTTAAACGGAGATAGGTATTTACAGCTCTTGGAGACACAAGTTATTCCGGCATTGGAGGTAAATGGACAATTACCAAATAATATCTGGTTTCAGCAGGATGTAGCACCACCCCATTACGCTCGCATTGTTCGAGATCATTTAGATAGGAAATTTCATCACAGATGGATTGGAAAAAGGGGTACTTATGAATGGCCTGCACGAAGTCCCGACCTTAATCCACTAGATTATTTTCTGTGGGGTTACTTAAAGTCTAAGGTTTATGTTGATAGACCAAATAATTTGCAAGAATTAGCTGCAAGAATAACTCAAGACATCCAGAGAATTACACCAGAAGTAATAGCTAATGTTGCTAGAGAATTTAAAAACCGACTTGCTTATTGTCAAGAAGTAAACGGTGCTCAGTTTGAACATCTAATACATTAAGTTAAATTAAGTTAAGTGTCAATTTTGAAAATCACTTAGATTTAGATTAATAATTATGATTACGTACTTCTTTAATGGATATTAGATTTTTACTTTCCTTAATTACTTTTCTGTTAATATCTCGGTAGGTATTGAAGTAAACAATATCAAATCCGATATTTTTGTATTCGCAATAAAATGTTTCATAAGAAACTAAAATACAACACAGGGTGTTTCATTGCAAATTTTAAAATCGACATTACTTCCGGTAAAACATGAAGTTCAAAATTGCAAAAAAATTTGCAAACAAATAGGCAATCTACTGCAGTATCAACCTTCCAAATTTCATTTTGATATCTCTAATAATTCCAGAGATATTTGCTTGGTTCCACACATTTGCCCATCACTATATATATATATATATATATATATATATATATATATATATGTGTTTTAGGCGGTTTCCGGGAATTCATCCGCGTAGTTGATAACTGATCCCTGTCGGGATCGATGGTAAAATGACGACGTTTCGAGTATTCGAGTAACTAGAAGCGAAAGCAGAAGGCTACGAGAATTATGCGAACCGACCTGAAGAGGGCAGATATGACTCTGCCGAAACGTCGTCAATTTACCATCGATCCCGACAGGGATCAGTTATCAACTACGCGGATGAATTCCCGGAAACCGCCTAAAACATTTAGTTCCCGCGAAAACTTAAAAACAAATATATATATATATATATATATATATATATATATATATATAACTATTAATGAGGTGTTTGAATTTACCAACTTTTCTGTGTTCTATGGGTAAACTTAAAACGCAAAAGTTTTCAACCGTTGAAGCAGGTCGCAAATTTAATATATTTCTCAGATATCGTTAAACTTTAAAATACATTAAGTTTATCGGAAAGCTACGATACGTAAATGCAACCAATCAGAACGTAAATTGGTCGCCAGAGAGTTGCGTGTTACCATTAAGACCAATGAGTTTTTTATTGTGTTCTTGATAACGCATATATAACACAAATATAAAAATCCAACCAACCATATAGGGTTCATTATTTTAAATGTGTGACAATAATTTTTTGAATAAAATCCGTATAACATTATTAAAAATATTGTAACTAATCTTTTCTAGCGAAAATTAAAAAAGGGAAATTTGTTAACAATATTCTCTGAAAAGATATTTTTTAAAATCACACAATCACCCTTAGTTTTAAAGGTTTCCAGAACCTCTTTGCCAGATATATGCGGAACATACGAAGGACTTACGAACTTAATAAAATGCATAAGGAAATAAAAAACATCCTTTGCTTGCCCAGAAATTGAACGCACACGAAGCAAAATGGGGGTATAAAGCCTGTTTTCCACCTGGAGAGAAGTATGGGAGCTGACCTCAGATAGGGAACAAAGACAGGAGAAGGAAGTACAGTTTACCCATATTACCCCACCTATAATCACAGCATTCAGTAGACACTGGAGCAGGAAAAATGTAAAAAAAACACTCATAAAAACTTTTGTTCATATTTCAATAAGAATAACTTCAATGAATTGAATGATACTTTGTAAAGAGAAGATATCTTTCAATGATATAAGTCAGACTGGAAGTAAGAGTACCAAAATTCATGGGTTTTCTCTCCTCCAAATTTTTTCCTGTATTTGGAAATTATAAAGAAATTTAAGAGTAGATTACTTATCTGCGTTTCAACTCCGAAAATCGTTTAGAACACAAAAAATTTTGACAATTTGTCGTTTGGCGATGCACACGCTGAGGTTACCGTTTTTTTGTTCTGTTACACTTCCAGTCGCAAATGAAGGTCGGCTGATGCTCCGATTTCAGTGTTGTTTATCAATAAAATTTTCTCTTTTTTAAGAGAGTCTGATGGTAGCTTACCTTGGATCAACACTGAAATCGGAGCACCTTCAGCCGACCTTCATTTGGACTGGAAGAATTTACTGCTAACAGAACAAAAAAACGGTAACCTCAGCTCAAGTGATCCAATGCAGTGTCAAATTTTTTGACAAACAATAAATTCAAAATCAAAGCGAAAATTTTTTGGAAAAAAACCTCGAAAACAACACTAAACGATTGACAACGACTAGACTCGGAGTTGAAACGTCTCCATACACAGATAAGTATTACACAATATACAATACATTACTTATATACAGATACTAGGTGATCATTTTATAGACATCTCTTTCTCTCAGAAAAACTGTGAGGAAGTAGAATAACAATTTTACGCGCATAAGTGATGTTGTCTATCAAAAAATGGAACACATTTTCAAATGCACACAAACACTGTTTGTTTTGCAATAAAATTAGCAGAGCAAGTGTAGCAATCGGATGCTGGTTGAAGTAGTGAACCTGCTAAGGACGGATCAATATCTGAAAAATGATTGGAGAACGTCAGTTTGTGAAAAAGTTAGTTTCGTTACTATCAAACTTACTGTGAATCTTAAGGTGTCCTTCATTCGTTACTTGAAAAAAAGGACTGAACGTTATAGGTTTTTCGTGATAGATCCACCTTGTCCTCTTGGAGTGGGGTTCCCAACTGCAACGCAAGGCAAAAACACTTTCGATTTATCAGCTTTGTGCAGTATTTGGGAGAATGAAGCTATTCTTGATGGTGCTCGTGAATTTGTTGCTTGTGCCACTATAGACGTTGGTTCTCCTTCACCTATGCTAGTCGTCGCTGAGACCTGAAAGCAGTTAACCTGACGGTTTTCCTCGTTTTCGGGCTGCGCATCTGGGTGTTCAGGGTGTGGTGGGCCTCCGTGGGTCTCCACTGGGGGCTCCGTTGGGAGTACCGTGTTGTATACACACAACACGGGTACCTCCAACGGTCGATGGAGGGCCACCATGTAAGGTTATATGGGGCTCCGTTGACTGTATGTGTCCCCCGTGTTGTGTGTCGTTGGTGCGGGGCCCGGGGGCCTAAGGTGTGTGGTGGAGGGCCCCCATGTAAGGTTTTGTGTGTTGTCTTTGAGGGTGATGGGCTGGAGAGCTGAGGGGTGTCGTTCTTTTGGAGGGGACCTGATGGCTGTCTGAGAGGTTATGGGGGCTGAGTGGCGATTATTCTGTTAAAATCAGAGCACCGTGAATGGAGCTGGACAGAAGTTGAAAAATTATTAAAAGACAGTTTAAGAGGGGTATTCGTATAAAGTGACCTATACACGATCCTGTTGCTTTGCTCGTCTTATAAGTATTATCATGAGAATATAGATGTTTTTACTGTATCCTTGTTGAATTCAGCTTGTTCCCTAGATTGGTGGTAGCTTTCAAATTGAATTGTTAATCTACTCGTCAATTTTTTTTAGATCCCTTTATACAGTAATGAGAAGAATGTTATTGCAGACGTTTTTTAAATTCTGTTTTGTCTCCTTTTTTATATACGAAGCAGTGCCATACATACATTTCCGTTGTTAGGGATTACTTTTATCTTGCAGCATCTGAGTTAAATATTATTTGGAGAGTGTTAATGACAACATTCCCACCGTATTTTAACATTCTTATTGTGATTTGGTCATTTCCAGGAAATCTCCAGATGTCCATGAAGATAGAAGCTGCTAAAACTAAGTAATCGCCTTCGCAAGAGGAGGAATCAGATTCAAAATTGATGTAGAATATTAAGTTATAGAATAAGTAAAGACCTATCTAGAAGCAGAAGTAAACATAGGGCCAATAAGGCAGCTAGACTAGGGGAAGCACTACGGGTTGCTATATAACAAAACAAGCTGATTATAAGGAACATCGTCAGACGCACCCTAAGCGATAGAAAAAGTTAAAGAGAAAATTAAAAGATAAGCTCTTAGTGTAGTAAGGACAAACGAGAAGAAGCGCTTGCAACAATATGACCATCTAAAATGTGGAAAGATTCCTGGACAACAGACTAAACTGGAACAAACGGACCCAAGGTTTAATTAAGAAGGAGATCAAGCCAAGGAACACATAAAACATCTCTTTGCAAGTTTTGAAGACGGTTTGAACAACCCTCGTATATAAAGGCCGCATTTCCTTGTAACTTACAGTTTATAAAATTTCTATGAATGTTAAACGAGTACTTACCCAGAACTCGTACAACTGACGCTCCTTGAGGCTTCTAATCTCATAAGTCAATCCGTTCTCGACGTTCGCGTCTTCCATTCTTAGATTGTAGCTGGTATGCGTTCCCACACGTCCAGCCTCGCGACAATAAATGGTGTAGAGGCTGATGCGACCGTTCGGATTCTTGGGAGACAACCACGACACCAGAATGGATTCACCTGTCAGGGCTGCAGCTTTTATGCTCATCGGTGGGCCGGGCACTATTGTTGGCGACACGACAGATTTGTTAGTGTACGTTTTCGCATCAGATTAGTTTAAATGGGTTGTAAATTATGAAGAGCAAACAGCAGAATGCCCAGAAGGAATTTCTTCGTTAATTGTGTGGATGAAATATGCGCAAGTGCTGGTTGCTTAAGGCTTGTTAAAGTGGTTCGGGAACCGAAGAGATAATGTGAAACATGTTATTTTACAATGGATAATTGGGTATCTTAAATTATATATATATGTTTATTATGTATGTATGTTATATATTGGACAAACATTTCAATATCTAGAAAATCGATTAAGAGGTCATCAGTATGATAAAAAGAATAAAAAAGCTCTAACTAACCATGACACATAAAAAACACAAATTTTAATATAAAAACACGAAAATCCTATTTAAAAATGAGTTTTTAAAAATGATATAAACACATTAAGTAAATTTTTCACTTCGATTCTCTAAATAGACCTACACCAATGGATACTAATACATACGGACCTGATAGCACACTGCACTGTATGGGGTACACACGAACAGAAAAAGCTTAACAAAATATCAGTGTACAAGTCCCAGATGTATAACCCACACTTAAAATTGAAATAAAATTGACCTTTGCAAGTAACATTTAGTAAATTCCGGAAATCAGCCCTCATATTTTTTAAAAACAACAAACAGGTCATTTTGGATTAGTTTTATCGTTCATTGAACGTATTTATATGGTTTGTCGTAAGTTTAGTTTGATGTTAAGTGTTTCAAAATCTAAAAATGTCAACAGAACAAACTTAAATTCACAATTACTCATGCTGTAAGTTTATTATAATTTCATAAGCTCTTATATCATAAATAGTTTTAGAATAGATCTGAAAATGGCCAAAAACATGACCGAAACGTCGTCAATAGAACATTTAAATTGAACATGATCTTATCATTGTGAACGACCCAGTATCAAGAAAATACACTCAACAATTTTATATATAAGTAAGGTCGATGAAAATATACAAAACATTATATATGTATATATACAATTCATGCCATAGTGTAGCGTTTTGAAAATTTTCAAAATGGCGGCTAACCATGGCGTCCGAAAGTCAGAGGAAAACCAAGGTTTCCTGTAAAAAGTTCCACAAAAAAAAACCGATGCAAGAAGTTTATTATCGATTATGTTGAATAGGTAGGTTGGCGAAATCCAACATGGCCGATTCAAGATGGCGGCAGAAACTTCAAAATAGTGTGAAAAATGATGAAAGTCGACACTCCGTCTTAAGATTTTTACATTTACACTTGTTATAATTGCAAACATGTTAATAATCTATTTAACACCTATTTTGTATGTATCCAAAATCCAGAATCCAAAATGGCAATTGCAAGAAACGGAAGCCCGAAATCCAGCAGAGGATCATTATAGGCAGATACTGAACTTAAAACACATTCATGCATCTGCCTCGGTCATACGATTATTTTTCGGACAATTTATTTCTTTAATTCAACTTTTGTTTTTCTATTCATCGGAAAGTTTTCACATAATGTTGCACAATTGTATTAAAAAGAATTTAGAAAATCAAAATTCCTTGTTACCTGAAGATGGTTTACCCAGAATAGCGAATTACGCAAACGATTTCCCATTAAAAATACGTTCAAATCTCACCGTCTTATTTGAATCGGAATAAGTCAAGATAGATAATTAGAAGTTTTTTCAGCTGACCGAATAAATTTAATATTGTTGAGGTGATTTCTTCAACTTCCTCACAGAATCGATTATCACCATATAATTATGGAAGTGCAAGTGATTTCTTGTTATGTCATCAAGGGACTAAAAAACCAGAAAGTAAAATCATGGATGTATTGTTGTCGGTAAATAGGATCGAAACCGCGTTGAAACGAAATTTGTGCATTGATACAGAGACATTATTTTCTGTTTCAATAAAGAATATGAAGTTTAATGAATCATAAAATTGCCTCAGTTTTTCATCCAACGTTCTATTAGTTCTTTTCTAAATTATAATTTTGGTATCGTATACGTTATTGACACAGGTTTTTGGGAATAATGTATTTTTCAGCAAAAGTTCCAAATCCTTCAGTGTCTAGTTCAAAAGTCAGCAGAAATTATATAAAAAAGGATAATAAAAAAGATCCATTGAATTTGGAGGAAGTTGAAAAAATTGGCCCTAGAATTTTATGAGGAGTTGAATATGTGATAGTAAAATATGGGGCGGAGAAAAATAATACCTATAAGGTAGTAAACAGAGTGGTTGAAATATATTGTGAATTAATTATTTTGAACTTTTTAGTTAGTTTATTATATATATATATATATATATATATATATATATATATATAATCTTTTCTTAATTATAAATTTTGCTCCAACATGTATTGGTTTAAATGCAACCATTAATGAATTGATATATATTCTGATGAGTGAAAAACTACCTACAGAGGGATTTAATAATTTTTTTGTTGTTCACCCCTAATAGTTTTAGCTTTAGCATATACACCATACGAATTCGAATTTTAATCCTGTTATTTATCGGTGATAAAAGTAATAAATAATGAAACTTACGATCTTCCTCAGTGGTGCAGAATATTGGCTGACTGAGTTCACCATCACCAGCAGCAGTATACGCAAGAACTTTTAGCGAATAATTGGTAAATTTGTGGAGCCCATGCAGGTAAGTTTCAATACTTGAGGTTCTCTTTACTTCCCCAGTTGTTGGAACACCAACTGCAAATAAGAAAAATTAGAAAAACACTTAAGATTTTATAGTAACAAAAAATGACACTTCGAGATTAATTTATTAACCGACTTCAAAAAGAAGGAGGTTCTCAATTCGTCTGTATATATGTTTTTTGTTATGTTTGTTCACCTATTACTCGGAAACGGCCCCAGGAATTTCGACCATTTTACGGAATCCTGTTTGGGGGGATAGCGAAGTGGTCCCATATTTTTTTCATTAAAATAGCTTTTACCGTTTCTTAGAACTGGGGAAAAACTATTTTTACCTATTCTCATATACTCTATGCCTTGGTGGAGGAGCCGGTATTATTATAAAACAAATTGAAAAAAGGTTGGATTAGTTCCGTGATATCTCAAAGAGGTCAGAATTTTTTTTCAAATAACAGCTTGTATCGTTTCTTATAGAATGGAGAAAAACTTTTTACCTATTTTCTTATATTCTATGTCTTGGTGGAGTCGCCGGTATTATAAGATTTGATAGAGTTACTGGTATTAACTATTCGGAACTTGCGAAAAATTGTAAATAAGATGAGATAATCAAAATAAGTGTCAGTTAATATGAATATACAGTGTGTATTCATAAATCAAACGATTTCTTTTTATTATTCATAATTTTAAGAGAAAAAAATTATTCTTCACAAACAGAGTATTTTACATGGTCTAAAACATAAACAGTAATCATTCCATGTCAATTTTTATTCACTGTAGACAAGGTTTGTCTTCAAAGAGGACTTTCGATTACAAATTAAAGTATTTGGAAAAATCGTTTTGCAGAGATATTAAATAATTAAAAAAGTTATTGACAGTTTGCGACAATCAAGATAGCTGATTTGTAATTTAAAGGTGTTCAATGCAGGGTGATTTGGTAACCTACGTAAGAGTGAGATCCGTCTTGTAAAAATTCTTTCAATACAGGGTGATTTGAGTGTGAAACTGCTCTTGTAATCATTTTTTCAATACAAATTGTATTTGTATGTTCCGAACAAGTAACTATTTAATGCCTCCCTCATATTTTCCTAGCATTACATTTTTACACCTCGAGATTTCAAGTTTTCAAAGTGATAAAATTGCCAAGGCAGGCGATTTTTGGATGAGTAAAATCTTATGAATTTGCATATTAATTTCACGCATATAAATATAAATTTGTGGTGTAAAAATAAAATTATATAGGGTAGTTATTAGAAATGTTAGGAGATCCATAATATTTGCTGTGCAAGATGGTTAATATATAGCGTCGAATGTAATTATAGCATACAGGATGATTAGTAAAAAGCAAGAGATAATTATATGAGGTAGCTCATAGCAGTTGGAAATTAATGATAGCTGACATACAGGGCGGAGTACAAATATTTTTATGAAGGATGGTTAAAAAAATGTTAATAGAATGTATTATTTCATGCTTTTTAGTTAATTTTCTTTTGAAGTCGGTTTTTGTTTTTTTTTTAAATGTATTTATGTTCTTCGATACGTGTTTTGTACACAGTATCAAGTTACAATATATATACTGGCTAGAGATACTGTGTTCCATTACACTTTTCGAGTGAAATAAATAAATCGAATGTAAAGTCTTTTTCGTTTGTATGTTAATTATCAAAGACCAGGCACATCAATTCAGAATTAAAATTGAAAGTTTCACTTACATATCTCGTTGGATATTGGTCTATAGAATACTTTATAGCCTAATATCATGCCTCCGTGAAAATTTAATGGTGGGGGAAACCAAGATATCTTCATTATCTGTGAAGAAATTTCCGAACACAAGATATTTTGGGGCGGGGCTTCTGGTATTCCCTCTTTGGTAGTTCCAGTTATGATAGGCGACGAAGGCCCAGACGAAACACTGTTGAAAGCTTTCACGGTAATGTCGTACTTCGTAAACTTCCTTAAACCGGTCAGCTGGAGTTTGTTGGTAGCCCACCCTTTAACACTCATGCTCTTCGTCGTGTTGGATGAACCCTCGGTCTCGCTCCAAGTGACAATGTAACCTGAACAAAGGAAACTAACATTGATAGGCTTCTGATCAAAAAGAAATAGAATTTTTGATTTCGATTACCTAAAAGTTCTCCATTCCAACTTTCTCTTGGAGGAACTGACCATGTGAGAAATATGTCACCAGGTCCAACGGTTTGTATTTTGACATCCTTTGGTGCCTCGGAAGGTTCTTCTTCTTGCGTTTTAACGACAACCGTTTCGGTGAAATCGCTTTGGTCTATGCTGTTTACTGCTGACATTCGGATGGCATAAACCGTGGCTGGTTGAAGTCCAGATATTACAGCGTCTTCGCGTGGATACTCACCGTATCTGCCAATTATTATTGTCGATGTACAAAAGTAATGTACAGCTGTTTTATTGCTTTATTTTGTCTTCAAGAAAATAGTTATGGTATAAATAAGAAGGCAAAAGAAAACTCAAAGTTTCGATAACATGTTACGACCGGAATTAGTTGGCCCAAAAAGTGGTGCATCATCTATTTATTTAAGTAATTTTGGAAAAACTGCATATTGTGAAGAAAGGTAATGAATAAACGAGCTGTTTCTAAGGAATCCATTTGTAAAAGTAGACATTATAAACTAAAGCGAGAAACAGACACTCAGATGGCTACGCGCTTCACCATTTTCAGTGTCTCAGCTTCTTCATCAACAATAATACTCATGAATTATTTTTATTTATTGTAATATATTACGTATCTCATTATAGAACACTTATTTGAATTCCAAGTGACAAAATATTAGCACAGGTGTGAATTAGGAGAGTGGTCAAGTGTATTGGAAACACTTTTTGGGTTGTTAGAGTTGAAATGTTGTGCCTTTAATGGTTATGCGCGAACACGACGTCTCGGATGTGCTGACGGGTCCATTTTAACCGCTACGCACCTGGAACCTGATCAAGAAGGTCAAAGTCGTTGGCAGAGTTTACTGTGCTACTATCGTGAGGAAAATAAAAGATTAAAACTCTTTGACAGTCCATCAAAAGCTAAAACTCGCATCTCAGCCGCGATCGTAATGTCAACGCCTTTTTGACACCACTTTTTTGACTTTTGGTGGTCCTGGTTTCTCTTTTTGATTCCACTCTATACTGGCTCTTTTCAGTGGGAGATTATAGAGATGAGCACAAATTTCATCGCTTGTCACAGATTTGCAAAAACCTGGCATGCATTTTGTTAACGAGTAAGAAGAGTAAAGGTCCCAAAATAGTCCCTTGGGGAACCCCAGTTATAATTTCCCCGAATTCGCTTATGATATTATTAACTTTTACTCGCTGGAGCCTACTGTCAAGATAACTAACCAGTAGCTCATGAGCTTTAAGTCGGATACCATAGTTATACAATTTAACAAGTAATATCTTGTGGTGGATTGAGTCAAAGGCCTTAGCTATATCAAGAAAAGTTATAGCAATTGGGGTGATTTTGTCCAATTTACTATAAATCATGTTTGTCAAGTGGTGAAGTGCACCTTTAGTTCTTTTTTTTGAGAATCCGTACTGCCTCTCTGATAAGATCTTGTGTTTGCTGAGGAACTTGCGTATACTGTATATTTTATAAATCAATAATAAACGCAGAAATTTAGATTACGAAAAGTTCAAAAAGGTGCCAAAAACAATTCGAACAATGGAAGACAATATGTATGTTTTAAATAATGTTTTCAATTTTTTCTGCCATTGTCAGTTCAAACTTATCTTTTATTTTTTGTGTTTTTCAAGCTCTGAAAAGAAAGTCTGAATTGTCTCAAATTATTTTATAAAACACTTAGTAAACCATATTGAATTGAAATTCCCATAAAGTTTACCAATTAATAAATTGATTTTTTAAACGAGTAACTTCTGCTATCTGTTGGTTAATAGTTTCAACTGCCGCCGAAGTATTAATGAAAACTTTTACAGAAGTGGAATACAAGCAAATCTGCGGTCGAAAGTTTTCGAAGACTAATCAAAAAAAGTAGATTTATTACACTCATTTGAATTTTCACAGTAGTGATAGTATCACTAACATGTCTATTAAGCCATATCGGACAATTCACATCGCTAAATTCGAAATATGTGCATATTTTATTGCTAATTTATTGCTGCTAAAAAAAATTATTGCTCCTACCGTTTCCGAGAAACATTGTTCGATGTGGTTTAAGTCTTACGCCACATCGGACATAGCTATATCTGGGAAACTAATAAGAATTTCCAGTTGTTCTTGGTGCCTAATTTTATTGCTTATTAATTGCTCATTTCTTGCCCAACAGAATTTTTTTTTGCTCTAATCCCTCCTGAGAAACAGTGTCCGATGTGGCTTAAGACCTAAGCCACATTGGACACTGTTTCTCGGAAACGGTAGGAGCAATAATTTTTTATTAGCAGCAAAAAATTAGCAATAAATTAGCAATAAAATATGCACATATTCCAAATTTGATCATGTGAATTGTCCGATGTGGCTTAATAGACCTACCACTAACAGTGCTTTAGTAAATTCGAGGAAAATGGCGACAATTATGAAAATCATATAAATGATGCGCTTTTTCGGAGATAATAGATATTTAGTAGCATAAGAGCGACTTTTTGATAGGGAAGATTCAACTCTCTCACAGAAAGGTTAGTAAAACCCCAATTATGCAGTTAATTAATTCGCTATGAATGACTGTGTGAAAACACAAAGTACTGTAAAAAACTGCAAATTTTCTAGATTCCTTTACAGCATAACTTTTTAACATATTCAATTCATTAGCAAAATCGATTACATGCTGTATATATCGCTTGTACAATATTGATTGTTTTCAAAAGCATGTAGGTATGTGCCATCTACCGTCAAGTAGGTGAAAAAAACTTGCCTTGATCAATAGTTGGTGCCGTTACTGCACGATGTATTACACCGTGCCTTACAGATACAACGAAGTAAAGAATGTCCCGTTTAGGTGATTTTGTAACTTATTCGCCAAACATGAAGATGGCACTCGTATCTAACTGGGGACAAGAGTTCAAATAAATTTAGAAAAAAATGAATCAGATATTTGAACAATCTAATAATTTTTTGAATTAAACTTGCTTTTTATTTTTTATTGAAATCGTGAGACGTGCCGAAATTTAACTTAATTGGTTAAAAGAATGCTTCTGTAGATGTAAGATTGACAAAAAGGTAGATTTCAGACTTATATTAGTTGTAATGTTACAACCTCTACATTTTCCACAAGTGTAAACTTGCGAACCAGAAAAAATATTACGAACAAGGGTGAAAGACAGGTCTGTCTCTCCCCAAACTTATTTAACATAGATATAGACAAAAATCTGGAAATATAGAAGATTCAATACATATAGCCTAAAACGCAACAGTTTCTGATATTTTGGATACAAAATATTTTACAAGTATATCAATGACTTTTAAGTAGAAAGGAATAAAGTCTTCAGGAGATAATAATAAACAATACCTTTAGAATAAAACGAGAAATGATGTCCAACTTAATTTTATAAAAAAATGTAGTACAGTATCAGATACGGAGCTGAACAGGGTATCGTAAAGGTCGTGGAAGAAAAAGGATTGTTCCAGAGCTGATAAAATTAGAAAAGAAGATATTAAAAACTAATGAAAAATATATATGACTGAAAAAATCAAGGATCAAAGGAATACACTAAAGGTACAAAACTACTAAATATAGGTATAATTAGAAATGTAAGGGTAGAAGTACAGGTCATTAGAGTAAAAAATGGTTTCTATGACAGGCTATATGTTCAACATTGGCTGCTGTTTCCTTATTTATCAAACTAAAACTAAAACTAAAACTAAAATACCTGAAACAAAATATCTGGAATCGGAGGCCAACCGGTCTGCATTTCGTTCACATAGTAACAAATTTTCCCTGCACCTGTTTTGATAGCTACTGGCAACATAATAAATACGTACAGGAAACAACTGCTAACAAAGACCGCTAGAAATCTTGCGTCTGTCATTACCTGTGTTAGAGGTTCCAGGCACCCGGTTGGGGATCTCTTGGTCAAATTCGTCATTAACATAATAACAACGAATTTTCTTTTCATTCGTAAGGATAAGATCACTGTTGTTAATTCAGCAGTTATCTATAGTTCAGTAAAAAAAAGAAATGCAAATTTTCAAGCGTTGTCTAGCTGCAAATTCGCGCTTCGAATGTCCTATGGTTAACTACATTAAATGTATTTATTTAGTAGGTTACTAAACAAAAATAAATCCAAATGAAATTATGTAAAATTAAGTTCTGGTGGAGTCGCCGGTAAACCGCTTTGAAAATCCATATATATTTTTTTGTGATTAACACTGTCCTGTCTAACCGTTAAGAAGCCTCTTTGAGATAAAAGAAAAGCCTGAACGGTTTTTTGTTTACACGGTTCTACCGATAAATTCAAATTACTGTTTATTTACACATACAGTGCGCGTCAAAAATTTGGAAACATTGAAAAAAGGAACTGTTTAAATCTAATTATTCTTATCTTATCTGAGAAACACTTTACATGATTTATACACCGTCTGTATATTAACTAATATTTTCTTTAAAATTCAGGAAACATAAAAAAATGCAACTTATTATTCTTCAAGATTTTCCAGTTGCCGGATTTCACTAGCTTTAGACATAATTGCTTTATCAAAAATACGTTTTAAATTTGTAAATATTAAATTAATGTACATAAATTTATTCCTAAGATAAGTGAATACATATCCTATTCAATATAATTTAATTTAGATGGTTAGTAGTCACTTTTTAGGTCCAAAGTTGAGAACCATCTAGATCCCGCTAGAGTGCTTCATCTAGGAGGATAAGTGGATAACAGGGTTACATCATTCAATATTCTGTAGTCAACAGAAATCTGGTGGTACAGTCCTTTTTCTTAACTACCTCTACCAGTGATTCCATACCTCAATTTTGAAGCACGGTGTTTATATTTTCCTCAAAAGCTTGTTGTTAATCTAGTGGTACTCGTCTAGAAGGTTGCCCGAAGGGTTGGCCATTTTATCTATTCTGTGTTTATGAATGTTGGTTCGGTCCGTAATTCCATCATTGCCATTGAATATTTCCCAGTAATCTGGGATAAATTACTTTGTTCGGATCGCGTAAGGTGTTTCGATCCAGCTTCAATTCTTGCCATAATTTCCATATTTGGTTTAGCCTTTTCTTATCCATATCTCATAAGCCTCTTTATAATACCGTTATTTGACAGGTTCAACAATATTCTAATAGGTAATTTATGCCAGACTTTTACTAGGGTAGGTCCAATTAGGTATTTATGTATTATTGGTCCTAGTTCTGTCAATCCAACACAACTTCCAGGATTTCTCTCCAGCAAACGTCAGGATGATCTGTTCAGTTATACCGAAAACCCTCGTGAATTTTTGCCATAACTTTACTGAAGCATTTGTAGGTCTTGATAATACAAATTCTTTTTCAGAATCAAGACGTTGGATCGAACATGATTCGAACCCTCTGGATACTAGATTTCCTGATTCTGTTGTGGGAAGTGCAACTGATGAAGACTCCTGACCAGAAACGATACATATGTATAACGTCTTGCGTAAAAAAGAAAGACACCTCGATGAGGGTATTGGATAAATCTAAATGATGAATTTTATTTATATTAGGTATGTATTATTTGAATATGTATAAAATAAACAAATTTATTGCTAAAGATATAGTTCATTTAGAAGACAATATAGTTCAAAATATTGTTACCCTACTCGCCATTCTCTAAGACCGCTACTGTCTTTTAATAAAGGAAAATTTATTTGGAAATAAATTCGAACTCACCTGGTATATATTTTGTCCGAGGAAAGCGTTAGATTGAGAGTCGAAGACTGATTCCAGTCCTCTTGATTGGTCGTAAGTACCCTATACTGCACCAAATATCCTTTAAAAGGGCTATTACCGTCGAAAGACCTTTTCCACGACAACTTCACCGATCTGCTGGAAACCTCGACTATTTCCAACATATTCGGCGGATCTGGTCTTTCTTGAACTGCAAGATTGATGACATGTTCACTTCGCCCAAAAGCGTTTTCGGCTAGACATTTGTATACACCCGAATCCTCCCTATCTGCCTGGTTGATTGTTATTTGCGATTTTATGCCGTTTTCAATCTTTGTGTCGGTTATCGTATATCTGGAAAATCGTTTTCGTTTAGATATTAATGTGTTAGGGTAAATAAAAATGGAACGTTTCAATTTCGAAGGCGCAAAATTTACCCCTTTGAAGCGGGAATAATAATAAAAAACGTTTTTAATGGGATTTTTTCCATGAAATAAATATTTTTCGCTTTCACGTTCGGAATATAACAACGTATTCATAGTGATTTCTGTTTGTAAAGCACTGGTTATCAATTGTTTATTAATCGTGTTTCCACCGGTACTTAACCCAATTGGTGTGAATATAGTTCAGTCATTGGTAATTTTGACGTAATGTTTACTTCACAATGGAATATCGGATTTTGCCGTCGGGTGTGTTTACAAAGACCAAAATAATAGTGCTTCAGATTACTGTTGGAGAGGCAATTTATTAAAAAATCAATTGATTTTTTTTTAAATTCTAATATCAAGCTTTCCAGAACTTCTATTTCGATTATATTCTGTTCTATGTACGGAACCAAATTAGAAACTAACATCTAAGTGCTTCTTGGAAAATAACACCACAGTTTAAAGAAAATTGCTGTATATTCCAAACGTTTCGGGGTCTAGATCAGACCCCGTTGTCAATGGTTAAGAAACTACGGATTAAAAAGGCACAATTCTAAGATGTAAATTAAAATATTTGACAATGTGTATTATTTGATTTTTGACGTAACTAAGAGAATGTTATTTGTAATATACAGGGTAGCACAGAAATTTCTAAATATCATATAATCATAAAGTTCCTTTCAAATTGGAAGAATTTGAAACGGAGATCTTTAGAATTTTATGTGGCGCTCCTAGGTGCGATTTTGTTATAAGATAGTGCATTCACCAAAAATGCGACCAAAAACTTTGTTGATTCAGTGATCCCATTAAAATCATAATGGAAAACCTAGGAAAAACCTTATGACCTATCCCGATATTGGGTTGTTCACAAGGACATGACCATTAGCAATTTCTTCCTTAATCATCGACAACCAGGAACGACTGAATTCTACGGAGGTAGTAGCGATACAATCGTTTTCATTTAACAAAATTAAAGCAGACTCTTTTAGTTTTCTTTTGGTGTTGTGTTCTTCTTTGTGTAATATAACTGAATTTGGAAACTGTATTTTATGACCAAGGTCTCAAGCATGTTCACAAATCTTGGATTTTTCAAATTGTCGTTTTTTTATGTAATTTTTGTGTTCGTTTATTCGAACATTCAGAGGTCTAGAGGTTTCTCCAATATAGAATGTATTACATTCACACGGGATTTTATAAATGCAATTTTTTGTATTTTGAGTTGTGTTATTTGGTTTGGTTTTTGATATAATTGATTTTAGTGTATTTCTTGTTTTAAATGATGTTTTGATATTATATCTGTTTCCCACTCTTTTTAGTCTTTCTGATAGACCCTGTATGTATGGTATAATTATTGTATTAATGTGATTATCTTGGAAGTCAGTGTTGCTTGGTGAAGTTTGATGTTGGTTGTTAGGGATTGTTTGGTATTCCATTTTGTTTAACTCGTTATTAATAAATTTATTTGGGTAATGATTGGCAGAAAGTTCATTTTTTATAAACGACATTTGAAACAGAAGTTTACAGAAAACCAACTCATACTAACAGGTATCTCAACTTTAACTCGAATCATCCAAGTTCAGTAAAAAGAGGTATCATTAAATCTCTATATGACAGAGCAAAAACCAACTGTTCTAATATCAATAAATTCAATGAAGAAAAAACGTTTATAAAAAAAGCACTTAGATATTGAAAAATATGCCACAAGTATCACTCAGAAAACAACTATAAAGTAACACTTTCAAAAAAATAAAATTGAAATAAATCTTGTTAATGCTATACGAAAACGTATTAAAACTGCGATAAATGACAACAAAATGCTAATGGGCTAGTGTCTAGTTTACAAAATATAACTAAATACAAAATAATTAAATTAATAAACAATTGTGGTGGAGTCGCCGGTCAAGATTGATTAAAACTCCTAAGTTTTGAAAATTAATATGGCTGTATTTACGTGGTTAGAGGCAGCCGTTGAAACTCATGAAGTTTTTAAAATTGATAAGGCCGTATTGAAGTGGTTAGAAGCCTCTGTGACTTCTGGAAAAAGTCTAAATAAATTGTTCGAATCATTTAATATGTTCAAGTTCTATTTTTTAAATCACTTCCCAACGGCAGTCCAGTATATACGTAACTCGTTAACAAATTCAATAATTCTTCCATTATCACTAATATTTTATCCAACACAGCTTAACTAAATAAACGAACAAAATAATTAAACAAACTCTATTAAATAAACACAATTAAATAAATGAACAGAATCATTCGCATGATTTAATATTAAATTGTCACCTATGTGGGTTTTAAATGGTTAAAAACTATCGATACTAAGCTAAATATTTTTACGAGAGTAAATCTTGGAATATGACAATTATAATTGGAAATTAAAAAATAATATATATATATATATATATATATATATATATATATATATATATATTTTAAGTTTTTGCGGGCACTAAATGTATTAGATGGTTTCCGGGAATTCATCCGCGTAGTTGATAACTGATCCCTGCCGGGATCGATGGTAAAATGACGACGTTTCGGCAGAGTCACATCTGCCCCCTTCAGGTCGGTTCGCATAATTCTCGTAGCCTTCTGCTTTTGCTTCTAGTTACTCGAATACTGATATTTTGAGGAGCGCGTACGGTGTTATATAGTCGCGGCTCGGCGCCTATTAGTTGGCACCGTGAACGGCTGCGTGTGATTGGCCCTGGGCGCTCAGTGGGCGCGCCTTCCTCCTGCTGATTTGTTATTTCCTGTTGAGTTGTTATTGGACGGGTTCGGGCCGGTACGGTGTTTAATAGAATTTTCCAACAATTCGATAAGTTCTGGATTTCATTGCGTGCGTTTAGACTGTGAGGCCTCTTCGCTATTTCAATTGCCTTTCTTACGAGTCTTGATTTCGGGTGTTCTATATTTGCCAGTACTCTGGTGTTCTCAAAGTCTATTCGGTGTGACGTCGTGGTGGAGTGTTCAGCAATGGATGTTGTTTTTTGCTGCTTTCTTATAGCATTCTGGTGTTCATCACGTCTAGCTTGAATTCTTCTGTTAGTTTGCCCTACATAGGTTCTATGACAGTCTGCACATGGAAGCTCGTACACTCCCTGTTGTTCTAAGGGGATCCTCGTCTTCGGAGTCCTCAACACCGTGCTTATTTTTCTGTCTGTATTGAAAATAGTATCGATATTGTGTCTCTGTAGAATTCTTGCAATACTGTCCGTGGTACCCTTGACATACGGTAAATAAGCCTTGGTTATTGGTGTCTCACGCTCCTCGTCTGTTCGTCTCGGTTTTGACTTTAGGGCTCTTTGAATATTTCGGTCTGTAAATCCGTTTTGTCTCAGAGCTGTTTTTAAACTGTCCATTTTCTGTTTGAAGTTGTCCTGGTCAGCTAGTCTTTGTGATCTGGTTACTAAAGTTTTGACAACGGCTTGTAAAGTTTAGTAACCAGATCACAAAGACTAGCTGACCAGGACAACATCAAACAGGAAATGGACATTTTAAAAACAGCTCTGAGACAAAACGGATTTACAAACCGAAATATTCAAAGAGCCCTAAAGTCAAAACCGAGACGAACAGACGAGGAGCGTGAGACACCAATAACCAAGGCTTATTTACCGTATGTCAAGGGTACCACGGATAGTATTGCAAGAATTCTACGGACACACAATATCGATACTATTTTCAATACAGACAGAAAAATAAGCACGGTGTTGAGGACTCCGAAGACGAGGATCCCCTTAGAACAACAGGGAGTGTACGAGCTTCCATGTGCAGACTGTCATAGAACCTATGTAGGGCAAACTAACAGAAGAATTCAAGCTAGACGTGATGAACACCAGAATGCTATAAGAAAGCAGCAAAAAACAACATCCATTGCTGAACACTCCACCACGACGTCACACCGAATAGACTTTGAGAACACCAGAGTACTGGCAAATATAGAACACCCGAAATCAAGACTCGTAAGAGAGGCAATTGAAATAGCGAAGAGGCCTCACAGTCTTAAACGCACGCAATGAAATCCAGAACTTATCGAATTGTTGGAAAATTCTATTAAACACCGTACCGGCCCGGACCCGTCCAATAACAACTCAACCGGAAATAACAAATCAGCAGGCGGGAGGCGCGCCCACTGAGCGCCCAGGGCCAATCACACCCAGCCGTTCACGGTGCCAACCAATAGGCGCCGAGCCGCGACTATATAACACCGTACGCGCTCCTGAAAATATCAGTGTTCGAGTAACTAGAAGCGAAAGCAGAAGGCTACGAGAATTATGCGAACCGACCTGAAGAGGGCAGATGTGACTCTGCCGAAACGTCGTCATTTTACCATCGATCCCGGCACGGATCAATTATCAACTACGCGGATGAATTCGAGTAACTAGAAGCGAAAGCAGAAGGCTACGAGAATTATGCGAACCGACCTGAAGAGGGCAGATGTGACTCTGTCGAAACGTCGTCATTTTACCAGCGATCCCGGCAGGGATAGGTTATCAACTACGCGGATGAATTCCCGGAAACCACCTAAAACATATATATATATATACTATAATATATATATATATATATATATATAAACTTAGGAACCGCCGTCAAAATGTTGGTATATGTAAATAGTAATTGTGTTCATATACTTAATACATACTCGGCAGAACCTCAGATGTCGTTGAGGTCTAGATGTTCATTTCACTGACATTAGTCGTATGGGGTGCTTACTAGCATCTTCTTTAGTATAATTTAAATTTGAATTTCGCAGACGTTTCGCTAAGGTTTTACCTCTACATCTCTGGAGTTTACTTGTGACTATCTCAAAATATTTAATATAAATTAAATACATAATTTACAGGAAATTTCGTTTCAGTAAATGCCACGTAATCTCCTATCTGCTTGTGCTCAGTTTCTGACCTGACTGTGGTTATTTAACTTCATTTAGCACCTTAGATTTTGTTCATAATGTGTGAGTGTGCCAGATGATTTCCACTTTGCTGTACGCCGCGTAAATCCCTCAGTGAAAAATTCTGCGATTCAGTTTTAATGCTTATTCAAAACGGCGTCGTTAACAAACGGTTCTCACTTTCATTGTACTTCCTGTTTCGGATTTAATCCGATCCGTTCGTTAGTTGTTCATAAATCAATTTAAATTGGAAACCTTTCGCTGTGATGGCCAAAGTCCATAATAACAAAGATGATCAGTTCGATTCCACTGTGAACGGATGTTTGACCAACTGAACCCTTCGATAATTGGTGCCCCGCCGTTAAAAACCGTTCGTATGTTAACGGCTCGTGAAAAGTTCAATTTTTTTTTGATAACTTGATTTCCGCATGTGCTTTTTTCCCCTTTCGTTGAAAATTTCGTTTCTAAATATGTACAATTCCAGATTTCGGCGAGTAAAGAGATACGCTATACCCCGCCCGAAAAGGCTTTAATAAGGAAATCCAGCAGGGGTTACAGTGAATTATGTCAAATTGTATTTTAGGAACATAGGTTCCAAGCATATTTACAAATTTTGCATTTTTCGAATTGTAATTTATTTACGTAATTTAGTGTTCATTTATTCGTCCATTTATACGTCCAGATGTTTCTCCAACATATAATGTATTATATTTTATGAATGTGTTTTTTCGAGATTTTAGTGTGTTATTTTGTTTTTTTGCGATGTAACTGAATAAATAAACTTTATGCCATAAATAACCTTCAAAAAATTCTTCTTTATCATTATCAACTTTTTCCGTAAGGCTGGAATGCATCTGGTCCGTCGAGCATTTTATCCAGGTATCAGTTTTTTTGTACAAAAATGTAAACATTCTTTACATACCTAGTGGATCTCTTTCTACACTAAAATCATCAAATAAAGTGTAAAAAGTAAATTACAATTCTGGCAATGCATATAATTGGAAGTCCAAAAATGGAGTCATTGAAAAAACATTTTTTTAACTTTTTTAACAAAAAGAAAAGCAATTTATTTTTGTTTAATTCAATTAAACTAACCGATATCCAATTCTAATTGCTACTTGTTTGCGAAAACTCAATTTATTTATTAAAATGTATTTATTGAGATAGAATGTAACTTGTGTATGAATTAAACAATTTAATTAAAATAAATTTTTAATTTGACAGGACTCCTTGAAATTGTATAGTCTTAGATAGTTTTTGAAGATATTGAATTCTAGATTTTTCTGACTTTGCCCTGTAAATAGTTGAAATGACTAATATATAAATGTCTTTCTGCCCAGTACCACATACAAAATAACTTTAACAAATTTCAATCAGAAAACTATGTGTCTTGTTATAAAAATATAATCAAATTACAATAAAATTGTTAATACGAGGGTGAATCAAATATGAACCGGACTTTTGTTTTAAAAATTTTATTGGTACGATCAATACAAATTTTAATATATATTATTTTTCTACATAGTCTCTTCTCTTATGTATACATTTTTCCCACCGAATCGGAAGTTTTTTAATACCTTTCTCAAAGAATAAAACTGGTCGTGTCGATAACCAATTGCGCACAAACGTTTCTACACCTTCGTTGTCCTCAAAGTGGTGGCCTCCCAGTTCTTCTTTAAGTGGCCCAAACATGTGGTAGTCACATGGCGACAAATCAGGACTGTAAGGCGGGTGTTCAAGGGTTTCCCAATGCATTTTGTTCAATTTTCCTTGAGTCAATGCAGCTGTATGTGGCCGAGCGTTGTCATGCAACAGAATCACACTTCGGATAGACATATCCCGCCTCTTTTGCCGATAGGCAAGTTTCTCTTGTTGGAGTAGTTCGCAGTAATACTCAGCATTAATTGTACGGAGTTCGTGCAGAAAATCAGCAGTACGCCTTTCGAATCCCAAAAAACTGTTGCAAGAATTTTCCCTGCAGAAAGACGGGTCTTGGCTTTCCGCGGTGCTGTCTCTCCGGGTTTTCGCCACTCCATGCTTGCACGTTTGGACTCCGGGGTATAATGATGCACCCATGTCTCATCACAGGTGACAATATGTCTCAAAAACTCATCCCCCCCTGCTCGATATCTTGCTAACAGCCTTTCACATACGGCAAGACGGTTTGCTTTCTGATTTTCTCTTAGAAGGCGAGGAACCCATCTTGCACACACTTTTCGGTAACCCAACTCATCTGAAATGGTTGATTGCGCACTCCCGTATGATATTCCAACGTTTTCAGCAATTGCCGATACTGTAAGATGGCGGTCATCCTCAATCAGCCCACGAATTGCGTAGATATTCGCCTCATTGAGGCTTGTCGTGGGACGGCGTGCATGAGGCTCATTTTCCACTGTCTCTCGGCCATCTGAAAACTTTTTGTGCCAGTCGTACACTTGGGTCCTTGAAAGTGTTTTATTGCCGAACTGTGCAGATAGTCGACGCAAATTTCAGACGGTCTAACCCCCTCCCGCGCCAAAAATTTGATAACAACACGTTGCGCAACAGACGTATGCACCTCTTGCTCTGACATGATGCTACTAACAGCGCATCGACTACGCCTTGCCAAACCGACGAACTCCTCTCTTCTTAACACCCCTACCTAACATATATCGAGACGTCACGCCACTCGAATTACCTACAGGGCCAGAAACAGAAACGTCCGGTTCATATTTGATTCACTATCGTAGTAGCTGTCTACGTTGTTACAAAAATAATACGACTCACCTAAATAATTGAAGACAAAGCTAATTTATGGTGGAGGCGCCAGAATGATGTCTTTAAACTGCCTTAGGTTTTCAAATTAAAATTGTTTTATTTACTATTTTGGGAAAAGTCTAAGAGGACTACTGGTTAAACAGGTAGAAGGATAAATTTAAACTACTGCTTATTTATACATACAGTGTGCCCCAAAAACTATACATTTCTTTAAACAAAGTTTTTAAGGATACAATTTGTTCTTATCTGAGATATTGTTTAGCTGTTTTAATATAGTGTTTGATTTCCTACATTGTGGAAATTCAAGTAATATATTTTATAAGCTTTTCAAAGAATAAGTTCATTGTGTTCCAAATTTTATATTAAATTTCTAATAATATTTATTTCTTTGATATAGTCGTTAGTGAAAAAGGTTATCATTTCTGAATTCCTCAATTAATATCCTCTATTGAACTGAATTTAATTCCGTATAAACATTTCTAGTTCTCATTTGCTGTAAATAAGCAGTGAATATTTATGACTTTTCTCTAATAAATCGGTTTTATATTTCATAAAGAACTAGAATGGTTTATTAGGCAAGGATGGAATTGGCAATCAACTATATCTTGGTTTGTGTGATTATCAAAATATTATTTTTGCTACAGGATCTTATGTTTTTACTATCATATCGTCGGGAAGACACTTCTTTAGAGAAATTCTGAAATAAGAAACTCTAGTTGGTTGCAAGAGGTAGATAAGATAAATAAAGCGCTGTGCACACTGTTTGATAAAACTTTAGTTTAATTCATTTCGAGTAAGTAGGTTTCAAGAAACTCAGAAAAACGGTTTTCTGCTGATCAAATTAATGTTTCATGTGGTATTGCGTTATATTGTATTTTATTTATTTATTATTTTAATTATAATGATTACCTCAAGACAGAGAAGACTAGAGAAGATAGCTTCAGGAGAGGGGGCAATCTGATATTTCAGAAGGGCCATCGCGTGCGAAATTAAGATAAATAGGAGTGAAATTCTCTATGGCATTTGATATTTCCTGATCTATTGCATTGAAAGTAGTTAAGCTGACCAGGGAAAGGGTTACTAGGGGTATACGGAACTCTTCCAAATTTCCTGATGTGGTTGCGCAGCACCCAGGTACTTACTATTATGGATTTGACGAAATTTTTCAGAACAAAGATCAATGATCAAAGGTGAACGCAATGTTTTCGTTTTTCCTTCACAAAACTGATGAAAACCGTTTCTTTTGGGCAGCCAGAAAAAACAGTTCCAATGAAACCAGTTTCTTGAAACCTATTTGATGAATGTCTAAGTGCTTCTTGGGAAATAACACCACAGTTTGAAGAAAATTGCTGTATATTCCAAACGTTTCGGGGTCTAGATCAGACCCCGTTGTCAATGGTTAAGAAACTACGGATTAAAAAGGCACAATTCTAAGATGTAAATTAAAATATTTGACTTTTTGTATTATTGATTTTTGACGTAATTAAGAGAATTTTATTTGTAATATACAGGGTAGCACAGAAATTTCTAAAGATCATATAATCATAAAGTTCCTTTCAAATTGGAAGAATTTGAAAGGGAGATCTTCAGAATTTTATGTGACGCTCCTAGGTGCGACTTTGTTGAGTCAGTGATCCCATTAAAATCTACTATCCCGATATTGGGTTGTTCACAAGGACATGACCATTAGCAATTTCTTCCTTAATCATCGGCAACCAGGAACGACTGAATTCTACGGAGGTAGTATCGATGCAATCGTTTTCATTTAACAAAATTAAAATAGACTCTTTTAGTTTTCTTTTGGTGTTGTGTTCTTCTTTGTGTAATATAACTGAATTTTGAAACTGTATTTTATGACCAAGGTCCCAAGCATGTTCACAAATCTTGGATTTTTCAAATTGTCGTTTTTTTATGTAATTTTTTTGTTCGTTAATTCGAACATTCAGAGGTCTAGAGGTTTCTCCAATATAAAACTTATTACATTCACACGGGATTTTATAAATGCAATTTTTTGTATTTTGAGTTGTGTTATTTGGTTTGGTTTTTGATATAATTTATTTTAGTGTATTTCTTGTCTTAAATGATGTTTTGATATTATATCTGTTTCCCACTTTTTTTAGTCTTTCTGATAGACCCTGTATGTATGGTATAGTTATTGTATTAATGTGATTATCTTGGGAGTCAGTATTGCTTGGTGAAGTTTGATGTTGGTTGTTAGGGATTGTTTGGTATTCCATTTTGTTTAACTCGTTATTAATAAATTTATTTGGGTAATGATTGGCAGAAAGTATATTTTTTATAAACGTTTTTTTCTTCATTGAATTTATTGATATTAGAACAGTTGGTTTTTGCTCTGTCATATAGAGATTTAATGATACCTCTTTTTACTGAACTTGGATGATTAGAGTTAAAGTTGAGATAACTGTTAATATGAGTAGGTTTTCTGTAAACTTCTGTTTCAAATGTCGATTGTGTTTTGGTTATTAAAATGTCTAAGAATGGTAATTTGTTATTGTGTTCAAGCTCTAGTGTAAACTGAATAGTTGGTTCTGTGTTGTTTATGTCGTTCAATAATGCATGTAAATCCCCAAGATTATGTTCCCAAATAACAAATATGCCATCAACATAACGCCACCAAACCAAAGGTTTAATCTGTTTTGAGAAAACCGTTTGTTCTTCAAAATTTTCCATAAAAATGTTGCATAAAGCGGGAGACAAACAGGAACCCATTGCCATGCCAAAATCTTGTTGGTAGAAGTCATCATTAAGTTGAAAATATGTTGTCTTTGTACAAAATGTTAGTAGTTCCATTATTGTATTAATGGACAATTGAGTACGGTGATTTAGTAAAGAATCTTGTTTTTTCGTTCTTTTACTATGGGAAGTGTTTTGGTGACAAGAACGTTATTGTATAGATTCACAATGTCAAAACTTGCTAGTGAGAAAGTATTTTTGTATTGTATATGTGATAATTTTTCTAAGAAATGTGCGCTGTTTTTAAGATGAGAATTAGATTTACCAGTAAGTGGTGAAATAATTCTAAAATGTGTATAGCGCCTTAGGCTGATGATAACGTTAAAATCTCACGAAAAGTTCTATTTTCTTGATAAATTGATTTCCGCGTGTATTTTTGTCGAGTCGTTGAAAATTTCGTTTCTAAATTGTAACGACAATGAACGTACTTTCCGAATTACAGTCCAAATTTACGGGAAGAGTTTCTGTTCTGACGTCTGCATAGATTTTAATCTTCCCCTGAAACTCATCAGGAAGTTTGTCACTATCGACGTTAAATTGAAACGGAGTTCCATTTAAATTTCTTTAGATAGTTCAATTCCAATGAAAATATCCGTTGTGTGTCCGAGATAAGAATGAAGGAACTAACGTCGACAGGACGAAAATGGAGAAAGTTATTGCCGACTCTTTAACGTTTTCATCGGTGGATTAAGTCAATATCGACCAAATAAAGTTCTGTTTTGCATTGAGGGCTTTTTTATTATGGACGTTTGGGATTTGGCCGTTTTCACTCGAAAAGTAATAACTACGTATCTTTCCGGTGGTATGTTCTGTAATATCGTGAATATCCGGATGCCAATAACAGAAACTTTTTTTTTGTAAAGAATTTATGTCAGTGTTCAGACAAGCTATTCAATTAAAATTTACCGACAACATGTTTCATCGATATTGTCCTGAAGTCATTCAATCTGATTTTTCCGAATTTGAACAGCGTTCTTTGTCGATAATTGATTTATTTCTACATTTTTGTACAAACACATAAACTCCGAGGATAACTAAATTAAATAAGTTAAAAAAATATTTCAACAATTTATGCGATAAACTCGATATATGTTTCGTATTGTTGGCGATTCTTTCAGACTGCAAAGGATATATATACAGTGTGGAACAGCCAAATGGAATAAATTCGATAGCGAATAAATACAAGTCCCTATATATTGTTTTCTTTTGGATTCTCCAGAAAATTAAAGACAATTGTTTTTTCTTTAGTAAATTCTGCAGCAACCTAACATTGTAACCATTGTTTTTTGCTATTTGTTTAATAATGGATTGTTTATTATGAAAACTGGACTGTTTAATGTCCAAGAGATAGAAACAAAATCATGTATATACTTAAAATAGCTCAAATTTCATTAGATTTCTTGTTTTAAGTAAATTACGTTTAATAAGTTATTTAAAAATTTGTAACCTCAACTTTTGTTTTACCAAACGATATTAATAGCTTTGAAAACATCTTAAAGCTTACACAAATAGGTATTCTGGAAAAAAGTCTGCTAATTCTTATAAAATAGTTTCTGGATTAGCACTTTTTAGTTTCGTAAACTTTAAACACTTCAAATGAAAATTAAAAAATATTTAGTTAACATAAATTCGCGAAAGTCAGTTATAAATGATATTTAAAATATATGTATAGAAATAATAAAAATGATTTCTCACCTCGTAGAAGTCATCTCAACATGCTTTTCGTTGTGTGTCCATATCAAATGAACTGGAAGATCACCGAAGACTTCGCATTCCAAGAACGGCAGGTTTACCTCTTTTTGAGGACACGCTTTTCGATTGGCTCTCAAATCTTGCAGGTTCTAGAAAAAGAAGAGTAAAAATGCACATTAAATGTAATATAGTATTTGAGGGTTAATTTTTGCAGCAACCAACTGCTTATTGCTTAATATTCTTACTGGGAAAATGAAACTAGACGTTCAAAGAACAAAATTTACAGGGCATATATAAACTATAAAAATTCCTTTAAATAAATATACCAGGTTTGCGATATATAACTGACTGATTTGCCATTTCAGTCACATGCATTTTTGGTAATTAAGATTTCACATTTATTTCTACAAACCATACATGTCCATTTAATAGTAGTTAATGATGTGTGTATTGAAGGTAGAATTTAGGTTGAAATTATATACAGAGTATCAACATACTTCGTCAGTTAGTGACTGGTATATCAAATGTCGGTTTCAACAATTGAAGATTCGTCTAAGGTCCATGGTATTGAGGGATGGTAGAGCCTACAATACTCGGAACTACTGCTAATAACGAATATAACCATTGTTGGTATAAAAACAACGTATAAATAGAACTGCACAATTTGGGGTATAAGAAACCGCTATTCTCTTCACTTACTGTCCAGTGCATCCCATTTTGGTTGAGATTGCCAGGTTACTCGGTTGTTATTGAAGATAGAGTCTTGCGGTTTTCACATACCTGTTCTACGTTTTTGTGAAACTCAGGATGGACATATCAGATGTGAAGTGTCTCCATTTATAAGATAAGATTTTGATAATTTATACATTTTGGACCCCTTCTATATCTACGAAGTTATTAGAAATACTCTTGCGCTAAGAACTACGTCTTATAGAAAATTTTGCATAGAATCCAGAATATAGAATAAGAGCAAAAATTGAACTCGAAAAACCTCTAACTGTTAAAAATAACCTCACCAATAATGAATTATGTGCGATTACAAATTTAAAAAATGACAATACTATAAAAATTTTACCTGCTGACAAGGGCAACGCAACAGTAATTTTAAATAAAACTGATTACGATGACAAAATTCAAACTATAATAAACCAAGGACAATACACTAAACTAACAAAAGATCCAACAAGCTCTATAGAAAACAAAATATACCGTTTACTGTACAACCACAAACATGAATTCACAGAACAAGAACGTAAAGCACTCACTCCACACTATACTAAACCACCAAATTTCTATGGGTTACCAAAAATTCATAAACCTAATATTCCTTTAAGACCAATTGTCAGTTCTATAAATTCTCCGTGTAGTGAACTTTCAAAATTTCTTTTAAACATTATTCGTCCTCTTACAGGGAGTTCTGTTTCTCATCTAAAAAACAGTGCACATTTCTTGGAAAAACTGTCTCATATAGAATACAAAAATACTTTTACAATAGCAAGTTTTGATATAGTAAATCTTTATAACAATGTTCCTGTTAAAACACTTCCAATAGTAAAACAACTACTAGAACGGGACTTTTCATTAAATCAACGAACTCAGTTATCAATTGATACAATAATGGAACTACTAACATATTGTACCAAAACTACATACTTTCAATTAAACGATGACTTTTACCAACAGGATTTTGGCATGGCCATGGGTTCTTGTCTCTCACCAGCATTAAGTAACATATTTATGGAAAACTTTGAACAACAATTAATTTTATCAAAAGAAAATAAACCTTTAATTTGGTGGCGTTACGTTGACGACATTTTCGTAATTTGGGAACACAATCTTGAAGAACTAGATAAATTATTAAATGATATAAATAACAAAGAGCCAACTATCAAATTTACCCTAGAAATTGAAGAAAATAACAAATTATCTTTCCTGGACATATTAATAACAAAAACAGAATTTTATATATATATTTTTAAATGGAACACCCTGTATTTTATTATTTCATTGAATTCGTTATTTTTTTCCCTTTAAAATAATGTATAATACAATAGACATGTTATTATTAGAAATGCTAAAAAACACTAAAAACTGAGTTTTTTGCTAGTAGGCCATGTATTTTACATTTAAAAGGAGAATCAAACAAATAATTCCATTTGAGATTTTTTATAGGAGTTTATGAGCAAAGAAAAATAATGTTAACAATAATTCAATAACATGAAACACGAAATTTAGGTACCTAAAAGCAACTAATAAATAGTTATACATCGTTCATTATGTATAACAAACAGAACAAGTATTACAAATCAAATATCAACAATTTGAACAGTTAAATCAATAAGGTAATAAATAATGTCCAAAATTAATTTTAATATAGATATTTGATTTGTAATACTTGTTCTGTTTGTTATACATAATGAACGATGTATAACTATTTATTAGTTGCTTTTAGTTACCTAAATTTCGTGTTTCATGTTATTGAATTATTGTTAAAATTATTTTTCCTTGCTAATAAACTCCTATAAAAAATCTCAAATGGAATTTTTGTTTGATTCTCCTTTTAAATGGAAAATACATGGCCTACTAGCAAAAAACTCAGCTTTTTTGTGTTTTTTAGCATTATTTTAAAGGGAAAAAATAACGAATTCAATGAAATAATAAAATACAGGGTGTTCCATTTAAAAATATATAATGTTGTGTAGTATCTTCAAAACCATACTCGGCAAAAAAATTGAGTACTCCACTGGATTCTATGCAAAATTTTCTATTAGACGTAGTTCTTAGCGCAAGAGTATTTCTAATAACTTCGTAGATATAGAAGGGGTCCAAAAAGTATAAATTATCAAAATCGCCCTGTATCTTATAAATGGAAACACTTATGCAAAATCTGATATGTCATCCTGAGTTTCACAAAAAAGTAGAACAGGTATGTGAAAACCGCAAGACTCTATCTTCAATAACAACCGAGTAACCTGGCAATCTCAACCAAAATGGGATGCACTGTACATTCTTCGCGCCAGGTCATATTTTGGTATAGTTTTTGGAAGAGCAGCATCAATGGGTTATCTTTTTTTAGTTGCTGATCATTTTGAGTCAATAAATGGAAGAGTTGGAGCTACTAAAGGTGCAGTTTCAGCAAGACTAATCATTACTCAAAAAAATACCCTGATCTTGAAGCTTTGATTCAGCCTGGTCAAACATTTAATTAGTTAGGTATAAAAAATAAGCTACATGAAAAATTATGATATTCAATGCGAAATTAGTATTTAAAATTAAAAGATTCGTTAAAGTTGGGTCCAATATATTATCCTAGTGTAAGTAGGCAAAAGTCATCACTACTATCGACTCAAGGTGTTGATAAGCTATCACGATGCATGATTTAGTTCCTTGGGAACCTTCAGGGAACGACTCTTACTCATATTTGTCGGTTTTTCATTTCTGTTCAAGAATATTCAAATAAAAATCAGTCAGTTATCCATCGCGGACCAGGTATAAAGCGTTGTCTACAATGTGTAGAAAAAAATTAAATATTTTGTGACACCTAAATGATTTTACCAAGATGCCCAAAATCTGAAAACACTTTTCTTACAACAAAGAAATGTATTAAAATCCAAGTTCTTCTTGAATAAAGTTTTACGTTTAATTTCGTCCTTTGACACCAATTTTTCATAAAATCCTCTTACACTGCCTGGACTATGGAGTGTGGTAAAGACAAAATTGATAGTACGTGTAATAGTTTGGTAAAATCTCCAGATTATTGGTGCCTGTTAGAATCTTTACCACGCACCATTTTCCAAAAGAAAAATACTGTATATTTATAATAAAATATCGTTTTCCTATACAGAATAAAATCCTATTGTGAAATCCGCTATACATTACCGTTCACACCTACGTAAATCACTTTTCCCAGGCCAGAACCGATGCCGTTCGTAGCTCGACATAAATAATGTCCTTCGTCCTGTGGACCGACTCCTTCTAACCACATGGACCCGTTCGCCATTAGACTGACCCTGTTGTGCAGACTTAACACCGGTTGGTAATTAGTTGAGTCCTTCCCTTTCAAAGATTAGAATAAAGCGAGCGTTAGTTTAACTGCATTAGCCTGATAAGATTATTAAAAAATACACTGGCTCTCAATGAAATCGGCACTGAAAAATATCTGGTATACAGAATATGTAAATATTTTTTTCCGGTAGCATGGTACAAGTGTCCTAAAAATACTGGTTTTCAAATTATTGGAAATTTATTCAAGTCTACTGTAGACCTCAGACTGGAAAATATACAGGAAAGATTAAGGCTGTAGAAAAAAGTCATTGTTTATACTGCCAGTTTATTACAATTTCTCTTCTCACTTTTTGTATGTAAATAAATCTCTACAACATGATCAGACAAATAAATTTAAGACTGACAAAGTATCACGGGCAAATGTCTTTAACATACACAAAAAAAATTGCAATGTTCAAGAAATAATGCATAGCTAATACATATATGATTGTCAAGGAATTCAGGAAGTGGAGTTGAAAGTTCTCCACAGTAGATATGGATCCATAATATCAGGGTGTCCAGTAAAAAAATTCCTTTTTCCTGGACATTGTTTAAAATATTCATGACCAACAATATTTTTCTCTAATGTTCCTATTTTAATGACTTGAAGCATATATGGATTATCCAGCAGATCATTTAACCACCCAGAAAAATCAAAATTGAGTTTGCTATCTGCTAATCTTTATTAAATATACATTGCTTACAACTCATTTTAGCACTGTTGTGCCTCTACTATAAGAGCAATAATAACATTTTATGACAGGCTCTTTATACGAGGGCTGCCTTTTATATTTCGGGATTGGACAACCCTAGTGTTGCAATCTGACAACTAACAGCTGTATCGTAAAGTTTGACATTTTTGAGGTTATACGTACTCAGAACGTTTTGACATACGAGCGCTATGTGTTGTTTACGGTAACTTAAAGGATTCATCTCGGCCAAAAAATGGAATTAAATCGTGAACATTTTCGTGTGATTTTTTTTACAACTTTCGGCGTGGATTAAGTCAGCAAGAGTGCATGGATGAACTTAATTTAATTTTTGGCGATGAAACTCCATCAAGGACCACTGTTTATCGATGGTATGGTGAATTCAATCGAGGTCGTAGTTCACTCCAAGACGAATTTCGTGAAGGTAGTCCAAAAACAGTTGTTGTTCCGGAAACCATTGATGCTGTGCGCGAACTGATATTGCAAGATCGTCATGTGACCTATCGTAAGATTGAGTCAACCTTACACATTAGTGGGATTAGCAAACATTCAATATTGCATAAACATTTGAATGTCAAAAAAATTGTTCCTGTTGGATCCCACACAATTTGTCAATCGTTAAAAAAAAGGCTCGTGTCGATTGGTCGAAAGAAAAGCTTAAAAAATACGATCGCGGTGCTTCAAAACACGTTTATGTCATAGTGACAGGTGATGAATCGTGGATTTACGCATATGAGCCCGAAAGTAAACAGCAGTCGACTGCATGGGTGTTTCAAGATGAGCCGAATCCAGCAAAAGTTGTTCGCAAACGAAGCACTTCCAAGCAAATGACCGCCTGTTTTTTCGGAAAAACTGGACATGTCGCAACCGTACCACTAGAACAACGCAGAACAGTCAATTCTGAGTGGTACACAACCATTTGTTTGCCAGTTGTCTTCCAAGAAATGAGGAAAACCAACCACCGAAGACGGATCACTCTTCACCACGACAATGCGAGCTCTTACACATCGGCTCAAACAACTGCATTTTTGACCGTATAGTCCTGACTTGTCACCAAATGACTTCTTTTTATTCCCGTACGTAAACAACAAACTGAGAGGTCAACGTTTTTCGACACCTGAAGAAGCGGTTGCTACGTTAAGAATGCATGTTTTGGAGATACCTCAATCAGAGGGGAAAAAGTGCTTCGACAATTGGTTCAAACGCATGCAAAAGTGTATATAACTTCATGGGGAATATTTTGAAAAACAATAAAGCAATTTTCGATGATTCATATATGTTTTTGTTCTCTAATCCGAAATATAAAAGGCACCCCTCGTATTAAATACAATAGTTTGGAATTCCGCAAACACATGAGAAAATATAAGATTATGTTGCAACAAGAACTACCTATTAAAATAAAAAAGAGTAATCTGGATATGAAAAAAAATCTATCTGGAAATAATTAATTATAACAAAAGATGATTTCATAAAGCAGGCCACTCTAAAGATGCTTTAATAGTCTGGATTGGAATATGAATTCAATATATCCTCATTTTACAACCACTGGGAAAGGAGATTAGTTTTAGGTGCCTTTTTTGAATACTTTAGTTTTTGATAGTTCTGAATGCCTGGCCACAGACTCAGAAAGTCCTTGGATTTCGATATACAGGCACTCAAAGTTGATTTGTTTTACCTCTTGCGTTGCTTAGCTAAGACAATGGCTTTCGGCTAATTGTATTGAAACTCTGGTGTTGAATAGTTCTGACAGTCCTTTGTTTTTATTTATATTGCTGAAAGTTGAGATTTCACCACCCCTCCTCATTTCATAGTTATAATACAACAATGATGCTGTTAAGGGGTAACATTTAAGGACTGTGTGCCTATTGATCCGCAAGTGGAGACCCATAAAACAGCAGAGTTTTAATAAACGTGGCTGAAACTCAATATGCAATACTCTAGGTTAAAAAAAGTTCGGAGCAGCTCTGAAAATCAGCGTTTGTGCTCATCCAGAGCTATCAAATATCTCCAGGTTCAAGGAAATTATCGGAAAGCCATGGTCAAATAATAACATGACCAGTTGATTTTAAGTAGTTTCCAAATGATTGACGAGGCAAATAGTTCTTTTGAATGATCATATGGGTTTTTACTCCTCACAATGGTTTCTGAGAAAACACAGATAAGCAAACTAATTGAAAATCAAATTGTAGTATCTACGATTGTGGAAACTGCCCGGAACACTTGTTGCCTCCTTATAGAAAAACTCTCTGGCAGGATTAACTGAGCTTCGATAGGAAAATGACAAATTATTTAATGTACCAGCTTTTGGTTTAGGAAGGAACAAAATTACCAAAAAAAATTGTCCTAGAGGGGGCAAATTGGAAAAAAAAATTGTCCTGTATAGAGGAACAAATCAGAGTTTTTTTTGGTCAGGGAGAGCAAGTCGGCAATTTTATGGAAAGCTTTAACGGCACGAGGCAGCTTTATCAGGTCCAGGGGAGCATAGCTGATCTTGAACTTCCTCTAAACATAATATATAATATATTTTCTTTTTGATATGATTTACATCTGTCTTTGAGTTGTGAATATTTCCGCTACTGCCTTTTTCTGAAGACTATCATTATTTAAGACTCTCAGCCTCACCAGAATTAAAGTAAATTGCAGGTGATAATCGCTTCACAATGACAAACGCAGAGGAATACTAGTGCCATCCTGAGAAGGCTAGTGGAAAGACAGTCTTGTAAAACTCGACCCTTGTACTAATGACAACATTCGGAATTAAACGGACCGCAATTTGATTATGTGTTCGATAGATTTTTGCAAAAAAAATTCGAGACCATCAATCTCAATACATTCTGAACGTCCGATATTTTTCAGTGTGTCTTCTCGGAAACTTCCAGAGCAATTACTGAAAGTGGTTTCCGTGAAGTTCAGCATTTATTTATTCGAAAAAAAAAGGACGAAGGATAAAACTAGAATTCGCTTACCTTGCCCTTTAAGCCAAGTTATTTGGGGTTCGGGAAAACCTTTCGCCGAGCATTCAATAAGAAGTGAATTCCCTAATAGTGTTGATATATCTTGAGGCTCTATGACCCATTGAGGCGCGACTAAAACATCGGAAAAAAGATCCATTTGAATAATTTATTCGGCAGTGTATATATAAATGTAGGTCGGCAATACTTTAAAGACAACTTACGTGGATACGTATCCTTTAAGAACACAAGTCTCTAACAACATTAAAACAATGACAAGACTTTAAATTTATATTGGATTTTTCGGTTATGCCGAAATTGAAGGAAAATCAATTATACTTGATCCAACAATGAAACGCGGCTGTGGGAAAACACCCTTTGAATTTCCATCAGGTTTTTTACGTGCCATATTATATGACTGCGTCATATACCCGGGTGGAATTACGATCACGTATAACAAAATTGTATTAATTTCTAATAGCAGAATATAAATACACATCTAAAGTTTTAAATCTCGCATTTATGTAGAATATCTTATTATGTATGAATGTAGGTGATGGCACATATGAATATAAAAGGTATCAAATATTCTTCCACGGAATATTCAATAAAATTGTAATGTTCTGTTGAACTTATAGCTTTATTTGATAAACAGTATGGAAATCTACAGTGATGGGCAAATGTGTGGAACCAAGTAAATATCTCTGGAATTATTGGACATATCAAAATGAAATTTGGAAGGTGGACACTGCAGTAAATTGCCTATCTGTTTCCAATTTTTTTACAATTTTGAACTTCCCGTTTTACCGGAAGTAATGTCGATTTTAAAATTTGCAATGAAACACCCTGTATAGTATTTTAGTTTCTGATGAAACATTTTATTGCGAATACAAAAATATCGGGTTTGATATTGTTTACTTCAATACAGATATTAACAGAAAAGCAACTAAGGAAAGGAAAAATTCGATGGTTGCTAAACTTGGTTCAGATTTCATTTACGCCCGATATAAAAAAACCGCTCGGTAAGGATTTGTATTTCTATTGGCCAATCGGTGGCATTATACCGTCACAGCCAACAGCACTGCTTGTTCCATAGTCGAATACACGTGCGTTTGTTTAAATCAGGCGCAAATTAAATCTGAATCAAGTTTAGTAGTCCATGAAATTCATTGCAGAAGTGACAGTAGTTGTCAAAATAAGTTATTAGTTTTTTTTATTTGAACGTATAAAGATTGTATTGTTTTAATTTGATCATAAAATGGCCGAATTAAGTGAAAGAGAAAGAATAGAAATATTAACGATTGGGTATGGGGAGAGGAAAAGTACGCATCAAGAAGTTTGTAACCTTTTTAACATTGTTCATCCGAATACACAAATATCCCGTTCATTAGTGACTAAAACTTTGCGAAGGTACGACACAAGTGAAACAGTTAGCAATTTACCAAAAAGTGGACGGTTAAAAAGTGCAAGTAATGAAGGTGTAGCTCAAAATGTTGCTATATCTTTGGAAGAACACTTATCCACTACCGACATCGCCAATATGCATGGAATTAGCCGTCGTTCAGTAGGAAAGATATTAAGGCGAGAAAAATATCATCCATACAAAATTCGCCTCTCCGAAGACGATTTCGACAGACGTTTGCAATTTTGTGAAACGATGATGGATATTTGTAACCGTGATAATAATTTTATAATAAATGTGGTGTTTTCAGAAAAGGCTACATTTTGTTTAAATGGTACGGTTAATAGACATAACTGCCGCTACTGGTCGCAAAGTAATCCTAATTGGGTACAAGAGGCTCATACAAAACATCCCCAAAAATTAAACGTTTGAGCCGGCATTTATAACAACAGAATCGTGGGACCCTTCTCCCTACAAGAAACTTTAAACGGAGATAAGTATTTACAGCTCTTGGAGACACAAGTTATTCCGGCATTGGAGGTAAATGGACAATTACCAAATAATATCTGGTTTCAGCAGGATGGAGCACCACCCCATTAAGATCTCATTCTTCGAGATCATTTAGATAGGACATTTCATCACAGATGGATAGGAAGAAGGGGTACTTATGAATGGGCCTGCACGAAGTCCCGACCTTAATCCACTAGACTATTTTCTGTGGGGTTACTTAAAGTCTAAGGTTTATGTTGATAGACCAAATAATTTGCAAGAATTAGCTGCAAGAATAACTCAAGACATCCAGAGAATTACAGAAGTAATAGCTAATGTTACTAGAGAATTTAAAAACCGACTTGCTTATTGTCAAGAAGTAAACGGGGCTCAGTTTGAACATCTAATACATTAAGTTTAGTTAAGTTTCAATGTTTTGAAAATCACTTTGATTTAGTTAATAATTATGATTATGTATTTCTTTAATGGATATTAGATTTTTCCTTTCCTTAATTACTTTTCTGTTAATATCTCGGTAGGTATTGAAGGAAACAATATCAAACCCGATATTTTTGTATTCGCAATAAAATGTTTCATCAGAAACTAAAATACTATACTGGGTGTTTCATTGCAAATTTTAAAATCGACATAACTTCCGGTAAAACATAAAGTTCAAAATTGTAAAAAAATATGGAAACAAATAGACAATCTACTGCAGTATCCACCTTCCAAATTTCATTTTGATATCTCTAATAATTCCAGAGATATTTGCTTGGTTCCACACATTTGCCCATCATTGTATATTACTGATACTGTTTTTATTTTAGATTACACTTCGAATCTATTTTTTTTAATAAGCCAGTCTGTTTTTCATAAACTACTAACAGCAGCTTGTTTCTCATTAGTTTTTGGTTTATTAAAAAACAATCATTTTGTGAATTTCAATTATATTCTAATTCTTTATTAAACACACTGTAAAAATTCAAGGGGTTACTTTCCGGGTTGAGAACGTAGGTTTTCGCGGTCAGTTTCATAGCTGAATCGGCTTTTTTCGAATTTGGACCGCCTCATTTTTTCGAATTAATTTTTTTTTATCTAAAACCAGCATATAAACAAAATTTTTTGAGGTTTCTGCTATCAAACTCTGCAGTAGCTGAACATCATCACGAAATGGGCAACCAAATCTTCTTCCCCAGCTCCTCAGTCGTGGCCAAATCTCCGTATTATTTCAAGAATTTCAATCGAGACAACCTGGCAACCTTGTATCCACATTTGAACAGAAATCGCATCAACAAAATAAACGTCCGAAAACTTTGTTTATATGCTGGTTTCAGATATATAAATAAATTAATTCGGAAAAAATGATGAGGTCCAAATCCGGAAAAAGTAGAATCAATTTTCTGGGTTGTTTTAAGAACATATTGTCCTTTGAAGATTTTGAAAAACAGTTTAGTCATAGTTCAGGACTATAATTTTATTTTGGTTTGTTCAAAATTAGTAATGTAAGCGAATTAAAAATATGGCGTACCACACTAAGTTTGCCGAGTACAAGAAACTTTGAGGAATCTGGTGTTAACTATATTAATGCTATCCGGTTCTCAAGTCAACGTCTGTATCACTTTTATGCATGACTTACTTTTTGATATGAGATTTGCAAGAACCAGAGGCTGGACTTAAGGTTTTCGGCGCTCGCGCTTGAAAACTTGATGGCATGTTAGTATTGTACGGAATGTCCATTTTTGTATCCATAACTCCCTGTTCTTCTCTAGTTATGGGTATTTTATCCACTAACAGCAGGAAAGTATAGACATTGAAGAACATATCATTTAAAATTTTGAATATGACTCGTTATTTATCATTTTGTATCTCTGAAACAGTTGCATAACCAGGATTGTCGTTTGAACTTCGGGCAGAGGTGGGGGGGGTGAACTTGAGCTCGCTGATGGTAAAATAAACAAAACAGTATACGACATTTTGTGAAGACAATTGTACCTTGGGTAACTGTTTGCTGTACCGATAGAACATACGACGTATTCAGGCTCTTGATACTGGTGTTTTTCCTTCATGAATTGCATTCTGTCAATGGTCCAAAACCCTTAACCACTGACGTTAATTATTTTTATCAAATAGACGATTTTCCCAAGAAATTCTATGAGGAATTTTGAGAACAACCATGTAGGTAATGCATATGAGGTACTTGAAGTTCTCTTTTTGAACGTTTGCAATTTTGGGTGACTCACCAGTTGGACAGGTAATTCTACCAGAAAGACTTACTGACAAGGTGTATCAAATTTTTTTGTGATATTCACTACTTTAGTTTGGTTGCTCTTGGGCTTTTAATAACAAAATGGGGAGGTCGCTGGATTGGTCGAAGTGGACCTCACTTATGGCCTGCTGGATATCCGGACTTAAACCTTCTGGATTATTTTCTATGGGGTCAGCTGAAACCATTAGCTGGGTCTAACTGAATTAGGAACGACCCTGTAGTTTTTGCAGAAGTTCGGCGGTCAATTGAGAGGAAAACAAATGCTTATATCACAGCTGGAAGGTAGACATTTCAACAGTTTTTGTAGATTAAAATGTAAATTTTTGCTAAAAAATCGTCATTTTTGTGTAAAATATTTTATGTAACTCCTAAAGAAAGAGGTTTTTCAACAATCATCAAAAGACAAAATGTTCTTAAGATAAACTGGGGAGATTTTGCGCTTTTTAATAAACACCCTATATTTATATAGTCTGCCATTCTTAATATTAAATGAAAAGTAATTAAAAAATATCCGGAGATAAATCTTTGATCTTCCATGTTGACGAAATCCCCTAAATAAACCGAAGAGAAACAAAGAAAAGCGCTAAATCCGATTCCGCCAGAAATCTCGAGTTTAATCACTTTCCCGTCCTGAGAGCGGAGTAACCTCATTACTTAAACATCCCGTGATCATTATTTTGTTTAATTCTTATAAAAGCAGTAATTTACCTTTTACCATAAGGTGCGCTGTGTAATTGGCCCTCGCAGCGGTGTTACTTGCTACACACGTATATGCACCAGTGTGCTTTGAAGACACCTCTTTGAATATTAACATACTGTAGAACTCGGCCGCCCTTTCTTCTACCTTTGAAAAGGAAAGGGAATTTTTAAGGTTCATAGTTGCAAAGAAAACAAAATTCTTAGCATAAGTAGGCTAAATTCGTTTGTTGGGGAGTTGTTTGTATATGGATTTTCAACTCTCAAAGCTTTAGTTTTCGTGTCAGTTACTATTTTGCAGATCAAACACATTTTTGATTTCAAAATAGTACTTAAACTGTAAAATAGAGCGTATAATAGAAGCTTTTATTTTGTCAAAAAATACTAGATCATTTACATTTAATAACAGGAAGGTTAAAATATACAGGGTGTTTTCAAAATGGAGTAAGAAAGAGGCGTCGATTTGTCAAAGATCATTTTTACAAAAAGCACAGAATAAGAGAAATTATGTTTGCTTCTTTTGCTACAAATTGTTAAAAATTGTCATCATTTGTTCGGTTAACGTAAATTCTTGCTCAGTTACTGACTACGTCAAAACTTTTTCCCTGTGTCTACGAATAAAATCACAAGTATTTTCAATGTGCTCTTATAGTTCTCCCACCGTATTTACCTATCCATGGGGGTAAACTAACTGTTAAATAGCCCTACAAAAAATCACAGGGCGTCAGATCAGGGAAACGTGCCGGTCAGGAAATAATATATGTCACCATGTTCATCTGTTAGGAAATTCATTATTTGAATGTTGGTGGTTGTCGCAGATAGCAGACCTCCCTCATCTAGACTCGGGGTATTGTAATAAATCACGATTAAATTGGCTTGAGATCTGTTATATGGTATGATGCCTTGAAGTTGATTAATTTATTACTTCATAACTTTCACCCGCGGCTTCGCTCGCGTTGAATCCCTTGAATAAATATCAAAGTTCATTACATTCTAATAAAACTGCTTTATTGAAATAATTTACTACCACATAGGTTAAAGAAGAACAGAGCAAAAATTAAATGCAGCGAGTAATAACTAAAACAATAAACTGGTACCTAACCTCCAAAATTGTAATAGTTTTAGTATTGCTTATAAGTGACAGAACAAAATAACATTAAATATAGAAAAATTCCAAGTTGATAGGTTTTTCAATTATTTTGACAAACAATCATGTCTTGTAAAATATATTTTTGTAAATAAAAAGTATCCTATGTCCTTTCTAATACTAACTTCAAATATTTTAAATAATTATTAGTAATTGCTTTATTTGGCAACAACAACTCTTATTCTGTAACTTTGATGATTTTTGGTAAATCGGCTGGTCTTTACAAGTCCCTCAAGGAAAATAAATGCCTCAAGTATGAGAATACCCTGTATAGAAAAAAAATTTTCAAGCAAATATATTAAACTTAAACCTTAAACAAGGATTCCGTCAAAAACTTTCGACTCGAAACTGTTCTGACAATACTACTAAGACTTTTTTCGCCATCGCAAATAATTAACTCATTGAACTGAAAACGCGAGCAAATAAATGAAACCGCCGAGACGGCAAAAACCGACAAGTTGAAGAATGGCATAAAGTCACATTGTTATTTTTCTTTTTCCAGCAACGACAGAAACAGAAAAATGAGAGTCGCCTCACCTGGAGTGCAGCGGAAATAGCCTCTCCATCTTTAGACCAGGCGAAATGAATCGGCATATCCCCAGACGTAACATAACAAGTAACTTGGGCTCTGCCTCCTTCTTGCAAACTTGTCGGAAAAGAAAACGGCTCCAATATTGGAGGGCTGTTTACTATGAGTTGAATTTCTCTTCTAGCAGTTTCACCCTCGCGATTCATCACATAACAAGCGTAAAAGCCGGAGTCTGTTGAAGGGTCCAGCCGAGATATTGTGAGTGATCCACCTGAAATTGGAAAATGCAAAGAAACTTTACAATCGATCAGAAATTCGTGAGAAATTTCGCATCGCTTTACGTGTTCATATGTCAGTATGAATTATGATTATTCAGAAAAACCTTCTCGTGCTGAGTGAAATATTTGTAGAAAATTGCTTTCATAGCAATTGATAGAATTCTAGGAAAAACCTCTCAAATATATTTCAAGCCACTTGAAATTATTTACTGAAGCTTTAAATAACTTACATTTCTAAATGAATTGCAACACAGCTGTTAACACCTTATTTTAACAAAATGAAAGGTGTTTCTACTTGATAAAAGTACATCAAGTTACAAAATATAATGACAAATTTATTACATCAAAAAGCAATTAACTGTCCTCCTGAATACTTACATCTAATAATTGTATAGGACAGCAAAAAATTAACTTTACTAACTTCATTTTCTATAAATGAATGTATCATTCATTCACTCATTTTGCATCGGGCTATTGCTGATGGCCTTTAATCCTGTATGTTGGAGCATGGCATTGATTGGTCAATGGTTATCGAGGGGCGGGGACTACGAATCTTATCGACATCTTTGGTTTCGCGTAAGCGGGATACCAAATTCTATTGAGTTTTAGGCCATTTCATTTTCTGTTGAAATGGTTTTGATCCACATAAATGGCTATGTCTGCTCTCTGGCAGCAAGAGTAGTAGTGTGATGTGATCGGGATATTGATACTGTATACAATTACGTTTGTGTTCAGAAACCCGAGTGTCAACATTCAATTGGGTGGAATACCACATGAACAGAATATCCCGTAAACTCCTTATAAATGTCTATGTCTGCTGTCTGGCAGCAAGAATGGTAGTGTGATGTGATTGAGATGTTAATACTGTATACAATTACGTTTGTGTTCAGAAACCCGAGTGTCAACATTCAACTCGGTGGAATACCATATGAACAGGATATCCCGTAAACTCCTTATAAATGTCTATGACTGCTCTCTGGCAGCAAGAATAGTAGTGTGATGTGATCGGGATATTGATACTGTATACAATTACGTTTGTGTTCAGAAACCCGAGTGTCAACATTCAACTCGGTGGAATACCACATGAACAGGATATCCCGTAAACTCCCTATAAATGTCTATGACTGCTCTCTGGCAGCAAGAATAATAGTGTGATGTGATCGGGATATTGATACTGTATACAATTACGTTTGTGTTCAGAAACCCGAGTGTCAACATTCAACTCGGTGGAATACCACATGAACAGGATATTCCGTAAACTCCCTATAAATGTCTATGACTGCTCTCTGGCAGCAAGAATAGTAGTGTAATGTGATCGGGATAATGATACTGTATACAATTACGTTTGTGTTCAGAAACCCGAGTGTCAACATTCAACTCGGTGGAATACCACATGAACAGGATATCCCGTAAACTACTTATAAATGTCTATGTCTGCTGTCTGGCAGCAAGAATGGTAAAGTGATGTGATCGGGATATTGATACTGTATACAATTACGTTTGTGTTCAGAAACCCGAGTGTCAACATTCAACTCGGTGGAATACCACATGAACAGGATATCCCGTACACTCCCTATAAATGTCTATGACTGCTCTCTGGCAGCAAGAATGGTAGTGTGATGTGATCGAGATATTGATACTGTATACAATTACGTTTGTGTTCAGAAACCCGAGTGTTAACATTCATCTCGGTGGAATACCACATGAACAGGATATTCCGTAAACTCCTTATCAATGTCTATGTCTGCTCTCTGGCAGCAAGAATGGTAGTGTGATGTGATCGAGATGTTGATACTGTATACAATTACGTTTGTGTTCAGAAACCCGGGTGTTAACATTCATCTCGGTGGAATACCACATGAACAGGATATCCCGTAAACTACTTATAAATGTCTATGTCTGCTGTCTGGCAGCAAGAATGGTAGTGTGATGTGATCGGGACATTGATACTGTATACAATTACGTTTGTGATCAGGAACCCGAGTGTCAACATTCAACTCGGTGGAATACCACATGAACAGAATATCCCGTAAACTCCTTATAAATGTCTATGTCTGCTGTCTGGCAGCAAGAATGGTAGTGTGATGTGATCGAGATATTGATAACGTATACAATTACGTTTGTGTTCAGAAACCCGAGTGTCAAAATTCAACTCGGTGGAATACCACATGAACAGGATATCCCGTAAACTACTTATAAATGTATATGTTTGCTGTCTGGCAGCAAGAATGGTAAAGTGATGTGATCGGGATATTGATACTGTATACAATTACGTTTGTGTTTAGAAACCCGAGTGTCAATATTCAACTCTGTGGAATACCACATGAACAGGATATCCCGTAAACTTCCTATAAATGTCTATGACTGCTCTCTGGCAGCAAGAATAGTAGTGTGATGTGATCGGGATATTGATACCGTATACAATTACGTTTGCGATCAGAAACCCGAGTGTTAACATTCATCTCAGTGGAATACCACATGAACAGGATATTCTGTAAACTCCTGAACCTGACAGCCAGTCGATTGGATCTTTAGGAGATCGTAGTAAGTGGTGAAGTTGAATTGTTTGATGTCGTGGTTCACCAATTATGGACGCTAGGTCCTCGAGTTCCAAACCACAAACGGGTCATCAACGTAACAGAACCAACATGAAATTCCTATATCATCAGTAAATGTATGGTCATCTCGCCAAAACTGATGGTAATATCTGAATTTATTAACTAATATAATCATATAGATAAGAAAAACAAGCCTGGTGTATATAAAATAAACTGTGGTAATTGTGATAAAATAACACTTACGGAATTTTAAATCTAATTACGCTCGTCACTTAGTGGAAGATGATTATAATTTAATGGCAAGAGAGAAATTTTAAATTTAGAGAATAACCGTAGTAAAATTAATGTACGGAAGTTCGCTGAATTTAATAGATAGGTTATTAAATTATCTAATAGAGTTAAAAGCGCTAGAGAAAATACTTATCAATATCTCACATACAGGGTAGACCATTCAATTCAAACAGGTTTACGACTGTTTATGCAGAAATTTAAAAACGTTCGAACATATTTGGCTATTAATTCCATCGTTGATTTCAACCTCGTACTGAAGTGGCCTTGCGGGTGTTTTAGAAATATTCTGGTGATAAATATTTATATTAAAATATTTTCTGCTGTTCCGCGATTTATTAGCCATTTTCAGTGCACCCTAGAGCCTTTCTTGCTGTATCCCAGAACAGAAATGCAGTATTTTGCAATATTTTAAGTTCTATGTTAATTGTTTATCCCTTTTTGTATTCAGTCGATACTCTAAGTTCTATTCTTCATTGCTGTAAGCAAAAAATAGTTAGAAGTTAAAATATGCCAAAGCTCAAGAATAACGTGGATCTTGCAAATAGTTCTTATTTTAATGAAATGTTTTATTTTCTTATGGGAATAAGTTTTTTTCAGAAATTTTCAAATTTAGCTGTTCCAGAAGGTCACAGTAATATTCTTAGTTTTACCAGTTTGGAGATAATTCATGTACCAAAAAAGTTATGCTAACACTTTCTTTTACGATTGTCAAACCCCATCTCGATTCGGAGCCAATCTCTAGATTCTTATTTTGATTTAGTATCGTGATGAAAAGCGGAAGCCTCATCCATAGTAATGCATTTTTGGGGGGTTGATACAATTTTTGGACGCCCTCTATATACCTCTTATGAACGACCACGTAATAATAGTGCGACACATAAATTTTGAACAGATGTAGATATCCAAATGAATTGTAGAATTATCTGCTGTAGATCTACATGCAAGTTCACAGGTTTTCGTAAATAACTAAAGTCAGTTTTAGTAAACTAAAACGTTGCACCATCTAATGACAAAACAGATTACTTCGAATATATCGTATCCGATGACTTACCCTGTATAGTATGATATTGGTAGACCTTAAAGTTCGCTATTGTTTTCCTAATTAAGTTTTGAAACACCGTTTTAACTTTATTGTTGTGAGGTCTACGCAAAAACAAGTCACGCTCAAGATGTTTTCGTTTTACTTTGTTCCATACATCGAATAAATATATACTCACTCACCTTCTGTGAAACGATGCCTTAAATCCGGGACAACCACCTGCCCATGAATTTCCCATCTCACTGAATCAATGGGATATCCAGAATAGGGACAGTGAAGTGTGACGTCAGCTCCTGCTACGGCTTTTATGGGTCCAATAGGTCTGATAAACGGCGGCCCTATAAAATATTCAGGAAGATTTGTTTCGACTGGGACGGCATTTTATTGATTTTTTCGCTAATTGTTGGGTTAAATTCATTGGTACTTTTTTGGTGAAAATACAGCACGATCCACAATAAAGATACATTTGAGATATTTTGTTTTTTTCTATTTTTAGAATTTTGTGATTACGTGTTTGTAAAACGCAAAGAAAATTAGAGATATTATGTTTATTTGATCTCAAACTTCATTCATTTAATTTAACAGCTTTTAGGAATTGTAAAGAGAACTCGATTACCAAAAATCGCTTACATAATAGGTGCAGAATAATAGAGTCATAAAAAATAGATTATAAGCCCCAAGTCGTAATAAAAGAAATTATGTATGTCCAGAAACAGAATCACAAGCATTTTCTTTTCCACGGTGATAAATTAACTGTTTTAAATATCTTCACAAACAAAAATCCAGGGCGTTAGTTCCGGGGAACGTGCAGGCCCAGTAATAGGCCCATTCTGTCTAATACATCTGTTAAATAGTTTTCACCAGTAGGTAAGTCGATTTGGCAAAAAGTAAGGCACAATAAGCATGCTATTTGCTACGCCAACTCAAATATTTACTGAAAATGGTTCTTTTCTGAGCAATTGTTAAGATTTTTCACCATATCCATATAACGAGCGTCAAAATCAAGAATGAATCATCTTTTAAGAGATGCATCAGTTTCAGTTTTGTGTTGTATTTTCTATCATATATAAAACACCTGGGTTATTATCTTACTCAGCAGCCAATACTGCATTAACACACACATCAGTGGTGAAACTTTGTTATCAAGATTTTTCTTCATACATCTGCCAAACTGTCCTTTGAAGTTTCAACAGGAATTTTGACCGCTATGCCTTCGCCCTTACTTTATCAAAACACTCAGTTAAAAGTTACATTTTGTGTACAAGGACGTTACCATCTTTGGTGATTTTGAGTTGGATCCAAATTTGATTTCATGGCATTTTGAATACCTTTAGCAGCAGAAATGTTTATTGCCAAAGGTTAAGTCGCTCTGGCAACTTTAGTCTTTGACTTTTTCTTAATTTGCAGTTTTACAATTAGCAAAATAACTCCTCGCTTTTATAGAAGGTTTGCTAAACCCCTCGTCTACAGCCACAATGAATCTGAGAAAATTCTCATTTATGTTGTGCTCTTCTAAAAGTAACTGACAAACTCCAACTCTTCTCGGATAATCTTTGTGGTTAAGCGTGACCTACTGTTCTGGACACATCTTCTTGTTATCTAAGATTACATCCTAGATTTCCAATTTCACGCAGAGGGGGGTGATCCAACTTAACTTTCATGTTATTCCTTTAAATAAAATGTCGCAAGGCCTGATAACAAAACGTACTAACATCTGCGGAACCAGATGATTTCACAAAGATGTCATTTTCGAGTACAAACAACATGGTGCAACTACATTTTGTTCTCACTCCTAGTAAGTTAACACTAAGTTCATCTATTCATTATTTTCATAAAGGTTTGCTATTTTATTACAAAAAACACCCACAAATAAAAACTATCGCGAACAACTGAATGTATTGTTCAGCACTGACCAAATCGAAAATCGCACTCAGAACCGTGTGTCAATAGAAACAAGTAGACATACCCAGTATATATACAATTTCTGTGTTTTTAACGTTGAAAATAAGTCAGGTTGTTTTTAATTTTTTAAATGACACGTTATTAAAATAACTGTTAATAATTGCTGCACTTGGCAAATTTTATTGGGATTTGGAGAGTATAATCTAATATTATTTGTAAATTTTATTCATTCTTCAACTTTTACAGAAACGCTATTTGTTAAAACGACTTTTCTTTCTGAGTTCTCCAAGTGGCTTGGATAAATTGTATCTTGGGAACTATAACACAAGGAAGGAATGATTATTCAGTCATTTACTTGTTAAAAAAACTGTTAGTTCAACCTGCTATTTCAAACAGCTACATATACAGGGTGTTCCTAAATTGGAGGTACAAACGAAAAGGGGAGATTCCTTGAATAGTTTTAGGAAGAAAAAGTCCCATAAACATGGGTCCGCAAACGTTTCGTTTTCAAGATACAGAGTGTTAAAGTTTGAATTTTTTTCAAGTTTTTTTCTCATAGTATCTGCACTTCACAAGATATCCAAATGAAATTTGGCATAGATATTACCATTAAGAGTTTACACCTTGTGACATGCCAATTTCGATTGCAAATCTACAGGGTGATATTGTTTCGGGAACACTGTCCACTGTTGTCCTTCAGAACTTTTTTTTGGTGAGCCACTGGTACTTTCAAAAATTGTAAAGAAAAGCTTTGTTGTTATACCAAACTTTATGTTCTCTTGTAGTTTTGTCGTATCTACTACCGGTTTCGAGAAAAAAATTTTGAATGATTCTCTTGAAATCCTCCTACCTAGTAGGCTGTGGTGAATGAATAAATTTATTGTTAGTTTTGACACATCAAATTAAACTCCTGTGTTTTGAAAATTAAAAATGGTTGCATTTTAATATCAAAACATGCCGAATTTTACGAATTCCGAAATGGCTGACATGCATTTCATGTATGGTCTTGCAAATGGTAATTCAAGAGAAGCTAAGCATCTTTACATGGAACGCTATCCCAATAGAGTGATGCCTGGTCATCGGATGTTCTCTAATATTCACAGGCGTCTTTCAGAAACTGGATCTTTTTCTGCGAAAAATTATAATGCAGGTAGACCACGAAGTGTGAGAACACCACGACTCGAAGAGGCAGTGCTGAACATCCAGGAACCAGTACAAGAAAAATTAGTGTTACCTTAAATACAAGTCATCAAGTTGTTTGGCGGATCTTGCGGGATTCTTTGCTCTATCCTTATCACATTCAGAGGGTGCAGGCGCTCTTGCCTCGAGATTGTCATCCAAGAATTATTTTTTGTCAGTGGTACCTCAACAGACTATTGAACAACCCTCATTTTGATTGCCAAATCCTATTCACTGATGAAGCCTGTTTCTCAAGGACTTCAATCATAAATTTTCATAATGAACACATATGGGCTGAGGAGAATCCACATGAAATTGCAGAAGCTTATTTTCAAGAGGAATTTTCGTTAAATGTGTGGGGTGGTAATATTGGCGATTATTTGATTGGTCCTTTCTTCTTGCCAGGACGACTTACTGGTCAATCATACAGACATTTTTTAGAGAACGATTTGCCCTTGTTATTGGATGATATACCTCTTATGATGCGACGTGAAATGTGGTTCATGCACGACGGTGCTCCTGCTCATTTTTCACTTTTGGCTAGGGAGTATTTGAACGAAAATTATGTAAACAGGTGGATTGGACGAGGTGGACATCAGCCATGGCCCGCCAGATACCCAGATTTAAATAGTTTAGATTTCTTTCTATGGGGCCATCTGAAATCTCTAGTGTATATAACGCCAGTGAATACCGTAGACGAACTGAGAAATCGTATAATAGGCGCGTTTGATATAATTAGGAATACTCCAGGAGTGTTTGAAAGAGTTCGATCGTCTATGAGAAGAAGAACAGAAGCTTGTATAAGGGTTGGGGGAGGACATTTTCAACAATTGCTGTAGTTTAATTCCTTTGTTGCTATTTAGTTTTTTTATTATGATTAATTTTTGAGTTGTAAGTTTCTTGCAGTAATAATTTTTTTTGATGATTATACCAGTTTATCGAATCTTTAAGAATCATTGCTAGTTTAATAATTCAAATTTTTTTCTCGATATCGGTAGTAGATACGACAAAACTACAAGAAAACATAAAGTTTGGTATAACACCAAAGCTTTTCTTTACAATTTTTGAATGTCACCCTGTAGATTTGCAATCGAAATTGGCATGTTACAAGGTGTAAACTCTTAATTGTAATATCTGTGCCAAATTTCATTTGAATATCTTGTGAAGTGCAGATACTATGAGAAAAATACTTGAAAAAAATTGAAACTTCAACACTCTGTATCTTGAAAATGAAACGTTTGCGGACCCATGTTTATGGGACTTTTTCTTCCTAAAACTATCCAAGGAATCTCCCCTTTTCGTTTGTACCTCCAATTTAGGAACACCCTGTATATTTGTTAAGGTCACAGTTATATTATCAATTGTTACTTTTTACAGTTTGTATCGTGGATAATAAATACAAAAAATGTTAAATTTGTGAATTAAATACAAACTTCCAACAATAATGTTGTTAGGGTTTATAACTTGGGTTTTAAAATTATTCATTCGCCATTAAGAAAACCTGTTATTTTAGACAGTTATTTAAAACCGTCACTTAGATTTTTAATGTAACAGTTCTTCTTAAAAAACAACTAAAGCAGTATACGGATTCCCGTAACATTATCAATTATTGTTAGGCGACATGGAGGACTGATTTCTCGAAATTTTTAAACGTATTCAATATAGCGCCGCGTATAAAACTCTCGCCGTGAATCAGATGGAACGCTGAAACATAAAATACGTGAAACGTTTATTTCGATTCTCGCTTCAGTCTTAACACCATCGCACTGTGTTGAGAATAGGATCGTATAGAAGTAAATGTATTAAAAGGGTCGTATTATGAATAAAACATACCGTATATATTTAGTCTGGCAGAGTGCTCGCTTGATCCTAGAGAATTTGATGCTCGACAGCTGTAGAGGCCTCCATCTTCCACTCTTACATTAGTGATGTTCAAGTGAGATACTATATCGCCTACCCTATTCACGTACTGGCTTATCGCATACCTGGAAGTTGTAACGTGATATGATTGCCCGGTATTTAAAATTCGAGATCATTTGAATGGCAGAGGGTTTTTTTTTTTCGAAATGTTTGTTGTAATATATTGAGGAGGGATTTCAAGGAAGGAACAGGATTTCCAACTTTTCTTGCTAATGGAAAAACTGATGTAGAAGGTGAAAGAAAAAATGTATATAAGGCTGTAACAATTTTACATTACTTTATGGTAAACTCATATTCTCCTCGATGTGACATTCTTTTGTAGGCGGACAATTTATATATTTTTAAAAAAATTATAGTTTTGTCAGCTTTACTAATCCCTGACACAATGAAAAAACTTATTAAAAAATAATTCAGAAGTAGCCTGCAAATTGACCGAAAAGCTTCTTACCAACTTATATAACGTATTATATATCGTGAAAAGTTTATTTAGAGTGGAAAATGTTACGATTTTCACAAAAAAATTGATGAAAATGTACAGTTTGGTGCATTTTTGTGTTGAAACTTAGGTGTTTGTTTATTATGTATCTAACTGAATATAATAATAACTAATATGTAACTATCCTTTAATATAATTTCGCGAATTTTGTTTACTAAAACTAATCTAATGGTCGACAAAATAATTATAATTACTGATATTCTAACATAGGATTTAGAGAATAATAGCATCAAAGATAATTTATTTTAGAGAGGATATTCTGTTGTGGGGAGCGCAACTGATGAATATTCCTGACCAGAAACAACAAATGTTTTATATCACAACGTTTCAATAACTGTGTATCTGCTATGATAGGAAATTCAGATTATCCCTTGTATTTATATTATACCCTTAACCGGACTTGCGTCACCTGTCATGGTCATTTGGTCTTATCTGGTCCAATCAGCGTCGTCGTTCCTGGAGGGTGGTTGCCGGTGATGCGTAGCGGCAAAGGCCCAAGAAGAGCTCTCCAAATATTTTTATTTTGGACGCTAGGCTCGCTAAGTATATTTTTGTTCGAGATTATATATGCTGTCTCTATGAATTTTCTTTTGTACCAGTGTTCTTTTTTGTGAATTGCTCTGGCCTGGTCCCAGTTCATATTATGGTGTTCGGTCCATGCGTGATTAGCTAGCCCAGACTTCGTTACCTCCGTCCTTGGAGTAGCTGTGCGGTGTTCCTTAACCCTGGTGTCCAGCGGTGGCTTTCTCTCTCCAATGTAAAGATTTACACGATAGCAGATACAAAGCTATTGCAACGTTGTGAGATCAACTACTTCAAGACGATGGAAGTCCAAGGAAACTTCGAGGAACGAGTTACATTGTCTACCAATTTCAGACTAAATGTTTTATATATTGTCTTGCATAGAAAAGACTGACACCTCAAAAATAAAATAAAGTAGGCCCTTAAATACTTAATTTTTGTAATTCTTCGTAATTTTAATGACTCATGGTGAACTTTAATAATTTTGTAATGTAATGGACACTTGGCACTTTAAAACAAAGCCCAATTTAAACAGTTGCCTTATATATTTTGCCAGAGTCGGAATAACTTTAACACAATAATGCATTTGTTTACAACTGATACGATAAAGTTACATGAGTAATATTTTTAGGTAGTTCCAATCATAAACTACTAAAAAAGATTTAATTGTTCGATATCATTAAGTTATAAAGAACATTTTTTGTCCAATTAGTGTCCCTCTTCAATAATTTTGTATGTAAGTTCAACAGGGGCGCTTTCACTATTATGCATTCTCTTGTGCTGAAAATTAATCAACTGGAATGACAAGGTCTAAAGTTTTTAAATAGTCTCCAAAATAAATCTAAAGGATTTAAACCCGGTGATCGAGCAGGCCTATTTAAGTGTTCTGCCCACAATTAAATGCAACATATCTGAAACAAACGATACATAATCGTGAACCTAGATCTTCTGAAACTTTTGGCTAGTTGTATTGGAAAATTAAATTAAAATTGCCAATGAAATACTACCATCCACAAGGTTTTTCCCCATTTCTCGAATGAAAAATTAAGCGTCTAAGTACTTCTTGGGAAATAACACCACATTAAAGAAAAATTGCTGTATATTCCAAACGTTTCGGGGTCTAGCTCAGACCCCGTTGTCAATGGTTAAGAAACTATGGATAAAAAAGGCACAATTCTAAGATGTAAATTAAAATATTTGACAATGTGTATTATTAAATCTCTATACTGTTCTAACATCAATAACTTCAATGAAGAAAAAACGTTTATAAAAAATGTACTTTCTGCCAATCATTACCGAAATAAATTTATTAATAACGAGTTAAACAAAATCAAATACCAAACAATCCCTAACAACAAACATCAAACTTCACCAAGCAACACTGACTCCCAAGATAATCACATTAATATAATAACTATACCATACATACAGGGTCTATCAGAAAGACTAAAAAGAGTGGGAAACAAATATATTATCAAACCATCATTTAAAACAAGAAATACCCTAAAATCAATTGTATCAAAAACCAAACCAAATAACACAACTCAAAATACAAAAAATTGCATTTATAAAATCCCTTGTGAATGTAATAAATTCTATATTGGAGAAACCTCCAGACCTCCGAATGTTCGAATAAATGAACATAAAAATTACATAAAAAACGACAATTTGAAAAATCCAAAATTTGCGAACATGCCTGGGATCTTGGTCATAAAATACAGTTTCAAAATTCAGTTATATTACACAAAGAAGAACACAACATCAAAAGAAAACTAAAAGAGTCTCCTTTAATTTTGTTAAATGCAAACGATTGTATCGCTACTACCTCCGTAGAATACAGTCGTTCCTGGTTGCCGATGATTAAGGAAGAAATTGCTAATGGTCATGTCCTTGTGAACAACCCAATATCGGAATAGTTCATAAGGTTTTTCCTAGGTTTTCCCTTATGATTTTAATGGGCTCACTGAATCAACAAAGTTCTTTGGTCGCATTTTTGGCGAATGCACTATCTTATAACAAAGTCGCACCTAGGAGCGCCACATAAAGTTCTGAAGATCTCCCTTTCAAATTCTTCCAATTTGAAAGGAACTTTATAATTATATGATCTTTAGAAATTTCTGTGCTACCCTGTATATTACAAATAAAATTCTCTTAGTTACGTCAGAAATCAAATAATACACTTTGTCAAATATTTTAATTTACATCTTAGAATTGTGCCATTTTTATCCATAGTTTCTTAACCATTGACAACGGGGTCTGACCTAGACCCCGAAACGTTTGGAATATACAGCAATTTTTCTTTAATGTGGTGTTATTTCCCAAGAAGTACTTAGACATTGAAAAATATGCCACAAATATCCTTCAGAAAACAAGTAAAAAATTAAGACCGAATAAAAAACAGAATAAAACAGTCAATTACTGATGATAAGGAAAAACCAACGCATAGAATTTCAAATACCTGTGGCTTGACCTGATGTCCAATAGTGGCTGCCCATCCAAAAGCCAGACGAATTGTGACGGCGGCGAACCAGTGGCTGAACACCGCAAAGATACGTCTCTGCCTGGCTGCATCGCTTGCTCTATGAAAGGTGTATTGAAGCTCTGGAAGTGTATCTGGAACAATGCGTGGTGTTGTGGTCAATTATGTACGATATACATAGATGTCCTTCTTTATTGTACATTGAAACCGATTATTGATTCATTAGATATTCGTTGTCAAAGTTTTACCTACATAATAATGTAGTATACAATTATGCATATTATTAATTGATTATGTGATCGAAACTTTTTCAGTTTTTACAGCCAATTGAACACAAGACTGCATATTGTTTCTGGACCCGACCCGTCAGTAGTAATTTAACCCCAAATAACAAATTATCCTAAAATTACTAATTAAAATACTCATTCTATATGTTATGCTCTGAATCCTGACCTGGTACTATACACAAATCGATGATGATTCAATCTCACTATTTAGCAACAAGCCTCGGGGATGTGAATCTTACGTGAATTAATTTCTTTACGTTCAATTAGGTTCAATGACTGCACATTATGTCAACAGCCTTAGGGGAACAGAAACACATATATAGGAAACTCAAAGAGATAATTAGATGATAGTTTCTAGTCACAGGAGTTTATTGCATATACGTAAAAGTAAATGAATTACATTTCAAGTGATTAAACCAATCGAAATATATTACTTTACAATAAAATCTGGATGCGAGATGAAAGAATATTTTACACAAAAATTTAGCTATTGGTATTCAGCATGCTGCGGCTGAAGTTATGATTTCTTCCGTCGTTCTGGTAAAAATTAATTTCCCATAACTGGAACTAGTAAAAGAAGAAGACAAAAGAAATTCGCCAAGAGAAGGTGTTATAGTAACACTCAGCAGTAAAAACGGTGACTTTTAGACATCATCAGCAACGTGTGATTAAATAATACCTCTTAGAATAGTCTTTAAGAGTATGGTGTCCTGATTAGCCAACAGCAAAACAAGGGGCGGGGCCTACCAGTCTCAGCGATGACTTTGGTTTCATGTTGCGCAGGGCGGGATCCAAAAACGTTTCTATAATTGCGGGACAGTCTGTAGAACGTCCGTCAAACTCTCACTGTCAAATTTATTGGAAAAAATACTCAAATAGGGATAGATAACGACTCCAAACTATGAGCCTCTATAACATATTACGTAGAAATGTTACATCCAGCATTTGCAAGAAATTTAATTAAAATGTAAGCCGAGAAAAAAAATTTATAATGACTGGCGCCCCGAAGATGAAGAGACAGCTGTAAAGGTTTAGAATGAGATAGTCGATAAATAACTTGTGGCACCTAGTTCCACGCAACTTATGCTTTTTGGATTAAGTGTGCTGGATTCTGTGGAGGATGATGCAAATTAGACATCATGTCCCACACATATTCAATGGAATTTAAATCTGGTAAACGGGGAGACCATGCTGCCTCCCAAAGCTGTCATTCTCGATACCCACTTCAGTAGATAGTGACTGTGGTTTGCAGTCAAAGGAAGAATTGGTCGTGGACTTTATAAAATAATTCCAAAGGCACGAATGCGACCGATATAGTCTACTCATAATAACAGGTCTAGCTCCTGTTCACTTTGTTACTTGTAACAGAAGTAGACAGAACAGCAATAATTAAAAATATGTTTACTACGAGGGTGAATCAAATATGAACCGGACATTTGTTTTAAAAATTTTATTGGTACGATCAATACAAATTGTATATACATTTATCCCACCAAATCGGAAGTTTTTTAATACCTTTCTCAAAGAATGAAACTGGTGGTGTCGATAACCAATTGCGCACAAACGTTTCTACACCTTCGTTGTCCTCAAAGTGGTGGCCTCCCAGTTCTTCTTTAAGTGACCCAAACATGTGGTAGTCACATGGCGACAAATCAGCACTGTAAGGCGGGTGTTCAAGGGTTTCCCAATGCATTTTGTTCATTTTTCCTTGAGTCAATGCAGCTGTATGTGGCCGAGCGTTGTCATGCAACAGAATCACACTTCGGATAGACATATCCCGCCTCTTTTGCCGATAGGCAAGTTTCACTTGTTGGAGTAGTTCCCAGTAATACTTAGCATTAATTGTACGGTGTTCGTGCAGAAAATCGATCAGCAGTACGCCTTTCGAATCCCAAAAAACTGTTGCAAGAACTTTCCCTGCAGAAAGACGGGTCTTGGCTGCCCCTCCAGGTTTTCGCCACTCCATGCTTGCACGTTTGGACTCCGGCGTATAATGATGCACCCAGGTCTCATCACAGGTGACAATATGTCTCAAAAACTCATCCCCCTCTGCTCGATATCTTGCTAACAGCCTTTCACATACGGCAAGACGGTTTGCTTTCTGATCTTCCCTTAGAAGGCGAGGAACCCATCTTGCACACACTTTTCGGTAACCCAACTCATCTGAAATGGTTGATTGAGCACTCCCGTATGATATTCCAACGTGTTCAGCATTGCCAATACTGTAAGATGGCAGTCACCTTCAATCAGCTCATGAATTGCGTAGATATTCGCCTCATTGATGCTTGTTGTGGGACGGCGTGCATGAGGCTCATTTTCCACTGTCTCTCGGCCATCTGAAAACTTTTTGTGACAGTCGTACACTTGGGTCTTTGAAAGTGTTTCATTGCCGAACTGTGCAGATAGTCGACGCAAAATATCAGACGGTCTAACGCCCTCCCGCGCCAAAAATTTGATAACAACACGTTGCGCAACAGACGTATGCACCTCTTGCTCTGACATGATGCTACTAACAGCGCATCGACTACGCCTCGCCAAACCGACGAACTCCCCTCTTCTTAACATCCCTACCTAACATATATCGAGACGTCACGCCACTCGAATTACCTACAGGGCGAGAAACAGAAAAGTCCGGTTCATATTTGATTCACCCTCGTAGTTACAGAGAAATTTGGGAAGTTTAAATCCCATGGAACTACGAACATATTGCACCAAAACTAAATACTTTCAAAAAATCGATTGTGGAAGCCGTTACTTGGTGATAGTCAATCATGATGATCAAAATGAAACTAATTACTTTGTTTTCTATCACTAACAGTGTTATATTAATGGAAAAATTTGAACAACAAGTAATTTTATCAAAAGAAAATAAACCTTTAGTTTGGTGGCGTTACGTTGACGACATTTTCGTAATTTGGAAACCTGGACCACATAAAAATAACACAGGTCAACATATGATCTAAACCGGAACACGGCATGCCGTGGGGTTTTTTGGGTCGCTGAATACGATGAGAGGGTTGGTTGACCTGTATCACGTCAGAGTCAAGGTCAAATCTAAAGAGGTCTTCCAAAAAATCTAAAAAAATCGTGCTTTTTTGACCTTGCGCTTGTTCCCAGAGGTCATTTAAAGGTCAAATCGAAAGAGTTCTACAAAAACTCTCTCGATTTGACCTTCAAATGCGCTTGAACCTGACGTGATGAAGATCAACCGACCCTCTCATCGTAATCAGCTACCCGAAAAACCCCTAGTACACTATAAGGCATGCCGTGTTCCCCCTTAATTCAAATGTTGACCTGTGTAATCAAGAATATGCCTCAAATAACAATTAGAAGACAATTGTGTTCGGAATTTTCCGTAAACGATCACTAAATATCAACTTTTTAATACCGTAAATCGGTATTAAAAACATCAACATCATACCCAGCGTCGATATTCCCAGTCAATTACCTAGTTGTATACTAACACAATAACCCTCGATATTTAAATATTGTTTTATTTTCAGAGTTCGCCCAACACTCGTAGCTCGATTGTCAATCATCCACTCTACACAGTTAAACTCCGTGAAGGGCATTATGAATATGCAATTTGTGTAAAATCTCATTTTCAATAACGGTGAATATGCAATACACATCAATTCGAAAGCACGGTGGTTTGGAGTACTTGAGAGTGTATATCCTCTTGGCAATTTATATCTCTCTATCGGGTATGTTCGATTAATCATGCCCTAGGAATACGCGTACTGGAATATTGCGGATCAAATCAGAAAAATGTTCCCACGTATGTTTTGCAAAACTACGCAATCGATTTTTTTACGAGTTCACCGTATAGCGAAGGTATTTGATGCAGGAAGTTAATTATGACACAGATGATCATCAACAGTGTTTTAATTAGTACAACATACGTATGCCTAGGGTAATTCATGTTTCCATTCATTTTATTACCCAGAAGCTAATTTGAAAAAATGTAGCAGATCGAAAATGTGCCTGTCAGATTTAATACACTTATACAGAACGTTATTTAATGTGCTGTTTCAGGCCATGCACTCTCATCAGTTGCACTCTTCGAAAAGGTTAAAAAAAGTCAGATGGGGTCAGATCTGGTGAATATGGAGCGAAAATCTGTGTCATATGTTGCCTTTTGTGCTTGATTGGTTATCTAACCAATCCAATAAAGCTGTTGATCATCTGGCTCTTCAGGAGGGATACAGCTTTACCCCTCTCCTCTCCATTCAGCTGAGGCTCCTTTTAATTCAGGTGATGATGAACCCATGTTTCAACCATTGTTATGTACTGATGATACGTTGATGACATCTTCATTATATTGCCTTACGGGAAATTAGAACTCAATAATTTTCTTGCCTATATGAATTCCATTCATAACAAGATACAATTTACCCTAGAAACAGAACACAACCAACAACTTCCTTTCCTAGATGTCCGCCTAACAAGAAACAACCTAAGCTTCCAGCACACCGTTTTCAGAAAAGTAACACACACCAATAGATATTTACACGGCAATTCACACCATCATCCAGCACAGATCCAAGGTGTAGCAAACACCCTTATAGCACGATCGATACGTCTCACAGACCAGCAAACTAGAAAAGAAGAACTAGCTTTCATAAAAACCACCCTCAGAAAAATGGCTACAATAACGACATTATCAGAAAAGCCATAAACAAACAACAGGATGAGAAAAACAAACAAAATGATGACCAAGACTACGTAGCCCATGTAAGTTTACCATACATCAGAGGTACAACGGACAGAATAGGGAGATTTCTGGGTAAACACAACATTCGAACTAAATACAAACCCCAAACAACAATCGGAAAATTGCTGGGAAACCCAAAGGATAAAATGCCATTAGAGAATCATGAAGTTTACAGCATTTCATGTGGAGACTGTTCCAAGTTATACGTCGGCCAAACAAACAGGCGAATATCCGCCCGTCGAGACGAACACAAACTATACATAAAGAACAAACAGACCACCTCTACTTTATTCAAACACGAACAAGAAACAGGGAATAAAATAGAGTTTAATACTTGTAAAGAAATCGCCAATGTTGAAAACTACAAAATCAAAATAATACAAGAAGCGATTGAAATTGAAACCCGAGATACCATAAATAAGGGAGACGAAGCTTTAAAATTATCATCATTTTGGAAAGCAGTTGCACTTTAATTGACCATCAGTTAACCCAACCTAATAAACAAGATAAAGTACCTGAGAGATTAAGTACTAATGAGGGCTCACAGGGCAGGTATAAATTGAGATCAAGAACCAGAAATTCTTCAGTTACTTAGTATCTTTTAAGAAAGCCAAATATGATTTTGGCGAAACGTCAAGTGATTTTTGAAACGAATACAGACGAACGGATGTACACCGGAATAAATCATCAACCACACATTTCCATCCGTGAAACAATATACACAAACATATATATATATATATATATATATATATATATATATATATATATATATATATATATATATATATATATATATATAGTTCCAAGTTTCAAGTCAACACGTCAGTTGATTAACTTCAATATTTCCTAGTCCATTGGTTTTCTGTAGGCAACGAATATTATTCCGCTGTTATTGATAGAGCCTGATGAATTATGCGCTACTGTTGTGAATAATTCATATCCATGCTCGAGGTATGAAGTGCACTCGTGAAATACAGATTTAGAGGTTAACAATAACTGCAGCCTCGAGTGTTCCGGCTACCTGGAATAACCGATGAAAAATGATGGTTGAAAAAGTAACGCGACTACTGCTGGAAAAGTACCTACGAAATAATCAAACGGTGTGACACTCAAAGGGGTTTGATTAAATTTTCGATTGATTTTTAATTATACAAATTTCACTGACTAACAAATTGTAACATTTTTTATATAGGTACTTGTATTTATATACCCGTGTAATTTACTTTCATTCAAAATTCGCATTTTTATGAAAGAAAATGGTTTAATTTTTGGTAAATTGTCTGATAGAGTGTATAAATTTAGTCCTGACCGTTTTACTTACTGTAATGTCTTCGATGGAACATTACATATAATATCCAAAAAAATGTATGAATTAGGTGTTGCGGTTTTAGTTCAATGCTGGTTCAATGCAAGAATGTAATTGACGAAGGACCTTTAGCGGAACAATCAATAAAACACGTGCCTTCGCGTAAATGAAATCACCAAATAACAGTTAATCACTGACCTTTTAAGTCAAAGCCCTACAGGTGGTGTTTTCTTTGTTCTTCTTTCTTCAGAGGCTAGCCCCGCAGCGGCAGGAACTGTTTTAGAGCTTCGTCTGGACAACACGTTACACAAAAAATAATGACGTAATGTTCATTGATTGAGCAAACAAAAAATGCGGGTTTAACAAACAAATGATGTGCTTTTGTAAACACAAAAGAAACAAAATGAAAGCGGTTTAGCGGTTGTTACGACCGGAACTACAACTCGCGAAATCGTAACACAATAACAATAAAAAGCGGCCGTGTTAAGACGGAATCAAAAGCGTCCGAATAGCTCGGAAGTCAATACACGAGTCAGGAATACTGTCTTTATTTTACACGCAAAAAAACACAAGAAAAATAAGGTTTTGGAAAAGGTGCGGAAGTTTAAAAATCAATGAAGTAATTCAATCAAATTTAAACCATACACTAAACAAATTGCAACGCAACACTTACATTTACGGAAAACTCACGTTTGCAAGAAAAGGACAACCGTTATCGGAATCTGAGAACATCATTTTTGGGACTCTCAGTGACACGTCAAGACATAAAATAGGTCCCCACAACTTTGCAGGATAACTCTAACGCTTTGGTCAATAGGAGAACGAGTTTATCTGCCAAATTTGGACAACCAGAGTAGTGAAGATAGGCCTCAATTTACGAAAATAATTTGTTAATTATATAATAATAACAAAAAATAAAGGAAATACAATCAGAAATTGTGTCTCAACACATGTCAAGTTAGTACTCGTATGAAAATAGTGAAAATATGTATATGTTGTTAATTCTGATAATGACATCAAGGTCATAGAAGGTACCCACGCGAATATCAAAATAGATCCAGTGGTATTTGTTCTAGCAGGTATTCTAGATCTCAGGCAGAGATTCTTGCCTCCAGCCTGCATAAATGTAGAATATCGACATCAACCCGAAACTTATTAGAGGAAGAGAAGTCACATTTAGGTCTAGCACTGTTTTTCAGAAATGGATGATGAAGACTTACTTCTTTCTGTGATTTTCACTACAATAAATTGGATGAAATGCGTTAAATCATTGTTATCTATAAGTATAGCTCAAAATATGTGCTATATCTAATAAAGAATATAGTGCCTAGTATGTTTTCAATCCCGAGATTACGAAATTGTTAATGGGTATTCTCGGGGTTCTAGGACTATACCGGGATTAGACTATGTGGTTGGTAATTGGGCTCAAATAAAAAAATAAACTAAAAATATTTATTATTTTGAAACAACAATTGCAGAATCATCAAAGCATCCAATATTTGACTTCCAAGTCTGCTTCTTAGTTTACTGTCAACATAAGCAGCTGCTGAATACGGAATTAGAATGTGATTCTATACCTTAAAGATATTAGTAAGAAAATATTAAACAATCGAGATCACACAGAAGAGGACGAACGATCAAGTGCATAAACACATGAGCAGCCAAGGCAACAAATCTCTCAACCCCAATTGACACTATAGGAAAGTGGTAACCAGAAATGGAATTCCCAGATGCTGAAGTACAAACTGAATGAGAGTTCACAATAATGTAGGACAATACACCAATACACTAAACTAACAAAAGATCCAACAAGCTCAATAGAAAACAAAATATACCGTTTACTGTACAACCACAAACATGAATTCACAGAAAAAGAACGTAAAGCACTCCCTCCACACTATACTAAACCACCACATTTCTATGGGTTACCAAAAATTCATAAACCTAATATTCCTTAAAGACCAATTGTCAGTTCTATAAATTCTCCGTGTAGTGAACTTTCAAAATTTCTTTTAAATATTATTCGTCCTCTTACAGGAAGTTCTGTTTCTCATCTAAAAAAGAGTGCACATTTCTTGGAAAAACTGTCTCATATAGAATACAAAAATACTTTTACAATAGCAAGTTTTGATATAGTAAATCTTTATAACAATGTTCCTGTTTCCAAAACACTTCCAATAGTAAAACAACTACTAGAACGGGACTTTTCATTAAATCAACGAACTCAGTTATCAATTGATACAATAATGGAACTACTAACATATTGTACCAAAACTACATACTTTCAATTAAACGATGACTTTTACCAACAGGATTTTGGCATGACCAAGGTTTCTTGTCTCTCACCAGCATTAAGTAACATATTTATGGAAAACTTTGAACAACAAGTAATTTTATAAAAAGAAAATAAACCTTTAATTTGGTGGCGTTACGTTGACGACATTTTCGTAATTTGGGAACACAATCTTGAAGAACTAGATAAATTATTAAATGACATAAATAACAAAGAGCCAACTATCAAATTTACCCTAGAAATTGAAGAAAATAACAAACTATCTTTCCTAGACATATTAATAACAAAAACAGAATCTTCATTCGAAACAGAAGTTTATAGAAAACCAACTCATACAAACAGATATCTGAATTTCAATTCAAATCATCCGAATACAGTAAAGAAAGGTGTCATTAAGTCATTATATGATAGAGCAAAGAACAACTGTTCTGATGATAATAAATTCAACAAAGAAAAAATAATTATAAAAAATGTTCTCACTGGAAACAATTACCCCACAAAATTTTTCAACAAAGTGTCAAACAGACTTGAACAGAAAACACACCTTCCGAATCAACCCATAACTTGTCTTAACACTACTACTACTCAAGACCACAACATTACAGTTACAACTATACCATATATACAGGGTCTGTCAGAAAGATTGAAAAGAGTAGGCAACAGATTTAATGTTAAAACAACATTCCAAACAAGAAATACACTGAAATCTTTAATATCGAAAACAAAACCAACGAACAAAACCCATAACTCAAAAATCTGCATATATAAGATTCCTTGCGGATGCAATAAATTTTATATTGGAGAAACATCGAGACCATTAAACGTATGAATAAATGAACACAAGAATTACATAAAGAAACGACAATTTGAAAAATCAATAATTTGTGAACATGCTTGGGACCTAGGCCATAAAATTCAATTTGACGATTCAACTATACTTCACAAAGAACAACATAACACAAAACGAAAAATAAATGAGTCTGCCTTAATTCTTTTGAATGAAGACGATTGTATCGCTTCTACTTCTGTAGAATATAATCGTATCTGGTTACCGACAATTAAGGAAGAAATTATTAATGGTAACCTCCTTTTGAACAACCCAATATCGGGATAGTTCATAAGGTTTTTCCTAGGTTTTCCCTTATGACGTTAATGGGATCACTGAAACAATAGAATTCTTTGATCGCATTTTTGGCGAATGCGCTATCTTATAACAAAGTCGTACCTAGGAACGCCACTTATAAATTCTAAAGTCAACTCTTTCAAATTCTTCTAATTTGAAAGCTGGTTAACTATAATTCATGATCTTTAGAATTTTTTGTGCTACCTGTATATCTAAAAACAAAAAATTTTCCAATGTCAATTTTAAATGTCATGAATCCAAATTTTCATTTTGCAATCTACATAAATAAATATAAAGCCATTGACAACGAAGTCAGAATAGACTTTGAAACGTTTGGTGTTCCTGCAATATACGTCGTTTTATTTCCATCGTGGTGTTATTGCCCAAAAAAACATAAAAGTAATGTAGTCTGTTTAGAAAATGTCGATTTTGACTTGGTAAATATAGTTGTTGATATGAATGTAATGGCTTTGCTATGAATTTTCGAAGAAGAAATAGACTAACATTATGATATAATTCCAGTGATCCCTCTTTTTTCGTCTCCTGTCACTGCTTTAACATTCATAGATTAGTTGTATATGTATGTGTGTTGTATGTATATATAGATATAAATACTTTAGGTCATAGCGTAAGTGTTAATGTTAGGAATGTATAGTTAGTATCTGTGTACACATAAGGAGTGGTTCTATGGTTGTAAGAGTAAACTCTCATTAAATAAAGGCAAGTTAAATAATAAAAAAAATAACACAAGTTAGCATCCAGGTTTATCATTAAGAGAACAAAACTAATGTCTTTGATGTAGTCGGCCTGTATAAACTTATCATATAATCTATTTTTTCCTTTATATCTCTCGAGTCGACAGAGATATTCCCAATTTACAATATCTTGTTTTAAGTTTTTGTAGTTGGTTTTCTTATAGAAATGTTTTGTTCTATTTTCTTTTTTTCGATTCGGCTCAAATGGAATGAAGGCCATTGATGATTTGTGATCTGTAATAATAAGTAATGACATATTATGTGGAATGTATATAGCGTTTAAACCAGTATTGTCATTTCTGGCATATGGAATAAACATTTCAATCTCTATATAGAGATGCGTTCGATATTTTTCACCGGTATTAGGGATTTACCGTCGCTTGGAAGATTACACATTAATATCCACTCTGATGTGTATCTGTTGTGAGCCAATAATTTGTCTTTTATGGATGCATCTCATATCTCAATCAGGGATATGAATTATTCACAACTGTGGCGCAGAATCCATCAGCCTCTATCAATAACATCGGAATAATATTCGTAGCCTATAGAAACCAATGAACCGGCAAATACAGGATTGAGCGAAGTCCTGATTAATCCCATGCTAACAATAATTGAAGAACTAGAATGTTGTCGACGATTACGATTTTGGGTCAGCGGTTTGTCTGCCTTGTACTTTTCTACTAGAAAATTAATAGAAGAAAAATTGTGTTTTGTTACTCTATAACGATTCCTCTATGAAAAACAGAAGGCAATACTCCGGTCAACACCTAGCAGCAAGTTTCAATTACATCTAGTTGCATAAAAGTATATAAAACTTTACTCCAAAAACCTTTGGTTGCATAATTTGATGAACAATTTTCAGACTTTTTGGATATTGCAAGCTGCTCAATTTTAATAATTGCTGCCCAATATAATGCTTTACATCTTTACATCACCTGTTGGATACATTCATATGGTTTAATTACGTTCAGTAATAAAACATTTCAAAAAAATATATAACCGACTTCTACCTATAACTAAAAAGCTAAAAATAATTATAACAAAATACAACTCTAGCAAATAAATAACACATTCAATGTTGTTAGGTACCTACCCAGAGGAAGTAAAAAATGTAAACATTAAAAGGTGCTCATTCTGTACAAATTAATTACCTACCAATCTAGTATATTTTGAAGCCGGTGCCAAGTAAATCTAAAATCCTTCATTGCGTACTTATCTACTAATTCATCAAACTTGATTGTTGCTTGGCACCGACTTCAAAAATATACTAGATTGGTAGGTAATTAGTTTGTACAAAATGAGCACCTTTTAATGTTTATATTTTTTACATCCTGGGTAGGTACCTAACAACATTGAATGTGTTATTTATTTGCTAGAGTTGTATTTTGTTATAATTATTTTTAGCTTTTTAGTTATAGGTAGAAGTTGGTTATATTTTTTTTTTAAAAATGTTTTATTTTCAACTTGTTAGTATTTTTGAACTCAGGTTTTCATTCTTTTTTTTATATTTTGTATATATAACCTTAATAGACAGAACCAGGTAACATCGAAAGCCTCAACATTACACAATGATACTTTCCCATTTAAATTGACAGGTAAATCTTTACGAACAAAATGTACTAGTACGCGTTGACTTAATAAGCCCAAAATATATTTATGCCTTATGGACTACGCCATGTAACCTTTTTTCAACTTTTTTTGACAACCCTGTATAACTATAGATAATTCCACTCCAACCTATGTACCAACCATCCTGTATATACGACTTCCCACGGACAAGCATAAATTTGTTAGCTGCCTTCTATAGGACGGAGTAGAATCCATCCCATATTTACAGAGTCAAATCCTTCCTATATTTCAACCATAGTATATAACTCCTTGTGGGCTAGCCCATAAATTAGTTCATTTTTTACATTTTATATTATCGTCTTGTGTAACATTAATTCCTCTCCACACTTTATGCAACTTCTTATGGGCTATAAAAAAATATATTTTTAATCACACTGTATAAATACAATTCAACTGCAGCATATATTTCAACTATCCTATATATGATTTGCTTATGTCCACATCATATAACAGTTTTTTAATCACCTTATATAATTGTAATTTGACATTTTTTCCAACATTTTTATACCACCAAACGTCCAGTCCACCCTATATTCCAACCATCCTGTATACACGGCTGCCTACGGACCACTATCATTGTAGTCCATCCTATATTTCAATCTTCATATAAATGCAACTCATTCTATCACTTTACTTTGTGATCTTGTTTGCTATAACTAAACACCCTGTCTATAAACGTACCAAGTAGCAGTTTAAAGTTTGTCATGTGTTATCACTGAATTTTCTGTTAGGCCGGGCAACCAATAGCATTGTCTTCGCAAAATGGAAAAATTTGCATTTAAATAGGTATTTGCCTGGTATACAAACAAAACGAGCTTGGTACTCATTGATTTAAGGAGCCGAAAATACTATGCTTTACTACCTATATGCTTGAGATGTACATAGAAAATTTTCAAATTCGCAATTCAAACTTCCAGTGCCTAAAATTACCGCACTATTACGTTGGAATTAAAAATATTTATGAGGAAATGTCCGTTATGTCATTTCAATGAAATTTTTGATAAGAATTTTGGAAATTTCGGCGATTTTCTGCAAAACTGCAAGTTGCACGTCGCAGAAAAGTATATGAGATCTCCTACGGATCTTCCTTAATAGATTAAACGTTAAAAAACTATACACATCCATAAGGAGTTATCGAAAAATCTACTAAAATATTAGGGATATTGGTCGATTTCCATGCACGCATGTGTTCATTCACAAATTTTATCACTTTACCAACAGAATTCTTTTCCAAAATTTGAAGTTTCACCAATCCGGATATATACTCTATTAAACAAGACCATATTCATTCAAAACGGTGCACCACAGGAGAAGAAATCAGGTAACATACATACAAAAAAAAAGCGAAAAAAATATGCGACGAATTGATAACCTCCTCCTTTTTGGAAGTCGGTTAAAAACAGACAATACCTAACAATAGTAATCACAATGGAGATAAGAATTTTAAAAACATATTTGATTATGTTGAATTACTTATTTACTGATAGACAGATCAAATAAAACTATTAATACAAGTATATATCGCGCAAACCTGTACGAACACTGATAGATATTTCAGTTTCAGTATGAACCTAAAACCATAAATTAAGTCAACTTCTACTCGACTGTTGAGAGCCAGAAAGGTTGAAAGTTGGCAAGGGTGGGATTCGTACTTCAAAGGTGATTCCAGTGTTCCTGTTTAGTCATTCGTGAGTTACCCAGAGCGTAGATAGCCAATATGTCACTTCTTTTAGGATCTACAAACTGCAAAATACGTAGCGTTGTCAATCCATAGAACTGATTTGATATTAAGTTATCTGGCTGGTTCAAGCAGAACTTCTCATTTCCATACAACAAACTTTGTTCCAATTTGCCAAAGCACTACAAAAAATTGGTCACCACGCATCGAATTTTGATGCTTGTAGATCAACCTTTTCAACATACAGAACAGAAAGCTGTTTCTTATATAAAAACATATCTCCATCCACGGAAATATTTTACAACTATCCACCAAAGATATACAAATAACACTATAATTAAGATACAGTCAAGGTCGACGCACCTAAACACTAACAACCAGCACATCTTAATACCAACCAAATATCAATACCAAACTAAATTATGAGAGCAATACCAAATATTTCGAGATTATCCGAAAACTTTTAAGAAACAAATATGAAGGTAACACAAAATCGTTAAATGCAGCCCTAAGTTCAACGAATTGCGTGTACAGTGTACATTGTGTTTGTGGTCGAAGCCATATGAACAAACTTCGGCAGCCACATAAGTACCAGCGCAGCTAGCCATAGAGTAGAAAGGGTGAAACAACCAAATTTTAAAACGGGGGTACGTGAAGAAGCGAACGCCAACCTTAGAACTTTTGAAATATGTATTGCTAGACTAGTATAATGGCGGAATACTGAAAATCAAGTGACCTATTTGTACACAGGAACACTGGTTGATCATATTGTAGAGAAGGACAACCAGTGTTCTGTTGCCTGTTACAGAAGTGAGACGAGAAAATCCCTTTGAACATGCAGAATCTTCTTAACAAGTATTTTGAATTTACATAATAACATTCTAATATTTTCTTATATTCAATCTCAGTCTGAGTTTTACTGAAAATCCCTCAAAAAGAGGATTCAACATGTTTGAACTTCATTTAATATTTCTCTTTAAGAAAGCTCCAAACCGAATCGAATTTAGAAATAAACAAAAACCAACTGAATCGATGGAAGGTATATCGGGCACACGTTTTTCACATCTAACAAAATACTCACTCCGAATACATTTTGGAGTGCGCGACAGAATTACAAGCACAGTAAACAGTTTGGCATAGTACATTTTTTAAGAAAGCGACTCGCTTTTATAAAAGATTCATTTTCCACGAATATCTATTTCAAAGAAACCCCACACAATCCGCATTTACCTTTTATTAACAACCGAATGTCCTTCTCTTCTGTATTTTTCATCAATACCAGAAAAACGATTGTGAACAGTCGAAGTATGGAGGAAGCTTTTCTTCCAAAGATCCAACATCTCATTGTTAGGATAACAATATGTATATCGCATTGTTATAAACAGACGAGGAGCTTTTCATTTGTGTTTTTGCTATTCGAATTCGACGTTCACATCTTAATTCGCGCCGTCGACTGAAATGAAATGCATTTTAAGGTTTTATTACGTTTTAGATCGTAATGGCTCAAAAAAATATATTCTATGCCGCGGTGAAGTCTGTTTTGTTTGAAATGGTTTTGTTTAGCAGAAACAAACTAGTTTCGTATAGAAAGTCAACAAACTGGATTGTAGTTTTTTAATATTTGCTAATACTTTCGCGAGGCTAATGAATGTCTGCATTAATATACAGGGTGTCTGACAAGATGTAGGAAATATCTCGGCATCAGATTTTCCACACAGGCCCTTCCTACTGCGATATGCGTCCCTTTAGTTGAAGTTCGTTCAGAACGCTTTTCATGATTTAATAATGAACTTACCACTTGAAACATGTACTCCTTATTTTAGTGTTGGCGCGGGGAAGCAGTTGAATAACGTCTATCCAAACAATTGGATAGGAAGTGGAGGACCTATTGCCTGGCCTCGTCGATCTCCCGACTTAACCCCGTTGAAGTTTTACCTTTGGAATACCTGAAAACTTGTGATACCTGAAAACTGGTATTCCATTCCGATGTACTTTAAAAGTTATTCAAGAATAACCGATTTGGAGCGGCGTCATTTATTTTGGGTTGGTTGATATTAACATTGACCTTCGCTCTATATACAAGGTGAGTTTTTTTTGATGATCAGTATCGGGATCTCGGAAACTAGCGGAGATAGAGCAATGGTTAAATTGGGAAAGATTTGCAGTTTTACTGGCCCAATTTAATGACACTTTCGGATTTTGGTAAAAAGTCATGGCTTACTAGATATTTTGAAAAAACGAAATTCTGTCGATTTAGTCAAATCCCTCTAGCACCTTTGTTTTTGATTTTATAAAAAATGTGTAAATATCAAAATTGAAGGGAATTGTATCCCGAATATGATTGTCATGTCCTCGTTTGCGTGAGAGCTCTCGTTTTAGAGATATGACACAAATTTATGTTATTTGAATGGAAACCATAGTTGGCTATGACCTCAAAAATCGGACATTAGAGCTTTTCAACGATATAATATTCGATATAGTTATTCATAAAAAAACGGAGTTATGGATGCTTTTCTCTTTTATTTTCACTTTTAGCGTAGGTAGCCATGAAAAAAGATTGTTTTCATTTTGAGATTTCCTCATTTGAAAGTAATTCCATTAGTAGTGCTGAACTGACCGTCGATATTGACAAGTTTTCGTGATAAAAGGGAATATTCTAACAAAGAAAAACTGAATATGGTGGAATATTATATCATATGCCATAAAAATTTAGTTCGTGCAGCTAAGGGATACTTTCATAGATATTTTAATCGTCGTCAATCTGCTATATGTACATTTAAGAGGCTTTACGATAGTTTACGCAGATATAGATCTTTTACTAAACCACCAAAGGAACGTAATCAAATTAACGAAGCAGCACAAATAAATGTTTGGCAATGGTAAATCAAAATCCATCTACATCAACTCGTGAGATTGCGGCAAAAGCTGGCACATCTCAACGAACTGTAGTTAAGGTACTGAAAGCGCACAAGTCCCACCCGTACAAACTTTCAGTTTCTCAAACTTTGCATCCTGGTGACGAACATCGACGTATTTTGTTTTGTACATGGTTTAGAGACATGTGCCTTCACAATCCACAGTTTCCATTAAAGGTGTTATGGTCAGATGAAACTAGATTTATGTTCAATAGACACAATGAGCATATCTGGGCTAAAGAAAACCCTTTCCATGTAGAACAAAGACGACCCCAGATAAAATTTGGTTTTAATGTGTGGTGTGGTATCATAGGGTCTACTATTCTGGGGTCTTTTATCTATGACGAATCACGTACTGGGGAGCGCTACGTGCATTTATTGCAATACACTTTGCAAGACATGTGGCTTAATTTGAATTTAAGAACTCGTTTAGAAATTGAGTGGTTCCGACATGATGGAGCACCTGCTCATAGCTCGTTATTAGTAAGACAACACTTAGATTATATGTATCCAAACTCTTGGATAGGAAGAAATGGCCCACGCGAATGGCCACCCCGGTCTCCCGATTTGGCAGTTATAGACTTCTATTTATGGGGTGCGCTAAAAAACAAGAGACAGTTGATGATCTAAGGGAGGCGGTATTACAAGCATTTGAAGAAATTGATAGGCGGTCTGTGAGGAAAGCTATAATGTCAATCTTAAAAACATGCAATTTTTGTCTAAATAACAATGGTGAACTTTTCGAACATAAATTGTAACCATTATTATGTACTTTCATTTCTTAAGTACCTACTTATTTAGTTTTTTCATTATATTTGATATACCTAATAAAAAAATCGTTCAATGTTTTTTGGAATAGTTATTAATAAATCAATCTATTTCAGGGTTAACTACGTTAAAAGTGAAAATAAGAGAGAAAAGCATCCATAACTCCGTTATTTCTATGAATAACTATATCAAGTATTATATCGTTGAAAAGCTCTAAAAATGTCCGATTTTTTTAGGCCATAGCCAACTATGGTTTCCATTCAAAAAAAGATAAGTTTGTGTCATATTTCGAAAACGAGAGCTGTCACGCAAACGAGAACATAAGAATCATATCCGGGATACAATTCCCTTCAATTTTGATATTTACACTTTTTTTATAAAATCAAAAACAAAGGAGCTAGAGGGATTTGACTAAATCGACAGAATTTCGTTGTTTCAAAATATCTAGTAAGCCATGACTTTTTACAAAAATCCGAAAGTATCATTAAATTGGGCCAGTAAAACTGCAAATCTTTCCCAATTTAACCATTGCTCTGTCTTCGCTAGTTTCCGAGATCCCCATGCTGATCATCAAAAAAACTCACCCTCTATATATGTTTTTTCTTCAACATATTTGAGTACTTATGGATCTAATGAATGTCCGTTATTCCACATTCGCGAATGCGAATACAATTTTAAATATGGTTCCAAAAGTAGGCAATTAAAAAGGCTCATTCTGATCTGTTGAATACGAAATAATGTAATTTGGTTAATTTTAGGTTCATCAAATATTATATCCTAAATTGTAATTTATAATTATACAAAGCAGTTCTTCTATTGTTAATACATATACTGGAAAAGGTGTGGAACCTTTGGTGTGCCATAGATGCATAAACACAGAGTTTTGTATCCTTACAGCAAACACCGATTCTGCAGTAAACAAAAAAATATATAACAGAGAATAGGTGTAGTTCCTTGACAAAGATATTAGTCGAAATTCGTAGTACAGTTTTAAAAAAACTTGTATTGTGGAAATTGCAAGTGTAGTATCAGTTAATTAGTATAATGAATTTCCAACAAGTATCGACCGAATCAATTCAGTTTTTCTGCGAGTTCCATTATAACGTCAAATGTATTCTTCTCTAAGGAAACATAGGTATTTGTCTATTTAATTTTTAAGATAAGTATTTTTATTAATCTATGTTTGTAAAAAACCTTTAAATCTGGTGAGATTAATATTTTTTAATACTGTCAAGGATTCATTAATGGATTTCAAATTATTCGGATTATTTTCGTACGGTTTAATTATGTTAAGTGAAGAAGTTTGATGTGTTTTGTTGTTATTAGTTTGAATGTGTGGGTGATAAGCGTCCCAAAAAAACTTAAGTTCCATTTACCAAAAACACATAAAAACGACCACGCTTTACGATGAACTTTTTGCAGTATTTCTTTAAAGAAGATTAGCCGAAAGATAAATCTTTATCATGCTGACGTGTCACATGGATCCCTGGACAATGTTATTCACTGAAAGCTCTTCAAGGAGATGAAATTTCCAACAATGCGTTATTGATCCACAAAGTACGTACACTAACTCTTATTTGATGCTTCCCCAAATGAGATGGGATTCCAGTTAATGATATTTTGTTGTCCCAGCCAGAATGTCGGGATAATACTATTAAGACCATGTTCAGCCCAGAAATTACAAATATACGAGAGGTTGAGAAAGGTTGAACCTTAGTTTCCGTGATAAGTTTTGATGTGCATTCATTTAGGGGCAATGTGGCCAAACTAATAGTGAATTTAAATTAAGTGTATTTCTCAAGCTCGGAATTTCAGTCAGGATGGAACTCGAGATACACAAGAAGTTATGCAAAGTATTTATGAATCTGTCAATAAAAATTGCAAGGAACGATAGTCAATACTAATAAGAAACCAGAAGTCATTCATAATTAATATTAACATAGATTAAAAAGTCGCTTCCCCGCATCGAATTTAATGAGGTTTTTTATTAATAAATAGAGTGATTCAAGAAGAAGATTTATAAGTATAGTTTAATATTGTTTTGTGTCCATTAGCTTAAATATGACGATAAGTGTCCAATCAATGCGTCGCTGCTGTACCCACTCGGCGACAATTCCATGACAGAACATCGTTTTTAGTATCGACAGCAAAACGGCATGTGCCGTGGTAATACGTTTTACTTTTATTTAGTATCATACTGATTGGTTTACTTCATATGAAGCGTGCGCGTCCCAGCTGGTATAGTTATAACTATATAATGGGAACTTAAGTAGTTTTTTGGTAAGCGTATTACCCATACATACATAAATATAATAACAAAACATACCAAACTTTTTTATTTCAATTAAAAATCGAAATACACTGGAGTTGGAAGTTCATATGAACCAACCCCAAACATAAAACAAAATAAACATGGATTCCCGATTTATCCATTTATTCTTACTCATACAAAGCCGTTTAATGCAGCTCAGGAATTATGTGCACAGTGTACTTTGTGTTCGTGTACACATATAGTGAGACTTCGAGCGCTCTAGAAGTAGAGAAGGATGAAGACACGACCATCAGGAAACTTGCAGAAGAGTAATTGAAGGAATAAAGCTCTGTGGTGATTCATGATGGTGATATGCAATCTTTAGAGAGAAATAGCTGGGCAGAGGTTAGGAGTTCATTTCAGTTAACAAGAAGGAACACAGTCTAACTCAACTTCAATAAACCGTTTATAACTAATCAACGTATCCATTAGACACCAGAGGTTAGGTAAAGGAAAGTATTACGCCGTTGTTCTTTCATAATATATAGGGTGGAACCAGTATCAAAATTGGAAGTAAACATCTTCGAAACACATCAATTTAACAGCAAGCAGTAACCTTAATCGTTGAAAGACCAGAAACGTGAGCAAACGGATACGATATCATTTTGAACGGACTTGTAGAGAATAGAATTTCATCAACGATTTCGAGAGTGAACAGTGATCAGTGGTTTTGAACATTTATCAAAAGTCCGCATTCTATCATTTCATTTATAGAGTTTTTCACATGTTTGTTTTTTTTATATATATTTCCATTTAAAATTATTATTTTAGACACATTTGAGGATTTTGACATTTTAGGTGTTGCTGACATTTTTTTTTAGTAGGAAGCAATGGATATATAGCGTAGGTCTTTTGGTAGCAGAAAATTATTAATACAACTAGTACCTAATAGATAACAAAAATAATCTCTGGCAAGAGAATTATTTAAACAAGTTATCGTAATATTATAATGACAAGACACAATAGAAATTTTTAATAAATAGAAATTTAGATAAGATCAATCAAATATTATACAGACTAATCGAAAATCTTCATTTTGAAGTTGATTAACTGACATTTATTTTGATTAATTCATTTTATTTACAAATTAGTTCCCAACAGACACGTTAATACCAGCAATTCCACCAAAGCTTACTGGTGCGTTCCCGCAATTTGTTTAGTGTATTGTTCAAATTTGATTGAATTACTTCATTGATTTTTAAACTTCTGCACCTTTTCCAAAAACTTCCGTCGCGCTAATGCTAATTTTAAGTGTTTTTTGCGTGTAAAATATACAGAGTATTCGTGATTCGTGTATTGACTATCAAGCTATATGGACGCTTTTTTGTTTCCGTCGCAACATGGCCGCGTTTTGTTGTTATTGTGTGTATAAGAAAATCATTAAGAAAGTATTTCCCGATTTTCTAAAAAACGGTACAAGCTATGTTACTGAAAAAAACATAGGACCACTACGGGATATCCCCGAACTTATCCAATTCTTTTTAATTTATCCCATGTTGCGAATAGAAAAATTTCCATATTTTTAATACCAGCGACTCCACCAAAGTTTACTGTATGAGAAATTCGGCAAAAAAGTTTTCTAAGAATTATTGAAAAGAATATAGGACCACCTCGCGATCCCCTGAACAAACATAAAACAGATAAAGACGAACTGAGAACCTCCTTCTTTTGAAGTCGGTTAAAAATGTATACACGATATCTCATAAATGTTAGCAAAATATAATAACAATGTACAGAAAAAAATATATATACTGGCCGTCTCATCAATGTTGGAAAATATATTGGATGTCCCATAAACAAAAAACATGTCTTAGCTTAGAGACGCTGACACGAACCATCAGGACGGAGAAAATAATGGCGAGAGGTAAACGAAATGGTGTTGTAAAACCACGGATTTTCATTGTCGTTCAGTACATATAGCTTCCCCATTTGCAGGCCCGATAACTATTCGAATAACTCCGGTATAGAGCTTGAACCGTTTAATTTACTGAACTTTAAGAGAGAGTAAGGTGCACAAAATTCATTGTTGTGCACTTGTTTAATGCCATAAAATGAGCGAACTTAATTAAATATTTTATTTTCCGATCCAAAGTAAAGTGTTTCACGAGCTGCATCTGCTCTTAAAAATGTGCAGAAACTATTGAGTAGAACTTTTCAATTTTGTTAAGTTGTTCCACGCTCTGGTGTATTCTGTAATAACATTTGTGCAGTTACCACTAATGGAATTTCACTTACCTCCCAAGCGAAGTTCCGCACTGCCTTGGGCGCTTTCCCGTTCATTTCTCACGATACACTGATACATCCCCCTATCGTGCCGAGTTACATTGCCGATATGAAGGACCAAAGGGCTCAGAAACTTAACTTTTCCATTTCTATCGGCTTGAAGGACCTGACCATTTCGAAACCACTTAATTTGTTCCATTGGCGATCCCGAGATGGTGCAATTGAATGTTGCGCTCTCGCCGGAGTTTATTACCTGAAATAAATAAGTTTCTAGTTTTTTTTACAGATGAGAGTTTTGAGCTGTATATTAAACGATATTAATTCGGTGATCAGCTTATTTTTTTTCTATGAAATTAAAACCTTAATGGTTTTCTAGCACTTCTTTGCAGTTATTTGTTTGTAAGATAAATTAATGAAATGTCAGGGACCCCTTTTTCGGAGAGAGTAAGACATAAACGAATACGAAGGCTGCCTTTTATATTTCGGGATTAGAGAACAAAAACAAATCATCAATATCATCGAAAATCGCTTTATTGTTTTTCAAAATATTCCCCATGAAGATCTATACACTTTTGCATGCGTCTTTTCCACTCTGATTGAGGTATCTCCAAAACATGCATTCTAAACGCAGCAACCGCTTCTTCAGGTGTCGAAAAACGCTGACCTCTCAGTTTGATTTTTACGTGCGGGGGTAAAAAGAAGTCATTTGGTGACAAGTCAGGACTATACGGCGGATGACTCATCAAATCGATGTTTTGAGTGGTCAAAAATGCAGTTGTTTGAGCCGATGTGTGAGAGCTCGCATTGTCGTGGTGAAGAGTGATCTGTTTTCGGCGGTTGGTTTTCCTCATTTCTTGGAAGACAACTGGCAAACAAATGGTTCTGTACCACTCAGAATTGACTGTTCTGCGTTGTTCTAGTGGTATGGATGCGACATGTCCAGTTTTTCGAAAAAACAGGCGATCATTTGTATGGAAGTGCTTGGTGCGCGAACAACTTTTGTTGGATTCGGCTCATCTTGAAACACCCATACAGTCGACTGCTGTTTACTTTCGGGCTCATACGCGTAAATCCACGATTTATCACCTGTCACTATGTCATAAACGTGTTTTGAAGCACCGCGATTGTATTTTTTGAGCTTTTCTTTCGACAAATCGACACGAGCCTTTTTTTGAACGATTGACAAATTGTGTGGGATCCAACGCGAACGAATTTTTTTGACATTTCAAATATTTGTGCTTATTGAATGTATGCTGGTCCCACTAATGTGTAAGGTTGACTCAATCTCACGATAGGTCACATGACGATCTTGCAATATCAGTTCGCGCACAGCATCAATGGTTTCCGGAACAACAACTGTTTTTGGACGACCTTCACGAAATTTGTCTTGGAGTGAACTACGACCTCGATTGAATTCACCATACTATCGATAAACAGTGTTCCTTGATGGAGTTTCATCGCCAAAAGTTAAATTAGGTTCATCCATGCACTCTCGCTGACATAATCCACGTCGAAAGTTGTAAAAAATAATCGCACGAAAATGTTCACGATTTAATTCCATTTTTTGGCCGAGATGAATCCTTTAAGATACTGTAAACAACACATAGATCTCGTATATCAAAACGTTCTGAGTACGTATAACCTCAAAAATGTCAAACTTTGCGGCAGAGCAGTCAGTTCTCAGATTGCAACACTAGGGTTGTCCAATCCCGAAATATAAAAGGCAGCCCTCGTATACCGTCTTGAAGAATGAGGGTTGACGCAAGAGGTTCTGACGGCTGCCGTGACTTTCCCAGAGCTGATAATATTGCTGGTTTCAATTCATAATACTCCCAAAACCTTCACTTTATTTAGTTTCCATAAACTGTATATTCATAATTCGAGGACAAACATTTACGTCCTTAGAACTAATCTGAAGTACAACAGATAGCAGTAGTCATATAGCTAACACAAAGATACCAGAAACTTCTCGTTGCGACGAATGACTTCTCCCTTTTCTACTCGGCCTATGAGTATCGTCAGTTCTAGAATGAAACAATGGCGGAGAGATAATTTTTAGCTCAGCTCCCCTTTAAGTCTGATCGTCCCGAACTGATATACTCCACTAGATCTGAAGCGAGCTTATTTATAGAGGTAACGTGTTGTTAAGATGCGACTCTAAGATTGAAGGGTCTGAGGTTGATGGCTTTGTAAACAAAATTTCTGTAGCTGAATCCAATTTTATCAAACTTGAATGAAATTTAATAAACATATTATTATTCTTCTTTTGCTCATATGAACCAGACTCATTTGCGAGACCATCTGAATTATTATTCACATCAGTTGTTATTAATACAAGTGCCATTGCTTTCAATTCTTGCATTTTCACCAGGAGTGATTAAGTGAGAACATCTTTAACCCCCAGAACTATACCTGATTTATTGATATAGTTGTATTTCACTGTAGTTATTAGTCACAGTACCGGATTTTGCAGATGCAGATGCTGAATCAGTAAACCCGGTGATTCTTTGATTCCTGATTTTTTTTAAATTTAGATACCAGCATCGATACTGGTCATCATCGAATGTCTAAGCCCAAAACCCCGTCGCATTCTTTTGTTCTTTGTAGTGGCCACAAGCTTCAGCTCACTCCTTATTCTAACTGCTTCTAACAATTCCCCTTGGACGGTGAAACCTTGAACTGGGTCTCAGGTAGCCTCAAAACTCTGGACAGGAGCACCAGTCGAATATGAACGATGGCACCCACCCAGGACTACACTGCAGCTGCCCTTTTAGAATCCACATATTCTTACTGGCCTGTGAGCTCATTTATAATTAGCGACTGTCTCCAGATGGCGTGAGTTGCGGCCGCCCAACTTTGCACTTCGTCGTGTAACTGTGGTGCCTACAGATAAAGCATGTGGTTGGATTGGGTCGTCCTTCCTTGTTTAGTTGTCATTCTACTCTGGGAAATCTGTTTTCATTACCCTGAATCGTCTTCTTTACTAGATTTTCCATCTTGGAGCAGAACTCACGAAACATGTCCTTTCACTGGTTGGTTGCCTCTAGTTTCCATTCTCTATCGAGAATGTCCGCACCTCTTATCTCGACATTTTCAGCACTGCTTCTATCTCTGATGCAAGAAGGAGGTCTTCGTTAACCTTCAGTGAAACCAACTGTAGGTTACCAACCAATAACTAATTGATAGAAGAGGAAACATAACAATTAAAGCTCAAAAATTGATTCACAAGATCTAGAGAAGAAGTTGAGATACAAATAATTAGCTACGTTGCCTCTAAAAGAGTAAGAAAATGCAATACTAAAGAACAGATAGAATTAATGAAGTACTATCTCAGTAAATACGAAAAATTATTTGTCGCATATATAATAAAAACAAAAAAAATACATTTTTTGAGTTGCTATAGAAGTTCTATTCAAATGACGCCAGAAGTTAGTTTTTTATGCAGTCAAATATCCAACAAACACTTTTTTGTTGGTCGAGTTCTGGTAAACACGCTCAATGGCGCTTATAAAGCATATATGCATCAAAGAAAAAACACGTAAAAAACGCGTAATTCATTAATCTAACAAGAACTGAAACAATTGCCACACAAAGTTCATTTGTTCGCTAATTTATGTAGCGTAATCTCTGAACAAACTCAATAAATCACAGAAGGTACAAATACAAATAGGCGCGAGTTAGGGTACTTAGCGAAGTTAATCAAACAAATAATGAATTGTTTTTAATTGCTGCCTATTCGTTCAGTTTGACTATACAGGGGGCAATGAATTTATTTTCAGGTGGATAATATTACTACGATTAGGACTTGTATTTTTTAAGTATATTAATAAGCCTCTGTTCTTTTCGAATCAACAGAATTCCAGATTCAGTTACTTTGTCGATAGTGAACTAAACTAAAAATTAGTTTTATTTCCGAAAACTTTACGTTACTCAAGTTTTTGTAACCTCTTTCGGAATGAATTTATAAGAGCATTTCTGTGTCAAAGTCTGTGTAATCAGAAGAGTGAGTAGACGTATACAAGAGTAAGGCTATGGCAGCTGACGGTTCACTCGTATAGGTCGTGAGTGTGTTCTCGATGTGTATGAAATATGTCGTCCTGCCAATGCGACTCTCCATATGGATGGGAATGGGTGAGAGTAGTTGGACGTTATATCATTTATTCAAGTTTTCGTTTCTCAATCACGAGCCTCATATTATACAGAGTAACAACATCAATACCAGCTTGTCAAAACGTCAAGAAGCTACATATTTTTCAGACAAAACAACACACAAAAGAAATCTGAATACTTTTACAAACAATTTTTACAAGTGAGAACATTAGAAGTACCATGAATACATCTTTCATTTTTACTAATTTGAAGGGGCTATTGATTGTAATAAAAATTTTGAAGTCTTACCTGTAGCTGTGGAAGAATATGTACGGCCATTGTAGCTGTTACATTTAAGTGTATGTCCAAACGTTGCTCTCCAAAATTGTTAGACACCTTGCAAGTCCACCTACCGGAATCCTCTGGCTTGAGTCTTCTGATGTGCAATATATCTTGCGACGGTTCAAATCTCGAAGAGGATCGCACTGGCTGAAGATGGCCGTTGATTTCTCGGAACCAACTGAAATTTTATTTTGATTGAGACATCGTTGCATTTAAATTTTGCAAATAAGATAAGATATCTTACTTGAAGTTGGGTGGAGGCTGGCCTTGGGCAGAGCACGTTAAGTGAATATCGGCTTCAACTATCGCTGATACTTGCGTTTGAGCAAAAGCTGCAAGTTTTGGAGGGGTGTTCCTAGCAGCCTCTGTAACAATAAGTATTTATGTGATAACGACGAAGAACTTTAAAGTTTTTTAGGTTATGGGGTATGATGAGTATACGGGTTGAACCAAATTGAGGTCCCAGCTTTTAAAAATATTTTCACAACAGCAGTTGCCAGTTTTACCAGAATGGATAAAACTTAAAATTCAAATAGTAGAGGAAGATACTTAGGATTGTAGACCGAATTTTAGAATAACTGTTTTAAAATACTATTAAAGTAAGTCATAAATGGGTAGTAAAACAAAAATTGCTGACTAGTACGTGATGATTGATCACAGAAGTGTTTATATATGTTTCCCACAAATAATCATCAAAAAATTCTTAACACTATATTTACCTGTGATTGTTAAAATTGCTGATTCACTTCGTTTACGTTCCTGCGTCAGAGAATGCAAAGTCAAGCATGAGTATCTAGGTACACCATCCTCAGGTCTGGCAGATCTGATATGTAGATCCCCCGCACCGAATGTCATTACGATTCTACCTCCTGTGAACAAGATAAAAGCCCTGCAATAGTACAATATGCTATTGTTGTTTTAAGAAAAAATGATTTTACTAGCATTTAACGAATAATTAGTGTATTGAACCTAATAGATGTCGGTGACATCTACCGTCTAGTGAGTAATTTAAGTATATGAAGGCATACTATGCCATAACATATGCCATACTCTTGACAGATGGTTCGAGTGTTTTATATAAAAACACATAAGTAAATATATATACAGATATCTATCCACATATTTAGAACTATATCATTCAACGTATGACAGCCCTTTTGATCCAGGAGTTCTCGTCAGATACGCTTCCTTGAATGACAAGTTCTAAAGTGAAATACTTGGATGTAATACGTCGATGATATTATTGCGTGTTTTACGGGTACACATCGACAATTACAGTTACTACACAACTACTTAAACGAAATACACCCCAACATAAAATTCACATTTGAAACAGAAACAGATAACACACTAATTTTCCTAGACCTAACAATTAAAAGGCAAGACACCAAAAACACATTCTCCATATATCATAAACCATCACACTCTGACCTTACCATCCACAATAGTTCACACCACCCCATACAACATAAACTTGCTGCATATCACTGTATGTTACACAGACTCGTGACAATACCACTTAACAAAACCGACTTTGATACAGAACTTGAAAGAATCAAACTCATGGCAGTCAACAATGGTTACACCACTCAACTTATTGACAACTTATTAAACAGAAAATTAAAGAAAATTGCTATTAAAGAAGTCTATCCCACTGACCCCAATCCCATATCTAAATTATACCGTACTCTCACATTCAATGGAACCCCCTCACAAAAAATCTCCCAATTTCTACAGAACAGGAACATATATACTGCCTTCACAACAAACAACAATTTATCTAAACATATAAGAAACAACAAAGACAAGACTGACAAAAATTCTAACTGGGGTGTCTATAGGTTGAACTGTGGTAGTTGCCCCAATTTCTATATTGGTCACACTGGAAGATCTTTCAATTCAAGATGGCGTGAACACACTAGAGCTTTCGAAAATCACCAACAAAACAAATCCACTTTTGAGGACCACTTATTGAAAGAAAACCATGTATCTCAGAATGCACTTGAAATTTTACATTTAGAAAACAAAAGTAAAAAATTATATCTGCTTGAATCACTAGAAAAAACGACCAAACTGATACCAATTCATTTCCATTACTCAATCTTAAAATACATCTTTAAATAATATTTCATTTTTTATTATTAACATGTATTGTAAACAATTTCATAAATGTATAATTTAACTGACCTATATCCAGCCCACTTCTTCCGAAATTCCCCATAATTAAAACCTTTTAATCATTTTATTACCTTACCTGTTGTTCCTTTGTATGAAACATAAGTTTAGCATTCATTGTATTTACAATTTCTGATGAAGCCAGACTTGGCGAAACATATGTCAAATTTGTAGAAATAAAAAGTGAAAATTTAAACAAGTGTTTGTTGTTTTTAAGTAATCTTAAAAATGAATTTTCATCAGGTGAAGACTGAAACAATCATCAATTTGAATGATATAGTTCTAAATATGTGGATATATATCTGTATATATATTTAACGAATACTGCGATACGAGTTCAAGACCACAATCGAACATTGCAATGTTTAATAATAAAATTCATAAGAGTATATTTTTTAAAATTTTTTCCTTATGATTTCTTGATCCAGGTAGTTCCATCAATGCTTTAGTCTATTCCCACTGAGCAACAACGCAGGAAATACGATGTACACCACACAATAGGAGTTTGCGAATAGATTTAAAATACGAATTCGGAAATACGAATAATTCCAGAGTTTTGAATTATTCCTAGATTTTTCGAATACTTTCTTGATTTCTGGGTGCCCAAACTAAATTGGAATGTTTGGGCGAAAGACAACTAACTGATTGTGGGTTATAAAAAAATTGATATTTATTTATTGTATAAAATTGTATTTACTAAGATACAATGAATATTTGAAAATATCGGTTTGATCTATGCTTCCGTAGTAATCATTTTTTTAATTCTTATTTTCATTCTGAGTTTAGAGCTACATGTACATGTTCTTATATACTTCATGAACATTTTTGTAGAATAAAGCTTCTCCAATAATTTGCCATATGTTCTTTTTTTGGAAACTATATCACTGGATTCGCAAAGTTTATTAGTTAGTTACTTGACTGATTATTTGTGTTTATATAATTTATTTTAAGGGTTTTATATGCTTATGTCATATTCGAAATACTGAAATATTTACAAATAATTCAAGAATTAAAGTATTATTTGAAAATATACGGATAATTCGAAAATTTTAATTGTTCAATTGGTATTTTGAATGGAATAGTAATGTTAAATTCGATATGCATGATTTGTGATTCCAATTATTCCCGCATTAGGATATTTCAGTAAAACTCTCTTTATTTTTTAGAACAAATGAATCTGGAGAGAACGCAAATTCTTGTGTAAACGGAATGAATCCAGTTTAAAATATGTCTGCAATGATTAGCACATATTACCGTAATATGAATTAACATCATTTTGTTAATTCCCTTAATGAAGAGCGTTGTTGCGACAAGCACCGTATGTCGATGTGGTAGAATTTCTACCTCCCGAAATCTCAACTTCAAGAGAATAACCTCGTAGCTACTACTGCGCTCGAATAGTCTCTAATCCCCTTTTTCGGCAAACAGCAGAACTCAGCCGCAATCTTTGTAAACATGCTGCGAAACCCTTTCTAAGGAAGGATTAGTTGATAACCTAATTCGTGAGAGCACTATATCAAATGCCATCAATTATTTGATTACATCCTCACCCATGTTTGAGCCTGGTAAAAGGATAGACTCGTCTCTCGACCAAGATGTAACACTGACGTGCTCCTTCACGAAACTCGGGATCACACAACCGAGGACTGCAGTGTTTCCAACTGTGACGTGGCTGTGACGGACTTGGATGTCGTAATGCTGATTAACCACTGAAACAAATGAACTCTTGTTACGGCTATATAGGGTTAGTACGTAGTTCAGCTTAGACATATAACTAAAAATAATAGATTCATTTACTGGTTGTTGGCTGAATGATATTTGTGACATATTTATTTATTTATTTATTCAAGTAATCAACAGGGCAAGCCCCAATAATAGATTACAATTTTCACAAATTAACATATAGCAAGTCAAATAAAGAGAATAACCAATTATAACATTCCCATAACAATAAAAATATTTAACAAATGCACCTTAAAGCTACAACATTCTGTAAAATACAAAAATAAGTACTAAATATAAGCAACTAATATATAATCTTATAATCATAATAAAAAATAATCTAAAATATTTTAATAATTTTTCTGTAAAAACTACCTGACCCTCCCGCCCAGATATTCGTATCCCCTAACTCATTACAAAACATACACATTCTATTTAATGGAGGAAAGTTTCCCAAGTTAGTACGCCCCGTCGCAACAAAAAATAGTTTGTGATTTCTATTAAAATATTGTGGTACCAACCAAGAGATTCTACCAAGAAGTTCAGAGCAGTCTATCTCGTTTTTTAGTAGTTTGTATAAAAACAGAACTGATGCCATTTTCCGTCTACTTTCCAGCTTTTTAAATTTAAATTCATTAGTTAAAGTTGAATATGGTAAACTAAATATATATTCGCCATATTTTTTGTAATAGATAAACCTTAAAAACTTTTTTTGGACTTTTTCAATTTGATTTTTGTGAATTTCATAAATCGGAGACCAAATAATTGCAGCATATTCGACGATACTTCTTACATAAGCGTTAAAAAGTCTTATTAATGTACTTAGTCTTTTAAATTTACAGGAATTACGAATTATGAACCCTAGCATTTTATATGCTTTTTTGACGACATAATCTACATGCTTATTGAATGAAAGTCCGTTGTCAAAAATTACCCCTAAATCTTTAGCCTCAGTTTTCCTTTGCAGTACGATACCCCCCATAATATACTGATAATCTAGTACGCTCTTTTTCTTAGTAAACGAGACAGCAAAGCACTTACTCAAATTAAATGATAATTTATTTGTTTTAGACCACTCATATATTCTGTCTAAATCTTCCTGTAATAGTAAAGAATCAGAAATATGACTTATATTTTTATAGATTTTGAGATCATCAGCAAAAAGTTGACAACTTGAATGTGATATGGCTTTAGGTAGATCACTAATAAAACAAAGAAATAACAACGGGCCCAAATTCGAGCCTTGAGGGATTCCCGATGTTGAGAAATATATTTTAGATTTAACACCTCTAAATACCACGTATTGTTGCCTTGTCTCTAAGTAACTGTTGAACAGTTTTATCAAATTATCAGATAGACCCATCCCCTGTAGTTTTTGCAGTAGTACTAAGTGTTGAACTTTGTCGAAGGTTTTTGCAAAGTCAGTATATATGACATCCATTTGCCCAGCGTTTCCTACAACCTCAAATGCGCTTTGAGCAAATATAAGCAAATTAGTTACAGTTGATCGTTTTTTCATAAATCCGTGCTGTTCTTCAGGAATAATTGGGGATACATGAGAGTAGACTTTTTCATAGTATCATTTCAAATATCTTACATGCAGTAGACAACATAGCAACGGGTCTAGTTTTTTATGTCATTCATTTCACCGCTTTTAAAAATTGGGACAACTTTTGTTATCTTCCATGAAACTGGGAGCATACTCGTTTTAATTATACAGTTATATATTAATTTCAGTGGCTGCATTAATAAATCAACACAACCCTTAAATATGTAAGGCGGTATATTGTCCGGACCACATGATTTTTTAGGCTTAAGTTTTTTTGCAGCATGGCGGATATCATTGTCATTGATTTCTGTGACTGCTAAGATTTCGGTTATTAGGCATGTATTTGAATTATGCAAAACTATGCGGTTGGCATCCCGCTTTTGATAAATACTTTCAAAATAGTTAGCAAATGTCTCGGCGATAGTTTCATTACTACTAATTGTCCTGCCATCAAATACCATAGATTCGTTAGCCGTGTCAGAGTTACTCTTAGTTGACTTTACGTACCTAAAAAAGTTTCCTGAATCCTTATCAATGTCATTTTCTATTTTAGTAATGAATATATTATACGCTTCCCTAATATCCCTTTTAATTTTAGATCTAAGATATATAAATTGCTGTTTGTCATATTCTAACTTGTTTCTAGAGTAATTCATTCTATGTCGTTCTTTCTTTTTAATGTCAGCTATAATCATTCTATTATAATACGATGGGTAAAATCTCTTGCTTGGTACCGTTAACGGGACACAAACATTAAAAATATTGAAGATTATTCCATAAAAAATATCCACAATTTTGTTTATATCCTGCATGCTGCTCATCTCGGTCCAGTCTACTGCTTTCAAGAGATTGTACATTAATTGAAAGTCCGCCTTTTTAAAATTATATTGACGGTTAAATGTTCTGAATGTTTTTGGGTTACAAATTGGTAGAAGTTCAAGCTCACCATATAGTGCTGGATGATCGAGATGATCAGCTACAGGAGGAAAATCACATTTCTCAAGATTTATAACATGGTTTCTTGTCTAAGTATCTGCCTCTACTATTAGGAACATTATTATATTGACTAAGATTAATCAAATTAACGAATTGCAAATACCTAGATTCAACTGCAGTTAGATGGTTTAAGTTTAGCATAGATACATTTTTAATATTAAAGTCTCCTACTAATAACAGCTTAGCGTTTAAGCCAAGCATATGACTCTCAAAATGCTCAAAACACATATTGCATACATCATATGAAGTTTCCGCAGGTATATAAACTACGCATATATATAAGGTAGTATAAGATAAATTGACTTGACATTTACATTATATCATTACGAATTAACCATTATTTACAAAAATTCAAACTAATATCAAGTATGCAAATATAATTCCAAAAAAATGTCTACTCAACATGCACTTTTAATCCTCATATTTATCTAGTCAATCAAAAAAATCCTCACGTACTTTCCTAGACTTAACTAAAACCTTCGACACAATTAGCCATCTTCAACTTATTTCTTCGTTCTAGAAAATCTGTTCCGAAACTATTTATCCGAACAAATACAGCTGTTAATAATTTATAAAAAGTAATAATAAGGAAACATTAATTACTGTATGCTATAGATCTCCATCAGCAGATGTGTCTTTATTTCATAAAAAATGTATGAAATAGTGAATTTTTTATACAAACTCAACATTTTGTTTTGTGGTGACTTTAATTTTAATTATTGTAACTATAACAATGATTGTGTTGCTTTTGATAATTTACTTAGTGAATTCAATTTCAAGCCCAACATAAAGTGGCCAACTAGGATAAACCGTTTATCAGTCTCTACTTTAGTTCAAATTTTCAAAAATTTTGAAAATAATGACCTGAATTGTGTTTTAGATAATACGGTCTCCGATCATAGAACTATTTTTTTGAGCTTGATTTGGTGTCGTCAAATGATATATATGATTACACAGACGTGAATGGATTATTTTTTCCAAACATTCAGTTATTATTTTGAGATGAATTTTCCGTTGGAGAAGCGATACCTAACGAACAATAAGAAAAAATGGGTCAATGCTACGGTAAGAGAATCTAGGAGAAACCTTAAAAATGTGCATTATTTAACAAAACAATTTCCCGAAATTAAACCATACTACTCAAATCTTAAAATTAAACATAAGAAACTTGTTGAAACAATAAAAAAGGATACTATCAAAATAAAATTTTTAACTCTGAGAATTCACCAAAGGCAACTTGGCAAATGGTTTCAGAATTAACAAATAAATATAATTCACACAACAACATAGAGTTAGAAGAGAATATATTTGATCCATCCACTGTTGTTAATAGGCTTAATGATTACTTTTAAGTAGTGGAGGAGATAAATTGTGCCAGCAGAGTAACAGTTATTCACAGGAAACTCTTAAGCAAGTAGCATCTAATAAAGTAGGAAGATGTTACTATATCCCTTTACGGAAAATGAATTTATTGAAATTATTACTAATAAATTAAAAAACAAAAAATCATGTGGACCCGATGACATCCCAAACCTTTTAATTAAAAAAATGATTCATTACTGTGCTAAACTATTTGTATATTTGATAAATTTATCTTTTTGTGTTGATGAATTTCCTAGTTTTCTTAGGGTTGGTAAAGCAATTCCTGTGTTAAAGATGGGCGATCCTCAACACATGGAAAATTACAGACAGATAACTGTCCCATCAGCGTTTTCAAAATTATTTGAATATTGCTTCTTAGATAGGTTACTGTATCATATAAATAAACACATTATTTTAGCGCAGCCACAACATGGTTTCTGCAACGGAAAGTCCACTTCAACAGCAATTCAGTCTCTTTATACAAAAGTTGTGAAATTTGTAGAGGCGGGCGAGATCCTGTTGGAATATTTTGTGATCTCAGCAGGGCGTTCGACTGTGTGAATCATATATTGATAACCAAGTTGACGGCGTATGGTGTGGAGGGGCCCCCTCTTAATTGGTTGGCTTCTTATCTTAAAGACCGACATCAGTATGTATCCATTTTATATAAAAATAAAAGATAAAGTATCAATAGTTAATTCTGATCTGGTAAAAGTGAATTTAGAAATACCACAGGGCTTTATTTTGGGTCGTGCTCTCTTTATTTTATATATGAATGAGATTGATACCATCTATGATGGGGTTTCGTTTACATTTACGCTGATGACACTTCGATTATTCTATCGGATCATTCTCCTATGCAGTTAGATCATAAGTGCAATGAATTTGTATTTTCCTTGAGTCGGTGGTTCCTCAAGAATCAGTTAACATTAAATTTATAAAAAACAAAAGTTTTACAATTTCACAATTCTCAAAGATCTATAAATAATATTAACATAAAATTGAATGAATACGACTCTACAACTACTAATTGTGTAAAGTTTCTGGGACTTCACCTCGATGAATATCTGAATTTCAAAATTCATTGTAATAATATGGTGAACAAACTAAATTCTCTTTCATATATGTTAAAATCTGTTCTCTCAGCAGAACAACTTCTAATAATTTATCATTGTCAGGTCGAATCTAGGCTGAGATATGGTCTGTGTTTTTGGGGACTTTCCGCTGGCTCAAGTAACGTATTTATAGGACAAAAGAAAATTTTGAGATGCATTGCAGGCGTTGCCCAGGATTATAGTTGTAAACCTCTTTTTAAACAATTTAATTTGCTGACATTGCCATCTTTGTATCTGTATGAATTGATGTTGAATGTGTTTAAAAAGCGACACAATTTTATTACATATAAAATTTATCATGGCTTAAATACAAGACAGACCGAGCAAATGCATGTAGAATTTGCAAAATATAAGATAGGAGGTACATCGCCCAATAAATGGGCCCCAAAATTTGTAATAAACTGCCTCTTCACATTAAAGAAGCCAAAAATTTAAATGAGTTTAAAAGTAATTTAACTATTTTATTGACATGTGTCTATATAACGTTAGTGAATTTGTGGGTATGTAATATTTTTGTAATTTTGTCAGTATGTAATATCGTTCTACTCTGTAACAAGTCCTATACAATGCATGGTGTCTACAAGGATAATAAATTTATTTTATTTTGTTTTTATTTTATTTATATTTAAAAAAGAACCGACTGCAACTGCCTTAACATAAAAACTGTTTAGGAACCCTGTTTGATATCCTCCTCCTTCTTGGAAGTCGGTTAAAAATAAATTGTATTCAAAGTCAAGGGGCAATAACAATTTATGGCGTACCACAGGGCACGGTTCTTGGTTCTATTCTTGTAATCACTGCCTGAAATTTACTACTTCCAACGTCCACATGTAGTGCTTAATAATGAATAAACTAAAATTCTGTCTTCGTGACCATCATCAGCGAACAGGAAGGAAGATCTATCATTCAAAAGAAAAGACCTACGCAAATATCATATTATTACTTGATCAAGGGATGATCTCACTTTGTACGCTAGTTGAACAATAACTAGCAAGTAGGACAATACCTCAGGTGGTCCAATATTTTGTTCAATGTTCATGTACTGCAGTTCTTCATTTTTCTTCGTATCAAAACAAATATTCTTATTGTGTATTTTTCTGGAAATAGTGTCGCAATTTCGCTGCGAATTTAATATTAAATGAACAGTGGAACATATGAATTATTTTTTTTAATATGGGTACACTTTACTTATACGCATTTGCTTATTTATGTATTTATTTATTTATACGAAATTTCTGTATTAAAAAGGGCCTCCTCATTATCTACTATCCATGGATTTGATTGTGCTTAAGAAGATGTCGTTTCAAAATATTGTCATAGTAGTAATTGAACTCACTCCATTTCCTTTTGTGAAACCATAATTCGTAATATTAAATGTTTCGGGGAAGTATAATTTTTTGTAAGGATAAAATGTAGAATAAAAAAGGTGGTGCATTTAAATAATGACGGCCATTAGACACGAAAATGATGGAATTTACATAAGCGAAATTAATGAACAGGTTGGAATATCTTAACTGAATTATCGATTGGCAAGGAGACATGTTGAATTGAAATTGAAAATGGCCTCGTTAATGCTGATTGAATAACTTCACTTTAGATTTGCCAATGTGAATTCGCAATTTCTCATTGTATCAAGTTGACTACGAAGTTTGGTTCAAATACGTTTTCTTCATAAAACGTTTGTGAGGAGCGTGATTGGCATAATTTTTACTTTAACTTGCTTGCTGAAAAATATTTCCTTTTTAATTTTTATTTTCCATAACGGTCAGACAACTTTTGAAGTGACTTTAAAAATTCAAATTAAAATAGCTTTTTTTTTCATACCAGACCTTCAGTTTTTGCAGAAATAAGTTTCTTTTTGCTAATATTGAATAATAATAAAATAGTTTTTCAAAATTATTCATCATGCCTATTGCAACGTCATTTTGATTTTGGTTGTCAAAGAACAAATTTACAACACAAATAGAGTTGCAAACTTGATACTGTCTGGGAATTACAAAATCTTGAAAATAAATGCCAATTATTAGCTAATTACAATTTTTATGTTTTCAATCACACTAAAAATGAACTGTAGAAACTTTTGAAGAAAGGTCAAAATTTGTAAATTTTGCTTGCATGTAATAACACTATTTTCGCAACAGGATCAAAACATTGGTAGCAATTATTTTGACAAAATGTTTTGTAGCTATATCACAAGAAATGATATAAGTAATCAACAATTAAGATTTAAATGGTAAAGTTATTTACCCCAAAAAATCTTCGAAGACGATTATATTTACTTTTCTGCTTTTTTGATAACAAAAACTGTAATTAAAAAAATAATAAGACAGCATAGAAAGAGAGAAAAATTCAAAAGAACCCGGCCATGTCCTTATGATCAATGGCTTGCAGTCAAATTAGCTGAATCTATAATATGATATTGTTTGTCATGTTTAGATCAAAAGTTCCCAGAGGCACCAACTTCAAAATTCTTTCGTTGTAAAATATGAGTGGTCAAAATGTCCGACTAACAGTTGATAATATATATACGTTGTCTCAACACTGAAAAGAAACAAATATCGATGAAGATGTGTTGAAGTTTTGTAGAATAATAAAATGATTGTAGAAAAACCAATTACCTTGTTTTATATCACTAATTTATTAATTTATTTAATAAATAAACATAAAAAAACGTGACTACTTTCGACAATTCTATGTCATTATCTTCTAAACGTTGTTTGTGACATATTTTTGATTATTTTTATGTTTTTTTTGGGCAATAACACCACAATCGAAATAAAACGACGTATATTGATGGAAAAACAAACGTTTTAAAGTTTATTCTGACTTCGTTGTCAATGGCTTTATATTTATTGATTTAAATTGCAAAATGAAAATTTGATTTATGACATTTAAATTGACATTAGAAAATTTGTTGTTTTTAGATATACAGGTAGCACAAAAAATTCTAAAGATCATGTATTATAGTTAAACAGCTTTCAAATTAGAAGAATTTGAAAGAGTTGTCTTTGAATTTATAAGTGGCGTTCCTAGGTACGACTTTGTTATAAGATAGCGCATTCGCCAAAAATGCTATCAAAGTTCTATTGTTTCAGTGATCCCATTAACGTCATAAGGGAAAACCTAGGAAAAACCTTATGAACTATCCCGATACTGGGTTGTTCAAAATGAGGTTACCATTAATAATTTCATCTTTAATTGTCGGTAACCAGATACGATTAAATTCTACAGAAGTAGAAGCGATACAATCGTCTTCATTCAAAAGAATTTAGGCAGACTCTTTTATTTTCGTTTCGTGTTATATTGTGCTTTGTGAAGTATAGTTGAATTGTCAAATTGTATTTTATGGCCTAGGTCCCAAGCATGTTCACAAATTTTCGATTTTTCAAATTGTCGTTTCTTTATGTAATTATTGTGTTCATTTATTCGTACGTTTAATGGTCACGATGTTTCTCCAATATCAAATTTATTGCATTCGCAAGGAATTTTGTATATGCAGTTTTTTGAGTTCTGGGTTTTGTTGGTTGGTTTTGTTTTCGATATTAGAGATTTCAGTGTATTTCTTGTTTGGAATGTTGTTTTAACATTAAATCTGTTGCCCACTCTTTTCAATCTTTCTGACAGACCCTGTATATATGGTATAGTTGTAACAGTAATGTAGTTGTTCCTGAGAAGTAGTAGTGTTAATAAGAGAAATTCAGGGTTGATTCGGAAGGTTTGTTTTCTGTTCAAGTCTGTTTAACTCTTTGTTGATAAATTTTTTGGGCTAATTGTTTCCAGTGAGAAATTTTTATAACATTTTTTCTTTGTTGAAAAATAATCATCTTAGAATATGTTGTTTTCCACAAAGTGTTTATTGGGAAATAACACCACACTTTAAAGACAAATTGCTGTATATGTCTACAGACCCGTTGTCAATGGCTAAGAAACTTTAAACGGTACAATTTCAAGTGTAAATTTAAAAATTTGACAATGGATTTTTGACGTAACTTTATATATACCTACCCTGTAATGTAAAATCATAAAGTTCCTTTCAAATTAATTTTCTTCAGATACTTTATATAATAAAAATATTTCTTTGGTCGCACTGCACTATTTGCTTGTTTTTTTTAAATTTACATCTTGGAATTGTATCTTTTAATCCGTAGTTTCTTACCATTGACTTGATCTAGACCCGAAACGTTTGGATACACAGCAATTTCCTTTAAAGTGTGGTATTATTTCCCAATAAACTATTAGACATTGTAGCAAAAATCAATAAATTTTGACAATGAAGTCAGAATAGACTTTTTTGGTTTTCCATCAATATACCTCGTTTTAATTGTGGTGTTATTGCCCAAAATAATCAAGAATATGCCACAAACAACGTTTAGAAGACAAGTTTCAGTGTCTACTCTGACTTTCGTTGTCAATGGTTTTATATTTATTGACGTAAATTGCAAAATGAAAATTTTCATGTTGCAATTTAAAAGATTTGTTTTGCTTGGCACCAACTTCAAAAAATTATTTTTTTGTTGTAGCAAAAAAATATTTCATGCTTGTTTGTTAAGTTATTTTTTTAAGTCAGTTTTTGTTTTTTTTTATGTCTTTATTTTCGTTTACTGTACTCAAGGAACTGAAAACCACCCGTGGACACGTTGATTGGGTGTTCCATTTGAAACTTCCCACCGAATATGATTTATTAGTTTTCATTTCAAATTTCCTCCTCTGATAAAGAATATCGACTATTAAGTACAACCCATCTGTTAAGGATCGAAATGCCAGTGTTAATTTTTCGTGTGTGCGAAAGAAGCCAATCACGAACTTCAAAATTACTTTCGCGAAAAGTGCTGCCGTCTACTTGCGAGGCAGTTTCTTTATTTTCTTTGAGAACTAATCGGTTTGGCGAGCTCTTCAAATTTCGCCCTCTTAATAACATGACGCTTTGCGCCATGCCCGACTTCAGTTCACTCATTTATCATTCTTTTTGATAAAAGAAAAAGGGAAAGAGAAAATTGGGGTTGAATATGGTTCTAAACGCCATCATTACTAATAATAGAAAAGCATCATTTATCTATAATAAGATGATTTGAGTACCAACGAACTCCGCCATAAATTTAATATTATAAGAGATTTAATCATAAGGTAGTGGCTCCCAGAAACTTACACATTCCTCTCGTTTACTCTGACTTAATATTGTTTGACTTACTTTAAACACACTTGTTTGATATCTCATTATATAATACCATCTCATCTTTAGTAATTGTAGATTTGATGATACGTTAGTATATTTTAAACTCTAACTTATACCACCGCTACAGATGAGGAGTATCAAATCTGCGACAAGTATTTGTTTTATATTGTCGTACAAAGTGAAAAAAGTTAAAAAATAATAGACACGTATTCAAGCACAAGCAAGAAATACTGACAGTGCGACTTCAGTTTTCGCGCATTATCATATCCAAACACGACACTCTATCAACTTCGAGGACAGTATGATATCATATCTCACAATTCCCTTAGGGCGTCCACTATTCACTAAGCTATAGAAATAGAGAAATGATCCCTTTGTTTCATTTTTTGTCTCTTGATAATGGCTTCAAAACAGGAGTCGAAACGTCTAGTATTTAATAAATTCAGACGCGGTTCTCACTCGGAATCTAGTCTAGTTCATAATAATGACCGCGGACACCTTTCAGAAAGTATATATAAATATATATTAAACTTTAAAAATAACATAAATTAGTTAATGTTTAAGTACAATCTGGGAAACAACACCACAGGTCATGACATGTATATTTCTAAACATTTCGGAGTCTAGGTCAGACTCGGTTGTCAATGGCAAAGAAACTATAAAAAAGGCATAATTCTAAACTCTAAAATTAAAATGTTTGACAATATCTATTATTTGACTTATGATGTAATTAAGAGAATTTATTTTGATAATATACAGGGTAGCACAAAAACTTCTAATAATCAAGTCCCTTTCAACTTTGAAGAATTTGAAAGGGGTGATCTTCAGAGTTTCTAGAATTTGGTCACGTAAGAGACAATTACAAAACCAAACATCTTCAAGAAAATACACAATTAAATATTATGCTCGATTTACAATAAAATCCTCATAAATCCACTAGACAAATAGCCCCAGAACAGTCAATAAGTAAATCTTCTGTTCTAAAATGCTCGCATATAAATAAATGGGATTCATTTAGTTCAGGAACTTACTGAAGATGATTTGGACCGGAGATTACTATTTTGCGAAATAATGATGGATAGTTGCATCTATCCGTTGCCAACCCGCACTTTTCAAGTAAGATAGTTTTTTCCGCGAGGCAACATTTTGTTTAAATGGTTCAGTACAGAGGCAAAATTTTCGATATTGGGCATGAGAAAACCCACACTTGGAAGTGGGACGAAGCTCCAGGGCCCCTGGAATAAACTTTTGAAAATTCCAAATAAATCACATTTTTTCATTTGTACAAATCTATTTGGATGTGAAGAATATATTTTTCAGACCCAAGATGGGGTACTTCCTTATACTCTTAGCTTTGTTAGTAAAAAGAAATGAATCGGAAGTGGAACCAAGCTCTAGGGCCCCTGGAATTAATTTTTGAAAATTCTAAATAAATCACTTTTTTACAATTCTATTTGGGTGTGAAGACTATATTTTTCAGACCCAAGATGGGGTACTTTCTTATACTTTTAGCTTTGTTAGTAAGACGAAATGAATCGGAAGTGGGACCAAGCTCCAGGGCCCCTGGAATTAATTTTTGAAAATTATAAATAAATCATATTTTTTCATTTTACACAATATTTGGGTGTGAAGACAATTTTTCAACTATTTGGGTGTGAAGACTATATTTTTTTGAAAATTTTAAATAAATCAGGGTGTGAAGACTATATTTTTCCAAGATGGGGTACTTTCTTATACTTTTAGCTTTGTTAGTAAGACGAAATGAATCGGAAGTGGGACCAAGCTCCAGGGCCCCTGGAATTAATTTTTGAAAATTATAAATAAATCATATTTTTTCATTTTTACAAATCTATTTGGGTGTGAAGACTATATTTTTCAGACTCAAGATGGGGTACTTTCTTATACTCTTACTTTGTTAGTAAAACGAAATGAATCGGAAGTGGGACGCTCCAGGGCCCCTGGAATTAATTTTTGAAAATTTAAATAAATCACATTTTTTCATTTTTACAAATCTATTTGGGTGTGAAGACTATATTTTTCAGACCGATTGGAGTACTTTCTTATACTCTTAGCTTTGTTAGTAAGACGAAATGAATCGGAAGTGGGACCAAGCTCCAGGGCCCCTGGAATTAATTTTTGAAAATTATAAATAAATCATATTTTTTCATTTTTACAAATCTATTTGGGTGTGAAGACTATATTTTTCAGACCCAAGATGGGGTACTTTCTTATACCCTTAGCTTTGTTAGTAAGACGAAATGAATCGGAAGTGGGACCAAGCTCCAGGGCCCCTGGAATTAATTTTTGAAAATTATAAATAAATCATATTTTTTCATTTTTACAAAACTATTTGGGTGTGAAGACTATATTTTTCAGACTCAAGATGGGGTACTTTCTTATACTCTTACCTTTGTTAGTAAAACGAAATGAATCGGAAGTAGGACGAAGCTCCAGGGCCCCTGGAATTAATTTTTGAAAATTTTAAATAAATCACATTTTTTCATTTTTACAAATCTATTTGGGTGTGAAGACTATATTTTTCAGACCGAAGTTGGAGTACTTTCTTATACTCTTAGCTTTGTTAGTAAGACGAAATGAATCGGAAGTGGGACCAAGCTCCAGGGTCCCTGGAATTAATTCTTGGAAATTCTAAATAAATCACATTTTTTCATTTTTACAAATCTATTAGGGTGTGCAGACTATATTTTTCAGACCCAAGATGGGGTACTTTCTTATACTCTTAGCTTTGTTAGTAAGACGAAATGAATCGGAAGAGGGAATCCAAGCGGTACAGGACATTGTACATGAAAAATACGTAGAATTAAATGCAGAATTCAAAAATAAAATAAAAAATAAATGTTTCCTTCTGAAAAATGAAGTTGATGGTGGCAATTTATTTCTGGCCCACCCTGTAGAAATGAGTTACAAAAAAACGACTTGTTCGAGCGTTTTTCCAAAAAACCAACACCTGAATTTTAAATGAATTTGTTCCAACCCATGCGTTCTCACTGTATAAAAATACTATTAGCTGATTGGCTGTCAATATATACACAATTTCTTGCAAGAGGCGCGGAAATTTAAATACTCATGGGTATACTCATAAAATAATTTCACACAAATTTGTGATCATAAATTACTTTTTCCATCGTCATTCGAGAGTCCCCCCTCTGACGGCAAAAGTTTTTATAAGAAGAAGCCTATCATAAATGAAATAACTTTGAGTAATGGTTATTCTGTCAACTGAGTTGATAACATAATTAGGAACAAAAAGTTTAGATTAAAAATGAACGAAATGTCAACTTCCACTAATGAGAGCCGCAAAACCAAATCTACTTTTTTCATTCATTTTAACAAAAATGACAATAATGAAATGAGTAGGAAATGATGAATGCATTCGAAAATGTACAAAAAATATAAATGACTGGGTTAGTTGCCTGACTTTTCTGAGAAGATAACTTTAGTGGAAATAGACAAATTCGATGAACTCATAAAGCGGGTGTAGCAAAGAAATATTAATTGAAATCTGAAATTTCCTAATGAATTAAAAAGTTGAGAGTTTGCATTTTAATTAATTTGAATTGCGAACCATTTGACTTTTGAAAAATTATTCTAGTATTCAGTTTCTTGAACTTTATTTCACTAACATTTTATTCTTTAAATTCTGTAGTTACAAAATTCTAACTATTTAGTCACTGAAAACATATTCTCACAATAAATTATAATAATTATTAGATTTTGAAATAACATAAATAAAATTACAAATTAATTAGCTTGACTTGTGTTTAAGTCTTCATTGTATAATTTCTGATTTCTACACATTATTTTAAATGATATTTAAGCTGTTATTCTGACTTTTATCACTTACCAAAATATTTAAATATTTATATTTCAAATTATTACAAATTTTGTAAAATCAAAAGTTATTTGTAAAGGTTAACTAATTGATGTTGTTTACGATTAAAAATTTAAACTCCATAATTGTGATATTTCAGGACAATAAAACCAAATTCTTTGAAAAATCGTACCTTTTAATGAAACTATATTTGTCTAATTTTATAAGTTTTAAATGGTAAATAGGGTAATATATATTCTTGTGTTACCCTTTGACATTTATTCCTACATATCCATTTAAAATTTTATCAGTTTGTGTGCAATAACATTTTATGACAGGCTCTTTATACGAGGGCTGCCTTTTATATTTCGGGATTGGACAACCCTAGTGTTGCAATCTGACAACTGACTGCTCTATCGCAAAGATTGACATTTTTGAGGTTATACGTACTCAGAACGTTTTGATATACGAGCGCTATGTGTTGTTTACAGTATCTTAAAGGATTCATCTCGGCCAAAAATGGAATTAAATCGTGAACATTTTCGTGCGATTATTTTTTACAACTTTCGACGTGGATTAAGTTAGCAAGAGTGCATGGATGAACTTAATTTAATTTTTGGCGATGAAACTCCATCAAGGACCACTGTTTATCGATGGTATGGTGAATTCAATCGAGGTCGTAGTTCACTCCAAGACAAATTTCGTGAAGGTCGTCCAAAAACAGTTGTTGTTCCGGAAACCATTGATGCTGTGCGCGAACTGATATTGCAAGATCGTCATGTGACCTATCGTGAGATTGAGTCAACCTTACACATTAGTGTGACCAGCATACATTCAATATTGCATAAACATTTGAATGTCAAAAAAAAATTTCGCTTTGGATCCCACACAATTTGTCTATCGTTCAAAAAAAGACTCTTGTCGATTGGTCGAAAGAAAAGCTCAAAAAATAGGATCGCTGTGCTTCAGAACACGTTTATGACATAGTGACAGGTGATGAATCGTGGATTTACGCGTATAAGCCCGAAAGTAAACAGCAGTCGACTGTATGTGTGTTTCTAGATGAGTCGAATCCAACAAAAGTTGTTCGCGCACGAAGCACTTCCAAGCAAATGATCGCCTGTTTTTTCGGAAAAACTGGACATATCGCAACCGTACCACTAGAACAACGCAGAACAGTCAATTCTGAGTGGTACACAACCATTTGTTTGCCAGTTGTCTTCCAAGAAATGAGGAAAACCAACCACCGAAGACGGACGAGCTCTCACACATTGGCTCAAACAACTGCATTTTTGACCACTCAAAAGATCGATTTGATGAGTTATCCGCCGTATAGGCCTGACTTGTCACCAAATGACTTCTTTTTATTCCCGTACGTAAAAAACAAACTGAGAGGTCAACGTTTTTCGACACCTGAAGAAGCGGTTGCTGCGTTTAAAATGCATGTTTTGGAGATACCTCAATCAGAGTGGAAAAAGTGCTTCGACAATTGGTTCAAACGCATGCAAAAGTGTATAGGTCTTCATGGGGAATATTTTGAAAAACAATAAAGCGATTTTCGATGATTAATATTTGTTTTTGTTCTCTAATCCCGAAATATAAAATGCAGCCCTCGTATGTATAGTCCCCTTCTTTCAAAATTTCTATTTGTGTACCACAAAGTGTAAGTTCGTGATGACATTTTTGAGGTATAATACAAATTTGAACAGGTGTCTGTAATAGATTTTTGTTAACATTTGTATTTCTTTGTTCTGATATATTCCACAATTTCTGCAATAGCCCTTGGTATTTTACAGTTCTCGGCATTGTGAAATACTGCTTGAAAAATAAAAATATTTTTTTTATTGCTGACAACAGCCTTATTTTACATTTTCGGCCATCTACCCATAGAATTATGTAAACCTAACTCAGAGCTTTTCTCTATAAAAACTGTACAGTGATAATGATGGTATATCTTTAAAATTTACCACGTGTAAGACTGAAACCAATGGTATTTTACAAAACAATGTTCCCATTTTCAGCAAAAATGTAATAAACTAGACATCTATATAGATTTACCAAAACCCTATTTTAATGTTATTGTTAGTAAAATATGGGTGGTTCACCGGTTTTTATATCATCGTATGAAAACTATGCAAATTCAATATCGACATGGCTGGCATTTGGACAGGGCTTATCTCAGCGATTTTTTTTTCAGTTGATTAAAGGGATTAAATTGTCAAGTTTCCATTCCAGTAAACTCTTGTCAGTTCAATCAATACTTGTGAATTTAGTGTTTTGCTAGAAACGAACGGTTTATTTTACGTACAACTAGAAACCGACAATTTTTCATAAAACTAACACGGCTGACATTAGATTACACTTGCAGCTGTAGTGAATAACTGAGCAAAGTACATTATCAGATAATCTGTAGTCCAAAAATATTACAATTCAACAATACTTCTATTTCAGAGAAATGGGGGCTGATCAGAACTTGAAAACGCACTTTTCGAAATTATTTGATTCGCTTTAATTAGTAACTATAAAATTTACAAGTAGGACAATTCCACAAGTCACTGGCCAGTGTCAATAAATTTACTTTAAAAAATTGTTCAAACAACCCTATGACAGCATCTGGTCAATATAAAAAAGTTACAGTATAGAAATATTTCGAGCAAAGATTTTAGAATTCTCATTTCACTAATTTCGGCAATTTTGACGATTAACATGACCCAAAAATGTAAATGTGTTCTCATTAGAAAACAAAACATCTTCTAACAAGAACGACGCCCGACGCACCAGCAATACCAAATAACTGTATAAAAAGCATACCTTATGAATGTGGCAATCTTTACATTGGAGAGACAAAGCGACCGCTGGACACAAGGATTAAGGAACACCGCACAGCTACTCAAAGGGCAGAGGTAACGAAGTCTGGGCTAGCTAATCACGCATGGACCGAACACCATAATATCAACTGGGACCAGGATAGAGCAATTCACAAGGAAGAGCACTGGTACAAAACAAAATTCATAGAGACAGCATATATAATCTCGAACGAAAATATAATTAGCGAGCCCAGGGTTTAAATTAAAAATATTTGGAGAGCTCTTCTTCGGCCTCTGCCGCTACGGCAACCAACCTCCAGGTACGACAACGCCGATTGGACCAGATAAGACCCAATGACCATGACCGGCGACGCATGACCGGTTAAGAGTATAATATAAATACGAGGGATAATCTGAATTTCCTATCATTCACCTGATGACGATAGCAGATACACAGCTATTGAAACGTTGTAAGATCAACCATTTCAAGACGATGGAAGTCCAAGGAAACTTCGAGGAAAAACATCTTCTAATTGGATCACATCTTACCATCATTTGCTAAGAGAAATACGTTCTCCTATTGAAATCGTCTTCCATGAGCTCCTGAGTGGGAATCATTTTATAGGGATGCATTTTACTTTCCTTTGATACTCGGAAGATTGATGTGTGGCTAACATTGAACAGTTTTATCACAGCATTGGCAGCTATTTTTTTATCTGTCTTACATAACCAAGCTCGCGAAACTACTTTCCTATTTTGTTAATTGTTCCTTGGGGTGCAGTGTGAAATATTAAGGTTTGGGGTAGAGGTCCTGAGGTTAAACAGCTAATCGTATAGTATCAAACATGATCTAGCAACACGACAATTTACGAACTGGTATTTGGTTTTAAAAAAAATGGATGAACCTACTGTACCACTAGGGAGATAACTGAAAAACAAGTTTAGGTTTAGAATAAACTAACTTGTCATTGGACTTTTCAATGACACACTATCAGGTAATAAAAATTTCTCCAATTTCAATGGGTTTTACTTTTCGAAAAAAGCACGGGTTTGTTATACGAAAGCTCTCTAAACAGTGCAAAGTAAAGCTTTCTATCATTCGAACTGTTGATAGCGTATAGTTCACTGACGCAAGGATAAATCAATTAACAGCCAAAATGTTTACTTCCATGCAAATACTGTTGATAACAAAAGAATATGATCCGTATATTCGAACGAAAACAGTAAACCAAAATTCACATTAATTGCTCATGAATATATCTGAAATATGAAATTTCCATCGATAATTCAATATTAGTGTTTTCGAATGATGTTTTAAACAAGGCTTCTACGAAATTGGTATGCACGTACTTTAGCGATAAACCGCATTCGTTCGTGACCAGCGAGCATATGTTCGTCAGAATTTTCGAAATTTGCTAATAGATGTACATTTTTCATTGAAAATGTAGAATGACATTGGATAGTTGATACGATATATCTTACTAATCATTCAAAACACAAGCGTATATACGTGAAATAAAACTAAACTCTAAAACATTAAATTAAATCTAAATGATGACTTTGGCTGCCCATGTCATCTGGAATTTATAGTCATATATAGTAAAGGGTGAAATTTAAAAACTTTCAATGGATATATAGAATAAATGTTCCATATATTTAAGTACTGGAGTTCTCTTTCTCCTGTAATTAATACTATGTCGTCTGCAAATGCTCCCTCACATAGTTCAACTGGATTCATGTTTTTGTATCCTACTTGGCATATCGCAATATCTTTAATTTTTCGTCGACAGTATTAAACTTGTACAACACTGTACTTCTAACACACATTTTTCATTTCAAGGCACTCTGCTCAAAACAAGTCCGATGGGCTCACCTCTTTCTCCAGTAGCATTTTCATAGAATAAATCGAAACGTATATTGATGATACTTTTGCCATTGGGCCTCATTAGACTTGTTTCTACAACACATCAATGGTACACATTATAACATTCAATTTACAATGGAAATCGGGTCCAATTCTTCTCTCTTGTTTCTTGGTGTCCTCATAATAAAAACAATAGGAGACCAACCCATACCAATCGATACTTGAATGCCCAATCACCCTACTACCTTGCCCAATTGAGTTCTGTAATGAAATCTATCACTCTTTGATCCATTTGCTTCACAGATATTGACAATAGACAAAACGAACTTAATAATTTTCAACAAATCCTTCGACAAAACGGTTATCATTCAGACCACATTGCATAATTTGCATAATTCGTCAATTTCAACGACCCCCGAATACACCAACTGCGTCAGAAACAGACCAACAACACCGGAAAGCCTTCCTTTCGTACATTCGAGGAGTCACTGACAAAACAGCACGGATTTTACACCGACATCAAATAAAGTAAGTTCAACACCACTCAACCTATAGCAAACTTAACCGGGAACTCCAAAGATATAGTACCTAACGAGGATCGAGGAGTTTACGAAATTCCATGTCGCGATCGCACACAATCCTATATCGGTCCTACCAACAGGCGCGTCAACCATCAAGTATATGAATACTCTCTGTCAGTTCTGAAAAAAGATCCGACTTCAGCTCTCGCGCATATTCATATCCAAAGAAGACAGTAGGACTATTAGATCTCCCAATCCCCTAGGGCATTCACTATTGGCAAAGCTATAGAAATAGAAGAACGACCACTCTGTCTAAACCGACGCGATGAGAGTTCCCGCCTTCCGCATGGATGTAATTGCCAGATTAAACAAACCAGACACGCCCAACAACATCCAACCAATCACCGCAAAGTCCCTTCATCACGTGACTAATCGACCGGTTTCTATAAATAAAAGAAGCGGAGCAGATTCACATCCAGTTGAGTTAGCTAGTGACTCTTGGAAAGTAGGTAGATTGAGGTCCCGAGTTCGATTTAGACTCTGAAACTGTTTTTCACTTTTGTTTCTCTCTTTTGTTTTCTTGTGGCTCCAAAGCAGGAGTCGAAATGTCGAGTATATAATAAATGCAGACGCAGTTCTCACCCTGAACCTAGCCTTGTTCATAATATATATTCTGATAAATATGATATATACAGGGTGTAAACGGTTTGAGTGCAAAGATTTTGAGGATCAATACTTCAGGTCAAAACAAATCAAAAACCTTTATAACATTTTCAGAAATAAACTATAGTTTTGCCAAAAAAAAAAATGAAAAATTAGAAGTTCTGTAGCCTTTATTACAGTGAATAATAGATTATTTCCGGCTTCATAATGATTGTAAAGCTAAATATGTAAATACTCAATAGCGTATACACCTTTAATAACTGTATTAACTAAGAAAATTATTATTTAAACTCTAAATATTCTGTTATAATTTGCCCTACGTTTCTCCGATCAGATGTGGCAATATAGCATATACTCAGTACTACAGCTGGCCGCTGCCATGAATGCTTTTTTGCTGCCCGGTTCTGAATGCTTTTTTGCTGCCCGGTTCTTTTAAGAAAGTGAAAGTGTTTTTTGTGTGACATTCGACATAACGTAAGTTATTTGATTTTCATTTTAAAATATAAATTGGAAAAATAAATAAAATCTGTTGTGAATTGTGAGTTCGAGTGTATTATTTTGTGACAAACAGTGACAATGATACAATTAGGTAAAGACCTGACATGCTGTTAATTTGTGGGGAAAGTAAATGTAATAACAAGAATTTTGAATTTAGAATATTTACTATAACTAATCCGTTTGCTCGCCAGAGCTTTATCATAATGACATCCTGCAGGTCAAAGGTCTTTATTTGTCTAAGATAAGTAATATTAATTTCTTAGTAACAATTATTTCTCGAAGAATTTAACACATAAAAGAACTACATATAAGAAATGTTTTGTTTAATATACTTTGTATCGCATTATTTTTGTATCATAATGTAAACAACTTTGTATCCTCCCTTCTGCAACTTGATACATAAAATAAATCGCCAAATATAAATATTCATTTGAATACATAGATATTAAAAGGGTACATTTTTGAAAATAATATTTCATAAAATTTTATGTACCTAAATAAATCTACCGGCACTCGAAACTATGAAATTATTTAATACAAAAAAATAACAGGTGTTCATTTTCTTGTGGTGACTCATTCCTTTATTATTCACGCTACAAGCAAATCTCATTTTTATCGCGACGTTGCCACATTGACAATAATTTACTTAACATGTATTTCAAATTTTCTTGCTTATTAAGGCCTTTAGACCATAGTGTTATAAGAGTTTTTTGTTTTGTTTGGTGGGTACTATCTGCACCTAAAATATATGCAGTTAAACTATTTACACCCTGTATATTTATATATATACCCTATATATATATATATATATATATATATATATATTATATATATATATATATATATATATATGGATCAATGTTAACGGCTGAACAAAAAGATACAAAGTTACTACCACTTTGTATATATATATATATATATATATATATATATATACATATATATTTCTGTTTTTTTCAGTGAAAATGTAGAAGGCTAGAGGCTAATTGATACGGTATATCTTTTCAAACATTCAGAACAACAAGAGCGTATTCACGCGTTTATTCACACCATCCCTGTGATGAAAGCGCTTTGTTCCTATACAAACAGAATGAAATATTCATCAGCTGACAAAAGATTTTTTCCCCCAGCCCAGCGGCTTTTATGCTCCAGAGTAATTTTTGTAAAGATATCGCTGGTGTATATCACAACCGGAGATATGTTTTGATTTTGTCTGTGTGCCTCTCGAACATGAATAGTGCGTGATTATACACACGGCTACGAATGATGGTAGCATTACGACTCTTTGTTTTCGACAACTATAAATATTGAATCCGAACATGCATACGGGATCGTGCTTTTTCTGTTTTTCGCGGGTGAATGGCTCTTCCCGAATATCCAGAAAAAGTAACTTGCAGCAATTGCACTGAAAGTCTGTTTGCAGAAAGGAATAATTTGATGTATCTGTAACAACGTTGCTCTTGATGAAAAGCTACATATGGAACGTCAAATGAACTCTTTTTATTCTGAATGTGTCAGCTCTGAAATACTTATCTCTTAAATTTGGTGGGAGGTCTACACCACAGGTGAACACGATTTTATTTTTCAGGAAATGTATTACCGTTTCAAGAACTTCAATCACTTCAGTTTTCATTCATATTTAGAAATTGAAAATATTCGTTTTGCAATTTAATTTTTATTAATAATTTCTATTAAATACTTTGGTTTTCAATTTTCAACTTAATAAACAAATAATTTTGTCGAAAATGTTAAAAAAAGACATAGGATAGTAGTAGAACAAAATTATAGATTTCTGCAAATGGTCTATTAATGGGAGATACACTTATACGAGGGCTGCCTTTTATATTTCGGGATTAGAGAACAAAAACAAATATTAATCATCGAAAATCGCTTTAATGTTTTTCAAAATATTCCCTATGAAGATCTATACACTTTTGCATGCGTTTGAACAAATTGTCGAAGCACTTTTTCCACTCTGATTGAGGTATCTCCAAAACATGCATTCTAAACGCAGCAACCGCTTCTTCAGGTGTCGAAAAACGTTGACCTCTCAGTTTGTTTTTCACGTAAGGGAATAAAAAGAAGTCATTTGGTGACAAGTCAGGACAATACGGCGGATGACTCATCAAATCGATGTTTTGAGTGATCAAAAATGCAGTTGTTATAGCCGATGTGTGAGAGCTCGTATTGTCGTGGTGAAGAGTGATCCGTCTTCGGGGGATGGTTTTCCTCATTTCTTGGAAGACAACTGGCAAACAAATGGTTGTGTACCACTCAGAATTGACTGTTCTGCGTTGTTCTAGTGGTACGGTTGCGACATGTCCAGTTTTTCCGAAAAAACAGGCGATCATTTGCTTGGAAGTGCTTCGTGCGCGAACAGCTTTTGTTGGATTCGGCTCATCTTGAAACACCCATACAGTCGACTGCTGTTTACTTTTCGGCTCATACGCGTAAATCCACGATTCATCACCTGTCACTATGTCATAAACGAGTTTTGAAGCACTGCGATCGTATTTTTTGAGCTTTTCTTTGACCAATCGACACGAGCCTTTTTTTGAACGATTGACAAATTGTGTGGGATCCAACGCGAACAAATTTTTTTGACATTCAAATGTTTATGCAATATTGAATGTATGCTGGTCCCACTAATGTGTAAGGTTGACTCAATCTCACGGTAGATCACATGACGATCTTGCAATATCAGTTCGCGCACAGCATCAATGGTTTCCGGAACAACAACTGATTTTGGACGACCTTCACGAAATTCGTCTTGGAGTGAACTACGACCTCGATTGAATTCACCATACCATCGATAAACAGTGGTCCTTGATGGAGTTTCATCGCCAAAAATTAAATTAAGTTCATCCATGCACTCTTGCTGACTTTTAATCCACGTCGAAAGTTGTAAAAAATAATCGCACGAAAATGTTCACGATTTAATTCCATTTTTTGGCCGAGATGAATCCTTTAAGTTACTGTAAACAACACATAGCGCTCCAATGTCAAAACGTTCTGAGTACGTATAACCTCAAAAATGTCAAACTTTACCATAGAGCTATCAGTTGTCAGATTGCAACACTAGGGTTGTCCAATCCCGAAATATAAAAGACAGCCCTCGTAGTAGAATGCGTAAACTTTGATAGACTGTATTGTACATATACAAAAAAAGTTTCTGCAAATTAAAACAACGAAAAAAAAACAGACAAAGATCGAATTCACTGAAAAATCCAGTAAATTATAAGAAACAAAGAAAAAAATTCGGTGCTTGAAAATGGATACTGATATGATAAAGTAGTTAAAAAAGTTAAAAACGTATATTTCAAAAATTTTTAATTCTATTGTTATATATATTAATTAAAATTCATTGGAATTCGAAGATTTACACAATGTTGTATGAAATGTACATTGGTTTTAAAATTTTCATAGAATATAGCCGTTGAAAATTAAGCCCAGAGATGACCTTTCTTTATTTCGAGTAAAGACCTTTGGCTAAATCCAGAAAAATTATAATTCAACAATTTTTTCGGTCTAAAACCTTTTATTATTTTCAAATACAAATTTGTCTTAAACTCGGTTCAGTACTTTTCAATTTAATAAATTAAAATCTGAGTTTTGCCACGAGTGAATCCTGAAAGTTCGTAGAATTTTAAGATATGTAAGAATGTTAAAAATAATAGCTGATTTGGTTTTCCTGAAATACGGGGTTTTGTGGGAAAATACACATTGTGTTGGTATATTTTTAGTTTGATCAGTTAAAATCTGTAGGTTGGAAATTTGAGTTTTTCTACAGTATAGTTTTTTGTACATTTAAGTAACAAATGTTCAATCAATATATTTTTTTAATTAAGTTTTAACAAGGTTAAAAATGGAAACTGGGTTTGTTCCTATGAAATAAAGCGTTTTCTTTATAATGCTAATTTTTGAGGCACTATATAATAATGTGCCAGTACAAGAATTAAACAATTATGGAGGAACCAGGATATGGCAGCAAACACTGAAATGAGATATTCTGTAGTGTATCTAAAAGCAGTATCATATTTGTTAATGAATACTGGAGAACAAAGTAAAACTGCCAAACACCTTCTATAGGAATATTTTATTTTTATTTTAGTCTGAAAAGAAGAAATAATTTAGAACAATTTGGTATTCAAAACTTTCCTTTTAGTAGCTTTTTGCCGCTTAAAAACAACAAAAGTAGTGGAAGTTAGTTCAAAGGAGTTTTAATCAGTTGACTTGTGGTTTTCAGATGTTTTAGATCGCTTTAGACTTTTTTCGAAATATAAATCCGAAGGTCCTCAAAAATTGCATGAATTAAACAACTTCCAAAAGGCCGTATTGAGTTCATGTAACAGTATGGTTTTGGGTGGAAATCTCAAAAAGAATTAATGCCAATTTATCAATGGTGTTAAGAGTTTGAAGAAGATGAGACTTATTGGCTACCTGTAGAGTCTGGACGTCCGATACTATTATAGGGTTCAGATGTGAGTTTTTTTCTCAGAAATAGACATCATAGTTTACATAAAATAACAGATGCTCTAGGTTAGCAATTAATAAAAAAGGAGCTGGGAGCTTACAAATCCATTTTGGAACTACGCTTGACACCACAACAAAACTGGAATGACCAATGGAATATTACAGTGATGAATCCAGGTTTGTTTGGGCGACCCTGGTAGTCGCATGAGAGTCAGACGTATACGAACTAAGAGACGAAATACAGATTTGGCTGTTGACCAGCATGGCAATCTGACAGCTCGGCTGTAGGTTAATCTAGAGCTGCACACAGTGTTATGTCCCTGCAGTCTATCAATAGGGTAATGCCAGATTTCATACTGCTCTTGATACAGTGGCTTTCATATACCAATCTGGTCATCAAAATCACCTCCAACAAAACACGGAAGGCCAGTCTACTGCTACGTCCCCTAGCCACTCATTATTATTTTATTTTGTTAAGATCGTAAGGTACATTTGTTCAAAAAGTAATTAATCTATTACTGTGAATATGATATAGACGCTTTATATAATAAAATAATTTCAATTTTTTGGTCTCTACTCTATGTGTCTAATCATTCTAAAATTTTATTCCATATCAAAAGACATTAACTAGTTAGCTAAATGTAGAACTGCATTTCCGTAGTATCACGTTTAGAGCTGCATAAACCTTATGAAGATTATAAAAAATTTAGTGCTTTATAAACTTTTTATTGAAGACGAACTTACTAACATAGCTTTTTATCGTCTAGGTGGATTTTATCACGTAATCTGGATGTCCGAGGCAATTTACGTACTAAAATTATTTTACTATAAAGCTCCAAACAAGGATTCGGTTTGTGTCACTAAAACACCATTTCATGTCTTTGGTTTTAATTTAAAAAAAAACATTAAAGTATTGATTAAAAATTTTTCAAACGCCAGTTAACAAGAGATCAATTAATTTTAATTACCCTTCTTTCAATGCAATATTCGTGTTAATCAAATAAACAAATAGTTATTCGATGCTGATATAAATACAATTTCACAAAAAATGATTACCAGAAACAGTGTTTGCTTCAAGTGTAATGGACTGTAAACATAATTTCCCAAATGACAAATAATAAATTTTGACCCCAGCTTTAGAAACGTGTCAGCAACGTTATATTAGTACTCTTAGTTACGTCAAAAATCAAATAATACACATTGTCAAATATTTTAATTTACATCTTAGAATTGTGCCTTTTTAATCCGTAGTTTCTTAACCATTGACAACGGGGTACTGATCTAGACCCCGAAACGTTTGGAATATACAGCAATTTTCTTTAAATTGTGGTGTTATTTCCCAAGAAGCACTTAGACATTGAAAAATATGCCACAAGTATCATTCAGAACATAATCGTGAGGATTTACATGCATTACTTAACGACATAAACAACACAGAACCAACTATTCAGTTTACACTAGAGCTTGAACACAATAATAAATTACCATTCTTAGACATTTTAATAACCAAAACACAATCGACATTTGAAACAGAAGTTTACAGAAAACCAACTCATACTAACAGGTATCTCAACTTTAACTCTAATCATCCAAGTTCAGTAAAAAGAGGTATCATTAAATCTCTATATGACAGAGCAAAAACCAACTGTTCTAATATCAATAAATTCAATGAAGAAAAAAACGTTTATAAAAAATGTACTTTCTGCCAATCATTACCCAAATAAATTTATTAATAACGAGTTAAACAAAATGGAATACCAAGCAATCCCTAACAACCAACATCAAACTTCACCAAGCAACACTGACTCCCAAGATAATCACATTAATACAATAACTATACCATACATACAGGGCCTACCAGAAAGACTAAAAAAAGTGGGAAACAGATATAATATCAAAACATCATTTAAGACAAGAAATACACTAAAATCAATTGTATCAAAAACCAAACCAAATAACACAACTCAAAATACAAAAAATTGCATTTATAAAATCCCGTGTGAATGTAATAAATTCTATATTGGAGAAACCTCTAGACCTCTGAATGTTCGAATAAACGAACACAAAAATTACATAAAAAAACAACAATTTGAAAAATCCAAAATGTCTGAACATGCTTGGGACCTTGGTCATAAAATACAGTTTCAAAATTCAGTTATATTACACAAAGAAGAACACAACACCAAAAGAAAACTAAAAGAGTCTGGTTTAATTTTGTTAAATGAAAACGATTGTAACGCTACTACCTCCGTAGAATTCAGTCGTTCCTGGTTGCCGATGATTGAGGAAGAAATTGCTAATGGTCATGTCACTGAATCAACAAAGTTCTTTGGTCGCATTTTTGGCAAATGAACTATCTTATAACAAAGTCGCACCTAGGAGCGCCACATAAAATTCTGAAGATCTCCCTTTCAAATTCTTCCAATTTGAAAGGAACTTTATGATTATATGATCTTTAGAAATTTCTGTGCTACCCTGTATATTACAAATAAAATTCTCTTAGTTACGTCAAAAATCAAATAATATACATTGTCAAATATTTTAATTTACATCTTAGAATTGTGCTTTTTTATCCAAGTTTCTTAACCTTTGACAACGGGGTCTGATCTAGACCCCGAAACGTTTGGAATATACAGCAATTTTCTTTAAACTGTGGTGTTATTTCCCAAGAAGCACTTAGACATTAGTACACTGGTAAAGACATAAGGTGAGGGCATTAAAAAATATTTTATTATAATCTTCCCACCCCGGTTAACTTTTCCATTGATCGAACAAAACGTCCTTCTCAAATGGGAACTATTCAACTATCAAATTTATAATTATTTCTGATGAGTTATCAACATAAATGTGTCGTATTCTGTTTTTTCAGGCATCTAATGATTCCGGCACTGGAAACATACTCCTTCGACTTCAAATATCTCCACAAAAATCAAGGGGCATCAAGTCTGGTGAACGACTTGGCTATTCGATATTACCGCACCTACTATTCCACCGTTACAAATAGTTTCGTTTACCCGATCTCGAATTGGCCTATCAATTGTTGGGTTTGATGGTGGAAGTCATTACTTTGAGATAAACTATCATTATGATTGTAGTAGTAATTTATTTATTTATTTAATAAATAAACATAAACAACCGGGACTAGTTTGGACAATACTACGTCCTTTTCAAACGGAAACAAATTCATCACTGAATATGATGTGATACACTCTTCGAAAATATTCAAGATTGAACCTTATGTTGTGTATAAATAGGGTTGATTGTTACAATAGTTTACGCCTGAGTTGAATTAGGATGGTTATTTAGACCATAGGACCTTTTTTGAAATTAATTGCAGTTTTAAATTAAGTGCAGTTTTAAATTAAATTATACCCTGAAGAATTGAAAGATTGAGAATGAACTTGAAGAGTTCTGAAACTATAAAACTTAAATTTTTCAAAACCAACAAAGAGGTTTAAGAATTAAGAAGTTCTAACCGTATGAAGAAATGCACTGAAGAAGAGGAAAGTTGAAGGTCTTGCGAATACAGAAGAAGAACTTAAGGTCTTTTGCCACAAGAATTCAAAACAAAGAACTCAGGAGAAGAATATTTTTTACAGGAGATATAAGGAATACCTTAACAGGCAGCATCAGTGGGGGTTAGTAGGGGGAAGGTAACCACCTATTTCCTACAATTTTGAGCTAATTGGGATTCGATCTCGAGTATCGGCTTTTTATCAAAGGACAATTTTTAGATACTGTTAAAGCTGAAGGGTTATCCCACTACGCGATTGGAGGGAATAGGCATTGCTATATATATGTATACAGTGTGGAACAGCCAAATGGAATAAATTTGATAACGAATAAAGGAGGGCGTTTTGGGAAAAACACTTGCACATGTCGATTTTTGTATTTAAATGAGCATTTGTTCAACAAAAAAATAGATACGGTGTGTCATGTTACAGTGGCCAATAACAACTTTCATATTTTAAAGGCAAGCCCCTGTATATTATTTATTTTTTGGATTCTCCAGAAAATTCTAGACATAATTCATGTACAATGTCTTACACCTACCAACAGTTTCGGAAATATTAAGTGTTTTCAGATTTATTACAAAAGTTAACATTAAAAAAATACTAAATTGTTGTGGCTGATACTTGATGTAAATATCAAGTTTCACAAAATACTAAAACTATTATTCTAACTACACCAATAAATATTTATATATACATTATACTTTACCAAACTAATTATACAGAGCCTATAAAAAAATTAAAAGCGGAGATGGAATAAGATCTAACTGGTTATTTAATAGTCTACCTCAGTATTTATATCTGTTAATTTCCAGGGATTCTAATAAATTGATTTTACTGGGATTACTTTCTAAATGTAAAACTTTTGTTATCGTTAAAATGATGATTATCTTCTACTAAATGACGGGAATAATTAGATTTATTATTCTGTGTTTAATAACTTCTTTTGTGCTCTCAAATATTAAAATTTCTAAATGTCCTACTGATATGGAGCTTATCACAATTGCCGCAGTTAATTCTGTATACCCCGGATTTACAATTATTATCTAGTCTTGTATTTTTAATATATTTGGATAAATTATTTGCAGTTTTATAACTAATATTTATGTCTTGTTTTTCTAAAAATGATTTAGTTTTAAATAAAAAAAAGACAATTATTTTATTTCACAAATTCGCTACATTACAGTCAATACGTAATTGCCATTTAGCTCTTAATATTGAGATAGTAAGCAAAAACCATTCGTGCGTTTCTGTTTACTGATTTGAAAAAAAAACGGTTATGTTTACGCCCTTAGTGGTTATTGAATTTATTCCATTTGGCTGTTCCACACTGTATAAAATATTTATAGACATATGAGATGATTTAGAACAGTGCAAATTGTATCAAATAAGTTTTATTAGCAGGCGCATCTGGCCAATGCCACGATAAGCAGACTTGGCGATCTAATTAACCTAAAATGCTTAACTATCTCTTAGGAACGACCACGGAACTGGCCAACAAAGTAACTGCTATCTCTCCTACAAGGATCAAACAACAAATTCTCTTGACTCAAGTTATTTCCCAATACAAGTTGCGAGACTAGTCTATTCCTCTATAAGCAGATTGGAGTTAGAGACCTTTTCAATCAGAATAAAGGATATTCAATTATTGTTGATTATCCGTTGCTCCAGAATTTCACGGATGAGAATTTAGTTCCAAATTAAACTTGTTTGATGTTTCGCCTCCACAATTGTGTCTCTTGAAAATTATATCTCAATTAAGCTTTAATTTGTTGTTATAATATGGTTAAGCATGTGCCTAATTGAAATAAGGTTTCGTGAGTTTTACCGCTGGCAGAAACCAACGTTCGCTTCGCATAATACTTAACAATCGAGTATAAAATTGCTAATAGGCGAGAGGTAGATCGTTAAAAAAATTCTCTGTACCCAACGCGTTCGTTCTAGTGTCTAATTTCAATGCATTATGATATTTTCCAGATCGCTGAAGGCGAGTCTGAAGTCAATTTAAATATGTGAAAAAAATTAACAAGTTTTAACTCGTTACCTCTACGGCAGTTATTGATATTTCCATGTGAAACTCTTTCTGCTTGAGCTTCCAATTATTCGGAGTAAAGGAAGTGTCTAAACCAATTTTTGCGAGAGCTGCGAATATTTGAACAATTTTTGTATGGTGTCATCATTTGGAACGTTCTCCCGTAAAAGTTCATTGACGACGTTTCGACCCCATAACGCCGTTGTTGGTGCTTTAAACTTCGTAGCGTGTTTTCTGCAAATTTCTGAAAAAGATAGTTGTTATGCTTCTTTTCAACAAGTCCGTTGTCTATGCGGACGACCACCAACGTTGATAAATATTGGGGTTTAATTTACCAGTCAATAAAGCAAACGTCCAGTATCTGAACTATGTGGTGTGCTTTCTTTCTTTCGGTGTTTGCAGATTTTTAGTTTTTTACGTTTTTATTGCACTATTATTACTTTTGGCCTGGCACTTACTGAAAGTTCCTACCAGCAAACTTGGCAGGATAGCACGGATCGTTCTAGAAACCCTTCTCCACGTCAGTACTCCAGAGCCTTGCTATAATATTCTCTACTACCTCCACCGATCGGGGCTCCAGACGCCATCACAGTCAGCTCTTCTCCTGTTCACACCGCCGCGACCTTCCTTCATGATTCATCTTGCGAGAACCCGCACATGCCACTGACAGCCAATGCTTCAGCGCTATTCATTTCCAGGGCTAGTAACTTCTCCAGGTAAGTTGTTGCACACTCCATGACGGATTTCATGGTCATCTTCCTGCTGTCTTACAGTACCAACACCTTTCATGGTACCCTATAGCCTCGATTTTGGCACATTAACGCAGTGTTTGTTTCATCCCACAGAGCCAGTTCTGTTTACCAATAATGTCCCATTTGCCACTCTGATTCCAACAGTCTCCAATGCTTCAAATTATTCGCTTTACCGAACGAAACTCATATGCAACCAGTGCCAGCTATCCTGAGGGAAATTTCGGAGGGAACCATCTACTAGATGGTTCGATTAGTCTTGCTCCCCTATACACAGTTCCGACAATCGATTTGCACTTCAGTATGGCTACGAACCTCCATCAGGGTAAATAAATAATACCCAATGAAAACAGATTGGTTAATAACATCATTTATTAAAATATTTCGATAACTAACAAAATAGATCGCATATATACATCCATAAAAATAAAAAACCCTTTGAAGAAGGATACGAAACCAACCGGGGTGATCGGTCATACTGAAGCCGGACTTGTAGAACCGTACCCTTAGGACTACGTACCAAAAAAAGAAAAAGGGGAATCCGGTTAGGATTACTTCGTTCTTTGTTCGCCCGCCTGTCCGTCTGTAAAGACTTTTTTTCAGGAACGGGTAGAGTTATTGTCTAAAAATTATTTTCAAATACCACGCTTCAAGGACCTATATCCTTGAAGTTCTAACTAAAAATAGGGCCTTTCAAAATGTTTAGAATTTGCTGAACTATACAGAATTGTCAACAAGTGTGTTGCTTTTCCCAACAAGTTCATTCGCATAAAGTAATAACAACTATCATTCATGAAATAATAGCCTAATATTAACGTAGTTGAATAATAATAAAAAATTTCCGAACGACACTACTTGTCAGTATATAAAACAGATACTAAAAAGTTAACTGTGCATTATTTCATTTTTCATATTCTCTTAAACCCTTTTACCAAATAATATGCTATAAAGAACAAATTTTATCTTCAAGAAATTTCGCATTATTTTATTATAATGATTATATTTTATTATATATTATACTAAGTGTATTTTCACATAAAAACATTATTATAGCTTAAATATAAAAGTCATGGATATGGTGCTACTGAGTTTTTTATATCTAGATATAGAAACTCAGCAGCGCCCTTACGGTGGACTTGGTTTACAAATATTGTGATTTCGTACAAATACTCTGTTTATGTCAAAATAAAGATAGCCTGTTGTTTATGGATAGTGTAGAAAAAGTATCCCCTATATATGAATGAACAAACAATAGTTTTTAACCTCTAAAATGTCCATTTGAGTTAGGGATGTCGGAATTGTTAAAAAGTATCGATATATATATATATATATATATATATATATATATATATATATGTATATTGTATCGATATTTTTTAAAAATATCAATATCGATATTGATATATCGAAAAAAATATCGATATATCGATATATCGGTAATATTTTAGAACAATAGACTAAATATATACTTATTAATTTGTTTAACCAGTTTATATGATAGAGTTATATGCAAACAATTTATAGATAGATGGTAGGTACACCGGATTACAAAATTTAAAAATATTTTATTTTGAGACTAACTTTTTTTACAGCTTAAGGTAGAAATATATTGTTAAATTAACCATATCCTAATACTTCTCGTATTTTCTGAAAATTTAGATTGTCGTTTTAGTGATAATATATACACTCTCATATATACCTCCCCTTTTTTAGTATTTTTTAATCATGCATTATCAGCAACATATTTAAAATTTATTTTAACTTCAAGCAGTTAGGCAACACATAGCATAAATGTAATAAATTAATTATATTTGAATGATTTCTACTAATATTTGTATCTCAATTTGTTTGACAATATGTTAATACCTAGTCAGCCTAATCTATTATTTTCATAAATAATTTCATTGATATTTGATGTCTTTCATTGATTTATTGCGGTATATTGCTACAGTTTAATCAGCAAATGAAAATATTGTAGCACTGATTTTTTTATATTTCTACAAGTTTTTAGAGCAGTACTTTTTCTAACTTAAGGTGACTAGGACATTGACCAGGATAAAAACAGTTATTAAAGAACTACAGTATATATTTAAAGTTTCAATGTTTGAATAAATAAATGGGGTTATTTCTCAATTCTAGAAACCTTTTATTTCATTCATTAGTAGTAACGGGATATAAAAACAGCAGCAGTTACTTCAAAGAAATGGCAGTTTAAAAATTATTTGTCTTTATTTCTACATTAACTCTGCCTCTTCCTTCATCTTTATTTTTTTTCAATTATTTTGTTATGAACCAATTTGACACTGACAATTTGAAATTGTCAGTGTCAAATTTTTTGACAAACAACAAATTCAAGATCAAAGCGAAATTTTTTTAGAAAAAAACCTCGAAAACAACACTAAACGATTGACAACGACTCCAGACTCGGAGTTGAAACGTCTCCATACATAGATAAGTATTACACAATATACAATACATTACTTATATACAGGAATACTGGTTGATCATTTTGTAGACATCTCTTTCTCTCAGAATAACTGTGAGGAAGAATCCCTGTACAGACAGCCCGTTATCCGGGCAATTTTACGAAATTGCCTTACTACACTTTGTTCTACATATACAATTTTTAAATACTTATCTGTTGCAGGAAAAAATTTGGAGGAGAGAAAACCCAATGAACAGAAAAAATAATTCAAGACCTCCTCAACAATCTTTTCGATATTACTATTGTATTTTGTTGTAACTGTAACCAGTTGGCTGTTTTATTATAGTTACTAACCAAAGAGTCATTATCATGATCGGCCAGGGAGGCCAGTGGAAAAACCATATGAATAAAATTTCGAAAAAATAGCAACTCTTGATAAGTTTGTGATACACTTCCTCTGATATAAAACGGTGTCGATTAACTCTTCCTCTGTACGACAAAGTCTTACATTCCGATAAAATTTATTTCCAAAAGTTTGCACAGAAATACTTTGCAAATAATTCCCCTAGTTCTTGTCTTTGGAAAACATTCTTCGTTTGAATTATTTATTGACTACGGCACTCAACAAACGTCCCTGCATTATGAAGGCAAGGTGTTTTATTTCGAAAGTAAAAGAAGAAGAACAAAAAAAAGGACGTAGATTCAGTTTTCACTTTACGATTTCTATTTGCGGTGTGCTGAAGTTCCAACTTTGAGTTTAACAATGAACTTCTTTCTTGCAGCTTTTCCCGTATTATTGTCTATCTTCAAGAGTGTTGGGAATATCTCCACGTTCGTATGTTAGCTTGCGACGTCTTGTTCCCAGATGAATTCCTTAACCGCGGACATCCGTAGCCTCGTTCCGTGCCAGACAAGTTGTGTTTTAACATCCGGTAAAAAATCAATTAGCGTTCGTGAGGCAATATCCGTGCGGACACGGGACACATAAACAAAATAAGAGTGTGCTTATGAAGCCCGCGCTGTATTCCAATTTAAACGTGTAGTAGCAAAACAAATAAAACTTGTTATTCGTTCGAACACGCTTGTAACTAACTATCAGTTTGAAAACCAATTAATGATAATTAGAGTTCTGTCAGGGCTGTGCAGTAAAACATTCTGCAATGCAAATCACAAGGAGGACACAAAATTATGAGAATTAAACAAACAAATGAAATTGCGAAATAATATAAAGCGCCATATAGAAATTATAGGTCCATGAGCTTGTGGAAAACAGGTCCAACGATTTTGATGAAATTTTCCCTATTGGCAGTTTCGATGGATAGAAATCGATTGGTGAGGGTCTAATCTTTGGGAAAATTCGTTTTATTGAGACATTTAAATATTAAAAAGTGTACTTCAAAGGCTCAGTTGTTATTGCAAGGATGTAATCAAAAGGTAACGCATGCCGAGTTGCACTATACCCCGATCGCTTTGCTTAAATGTGTTACCTCCTAATATCCTGCCCTCTTGGATATTTAACACGTGCAATTAATCCAGAGATATAGGCTGTCATATGCTTAATCAAATTTGGTAAGCAATCGGAGAATACTTCCCAACCCAATACGCTACCTTAGATAACACCTTACATAGTTTTTGTCTGAAAATCAAAATAATAGCACAGAAAATGGTTAGTCTGGACAGTACATAGTACTTTAATGGAGTTCCAGAAGTAACTGAGAAGTAAATAAACAGAAAAATTCATCTTATTTAGGTAGTACATATTCAAGTAATGAACAAAAAAGGGAGAAGCTTGCATCTGAGTAGTATCTTTTTAAATATAGTCAAATCAATACAGGACAGAAAATCCAACGGTCATTCATATTTACAATTTTGTTGATATTATATATTATTTCAATGATATCTTTCTAACTTAACCACAAGGAAATATGTTTTACAAACTATATATAATAACAAAATTGAAATATAATTTTGGAGTAAAAAGGTTTTTTAACAAACTGTATATTAAACTCCACCAACATGAATTTTGGGCAGAGCTTTGTTCCGTTTGAGGTGGAACGTCCCATATATACGTATGTCTATTCTTAAGGTTGAATCTCGGAGACGTTTCGTCACAATAAATGATCATCACTCACAAAAAATGAGGTACTACATTCGAGGCGTATGTTTATTTTTTAAGTCGTGGATGTATTGAGACCGGATTTACCGATTTGTGAGTTTAAATTGTATTATATTAACGTAGATCCTGAAGTACGTCTATAGATTTTCATTCACATAAAAAAATAAAAGACATATATGTATTCTATGGGAACAAAACGTTAGTCAAAGAAAACCGAATCTGTTAATTTTGGAGATGAAATACATTCTGAAATGTGTGTTTATGAAAAAATAATTTGGTCAAGTGCGAGTTGGACTCGCATACTTAGGGTTCCGTACCACCTTCAAGATTCGAATATTCCAGTGTCAGACAAGCAGGGAATGAGTGCATTTTCTTATACTTACCCTTATATCTTTTAAAGGAAGCGTTTTAAATTTATAAAAAATATACACTTTGATTTTCCACACATTGACTTTTTATTTTATCTGCTTTAGGATTCGCTTGATTTCTATCACAATACATATGTATTTAATTTTCTAATTTGGCCCCCAAAAAGTAACATTAGAGTTTTATTTTACTAATAAACTTTCAGAAATGCCTTTTATAATCTACTGTCTGAGTTTTGAGGCTATGTAGATTGGAAGAAAAATGGCAAAATAGGTCAAAGTTTAAATTATAAATTATTAAATCTGTTATTCAAATTATTTAAAAATATAAATAAAATATATTTTTCAAATTTTAAATAGTGTAGTTTCTAAAGTGGGAATTAAGTCGATGTTTAATATTTTTAATATCTTTTATACAAATGATTTAAAAATATGTTATATTTGTAATTCACATAATGAGCCTGTTATCTGATATATTACATGATGCGTTTGAAAATTGAATCTTTATTTTCCATTTAATTGTATAATTTGTCCCTAAAATTACTATAGGGGGTTTTCTAGTAATTTATTTTCCGTTTAATTTGGAAGCCAAATAATAAAATTAGGGATTTTTTTTCATATTTTTCCTATAAACAAAAAAAATGAGGTCTTAGAGTTTGGGGAATAACGGGGAGAATGAGTAATTTTTTTAAAATATTTTTTTAATATATTTTAAAATATTCATTTTAAAAAAAATTAAAAAAATATATTTGTACCTATTCGTCATAATGAGCCCTGAGATTTGATATATTATATGACCCGTTAGAAACAATTATAATTTTTTATTTTCCATTTAATTCTATAATTTGCCCCCAAAATGAATATTAGGGGTTTTTCCTTATTTTTCCAGTAAAGTTCAGGTGAGGGGCTACACCTCCATTGTTTTTTCAAAATTTTCCAGCATATGATTTCGGAGATAGAGGGGGATGGGTAAAATTTTTTATTTTTTTGTTAATATCTTTTAATTAATTTATTTTAAAAATATGAAAAAAATATATTTGGTTTCCATCATAATGAGCCCTTTCATTTGATATATAACATGATGGGTTAGAAACAATTTTAATTTTATTTTCCATTTAATTCTATAATTTGCCCCTCCCAAATAAATATTAGGGGTTTCTCCTTAATTTTCCAGTAAATTTCAGGTGAGGGGCTATACCTCAATTTTTTTTCAAAATTTTCTAGCTTATGGTTTCGGAGATAAGAGGGGGGGATGGGTAAATTTTTTTATATTTTTGTTAATATCTTTTAAATAATTTATTTTACAAATATGAAAAAAATATATTTGTTTTCGTCGTAATGAGCCCTCTCATTTGATATATAACATGATGGGTTAGAAACCATTTTAATTTTATATTTTCCATTTAATTCTGTAATTGGCCCCCCAAAATTAAAAGTAGAGGTTTCTCCTTATTTTTCCAGTAAATTTCAGGTCAAAACCTATAAATCCATTTTTTTTTCAAAACTTTACGTTTTATAGTTTCGGAGTTAAGGGGGGTGGAATGGGTAAATTATGGTATATTTTCGTTAATATCTTTTCAAATATTTTTTTAAATATGAAAAAAATATATTTGTGTTCCTCAGAATGAGACCCTTCATTTGATATATTACATGATGCGTTTGAAAATTTTTATTTAATTCTATAATTTGCCCCCAAAATTAATATTAATGGTTGCTCCTTAATTTTCCTGTAAAGTTCGGGCAACGCTCTATATTTTCTATTTTTTTCAAAATTTTAGGCTCAGTAGTTTCGGAGATCAGGGGGGGGGAACGGTTGATTTTATTAGTTTATCCCCCCAGAAGTACCCCTAAAATCAAAATTTTTTCTTTTACGATATGTACTCCGGATCGGGTCACCAAACTATACATTGAACCAAATTTCAACCTCTTCCGTTCAGTAGTTTAGGAGAAAATTGCTGTGATGTGATAGAGGCAGAAATCCTGAGTGATATTATAAGGGTATCCGTATATTGTATATACGGAACCCTAAAAAAGACGAAACGAGTGGAGTCGCCGCAAGGTAAAATTTGTTTTGTTTTCTCATCCTTGAAAAAGCCCCTTATAAGTGTGGGCGAAACGTCGGAAAACTTTGTTTATATGCTGGTTTCAGATATATAAACAAATTAATTCCAAAAATAACGCGAAAACCTACGTTCTCACTGTTGTTATTATATATCATGTCAATAAAAAGTTACAATATTTAGGCAGGAAGTTGTGTTTTCCATTAAAATATGGGTCACTCGGTATATTATGTACAAATTTCATACCCTAATTTCAGTTTCAGTAAACTAATATTTGTTTATCAAAGTTCATTGCTTCTTACCATTTACTTGTTTCTCAGTGATTCTGTAAATCATTCAATCAGCGCACTACATACAGGCTTCGCATGAATAATAATGGCATTAATTAAATTCAGTAATCAGTACCACTTATTGGTTTATTCCTGCAAAACATAACTTTGCAACTACCCTTAAGTATGACTGATATCCTCTCGAAAGTGATCGGTTTGTTGGGAAGTTCCCCGCTTTCGAAACTAAGGTTTGAGCACTCAAACAAAATTAATAATTAAAACTTTTCATGAGCTATAAAAGTTAATTACTGAAATATCTATCCAATTACAGCGAATGGGAACTCTTCATCGCCAACTTTGCAACCGACATTACAAAATAGAGCCCCAATTATTTTTTTAAATGAGTTGCGTTAATAAGTAACTAATTACTGCCAGCTTCTCCATTATCGGGAATCCCTTCAATGGAGAATTGTGTCAATTAATGACGAGGTTGTTCGATAATTCAGGTAAATTGAATGTAGTAATTAAGTGTAAGTGCACCTCGTGCTAATCAAAGTAAAGCTTTCTGCAACAACGTCGACAACAACAATGGACCGTTATTAAACACCAAAGCCCCATTAGAAAAGTTTACTCGATGCAGAAACAATAGATGCTCTATTAGTTTTCCGGTGAAACTTTATTCTGCCACAATAATAAATATTTACCAAAGCAAATTTCCGGATTCCTCTTTACTAACGAACAGGTTTCTCGTATAATAGTAAACTGTTATAAGCTCTTAATAATTCAATCGATTTGAAGAATATATTATCATACAAAAACACCTCTCGTGGCAAATTGTCCCAAGATGTGATATCAATTTTTGGTAACGCTTTCAACCCCACCGAGTGACAGTTACAAACCTCCAAAAAGGAGCTTGTGATATCACCTATGAAACGTTTCTTCGTTTTCTATTTAAACATATTATTGCATTCAAATTTATTTAAAAAATTAACACAGTAAAAAATAAAGTCACGTTATTGTGTTAATTTGTTTAAATATGACAATAATTGTTCAATCAATGCGTCGCTGTTACTTTTACATGAGAGAGCATATTAGCACAGGTGGCTAGGTTAGGTTAGGTTAGGTTAAGACCCTCTCTTGCTATTAATGCGAAGGTGTCGGGTTCGATTCCTAGAGGGGAGTACTTTCTTTATATCTAAATTATTCTATATGATGCATTGAAATTTTTTGTATGTATCTAAATGGGTGCCTGAATAGAATGGGCCCTCCTAAACGGTTCAGCCGATTGTGATGAAACTTTATGTTTGTGTTTGCAGATTCAATTTTAGCTTTGTATCTGAGTTTCTGCTTCCATTATTAGCTGAAATAACAGCTTAGCTCATTTTTTGCAACTTATTTGTTTTTATAGTGCTGAAAGGAAGTGCTGGATTAAGCCTATGAGAGGCCCGTAACAAATTCCATCGAAAGATCCTTAGTTTGCTATAGATTTTAACTTGGTGAAAATAGAAATGTTAAAAATTAACTCTTTTAGGTTTGATGTGGGCAAATTTATATTTAAGACTATTCATAACAGTTTCTCTGATGTTGTTATTGACCGTTGTATGACGATGTGTTTCTGCGAATCTAACCTCTGAGACCATTTGTTTTTTTCCAGCATTTCAACATAAATGATCTTTTATTACCATTTAGTCGTTTGTATCATTTTATATTGAAAAAATATTGTATATTGTCATTTATTTGTCCGTGTTCAAACTACAATTGCTGGTTAAGATCTTACTGACGAAGTACTTACATCAGAGCTAGAAAATGCAACAGATAATGTTTTCATGTTTTCGTACTCTATTTTGAATTTGTCACTTTCTTTATTTTTTCTCAGAGTGGAAAAGAGACTTAATTTGACTGGCCAGAACTTCCTTGTATGGCTCATAATCTCCATTTTTTTAGCGGTACTTTGGACTTCTGTACTCACCTGAAAAATGTAAACAACATCTGTGGAGCAGATAAAACGCATACCGAGAGGCACAAATACAAACAACTGCTGGAAGCGAACAGGAGTGGCCAGGTTGCAACTAGTGTGGGTGCCGATGTTTAAAATTCCTTCCCACGATTTCGTTTGTAATTTTCCTTTCAATATTAGAACGTTTTAAATAATATAAAAATGAAATCTCATTGGCTAAAAGAAGTCATACTCCTGTTATCTATTATCACGAGATTTCAATCCTTTAGTGGTACTAAGTATCTAAAAAAAATAAAGTTGGTGACCGTGCCCTCGCCTATGGAGACGAACCACTGCTGAAGTAGCACCTGGGTTTTTTGGTACTGCCTAATTTGTTGCCTTTTGTAGCAGTGGGTTCCTAGGGTTCTCTATTCATGATATCGTCTTTGTCGTCCTCTTCAATATTGCTCCTGTTATGATTTGTACTCCTAGGTTCATTTTTCGTGGCTTCGCCAAGAGCACTCCAGATACCGTACCACCGAGGCAGGGGTTCCCCAAGGAGCAGTCCTGTCCCCGATGCTATTTTCAATCTACACTGCAGACATCCCAAGACCAGCCGACGCTATAATGGCCCAGTGGAAGATAGCCATCAACGAGGACAAAACCCCTCAACGGCATACAAATTCCATAGAAGAACGAAGTCAAATACCTTGGAGTCATCATCGACAAGGGGTTGACTTTCACGAGGCATGTCCAAGAGACTTGTAATAAAGTCCGGGCTGCCCGTGCCAAACTTTAGCCCTTAATAGGAAGAGGAAGCAAGCTGGTACTCTTAAACAAGCTGACTCTCAACAAGACAGTCATCTTGCCAATGCTGACGTACGCTACAATAGTATGGGGATACATCAGCAAGAACAACAGGAAGGCCATCCAAAGACCTAACCTATGCCTACGCCTCTCAATCGACGCACGCTGGTTCGTTCGTAACACGGTGATTTTCAACGATTTACGACAACAACCAGTGCTTGCAGAAACGAAGTGGAGGGCCAGAGAGGCTTACGGCAAACTGGAACAACATACAGACCTTCACCTACGACAACTAATCGACTATGACCCCAGATTTATTGACAGATACAAACAGCCTAAGAACCAGCTCTGCCTTAGCGAAGGGGAAGAGGACGAAGAAGCCCAGAGATAGAAGACAGGTAAGTAAAAAATGAAGTATATAACAATCTTTTTTCAGGAGACAACTAGGGGGGCCCGGGGGGAAACCAACCTACCAAACAAAGAGAAGACAGAAGAACACACACCCACAAAACAAACGACGACAACGTGCACGCCCACAGAAGGGTACAACACAAATAAGACAGTTGCTGTAGTACCAATTAGGTAAACCAACGGAACCAAACCAAAGCCAAGCTATCCCAACAAGAAGACAGCCATTATGCAGAAGGAAAACTGCGTTGGCGTGAGGACCTGAGTTAAATCTCAGGGGGTGGATGGCAAGGGGGCTGGAAGTGCTAATCAGTAAAATTTTCTGAAGGGCAAATATAGTTCCTGGGCTCGCGCATGGGTGTGTGTGTGTGTGCGTGGCTTCGGTGCTTATGTGGTGTGCTGAATCCTCTCTTGGTTCTTTATTTGTTTATCCCATGTTCTAACAGAAGAAATGTCACTGTATACAACAACCATAGAAATCGTCACGGCCGTTTCACATTTTTCGTCACTGTCGTTTTATTTTTGTTCGCACTTCCATGTCACCGAGGCCCCTAATATAAAAAGCTTCGCTTCAAGAAAGGTTTAGTGTTGGGGTGCAAAATATTGTTTTTATACACCAGTTAAAATGTTGCCTAAATATGCATAATTAAAATTTTCGGATATCAGGGAGTCTGCAAGTGCATTTCAGGTTTATTTAATGCAAGAGCCACTCATATCAGTACCAATCGGCTTTCATACAACTCGTGCTGTCGTCTGTTATTTCCCAAATTTATTGTCAACGACGTATACAATTAAATTCGCTCAAAAATACATCCATTGCAGAAGTCGGTTAATTACAGATTTGCCGTTGACGTAAAACGATTAAAATAAAAGATTATTCATGATTATTCAGTTCAACACATACGAGGATACGTCGCAAATATCTCAATTATTCCAATGAGCACGAATTTTAATGAAGTTACGCATTACCATTGCAAAACAAAACAACAAGTAGGTTACCCGGTATGCTTAGATCTCTATGCAAATAACATTACACTATTATTGAAGTTCATAGCAGTGTTTGCCGTTGCAAATTGTGTTTATCTTCAATTACAAATTTAGGCAATAATATCACCGAACACTACTGGCACGGGTTAATTGCAGTATGACGTATATTGCAACTGACAGAGCTTGAAGGATGAAACAATTTAATTGTTAGTTATTTGCCGAGTTAATTGGATTCAGTGCAATAAATATTAAATTTTTGATTTTGCACATCGTCAACCAGCATTGACTGCATAAAAAAACCGTCCATTGTTGATGTTAACGAACACTTTCAAAACGACGACTGCATTAAACGTTTCGAACTCGTTTTGGCACGTCAATAATGAACATTGAAACAGACATACGCAACTGACAAATACATTTTTTAGCTAAATATTTGTCAGCTTGATCTAAAATATCGATTTTTGAAATGTTTATTTCACTCGAATACTAGCTGTGCTAAAAAAATAACTGCACTGATATTTAGCGTGAAGATTTTTCTTTTGAAATGTTGTAACAGTTATTCGCGCCAGAATGGACTTGGAGAATATTCGTTATCTACCATGGAGAGTAGAAGCATGGAAGAATCCATGGATAGGCAAGGAGGAGTCTCCCCGAGTACAGCAACAAAGATGAGCAAATAAACATGCATAATTGCAAACTAATATACAACACTCACAAACTGGTCTACAGTACAGTGTGTCCGGTTATGGACTAGCGATAATCTAAATACATGTAAAGCAACTATTTTAATAAACAAATACACCATATACTAAGGCTTAATACCCCACCCGCCATATGGCAGCCATTTTGTTTTTTAATGACGTGTGAACAAACACGTTCATATCTAAAGTTTTGGTCTTACTGAGATAAAAATAGCTTATTCGACGGACAATAATACTGCCTATCAACAACATTTCAAAACAAAGTGCTACAAAAAACTACAATGCAACATTAAATTCACAACTGTATGTTTATTACTTTAGGAGTTATTGTTGTTTTAACATAGCGTGTGCGCAAGCACAAAAGACCTTTGTTAAGTAACATCTGTCATTAGCTGCGTGCTGTCCGAGAAAAGTCTAGCAATACCAGATGGAACATATTGGCTCTACCTGCAAAAAAATTACAGGATAAAGACTAGTTACGTTAGTTGTCCCTCGCCCCTGCGTTGTGATCGCTACTTTTACTTACCGTCCGTCCTATTTACGTTCTGTATTATGAATATGGCAAATCGTCAATATTCAACGCAACATATTGCTGTCATACACTTCGTGCAATGGAAGTGCAAATTTGGCTGTACAAGAATATCGAAGAAGGTACCCAAACAGGCCTACACCAACCCGCCAAACTTTTATCGACGTGCACTCAAGATTAGCGGTAAAGGAGCATTCAAAGAGCTGTAAATGAACGTGCTCATTTGGTATCGCCCGAAGATGAAGAAGAAGTACTTAGGCTAATGACCAATGATCCTAGACTAAGTGTTAGGTGGATTGCAGCGGAATTACAACTGTCTAGGTGGCATCTATGGAGAATTTTGAAAAGAGAAGGACTACACCCTTATCATTTTCGTCGGGTCCAAGATATTCTCGAAACAGATTTTGCAACAAGATCTGTATTTTATTCGTGGATTAATCGACGTGTGAGATAGGACCGTCGTTTCTTACAAAAGATACTGTGGACTGACGAAGCGAAGTTCACGAGAGCTGGCATTACAAATCACAGAAATGACCATCTCTGGTGCTCTGAAAACCCTAGGGCGGTGCGCCCAAGTTCGTTTCAACACGAATTTTCTGTGAATGTGTGTGCAGGCATAATCAACGATCGTTTGATTGGGCCGTTGGAATTGCCTCCTACATTAAACGGTGCTCATTTTTTGGAGTTCATGGAGACACAGTTCTCTGACAGCCTCATGGAGTGACCTCTATTATACCGTCAACATATGTGGTTGCAGCTAGATGGTGCACCCGCGCACTATTCTCGAGCAGTGAGAGAATATTTGAACAATAATCATGCACCGTGGATCGGTCGCGGTGGTGTAGTAGCGTGGCCAGCTCGCTCGCCCGATTTGACCCCCTTGGACTATTTTTTGTGGGGTTATATGAAGCAAAAGGTGTATGCTACAGTTCCAAACACCAGAGAAGACCTCGTCGCTAAAATTATGGCAGTCGCCGAAGAAATAAGATCAGACTTAGAACTAAATAAGCGCTCAACTGCCCAGAGAGCACACAGAGCATTAACTTGTCTACAAGCTGGAGGTGGGCACTTTGAACAACTGCTGTAGGATGAAATTTAATGTGTATAAAAGATTGTAAAAGTATTAAATAAAAAGTGATAAGAATTTTATGTGGTTTTAATGTTTACCTGTTTAAGGTCCCGACAAGGTTTTTTTGTGCTTGCCCATACGTTCAAACAACAATAACTTCTAAAGTATTGTAGCTTAACTCAAAAGCTTTCGATTTAGTAAAAAAAAATGAAAGGATATCTGGACTGCTTTTGCATTGATTGGCAATAATTTGTTGATTTGCATAATTTTTGACCCATTTTTTTGCATTTCATTTTTTTTTCAAAAGTTAAGAAAACGTTAACACTTTATATTGAAATGTTGTTAATAGACAGTATTATAATCCGTCGAATAAGCCTATTTTTATCTCAGTAAGACCAAAACTTTAAGAGATATGAACGTTTTTGTTCACACGTAGACAAAAGGTCATTAAAAAAAACAAAATGGCTGCCATATGGCGGGGTGGGGTATTGAGCCCTAGTATATAGTGTAATTGTGTATTAAAATAGTTGCTTTACATGTATTTAGATTTTCGCTAGTCCATAACCGGACGCACTATATAGTAATAGTTGAGTAGCATTATATGTGATATGGGCACTTATACTGGAGTTTTTTAAAAAAATGTAGTGTTATTGTTATTGTTATAATAGCGAGCGTAGCGAGATTGAATACATATATCTCTTTGATCGTAAGCTTTTCAGCTACTTTTGGGTAAAGGTGCAAACACTAAGTGACCTGATTACCCATAGCTAGTAGGAACTGTTAGTGCAATAGTGCAATACATATTATTCTTATGGCCTTTATAAGTATTCAGTGTAAGCAAAATAAAAAGTATCTGCCTATCTACAGTTAAAATACATACAAGTTGGTTTAAGTCTCACAATCGATCCAATATATGGTGCCTCCGACAAGGATGTTCTTAAGTGTTTAACAGTTCTTGAGTGGAATGGGACAGAATTTGTGTTGGGCTTCACACGAGAGCGAGATTTTTCTCGTTCGTCTCGTTCTCGTCTCCCAAAATCGAGACAAGACGAGAAGTTCTGGAAAATATTATGGGTGATACCGAGACCACATACAGTGTAACCCGAGATTCTTGTTTATGGTCTCGTTAAATTTCTTTTATGAAGTTTTTATTTGAACATTTAGAAAAGTCTACATAGAAAACAACATATTTTACAATAAATAAAATCTGGTGACCACCTGTGAAATATTTTGTTGTACACTTACTTTAACTTGTTAACGCTTCTTATAGTAGCGTATCTCTTATCATAAATATTAATCATGGCAGATTTTATATTTTAATTTTGAATGATTTTCTTAAAAAATCTCTCCGTTGAGTATATGTGTCTATATTAAACTGGAGAGTATTAGACGTATATACTATTAAAAGGGCTTAAAATTTTCTACCGGGAAGATCCGCTTATTTACAGCAAAACAGTAAACTTCAATACTTAAGCGACAACTTAGAGGCAGTAATGGGACGTAAAAGGCAAGGCACCTGAAGAGCCTGATTTCTAAGGTGTTTTCAACAATGGAACAGGGTAACATTGATGCATCCCAAATCATTAGTGAGCGTATTTATTGGACAGCTAAACTTACAATATTAAGTACCATATAACCAGGAACCAAACAGATATTTGACCGTAAAAAAACTAAATAATACAAATATCAAAACACCTGCATATAATTATCAATGTAATACGTATTGTATTAATCTGGCACGACATCTTACGACTAAACCTCGTACATAACAATTATTTGTTGTCACTAATTTCAACCGACCTTTGTACATGGATGGCTACACTGTCATATGTCAAGTATAAATATATGTGACGGACGTATCACCTACTTCTGAGCTTCCTGCCAACTTTGATGCTTTACAGAAGCAATTCCACCAAATAAAAAGTATTCGTTCTGTTAACTTGACAATAAAAGAGGAGATGATTGAATAGAGCAAATGAATTACAAAAAGGAAACACAAAGGCGTAATATGACATGATATACGATATTGTGGAACTGAAACTTCAGGAGATTCTACAAATTGAAGGACAAGTTTCGAGACTACTAAGTTAATAAACATATAGAATTCAACAAATGCACTGTGATCAATAGATCTTGGTACGGCTGAATAACTGAAAAAATCGGGAAAGTATAGAAAAATCTGGTTATTTATCTAGTTGTGACATTTAATTTGACCTTGATCTTACGAACCTCAAAATCAAAAATCCAAAATTCCCGCTACGGCTGGGTACATGAATAATTTCGAGAGAATGGGTGATTGAATCCACCTAGGGTCCTAGCGCTTTAACATCACTTGAACCCTTTAATTTCAAGGTCAACGGTTTTTTTATGGGGACCCTTAATTTTGACGCCGGCAAAAAATAAAATTTTACTATTTGGTCTGAACACAATTTACACACCATTTAACCCAACTAATTAAATCAAGATGGCGGGTGACCTGTCAACTTAACCCTGTCGGCTAAGGCTAGGTTTAGGGCAGCAAAGGGTAAATTTTTCAGTGCTATCTATTTCTGTCATAAATAACATAGGTCGAATTCAAAAATATGTAGTTGAACTTCAAATTAGATGCCATCACTATACAGCCAGGAAAAACTACCAGTTAGCAGCGCTTTAGTTTTCCGTTACCTGTCGAATTTTTCCAAATACGAGGGCTGCCTTTTATATTTTGGGATTAGAGAACAAAAACAAATATTAATCATCGAAAATCGCTTTATTGTTTTTCGAAATATTCCCCATGAAGATCTATACACTTTTGCATGCGTTTGAACCAATTGTCGAAGCACTTTTTCCACTCTGATTGAGGTATCTCCAAAACATGCATTCTGAACGCAGCAACCGCTTCTTCAGGTGTCGGAAAACGTTGACCTCTCAGTTTGTTTTTTATGAACGGGAATAAAAAGAAGTCATTTGGTGACAAGTCAGGACCATACGGCGGATGACTCATCAAATCGATGTTTTGAGGGGTCAAAAATGCAGTTGTTTGAACCGATGTGTGAGAGCTCGCATTGTCGTGGTGAAGAGTGATCCGTCTTCGGCGGTTGGTTTTCCTCATTTCTTGGAAAACAACTGGCAAACAAATGGTTGTGTACCACTCAGAATTGACTGTTCTGCGTTGTTCTAGTTTTACGGTTGTGACATGTCCAGTTTTTCCGAAAAAACAGGCGATCATTTGCTTGGAAGTGTTTCGCGCGAACAACTTTTGTTGGATTCGGCTCATCTTGAAACACCCATACATTCGACCGCTGTTTAGTTTCGGGCTCATACGCGTAAATCCACAATTCATCACCTGTCACTATGTCATAAACTTTGAGCTTTTCTTTTGACCAACCGACACGAGCCTTTTTTTGAACGATTGACAAATTGTGTGGGATCCAACGCGAACAAATTTTTTTGACATTCAAATATTTATGCAATATTGAATGTATGCTGGTCCCACTAATGTGTAAGGTTGACTCAATCTCACGATAGGTCACATGACGATCTTGCAATAACAGTTCGCCCACAGCATCAATGGTTTCCGGAACAACAACTGTTTTTGGACGACCTTCACGAAATTCGTCTTGGAGTGAACTACGACCTCGATTGAATTCACCATACCATCGATAAACAGTGGTCCTTGATGGAGTTTCATCGCCAAAGATTAAATTAAGTTTATCCATGCACTCTTGCTGACTTAATCCACGTCGAAAGTTGTGAAAAATAATCGCAAGAAAATGTTCACGATTTAATTCCATTTTTTGGCCGAGATGAATCCTTTAAGTTACTGTAAACAACACAAAGCGCTCGTATGTCAAAACGTTCTGAGTATGTATAATCTTAAAAATGTCAAACTTTACGATAGAGCTGTCAGTTGTCAGATTGCAACACTAGGGTTGTCCAATCCCGCAATATAAAAGGCAGCCCTCGTATCCAACAATACCGGACTTATTGATCACCGTGTGATAAAAATGGAGAAAGAAACAAACCTAAAATCCTGAATTGCTTGTTTAACGACTAATTCAGCAAACTTGATTGCTGCTAGACAAAGAGTTCACAAATATAATAGATAGGTTGGTAATTAATTTGTACATATAAAGAACTGTGCATGTGTAGTTATCTTGTGCATATGTTTTGTTAATTATTTCCACCTTATTAGTTTATTTTGAAGTATGTTAATTTCTTTAAAAATGTTTTATTTTGTACCTGTTTAACTCTGTGATCGAACATAAAACATGTAGTTTTGTATTCGATCATCGTATGTTATCATTTGTTAGTTTTCTTATACAATGAAAATGTTTCCTAAAACAGTTGTGTTTGAATTATACCGCTGAAATTTCCGCACGTTTTCACATTTCTAAATTTCTTATCAGACCTTCACAACTGAAATGCTTTTTCCAAATGCCCGAATGTTCAGATTGCATTGAAATTCGGGAAGCTTGTACGACAACAACAACTGATAAAAAAATACTGATATTCCAAATACAAAAAAAGCGTATAGTAAATTTGAAATGACAGCATTTGAAAATGTGAAAAATAGCTGTAGATCGATATTCTGGAACTCGGAATAATGTGCCAGCCAGTCCCCAACTGCAGGAAACACCGCACTAGCACAGTTCACTTAACAAATAACAAATCACAAATTTAAATGGGGAAAATGTCCGAATAGCGAGCAATATATCAACTTCTATCAACCGGGGCATTATCCTGTGGCTATCGCAAATTACATGGTGAACAGAAAAAGGTCCATATTATTTCCAGTCGTATTCAAATGGAAATCTAGAGGAGATGAGAGCGAAATTCACACAATGGACTTTGTTCTTCGATGTCGGCTCCAAAAACAGATAGCATAATGCCATTCAGTGAATTTGTTGCGTTGGACACTGGAATTGATTTGTTCAGATGTCTTAGGTCGACAATACGAAGCTAATTTGTCCCCAGCTATACTTATCATACAAACAAATCTCACGCATGACTAAATTTGAGCTCCATACGGTCTGATATCAGTTTTTGGTAACGCTTCTCGTCCTGGATTCAATATGCATACAGGTAGGGTGGCTGTGTTTCTTCACGTCATTATCGAAGGGGCATGATAATGACAATGCTATGACTAATAATGTGACAAACATTATATTGCTTAGTCTCAAACTTAAAATTTTTCAAAGTAATGAATCTGGGTAATATAACGACTGCTTTTTCCACACAGCACAAATGGGCACCATCTTGCCGCTTCGACAAGTACCTGAAGAAACGCAGCTATACTACCAATATGCATGTGCGATCCAAAACGAGAAGCTTCATGAAAAATCATCAGTACATAAAAAAGAAAAAGTTGTCTGTACAATTTGTGCGAGACGTGTATGATGCATTATCGTATCCCCAACCCCCCAGTAACGGTGTCAGATTTTGAGCTACACTCACAATTTTTTAACCTCAAAAAACATGAAAATTTTTGAAATTTTGACGATTTTTCGGAGTTTACAAAAAAATGTTACTTGTAGGCCAAGTTCTGACACCGGATTCGTGAGCAGGAGACAAAATTTCATCGAAAATGTTGTTTCTTGTATATTAGCCAAGAAGAATAAAGAATAGAATTTGCTGCTGCATGGTCTATAGTGTAGTTTAGTACTCTGAAGTATATTAGAAGTGAAGGAAATTGGCTTTCGGTTGTTTGAGTTATTCGCAATTGGATAATTATTGAATTGTCACAATCAGAAATAAAAGAAATTGATAATACAGGTTTTTTTAATAAAATATGTAAAATGTGGTAGAAACTCATGACAAGACATGACCTATTTCTGTCAAAACGAATTATGTAGTTCAGACGATTTGCAAGAGAAAGAAAGAAATTGCTGCAATGCCTTTTTTCAAAAATATTACTTAAAGATAGCGGTCGGTAGATAGGTAAGGTTTTATATACTAAATACCATTCAAAAAAATTATAAACAAGTACCAGTTTGGTTTTTCTATCGTTCCATGACCAAAGTAGCTGCTAGAAAAAGAAGCAGATGCTGTGTCCGAATTGGAACAGGCTACCAGATGTTTGATCCGTGAAGACCGTCTCTTTTGACATGAATTAGAACTCAGTAATATAAGCGATAGGCCTTCTATCTCAACTGTATAATATTTCACTAAAACAAATATAACTAAAAGATAATATAGCACAAGCATACATCTTTTGACAGATAGTCCCTGCAATATTAAAATCATAATATCTCGAAGATGTATTAGAATAGGGGCATCAAACAGTTATACACATATTGTTGTAAAATAGTGAATATTATTATATAAAAACATAAATGAAGATTTGGTCACCTTCAAAATCTGTTTTATAAAATTTTTACGTTTACCAAATTACATTGTTTTTCAACTATTTACTAATAGAGGTTTGAAGAGTTGCTGTATTGTCCATTAGTTAATAAACACCCTGTAGAATATCAAAGAAGAAATTCACTCATTTCCTTTTTTTTCATAATTTTTAATCAACGGCATGATACTTTACTAATACCTACAAATAACTAAAATATTGTTATCCGTTAATTTTCTAAACATAAACTGTAGTAAAAATCTAGTCCTATTATACTACCAGATTCACGATAAGTAATATCTGATACCAAATACTAAATATTTAATAAACCATCTCTTCAACTCGTGTATCTGGAAAAACTATTTTAAAATGAAACACCAAAACAAAAGAGTAAAACTCTCGATACATTATAATGGTAATAAATGGTCAAGTTTGACGACGATTTCCCGTTAAATTTTCGAACGTTTATTAATACAATTTAACACTTTCCGCAAATCGCAGGCGCTTTTATTGAAATCCCATATAATTGGAATTTTAATAATGATAGGCTTTGGTGATAATACCCGAACAAAATTGGAGGTATTTCATTTATTATTTAATCAAATTCATCTCGTACGTCAAACAATTGTTCAATCAAATGCAAGCCGCATTGAAAATAAATTTCACCAGCAGGAGAATTCCAGAAATTTATACAAATATTTGAAATTGGATCATCAGACCAAACTGAATTGATTTTACTGTAATTCTTTCTAAATTGAATAAACTAAATTTAGGACGTAGTTCAAAAATCATCTGATAAGCTAAATTGGAATAATTTTTAGTTAATAAAAAATAAGTAAAAATGATTTAGACGGGACTGCCAAGATTTGACAGATAAATCAATAACAATAACGTATGTTAAGCTCACAGCTATATACAGTGTGATTTTTTTTTGATGATCAGTATGGGGAACTCGGAAACTAGCGGAGATAGAGCAATGGTTAAATTGGGAATGATTTGCAGTTTTACTGGCCCAATTTAATGACACTTTCGGGTTTTTGTAAAAAGTCATGGCTTACTAGATATTTTGAAAAAACGAAATTCTGTCGATTTAGTCAAATGCCTCTAGCTCCTTTGTTTTCGATTTTATAAAAAAAGTGAAAATATCAAAATTGGAGGGAATTGTATCCCGAATATGATTGTCATGTCCTCGTTTGCGTGACAGCTCTCGTTTTCGAAATATCACACAAACTTATCTTTTTTTGAATGGAAACCATAGTTGGCTATGACCTCAAATAATCGAAAAATTTTAGAGCTTTTCAACGATATAATACTCGATATAGTTATTCATAAAAATAACGGAGTTATGGATGCTTTTCTCTCTTATTTTCACTTTTAACGTAGGTAGGCATGAAATAGATTGATTTATTAATAACTATTGAACTTTTTTTTATTAGGTATATCAGATATAATGAAAAAACTAAATAAGTAGGTACTTACTAAAAACTTAAGAAATTACAGTATATAATAATGGTTACAATGGTTAATGGTTACAAGGGTCTCATACTTTCTTTTGTATAGTTTGTTTTTTAGCGCACCCCATAAATAGAAATCTATAACTGCCAAATCGGGAGACCGGGGTGGCCATTCGGGTGGGCCATTTCTTCCTATACAAGAGTTTGGATAGATATTATCTAAGTGTTGTCTTACTAATAACGAGTTATGAGCAGGTGCTCCATCATGTTGGAACCACTCAATTTCTAAACGAGTTCTCAAATTCAAATTATGCAACATGTCTTGAAAAGTGGTTTGCAAGAAATGAAAGTAGCACTCCCCATTAAGTGATTTGTCATAGATAAAAGGCCCCAAAATAGTAGACCCTATGATACCACACCAAACATTAAAACCAAATTTTATCTGGGGTCGTCTTTGTTCTACCAGGAAAGGGTTTTCTTTAGCCCAGATATGCTCATTGTGTCTATTGAACATACCGCAGTTGGTAAATCTAGTTTCATCTGACCATCACACCTTTAATGGAAACTGTTGATTGTCAAGGCACATGTCTCTAAACTATGTACAAAACAAAATACGTCGATGTTCGTCACCAGCATGCAAAGTTTGAGAAACTGAAAGTTTGTAGGGCTGGAACTTGTGCGCTTTCAGTACCTTAATTACAGTTCGTTGAAATGTGCCAGCTTCTGCAGCAATCTCACGAGTTGATGTAGATGGATTTTGATTTACCATTTATTTGTGCTGCTTCGTTAATTTGATTATGTTCCTTCGGTGGTTTAGTAAAAGATCCATATCTGCGTAAACTATCATAAAGCCTCTTAAATGTACATAGAGCAGGTTGACGACGATTAAAATATCTATGAAAGTATTCTTCAGCTGCACGAACTGAATTTTTATGGCATATGATATAATATTCCACCTTATTCAGTTTTTCTTCGTTAGAATATTCCATTTTATTACGAAAACTTGTCAATATCGACTGTCAGTTCATCACTACTAATGGAATTACTCTGAAATGAGGAAACGTCAAAGTGAAAACAATCTTTTTCATGGCTACCTGCGTTAAAAGTAAAAATAAGGGAGAAAAGCATCCATAACTCCGTTATTTTTAAGAATAACATATCGAGTATTATATCGTTGAAAAGCTCTAAAAATGTCCGATTTTTTGAGGTCATAGCCAACTATGGTTTCCATTCAAAAAGAATGCAATTCCCTTCAATTTTGATATTTACACTTTTTTTATAGAATCAAAAACAAAGGAGCTGGAGGGATTTGACTAAATCGACAGATTTTCAAAATATATAGTAAGCCATGACTTTTTACAAAAATCCGAAAGTGTCATTAAATTGGGCCAGTAAAACTGCAAATTTTTCCCAATTTAACCATTACTCTATCTTTGCTAGTTTCCGAGATCCCCATACTGATCTACAAAAAAAAACTCACCCTGTATATAGGTAGTCCAGGCTACCTGTTGGCAACCTAAATTGTAAATAAATAAATATCTGTGAGCAGATTTATTGAAATCTGAATCCTCTGTGAAGGATTGTCTTATCTGTTCCGTTGTCTTTAACCCAAATAATTCCATCCTTATTGTCTCTGAACAAACTCCGGTTTCGAATTCCGTCCGAGGAAAAAACTCCAGCGCCGAACTCTTCAACGGTCACAGTATTTGGCTATACGATGCCGATGTATCGAGTATATACAAAAGGAACAAAATATGTGAGGCACTCGCAAAAGCGAACAGGGAGTCGATTGGATGTGATATCTGTCTCTCCTGTGTAATGCCTTGATGAGCAAAGAGATTGATGCAGCCGCGATTGAATCAGACGGATCGTGTGTACGCTATTTCATTCTATATCGATCCCCTGTTATTTTACAGACTCAAACAAAGACCTTCTGATTTCATTGTAGTTAACACATCTCTAACGATTCCATCGTTCTTGACGTGTACGTCTGTCCAATGTGTTCGCTAGTTTCTGCACACACATGCTCATATCGCAATCGACAGAAAAGTTCAGAGTGAATGAAATTCAACGTTGATAAACGTGTTTTGGATATTAAGTGAACTAGGTCACCGATAAATAACAAATAAGTTTTGATGTTGTTCGTTAATCCCAGAATTGCTTGAATGCTCCTGTTTCGTCACGATCGGGGAACATAGGGATAACGTAAATATTTAATTTCTCAATTTTGCAATATTCATTTCAAACGTTTTTGTCAATGTGATCAATCCAGCTAGGCGAAAGCTATGTAGTTTATTATTCAGGACCCGAAAACTGTCAACTTTGGATTTGTGCATCTATAGCGAAGTTAAAATTCTGAATTTATCTTGTTCAACTGATTTGTTCAATTAACTTACTGACTAGAGATGGTGATCTAAGATCTTTCGATCAAAGAATCGATATTCGATTTTTTCATTGATATCAAGCAGTGTAGCAAAAATCTAAATTCATTTTTTGGATTCTAGAAGCTTGGGTATGAAGTCCTGGAAACAATACATCCCATGTGGTGTCCGGGTTAGAATAGCACCATGGTATCTACCGCCTGTCGTAAGAGGCGACTAAAGGGGCAGCTGTCCGCTGACCTACTAACTAGCCCTCCCTTCCCCAAAACCCGCACGGGATGATCTGGTCAAATCATTTCATCTGGGAAATGACAACCCCACGGTTCCGAGTTACCCGAGTCACCAGGGTCAATTGGTGACACCACCCATGAAAATGGAGCTACGGAGTAGATGCCTCGGAAAAGAGCCGCTGCCTGGGGATCGCCAGGGCATGTCTGGAGCCGGCGCTGGACATGACAGCATGCCGAACGTCGGTGACACGGTGCTGAGGAGGCGGGCCCCTGTCGTCCAAAGAGCTACAGCCCAACAACCACAACACTCACCAATACGGTCACAGAATCAACGTGACCAACGGAGTCAAACGAGAACGAGAACTCTACCCGCATAAAGTGTTGCGCAGGATCAACAGCCAGCGCTCACTCAAGCGAGACTGAAAAGACAGCGCATGAAATGGACTGGCGCCATGAATGAATTTATAATGCGCACGTTTTACAGAATTACGAACCTTGGCCAGGATAAGACTGGATATCACCAAATACTCCATCAAGAATTCTGTCGTGAGTACCCAGAGCTTCAAGTTACTGAACAGAGAGTCGCAGATCAATATCGTGTCATCTTGAGAAATTGCCTTATTTCGCCTGATCAATTGGATACAATAAAGAGCGAAGTTGAGCACGAATTATTTGGTCGAAATTCAACAGATCCAGAGCCTGAAACACCTTTGAGGCAAAGAGCGGACGAGACTCAAGAACTTCATCAAGAACAGCCAGCCAACGATGAAGTGCTTGAGAAAATCCAAGCAGAAATGAAAAGAGCTCTTATAGAGTATAGTGGAACAGATCCATTGAATAGCCCAACTCTTCCCAAACTAAGATCTTCTAAGAAACTGGGTATCATCTTGCAGGCCATGAACAAATTATGTTGATCAACTGATTTGTTCAATTAACTTACTGACTAGAGATGGTGATCTAAGATGTTTCGATGGAAGAATCGATATTCGATCTTTTCATCGATATCAAGCAGTGTAGCAAAAATCTAAATCCATTTTTTGGATTCTAGAAGCTTGGATATGAAGTCCTGGGAACTATTCTTATTGTTTTTCAAAAAAAGAAAAACATTACAAAATTCATTGTTAAATTAAAAATAAATACTTTTACAATTTTTAAGTTAAAAACAGGGAATGGAAAACCTATGGAACCTTTGGTGTGTCATAGATGTGTAAGTTTACTACCCTAACCCCAAACCTTTCTTTTTTATACTCAAAGCCGTTTCAACACCTAAGTTGTCATATCCATGTAGAAAACGAACACTAATTTTTATGAAGAATGCTTTTTAATTCAATATTAATACTAATGAAGTATTCCATATGATAAGTAGACACCCTGTATATACAGATAAATTGAAAACTTCAATCTCTTGTGAATTTATTTTCATTTAAATTTTATTATTTAATTTTTATGTCATCCTAGAATTCGTATAACAATTTATATACTCTTATATTTAAGACCAGCGCATTCGCCAATTTACATATTTCCCCCATTTTCTAACAAATGGTATGTCGCTTTTTAAAAAAACTGAATAGAAAAGGCATATCTGCAATATATTAATTAATGGACACATACACGTGATTCCAGCTCAGGAATAATGCCGATGAAACAGCATTAAGTTAAACTGATTAAATAAATCCTGCAAAAAGTTATACATGCTATTATAAACACAATGAAATAGGGTAGGTAGACTATGCTATACGAAGAAGAATATCACCAAAACTAATCAAATATGGCTGAAGGAAACTGTCTCGGATTTTACACCGGTTATTCGTTAGAGCCTTAAATGGAGAACAGCAAATGGTGCGCAGCTTATATTTTATCGATATTTAGAAATAGTAGAGGTAATAGCTTCAATTTATTATGCAGGAAGATTATAAGAAAAACGAGATAATAGTCAACCATATCGACATTCTGCACCCATCATATAAACCCAATGTAATAATTTATAGAAAAAACGATGGCACATTTGGCATTCCTGAACCTCCTAAAATCTAATGACATCCTGACATATGAAACTAGTTGACAAATCCATAGACCTACTTTTTCTCAGTTAATCCTGTGAGGAAGTTTTTCTATAACAAAGCAACTGGTATCCCGGGCTGTTTCTACAAATTTCCCTTGGATGCTACACCTTGATTTTCAATTACCTAACTTATCTGTTTTTTTTCAGAACCCTATAAGGAATGAAAACCCCAATGAGCAATCAAAATATTATATTTATCACACTTGTTATATTTTTAATGTGACATGTAAATTTTCATACGTCACTTAAATCATTATTGTTAACAAATTGCCAAAATTTTGTCCAAACACAACATCCAAGTTAGTTTTAAATCACAACACAAACCTAGTAATCTTTTATTCGGTGCCAAAGACAAAACAGTTAACAAATATTTAAATTCTTGAGTTTATAGGATTTCATGTTCCGAATGCAACAGTTTTTATATTGGTATGACATGCAGAAATTTCAACACCCGCTACGATGAACATTTTCGATCATTTAAATATAACAAAACAAACTCAACATTTGCAAATCACTGCTTACAAACAGGTCATCCCTTCCCAAAATTAGAAGATACAGAAATTATTCAAGTACACAGTTTTAAACCGATAATCACCATTTTAGAATCAGTTCAAATTTTCAAGAGTATTAACGACCCTTTATCCTCGAGTTTAATCTTAAATGACCAGGCAGAGTTGCAAAAAAGAGTCCTCTTCGAAGTATTCAAATAATATCTTTGTGGGTTTTTTCCAAAATTTCATATTTAAATCCGCCGTTATTTTTAACTAGTATGTCTGTATTCTAAAAATTTAATAACCTTTTTACAATGTAAAAAAATAATACCTTCATGGGTTTTCCCAATTTTCATGTCATAAATATAATCCATCATTATACTTAAGTAACACCCATTGTATATTTGTGTATAAATTGTAGCATTGTAACAATCTGTAATTCATTAATAAGGACGGTACTTTTCCACAAAACTATCGCCCTATTAGTCTACTACCAGCCATGAGTAAAGTAGCAGAAAGGATCCTCGCGAATCGACTCCAAGAGACCATAGACGATCTGAATGTGATTCCAGACCAGCAGTTTGGATTCAGACATCGCCACCGAACGCTTGTAGAATACGCCTCAGACGGACTCAACCGGAATCGAAGAACAGCCTCCATCTTCCTGGATGTAGCAAAAGCCTTCGACCGAGTATGGCATGACGGACTATTAGTCAAGATGGACCAATTAGGATTTCCCACTAACATCATCCAGCTAGTGGGCTCCTTTTTGAGACATCGAAGAGTAAGAGTACGAGTAGGCCAAGAGCACTCCAGATACCGGACCACCGAGGCAGGGGTTCCCCAAGGAGCAGTCCTGTCCCCGATGCTGTTTTCAATCTACACTGCAGACATCCCAAGACCAGCTGACGCTATAATTGCCCAGTTCGCCGACGACACCGCCATAGTATGCCTATCTTTCTGACACTGACAATTTAGCTGAATGGTGCGTTCAGTGGAAGATAGCCATCAACGAGGACAAAACCCAAGCTCTGTTCGTCAACGGGAGAAGCGGCACGATCGTTCCGACAGGAAACCTGACCGTCAACGGCAGACAAATTCCATGGAAGAACGAAGTCAAATACTTTGGAGTCATCATCGACAAGGGGTTGACTTTCACGAGGCATGTCCAAGAGACTCGTAATAAAGTCCGGGCTGCCCGTGCTAAACTTTACCCCTTAATAGGAAGAGGAAGCAAGCTGGGACTCTTAAACAAGCTGACTCTCATCAAGACAGTCATCTTACCAATGCTGACGTACGCTTCAATATTATGGGGGCACACCAGAAAGTGCAACAGGCAGGCCATCTAAAGGCAGGAGAACCTATGCCTACGCCTCGCAATCGACGCACCATGGTTCGTTCGTAACATGGTGATTTTCAACGATTTACGACACCAACCAGTGCTTGCAGAAATGAAGAGGAGGGCCAGAGGGCTTACGGCAAACTGGAACAGCACCCAAACCTTCACCTACGACAACTAATCGACTATGACCCCAGATTTATTGACAGATAGAAACGGCCTAAGAACCAGCTCTGCCTTAGCGAAGGGGAAGAGGACGAAGAAGCCCAGAGATAGAGGACAGGTAAGTAAAAAATGAAGTATATAACAATCTTTTTTCAGAAGACAACAAGGGGGGCCCGGGGGGAAACCAACCTACCAAACAAAGAGAAGACCGAAGAACACACACCCACAAAACAAACGACGACAACGTGCACGCCCACAGAAGGGTACAATTAGCTATATATCATAGCAAAGAATGAGCCACGTAACACAAATAAGGCAGTTGGTGTACTACCAATAAGGTAAAGCAACGGAACCAAACCAAAGCCAAGCTATCCCAACAAGAACACAGCGATTATGCAGAAGGAAAACTGTGTTAGCGTGAGGACCTGAGTTAAGTCTCAGGGGGTGGATGGCAAGGGGGCTGGAAGTGCTCATCAGTAAAATGTTCTGAAGGGCAAACCTAGTTCCTTGGCTCGCGCATGGGTGTGTGTGTGGATCTGTAATTCATTCAGCAGTTCGCTCTTGTTTGATAATGGCATAGCCTCTTGCCGAAACTAGTCACAGTAAAGTGAAAATAAAAGTGAATATGATCGAGTATCACAAAGTAACGGCTTCCGCAATCAATTATTATTAATGTTACTGCAGACACTTCAGAAGGAATAGAAAGTTTTATTAGATAAATAAAAATGAACGCAGTTATAGTTTTTTTTTATCTTTATGCCACAAGTTATAGAAAATTGTATGAAGATATCTCTGGATCTTCCTTATTAAACTATCTAAATCGGTTAAGCAAAAAATCAGTAATCACATCAAAGAAAAAGATGCGAAGCCACACCGACATGTTTCTTAATATAATACAGTTTAAAATATCCAAATCTATTTAACAGCGAATGTAGCATATCGAATGTACGACCATTAAATAGATTTGGACAGTTTAAACTGTATTATATTAAGAAATTGGGTAATTCGTAACAAAATGGTGATGTTTATATGGTATTCTTCAAATTCATATTAGTAAGAAATACGGATGGGAATATATTTTGTGTGAAGCTTACTGTCAGTCGCAATGACTGGGACACATGTTTTATCATTCAAGTTCCAAGACATGAGATCAAAGCAAAGTAAAGACCAATTGACAAATCTCAATAAATGGCTTTCCCTCAATAAGGCGTTATTGAGCAATAAATTTTTTTTCAGTGACCCTTTGTTAAAATCAAACAAAAAATGTATTTTGCCTGAAATTTCGTTCTAAATCTCTACTGAGCACCTTCCCGGAGTACGGAAAACGATAAGGTTTCAACCGAAATATTTGTCTCACTCAATATCCCAACCCAAAACAAGCGAAAGCCCGGAGTTGCAGTGTAAATAACTTGGAAATGTATCCTTGCCTGCGGAGATTATATTAATTCCGGAATACGCGATAAAATCTTTCACTTGAAAAAGTCGAATGTGGCATACCAACATGAATTAAGCTCTAATTGCAGTGTATGTGGAGGGCTTTGTGTTTAGACGATCAGAGGGCTGCTGCAACACTCTCTTGAATAATGAAGTCATGGTGGTTGTGATTTCCCTAGACGACACTATATAGAGCGAGAAGCATTTTCGCCGGGAATAAAGCGCCTTCATTGGAGTTTAATAACTTCCCAAATAGAGCTTGGACGAGTTCCTATTTACTTGAATCATCCCGATTGTTACCCGACGTCGACGGTTTAAATACAGGGTTGGGTTTGCCACGTTTAGATAGTGCGATGAATTTGAGCAAGTCGAAACTTTAAATGGATATTATTGATCTATTGCAAATCCCTCATCATTTTACTCTTATATTACGTCAAACGATTATTGGTGCCAAGTAAAAGTCAAAATCGTATAAAGATCTCTTGAGAGAAGTTTTTAAATGTGTACAGTATAAGGCTGATTGATGTATCCGATTAAAAGTTGTAGCGAAATAAAAAACAAAACTTTTTCAAATGTATATACAGTCACACACCGTTAAAGTCTGCAAAATGTGGGAAACTTTTTTATTAATAGTCTTTTGGTAAGTTTTGCAACTAGTGTCAGCTTAGAATTCAAACAAAAATGATAACGAAAAATTGATATTAATTTCATTTTACTTATATGTGCAAAATTTGAGTAATCTAGAACACACTTGACTTTTTCCTTATTTTTGACCATATGTATATTCTTAAATAAGTTGACTAAACCCAAGTTATTGTATTTATACTAAAACAATTCATAGGCAGTCCTACTTGTTTACAAAATTACCCAGAAATTTATTTAAAAAAATATAATTTCATTTTCATTTCAATTTTGACATGTCAGTTGTAAACTTCTTACAATTTCACCAATTTTTTAAATAAATGCAGATATCTTATATTTTTTATGATAAATATAATATAAAAAAATATTTTTCCTCATATTTTTTTAACCACAGTGTAAAATATAATTTCATTACAGCCTATATTTAAACCACCCTTTATAATCAGTTTTTTTCTAAAAAATTTTGAATCATATTGTATAACTATAATTTTACTTCAACCCACATTTCATGTATCCCATATATGCAACTGCTCATGTTCCACCCGTATAACATTTTTGTACCATTTTTGATCCACCCTATTATTCTGCCCACCCTATATGTCAACCACCTCGTGTATGAAACTATTTATTTCCCAATCAATATAACATTTTGTCCCACGCTGTATACTTTTAATTCTATTCCAACTTATGTTTCTACCATTATGCATAAATAACTATTGCTCACATTTTTCAACTCATTTTAACCTATAATAATTATACTCCGACCTAATATTTAAATATTCTAAGTATTTAGGGTCTATTCTACAGAACATTTTGTTATCCACTCTGTATAAATATAATTCCACACCACCCGTTTTCAGCCACCTGGTATATGCAACTATTTAGGGCCCACCCAATAAACATTTTTGAACTACCCTGTATAACTACTTCCACTCCCCCTTATTTCAACCACATTGTATATATGCAGCTGCTTATGAGCCACGTAATGTAACTTTTTTTTAAGATTTGTTAACCCATGTAATTTTACTCCGCTCTATGCGCCACTTATCCTATATATGGAACACCCTGTACAATTACGCTTGATATATCAGTTGAATTTTTTCAAAATCGAAAAATGTTAATTGCATTGGTATATTGCGAATTTTGAATAAAATCTAAGTTAATGCAAATATCTAATATTTGGTGCGTGCGGTAGAACCAATAGAGTAATTGTGTTACCCAACATTTTTTCGCTATATCTACTGTTTCTGTCATTGTAAGGAGATAAAATGTATACCAGATTTTAAGAAAAACTATAGGCGTTGCAACAAAAAAAGATTCAGCAAAATCAGTTCAGTAGTTCTTAGGTGATGTAGGAACAAACAAACGAAGAGACAAACTATTATTTTATAACAATATATAGATGTAGGTAATAGTTCTATTACTGATATCCCATTGTTCACAAATGGAGGAATAATATTAGAGCCAAAGTCCTGGATGGTTGCATTTTAAACTGATTTCCTACTGAACCGGTTGCAAATTTTTGCCATTATTCTTGTTACAGTTGCATAATGAACGTTTTTTTTTACATGAAGTTGTTTAAAAATTTCAACTATCTAGAGTGTTTTTGCCACATATCAAAAAAATTCTATTTTTCTTGAAGGGCTCGATTTTACAATCTAAAACATTTTCAAAGTTTAACACTTCAGTAGTTCCTATGTTTCTCATAGCCAATTTTTTATTTTAATAAGTAAGTTATTAACTAAAATAACAATAAAGCTTAATCTTTGTCAAAATGTAGACTTATGTTTTTGAGGTCGCTGAATCCGAATCCCGGGTCGGTTTGACCTCATCAGGTCAGGTTCAAGGTCAAGCCAAGGTCAAATCCCCAAAATATAATCAAAAAATCTGAAAAAAAATCGTATGAATGTTTTTGGGGTCGCTGAATTCGAATCCAGGGTCGGTTTGACCTCATCAGGTCAGGTTCCAGATTCGGATTTAGCGACCCAAAAAACATGTGTATGAATTTTTTTCAGATTTTTTGATTAGATTTTGGGGGTTTGACCTTGGCTTGACTTTGACCCTGACCTGATGAGGTCAAACCGACCCCGGATTCGGATTCAGCTACCCCAAAAACACTTATATGCATTTTTTGAGATTTTGGGGATTTGACCTTGGCTTGACATTGAACCTGACCTGATGAGGTCAAACCGACCCCGGATTCGGATTCAGCGACCATAAAAACATAAGCCTACATAGGTCCGGTCCGATGCACAAGACTTTTTTTTGTGGGGCAGTATTATTATATCAAAAAAATTTTATGAATTTCTTAGAAAAATAAATATCTAAATAATCAATAAAAAATAGAACAGCGCTATGAATTGTTTGAGTGTGAATTTTAGTTAAAAACAAAGTCAAAAATAGGAAAAAACAACTTTATTCTAGATGGCTCACAATATTCATCTTCATTACTTTGATTACTAGACAAAACGTAAAAGGTTATAGTTTTTTGTAATCACCGTTTCGGCTAGCAAATCGTCTGGTATTTTAAAACCATCAACTAAGAGATCTTTTTAGATCTGCAAATACCAGACAAATTTTACACAAGTATTTGCCAACACATATAAAATCATTTCTACATTCCGTTCAGCAACTGTCAAAAATCTGTCCGGTGCACAAATCTGGTAACAAAGATATCATAACAAATTACAGACCCATCGCCATTATTCCTAACTTTGCTAAAGTATTCGAGATGTGCATTTATGATCAGATTTTTCCTATTGTCAGATCACACATATCGCCGGACCAACACGGTTTCATGAAAAATAGATCCACAGTCACTAACTTATCGATTTTCAACCAGTTCACTGCTGCAGCCCTTAACTCCAAAAGTCAAGTAGACGTGGTCTATACGGATTTTACCAAGGCTTTCGATAAACTTCATCATCCTACATTAATCGAAAAATTATCGGTCTTTGGTTTCAGTTACCCGCTGGTTACTCTGTTTAAATCCTACTTAAGTAACCGCCATCAATTTGTTTGCTATAACGGCTTCAAATCAAACATATTTACTGTCAGTTCAGGAGTACCCCAAGGTTTCAATCGTCCGTTATTGTTTCTGATATTCATTAACGACCTATCAAGTATACTGTTATCTGAAGCTCTTCTTTTTGCAGACGATCTGAAATTGTTTCTTAAAGTCGAGAGCATCAATGATAGCTTACGGCTAGAACGTGACCTGAATCAGCTCACGTTATGGTGTACCAAGAACAAACTCTCTTTGAACATCGGGAAATGCAGAGTATGTTCTTATACTTTAAAGAGGAATCCTATACTATTCGATTATTCGTTGAACAATCAAACTATTGAGCGGTGCACTATCAAAAAGGACCTGGGTGTATATTTTGATCATAAATTCTCATTCGATGAAAATATTTCCATAACTTGCAAATCGGCACTGCGTTCGCTGGGTTTTATTTTGCGAAATTGCAACAGCTTTCATAACATATCCGCGCTGAAATCTTTATATACATGCTTAGTGCGCTCAAAGTTAGATTATTGCAATCTTATCTGGCATCCTGTCTACAAGATTCATCATAAGCGTTTGGAGGCAGTGCAAAGAAAATTCCTGAAATTTCTTGCTTTTCGAGTCGACGGCTCATATCCTGTCAGAGGGTACCAGCACAATTTACTTCTTGACAGATTTGGGATAAGATCTTTAGTTATGCATTGGAATTTACATAGCTTTTCATTTCTATACAAATTGTAGAATCTGTGATATTAACTATGACAATTTTGAATCAATAGCTGAAGCATATATTCAACAAATGTCAGATCAACCATGGTTCAGTTACTAGTAAAAGTCTTTTGTCAACTGTTATTTTGTTTCTTTTTTAAAACTGTGGGTAAAATTTAGGATTTAATATTTGTCAATTGTTATTTTATTACTTTTAAAAAAAAACTGTGAGTAAAATTTATGTTGTAATATTTGTAATATTCTCTGTTCTTTTAATTCTTGTTATTATTATCATTTTTTTAATATTTAAGATACCATAGTTTATTAGTATGTTTCATTACTTTATTATATTTGTCCTGTAATTGCATTTATTTCTGTTGGGCAATAAACTAAACTAAGTATCTAAAAGTTTGGAGTGGGATATTTTGACAAACTAAAATTATTCCTTGAATCTTTGCCTTACCTCTACTAGCTTTGTAGCCAAGACCTTTAACTTCAAATATGCACGTAATCGAAAAAGTAGTAAAAAAAACCGTATACCATATTCTCGAAACTGTCATTTGGAATCTCCAGTGGTTCAAGAAATAATTGCAGAAATAATTGCCCCCAGTAATTTTATACCCTCGCTGTATATGTACCGGCGTTTCATTCCATTCGTGTTATAACAGTTCGAAAAAGTGTTGAGCCATCAAATGATTCGTTCCAAAAAGGCTCCCTGATTAGAGCGTGCATGCTATACTCTGCAGTTCTAGCGTCACGCCTTTTTTTATTTATTAATACCTATTTCGTCTAAAGTTTCAAAGGCAACCGAAAAACTGGAATTGTTCTCGTAGCGAGGCAGCTACTCTTATGTGATTATTTGTTCGCAGTGTAGCTTCAAAGAGATGCATTCTCGCATTTGTCTGTTATTTTTTTTCTTTCAGAAATCCTTTGTACGGATTCACAGAGGTTTCGCATACCATGTTTCAATAGTATTTCCCTGTGAAATTTCGGTCCCGTTATACGACCGTTTCTAATGAATTAGAGAATTACTTCATCTCGTTTGGATATAAGTTTCTCTTTCGCGATGATAACTTACCAGAACACTTTGTTGTGTGGTATGTACATTTTCAGTGCTGACTGTTCGTAAAGAGTGATTAAATTCCTTAAAGAAAGATTATTATAAATCATAAAATTCAGTTTTGCTTCCCTGTTTTGAATATATTTATATCCAGACAGTTTGGGCTGTTTGCTGAAGCGAAAGCTTCTTAACGTCGGCCCGCACTTACACATACGAAAATAGATGAGCAAGGGAACAAAACGCATAACTCGAAACTAATTTGTTTCGAACCGACCGACACGACCGACCGACCGACACTACACACTGCGTCGATATTGAAATACCCATCTCTGTCTAAGAATCAGGGACCAGGTAATATATTAAGAGTTTTTTCTTTCAAAAAATTCAGAAAATCAATAATAAATAGGAAATAAACCACTATAACATCCAAGTAATATAGAATACCTGCAGAAAATTTGCTTTTCGTTATAATAAACACTCCAATCCTCTCTTTATGATATATCAAATTGGAGACATGACATACCTCAGAAATTAAAAAGAATACCACACAAAAAGGCAACATGGCGTCAAATATTCATAATATCAACGAATATAGACTCATAGAAGGATACACAATAAGCAATACATGCCCTTTGTTTACATCGTTTTGTTATCGTAATAAACAAAGTACGTTTATGACTCAATAGAGGGACTGATGTAATACATACATCCAGAACTTTTATATATTCTAAAGAACATAACTGAAGAAAATTCAAGTGGTCCAGAGTCTAAAGCGCACAGCTGCGAATCGGGTTCGAAACCGAGAACAATTATACTTTTTTGACATCTAGTCTTCAAATACTTACTCAGATGAACAAAACTAAACTCTTCCCGGATCTCCCGACGGCGTCTCCGGGTTCTTTTGGGCTGCCCCGACAAACTCTCTTGCGAGGGCCCGACTATTGATCGGTTCTGCTGCCGGGTTCCGGAATAGGAACCGGATTCCCTGTCGCCCAACTGGTGTGAGTAAAATTTACGTATGATATTGTTAAACCACACCACATCAACATCAGTTTTCGCCTAGGGCTTAGGATCGACTGACTCGTGTGCAACGGCTGTTCATACGAAACACTTCTCCACGTCAGTCCTCCAGGGCCTTGCTAGAGTATTTGCTACTACCACTAAGATCTGCACCGACGGCGACTCCAGACGGCCTCCCGGCCAGCCCTTCTGCGCACACCGCCGCGACCCTCCTACTCGTCAGAGCTTCATGGATGGTCATGCGACAATCCGCACATGCCACTCACGGCCGAGTATGCGCACGACGCTTCAGCGCCATCCATTTTCAGGACTAGTAACTTCGGCAGGTGAGTTGGTACACACTCCTTATAACTTACTCAATATCTAACCTTATATTTCTTTCCAGATATATTTAAATTAAGAATTAAATCAGGATTGATAGTTGAGTCGTAACAAAATAGTGACAATTATATTAATTCACCTGATATTTATATCCATTAATAAGAGTGAGACAAAAAAATAATAAAGATTTGATCTAGTGAAATGCCATTACCAATATTACCAATTATAGATGCATCTCAGTCCAATGGCAAAGACTCTCGTAGTTCAAATCAACTAAAGAGTGCCACCTGTCAAGTGATGGATTTTACATATATGCCATTTTATATCCCAAACAGGAAAAAGATAAGAAAATCTGAGTTGGCATGAGAAAGATCCTGTTTTGCATATCCGACTAATCGTCAAACTTAACCTGAGCATATTACCAAATTCAAATGTTTTCCACTCCCTATGCTGGCTTAATGACAAATGTAGGAGATCGAACAGTGTCCAAAAAAAATAATGTTTCAATATAGTGACAAAAGTTTTCTATAGTTCAAGTCTCGCCAACTGCTTTCTTCCATCATAAATCAAACTTCTCAATAATTAAAAGATGGGGAGATCTGAGATAGAATGGGAAAATACAATTCTTCAGAATTTGCACTTCTACGATCATCCAGAATTGCCAAACTAAATCTGTAAATCATAGTATACAGTGTTTTTCGCTCTCTATGCTCCAATAGGTGTAGGTCTTCTACATTTTCTGTAGCTCAAATTCACTAAATAGTGTCAACATCTAACAGGTACATCTAATCTCGTTCCTCCATTGTATGCCAAACTTCTTTAATAGCGAAAAGATCGATCTGAGTGAGTTTTGCGGAAATGATGAATTGATAAATAAGACTGAATTAAAACAACTAATTGAAACAGGAGCAACGGAGTAGTCCCGAGCACACATTTCACGTTTTCAAGAAATGATTTTTTAAATATGACAGCTTCTATATCTGATAGAGGGTACATTTTGGCATATAACAAACCCGTTGATATAAAACCTTCTTTTGTATCAAGTATGGCGATTCTACGTTCATGAGTATCAGGTACCTTTTGTGACGAGTGAGTTGGCAAGACTCGGTTTATAAGTGAGCCAATTTCTACCTGTGTGACTAAATGTAAAAATCAAAACTTTCAATCTAAAAACTTACATAAGAGTTAAATTAACAGGGAAATAAAGATATATTGCAGTAATCAAGAGATCGTCATTAAAACTCCCCCATACATTAATTAAAGCCCGTTGCCAAAGTCTTAATATGCTACTAAAGGTTTAACGAAGTCTGCATAGATACATGAAACATATTCCACAGAGAGTGGTGACCGGAATTTGATGTGCACTGCATTCGCAAATTCGATATCGAAAGCAATTAGTAAGTCCAAAACGTAATAATAAGCAATTAGTAACAGATTACGAATTTATTCGACACCAGTTAATTCAGCAGCTACCGTGGTTGAAATCAGTTGATTGGCGACAGAGCATGAAAGCATATTTCATTACCGATGAATACTATATGAATACATGAACACTATATATGTATATATATATATATATATATATATATATATATATATATATATATATATATATATATATATATATTTATATATATATATATATATATATATATATATATATATATATATATATACATATATGTTTGTTTGTTCTTATTGTTTCACGGATGGAGCTATGTGGTCGAAGTTTTCTTCCGGTGTATATTCGTTCGTCTGTTGAATTCGGCTGAATTCTTGCTTGACGTTTCGCCAAAATCGTATCTGGCATTTTCAAAAGCTATTATCTAACTGAAAATGCCAGATAAGAGTCAACCGGACGAAAACTTTAACCCTATGTATATAACCAGCAATGGAAGATTCTCACATACCGTCTATAGGAAACCAACCCATAGCAATCGATACTTAAATGCCTAATCACACCATCACCCTGCCCAATTGAGTTTTGTAATGAAATCTTTGGCTCCCAGATCTATTCACTTAATAGATATTGACAAAACGAACTTAACGATCTTCAACAAATCCTTCGACAAAACGGTTACCATCCGGATCACATTGCGCATATAATTCCGTACATTCGAGGAGTCACTGACAAAATAGCAGGGATTCTACACCGACATCAAATAAAGACCTTCTTCAACACCAGTCAAACTATAACCAACTTAACTGTGAACCCTAAAGATAAAGTATCTAACGAGGATAAAGGAGTTTACGAAATTCCATGTCGCGATCACCCACAATCCTACATCGGTCGTACCAACAGGCGCATCAACCATCGAGTATATGAACATTCTTTGTCAGGTCGCAAAAAAGATCCGACTTCAGCTCTCGCGCATCATCATATCCAAACAGGGCACTCTATCAACTTCGAAGACAGTAGGACTATCATAGTTCTTAATTCCCTTAGGGCATTCACTATTCGCGAAGCTATAGAAATCGAGAAAAGACCCCGCTGTCTAAACCGACGCGATGACAGTTCTCGCCTTCCTACAGCATGGACCTCCGTAATTGCCAGATTAAACAAAGCAGAGACGCCCACCAAGAGCCAACCAATCACAACACAGCCCCTTCATCACGTGACATCCCCTTCTAAGGCACCGATAACTATAAATAAAAGAAGCAGAGCAGATTCACATTCAGTTCAGTCACCTGGTGACTCTGGGGAGTAGGCAGATTGAGACCCCGAGTTCGATCTAGACTCTTTTTGACTTTTGTCTCTTGATAATGGCTCCAAAGCAGTAGCCGAAACATCGAGCATTTAATAAATTCATACGCGGTTCTCACCCGGAACCTAGCCTAGTTCATATATATCAATTCAACATCAACATTCAATTTTCTTATCTGATGTCAAACAGTTGACACTTTACTCATTCTTAACCAAATTTCTAAACCATACTGATTAAAAATTACGCAGAATTTAAAAATGTGGGTCCTTATCATTACTTTTTGACTAATGGACTGGCTTTAATAAAATTGTAAGTATGTTTTAATAATGTGGTTTTCTTAAAAAGATCCTCACAGTGTAGCTGCCTCACAAATTGGTTATTTCAAGTCACAATTTTACTTCAGACTGCTCAAAAATATTTGAAAATGATTTTAAAAATTTAAACATTAAAAATTAATTTAATGATAACAGCATTTCCGACGTTTCGCCCAAATTAGTATGAAGTTTTTTCAAGGATGAAATGGACTAACTCTACTTACCTTCCAACGGCTACATCTACTATACTTTTTTAGTCGGTCAATTCTTTGTGACTGTAATTATCCTGAGTTAATTTCGTTAGCCATACTCAGCTTCTTAGTCATTTATAATTTCTGCAATTAAACATTGAAGTTTTTTAGTAAGCTGAGAGAAAGGAGAAGACTAGATATAACCGCCGCAAGGTCACTAAAATTAGTGTATTTCATCCCTGAGAAAGGCCCTTACAAGTGTGGGCGAAACGTGTGAAATTGTTATAGACATATATAAAATAATTCTGCAAAAATTACGAGTTCTAAGTCCGAATCAGTTGTTACTCTGGATATTCTCGTTCTTGTCAATTTTCAATCCCTATTAATTTCAGTTGGTTAGCTATTTTACTGCGTTTAAGGCATTAATTTCAGTTGAAAAATTTATCAAGAAATGCCTTCTACAAGGGTGAGATTTTTCCTATTAGTCATAAAAGAGTGTTTTATGGGGTACTTTTCTTCTTGTGCTAGAACGTGCGCTAACAACAAGAATGGTTATACCAATATCACTTCATTCCCAGCCAGCAGATTGTGTAGTTTATTGGTTACGATAATATTTACTCACCAAACACATTTAGCTAGCATGCATGAGAAAAATTTTATGGTCTGGTAGGAAAAGAAATAAAAATTGTAATATTTTAATTGGAGGAAATTATAAATCAAAATAAACGTAATTGAAATTACTTGGAAATGTTTAAACATATCGTTGAAAAGAAAACTGAAATTATTTTTTCCTTTTAGGCAGAATTTATATATTTTTTACAATTTTGCTGAAGGATTTTATAATTTGGAAATGGATATGGTTTGCCTGAATTTTATACATGAGTGAAACTGTTTTTATTACAATAAAACTTATTAGTGGAACAAAATCAACGACATATTTGCATAAAAAAACTCGAGGTGCACTTTACACACTGTTTGTGAAATATATTACAACTAGTGTGTCATAGATTTATCTATTATAACCTTTCTTGGAAGACAACTGGCAAACAAATGGTTGTGTACCACTCAGAATTGACTGTTCTGTGTTGTTCTAGTGGTACGGTTGCGACATGTCCGAAAAAACAGGCGATCATTTGCTTGGAAGTGATCCGTGAGCGAACAACTTTTGTTGGATTCGGCTCATCTTGAAACACCCATACAGTCCACTGCTGTTTACTTTCGGGCTCATACGCGTAAATCCACGATTCATCCCTTGTAACTATGTCATAAACGTGTTTTGAAGCACCGCAATCGTATTTTTTGAGCTTTTCTTTCGACCAATCGACAAGAGCCTTTTTTTTTGAACGATTGACAAATTGTGTGGGATCCAACGCGAACAATTTTTTTTGACATTCAAATGTTTATGCAATATTGAATGTATGCTGGTCCCACTAATGTGTAAGGTAGACTCAATCTCACGATAGGTCACATGACGATCTTGCAATATCAGTTCGTGCACAGCATCAATGGTTTCCGGAACAACAACTGTTTTTGGACGACCTTTACAAAATTCGTCTTGGAGTGAACTACGACCTCGATTGAATTCACCATACCATCGATAAACAGTGGTCCTTGATGGAGTTTCATCGCCAAAAATTAAATCAAGTTCATCCATGCACTCTTGCTGACTTAATCCACGTCGAAATTTGTAAAAAATAATCGCACGAAAATGCTCACGATTTAATTCCATTTTTTGGCCGAGATGAATCCTTTTAGTTACTGTAAACAACACATAGCGCTCGTATGTGAAAACGTTCTGAGTACGTATAACCTCAAAAATGTCAAACTTTACGATAGAGTTGTCAGTTATCAGATTGCAACACTAAGGTTGTCCAATCCCGAAATATAAAAGGCAGCCCTCGTAATGATAGAGAATAAAGCAGCCTCTTTTCATATTTGTCAAGACTGTAGCTGGATGTTTTTTTTGAGGGGTAATGAATTGTTTAGAACCCCAAAATTAATATTTTTTTAATTTATGCATTACCACTATTTAAAAGATGTATAAAAATCCAAAACCCCAAAATTTCGGAGGGGATTGTGACTCCCCAAACAAAATTCTATTGGTTTTTGATCACTTCTATCATGATTACCGGTATTTTGCATTTTTTGAATTTGTCGGGATGGTTTAAACAACAAAGCTTTGTACAAATTGTCAAAATTTTCAGTAAGTGCAAGTTTTAAAATCACATCTGACTAGAACTATATAACAAATAAAACTCAATAACAAATGTCAGCACTTTAGCTACATAGAATGCTTCTATAATTCAAATAAATAATTTATAATTTAAATCAGTGTTCGGATTTCAGATACGATGTGAACTGCATTCGATCTCGTCATTGTGCACATAACATTGCATCGAGTTTATTGCCGTTATCAAATGTCAACCGGGTACATTAAATCATAGCACCGTCATAATGTTCCATATCCGTTCACACCCGAATGGACAAAATTACATTCGAAGTTTGCATTCAAGACAACTCGATTGACTGTCATTTCCTTATTCTGTAATTTGATTTTGTAAAAAGTCATCGTGTTCCAGTTTCGAAATAAGGAAATAGGGAGAATTCACGTTTTTTAATCAAATTCGATCTGTAATTCAAAAGCACTTATTTTATGACATAAAATAAATTAGAATAAATAAATGAAGTTTCGGTTGAATTCTTGAACCTACAATAATTCCGAGAAACAATATCTCTTTGCAACAAAACGAAAACTTGTGACGCAATTCCAGGGGTTCAGTACACTGTTGTCTATTATATAAATGGCAAAAATCAGGAAATAGACATTTGCCCTTTACCTTAGTCCTTAGGGTCCAATTTTTCCACAAGTGCGTCCGCTCAGCTCTTTTTTTTCTTCAATAGATCTTTGCTTTAGTTTAATTCTTCATGATCAATTCCTCATTCTCTAGCCCTCACTGGTCGATAAAAAACTTCCAAAAACATTTTTTTTGTACTGAGTTCGAGTCAGTTTTTCAATCCTTTATATCCTCCAGTTCTTCTTTTGCTTCATTTCACTTAATCGTAGACTATTTATTCATAGATCTTTAGTTCTTCGCAATAGTTGTTCTCACAAATCATCTTCTTGAGTTATTCTTAAGTTCTCCAGCTCTTCAGATCTTCAAACTCCTCTGCAACTTTTCAATCCATACTGGAGGCTACACCATGGAAATTAGTTGAACATATGCATATGGGCCAAAATAATACTTTCTCCCAACCGTCATATTTTTTTAATCTAATCTGTTGATGTACTCTGTAAAAATAGAGCTGGAAGTTTGAGGCTATGGAATATGATGATTTGAGTAATACACTTATTACAAACTTACACTTTATTTAAAAAATTGTGACAATTGTTTCGCGTCCGATGGAGCTTAATCATACAATGGTAGTACCTTAAGAAATTCAATACTTATAAACTAAATAGAATATAAAAAAGGGAGTTTACAAATGTTTCATCAATCTTCTAGTTGTGTTAATATTACTAAGCAATTAGGATAAACAATAAAATAGATATATCATATTATGGGTTTTTCCAGATGTAATTTACACAAAGACCTACCATTGAATGTGAATGTTCAATTTTTATGGTTCTAGGGTGATTCAGGTAAACCGTAATAGCTAAATGTTTGCCTCATTTTGACATTTATTTGATAAATTATTATATCTAATACTAACTCATTATGTAAATAAATTTAGTAGTGGGGACTTATTAAGATCTATTTGGTCATTGAGTAAATTTTCTGAGTATTTTAAACGATTAATTTCAAGACTCTCTAATAAATTTAGTTTTATACCTTTATTTTCTGTATGTAGAATTTTGAAATCGTGGTCAAAATTATGATTGTATTCAAGTAAATGTTTTGCGTAATTGGAATCTTGTTTATTTTTTATAAAAGAATTGCGATGTTCATTTAACCTTCTCTGAAAAGATCTACCTGTTTGACCTATATATGTTTTAGGGCGATCTTTCCATGATAATTTATAAATTCCTGATGATTTGAGTTTATTTGTTTTACTCTTATTGTTCTTAATTAATTTGCCTAGAGAGTTATTGGTTCTATAGCTAACTTTGATGTTTTGCTGATTTAAAAATTTTGAAATATTAACACTAGGGGAACCTAGATATGTAATAGTTTTATATGATTTATCTACGTCTGTGGTTTTCGGATATATCATTTGGATAGTTTTGAGATATTGTTTTTTACGTAGGATAGAATCGACGATTTTAGTATCATACCCATTGTTGGTTGCGATCTGTTTTATTATATTAAGTTCTATTTCGAAGTCATTTTCATTAAGTGGTAATGTTGTGAATCTATGAATCGTACTATGGAAAAAAGCTAATTTGTGTTCAATAGGATGGCAAGATGAATTATGAATTATGATGTCTGTGTGTGAGGGTTTGTGATAAATCGAGAAAACATGTTAACCATTTACTTTTTTGATTGTTAAGTCTAGGAAATTTATATGATTATTCTGTTCTTCTTCTATTGTGAATTTAATGTTGGGATGGATATTGTTAATAAAATCAAGAACTGATTTTATGAACAAATGATATATCCGAAAACCACAGACGTAAATAAATCATATAAAACTATTACATATCTAGGTTCCCCTACTGTCAATATTTCAAAATTTTTAAATCAGCAAAACATCAAAGTTAGCTATAGAACCAATAACTCTCTAGGCAAATTAATTAAGAACAATAAGAGTAAAACAAATAAACTAAAATCATCAAGAGTTTATAAATTATCATGCAAAGATTGCCCTAAAACATATATAGGTCAAACAGGTAGACCTTTTCAGACAAGGTTAAATGAACATTGCAATTCTTTTATAAAAAATAAACAAGATTCCAATTACGCAAAACATTTACTTGAATACAATCATAATTTTGACCACGATTTCAAAATTCTACATACAGAAAATAAAGGTATAAAACTAAATTTATTAGAGAGTTTTGAAATTAATCGTTTAAAATACTCAGAAAATTTACTCAATGACCAAATAGATCTTAATAAGTCCCCACTACTAAATTTATTTACATAATCAGTTAGTATTAGATATAATAATTTATCAAATAAATGTCAAAATGAGGCAAACATTTAGCTATTACGATTTACCTGAATCACCCTAGAGCCATAAAAATTGAACCTTCATATTCAATGGTAAGTCTTTGTGTAAATTACATCTGGAAAAACCCATAATTTGATATATCTCTTTTATTGTTCATCCTAATTTCTTAGTAATATTAACACAACTAGAAGATTGATAAAACATTTGTAAACTCCCTTTTTTATATTCTATTTAGTTTATAAGTATTGAATTTCTTAAGGTACTATCATTGTGTGATTAAGCTCCATCGGACGCGAAACAATTGTCACAATTTTTTAAATAAAGTGTAAGTTTGTAATAAGTGTATTACTCAAATCATCATGAATTTCAACTTCCACCAAGTATCAGCCAATCAATCCAATCTATAGAATATAGAAATTTTTTCCGTTTTTTTATTTGACAAGTAAAAACATGTTTTCTTCTCTAAATTTATCCATTAGAACATATTGCGAGAAATATTACAAAACAGGCTTTTAGTTACAACAATATACAATCTCGGTTTCTCAATATTTTGGCGTTTTATCAAATTCTTTTAATTCTTCGTGAAAAAACCTTTTCTTCTGTTTTTTATACATTAAATAAATCAAATACTCTTTTTTCGCAAGCCTATCAATATGAGATAAAACTAGCTAAGAAATACATGTTTTCGATGCTTTAAAACTCGTAAAAACTCTGAAAGAATAATTTAAAAACCCAAACATTCAGGAAGCTCTATTTTTACACATTAAATCAAATTGGGGAACCACTGCTGACGGTTTGGGAAAAAAGTAATATTTTGACTCGTATATATGTGTTAATATTTCAAGAAGCTCCAATTAAAAATATGTACCTTCTTTAAATAATAAATCAGTAGTTGCAGGAATATAAAAAAAATCTATTAAAAATACCGTCGTAGTTTACGGACAAAATCAACGAAATCTGCGCTTACCTCCTCTTACGTTCACATCTCTACTAATTACTGTCCCCGCTAAATTGGATGCTCGACACCTATAAACTGTAGAATGTACGTCCTTCCTATAGTCCTCCGCTCTAAATGGTGGAAAATACAATGTGCCATTGCCAAGGGATTGCCTGAAAATAATAATTAATGTCGTTGGTTTCATAAAATTACCTTTTGAATAATAATAGGAATTTCGCTGAAGAATAGACATTGAAATTACTACTCTAAAGAACAGGCGACACCTTATAATTGTATATATATATAGTTTAAATTTTAAATAAATAAATATATATATATATATATATATATATATATATATATATGTCGGGGTTTTAATCCACGAGGGAATGTCGGGTATGATCCAAAAGGGAATAAATGTGGGCAAAAATACGAAAGCACAAATAACCTATTGCCGATAATATAAACTATATAGTCTTTAGACCTTCGCCACTTGAGAAACCAATTATTTCGTTATCTCCGACATACATATATATATATATATATATATATGTAGCTCTCTTGATGGTCCGGGTGTTCGTCCGTTGAAAGTTTTGTCCCTGTAAAGGAACGGTCGCCTGACGTTTCGCCAAAATCTCACTTGGCATTTTCATAAGGCTTTTCCTCTTCTTCCAACACGAAGGGTGGCTGCAGGTTCGGACCTTTCCGGACTACTTCGTATCCGAGATCGTAGGCTAGGTCGTTCTCCGCTTGGTCTGCTCTCCGTGGCGTCTGAAGTGGAAGTGAGCTCCGATATGTGCGCGCCGCTATTTATGCTATCTCCCGAGTCCCCCCCTATTTCTTTGCCCCGCCTCCGATTGTGTTGAGGGAGCGGTGCCGTTTGTTTTGATTGGGTGACACCATTGCGCTGTCGCAAATTGTACCGATGACGTGGTTCTCTTTGTACCGATGGCGGCCGCAGATGTTCGTTAGAAGGGTGGGCCTCCTGATAGTTAGCTACGAGTGACGGAATGCAACGTTGTGGTATTGTTGCTCTCTCTTTTAATTTGTTTTTCTTTTCCCGTAAGATGTTCTGCCAGGCTTGATGCAGGTGTAGAGATTCGTTACGGTTATTGATTTCTCCTTCTGTTGCCAGATGCTTAGAGCACAATCGGAGGAGGGGCAAAGAAATCGGAGGGGACTCGGGAGATAGCATAAATAGCGGCGCGCACATATTGGAGCTCACTTCCACTTCAGACGCCACGGAGAGCAGACCAAGCGGAGAACGACTTAGCCGACGATCACGGATACGAAATAGCCCGGAAAGGTCCGAGCCTGCAGCCACCCTTCGTGTTGGAAGAAGAGGAAAAGCCTTATGAAAATGCCAAGTGAGATTTTGGCGAAACGTCAGGCGACCGTTCCTTTACAGGGACAAAACTTTCAACTGACGAACACCCGGACCATCAGGAAAGCTACACATAGTTCCGTCCGTGCCAACTTGTTTACAAATATATATATATATATATATATATATATATATATATATATATATTGAGAGGCTTCTCCGGTCGTTATTATGAACTAGGCTAGGTTCCGGGTGAGAACTGCGTCTGAATTTATTAAATGTTCGACGTTTCTACTCCTGCTTTCGAGCCATTATCAAGAGACAAAAGTGAAAAAGAATTTCAGAGTCTAGATCGCACTCGGGGCCTCAAGTTGCCTACTACTCCCCAAGAGTCACTTGATATCTGAACTGAATGTGAATCTGCTCTGCTTCTTTTATTTATAGTTATCGGTGGGTTAGAAGGGGATGTCACGTGATAAAGGGGCTGTGTTGTGATTGGTTGGGTGTTGGTGGGCGTGTCTGTTCTGTTTAATCTGGCAATTACGGAGGTCCATGCTGTAGGAAGGCGAGAGCTGTCATCGCGTCGGTTTAGACAGAGGGGTCTTTTCTCTATTTCTATAGCTTCGCGAATAGTGGTTGCCCTAAGCGAATTAAAAAATATGATTGTCCTACTGTTCTCGAAATTGATAGAGTGTCCTGTTTGGATATGATTTCAGCTCTCGCACGTCATCATAGTAAGTAAGACTACAAAATATCAATAGTAGAATTTCCGAGACAAAATTGATCTAAGGCAGGAAGAAGAACTGTTCTGTCTACTCTTTAATATGTTCCCCCAAAAGGTTGCTAGAGAGTTTAGCATCGACGTCAGTGGAATCATTTTCTACAAGTTGGTAAAGCTGCTCGCATACGGTGACAAAATTGATATAACCACCCTTAGAGAATCCTTCGTGTCATTTTTAAATGATCGTGAAAATATAAACCTAAAATTCAACTAAACCAAAATGAAATTCACAGAACAATCGTCACAGGAACATTGATCAAAACTTTACACTTGGTGATCAAAACTTTGAAGTAAAACACTATTTCGTTTACTTAGGATCATTGGTTAACTAAAGTCCAGCTCTAATTTTACCCATTCTCACAAACAGATCTGGGACCTGAAGCCGACTTTCTGCTGAGTTTTGAAAGAAAGATCCTTAAAACGACCTTTATGAAGAACGGCATCTAGAGTAGTAGAAACAACTTTGAGCTCTACAAAGTCTACAACAGCTTTGGTTGCCTAGACGTAACAACTACCATAAAAAACTGAGACTTTGATGGGCAGAGAATATAACACGGCACTCCAACTTGCTAAAGTCAGTACTGAACTCCAAAGAAACTAGCAATAGAAAACTTGGGAGGCCAAGGCTACGATGGAAGAACAGTGGTGAGTTGACTCCACGAACAGAGACGCTTGGAAGGACAAAATTGAAAGGCCAGTGGCCAGCCAGGGTTATTGTGCCATTGATGGTGATGATGAGCAATAAATGGCATGCTTGTTAAATGGAACTGAAATGTGAAAATTAGTTAGACTTCTTCATAACAATCTACGAGGCTTATTGTAAAGTCTGCATTTAAATCTGAGACACAATATCTAGTTTCTACATAATGGAGCTTGCAGACGAAAAATTCAAGAAAATATAAATATAGAATATTAACAGAACTAAAGGTGAGAAGCTGTTAAAATAAACTACTCAACTTTACGAACACCTGTTCTAACACCAAGCTTGAAATATATCTAAATAATCAGTTCAGTAAAATGTTATTTTATCTATACTGTCAAGATTTATCTGAAAGCTAAACAATTAGCTACTAATAATACAAAAGGGAAAAAACAGTGGTTAAAAAGAAGAAGAAAAAACAAACATATTAAACACGAAATTGTCGTTTATCAATGTTGCGCTCCGGACAAAAAACCGAATATGTTTTTACTTTCCTGGACTGCGAAATCTCTTTAATTATTTTCATTATGTTTCGTAAGTTTTTCCGTTGAAAAAATCTAAACAATTCACAATTCCATTTTGGATTGCAATTAGAGCTTTGAAATTGGATGTAATTTATCGGGTAAGCAGTTCATTTTTTGAGCGAAATTACATTTTTTTTAATGAAATAAACTGACTATTAATTCGGCTTGATAACTTTTGCATTAACATGAGAGACAATGACAAAGGATGTAAATTAAAAAGAATTGGAAAATTTTACGGACTTCATTAATAAAGCTTTAATTTATTTACACAGACAATATCAACAGTATTAAATTTCTTTATTAGTGAAATGGAATTTTATACAGAATGGAGGTAGTCGAAGCCATAAGTGAAACTTTTGATTTGTTACAGAATATACCCTTTATTAAAAAAACGAAAACCACAATGTTTCCAGTTTGTTACAGAAATCATGAAGGAAGAACAAGAGGAAATTTTGAACAAAATGCTCGATCTTTTTAACATTTTTCTATCAGTGGAATAAACTCTAAAGACCTGCAATAATAACTTTTTATACAAAAATGTAACCAAAATAACCCCAATATATCGAAAAGGTACTTCTGTCATATAAACCTATAGATAACTATACTTGAAGAATGGAAAGAAGAAGACTAACATCAATTATACACCATATGGTATTGAAAGGTACTACCACCAGTATTAAGGATGTTAAAGTTAAAAGAAGAGTAGTATGAGTAGCATGTGGATCAGATTATATATACTACTTAAAATTAAACTGTTCATCCCATTTGACAATTAAATAAGAATCCAAAAGCCGCTGAAAGAAACTGAAGGAAGACACCCAGAGAAACCCAGAGAAAGAGTTTATATTTCAAACCTAGAGTAGGACTCGATTTGCTATCAAGAGGTGCCATGGGTATGGACACAAAATTATAAGTATTTACATACGCTAGTATATGCAAAACATGTTATAAGAGTGATGAGCAAATGTGTGGAACCAAGTAAATATCTCTGGAATTATTAGAGATATCAAAATGAAATTTGGAAGGTGGATACTGCCGTAGATTGCCTATTTGTTTCCAATTTTTTTACAATTTTGAACTTCCTGTTTTACCGGAAGTAATGTCTATTTTAAAATTTGCAATGAAACACCCTGAATAGTATTTTAGTTTCTGATGAAACATTTTATTGCGAATACAAAAATATCGGGTTTGATATTGTTTACTTCAATACCTACCGAGATATTAACAGAAAAGTAACTAAGGAAAGGAAAAATTCGATGGTAGCTAAACTCGGTTCAGATTTCATTTACTCCCGATATAAACAAACCGCTCGGTAAGGATTTGTATTTCTATTGGCCAGTCGGTGGCATTATACCGTCACAGCCAACAGCACTGCTTGTTCCATAGTCGAATACACGTGCGTTTGTCTAAATCAGGCGCAAATTAAATCTGAATCAAGTTTAGTAGTTCATGAAATTCATTGCAGAAGTGACATTAGTTGTCAAAATATGTTATTAATTGTATTTTTTTAATTTGATGGTACAATGGCTGAATTAAGTGAAAGAGAAAGAATAGAAATATTAATCATGATTGGGTATGGGGACAGGAAAAGGACGCATCAAGAAGTTTGTGACCTTTTTAACATTGTTCATCCGAATACACAAATATCCAGTTCAATAGTGACGAAAACTTTGCGAAGGTACCACACAAGTGGAACAGTTAGCAATTTACCAAAAAGTGGACGGTTAAAAGTGCAAGTAATGAAGGTGTAGCTCAAAATGTGGCTATATCTTTGGAAGAAAATCGTCACTTATCCACTACCGACCTCGCCAATATGCATGGAATTAGCCGTCGTTCAGTAGGAAGGATATTAAGGCGAGAAAAATATCATCCATACAAAATTCGCCTCGTTCAAGAACTCTCCGAAGACGATTTCGACAGACGTTTGCAATTTTGTGAAACGATGATGGATATTTGTAACCGTGATAATAATTTTATAAGAAATGTGGTGTTTTCAGACGAGGCTACATTTTGTTTAAATGGTACGGTTAATCGACATAACTTTCGCTACTGGTCGCAAACTAATCCTAATTGGCTACAAGAGGCTAATGCACAACATCCCCAAAAATTTAACGTTTGGGTCGGCATTTATAACAACAGAAACGTGGGACTCATCTTCTACAAGAAACTTTAAACGGAGATAGGTATTTACAGCTCTTAGAGACACAAGTTATTCCGGCATTGGAGGTAAATGGACAATTACCAAATAATATCTGGTTTCAGCAGGATGGAGCACCACCCCATTACGCTCGCATTGTTCGAGATCATTTAGATAGGACATTTCATCACAGATGGATTGGAAGAAGTGGTACTTATGAATGGCCTGCACGAAGTCCCGACTTTAATCCACTAGACTATTTTCTGTGGGGCTTCTTAAAGTCTAAGGTTTATGTTGATAGACCAAATAATTTGCAAGAATTAGCTACAAGAATAACTCAAGACATCCAGAGAATTACACCAGAAGTAATAGCTAATGTTACTTGAGAATTTAAAAACTGACTTGCTTATTGTCAAGAAGTAAACGGTGCTCAGTTTGAACATCTAATACATTATTTTTAGTTAAGTTTCAATGTTTTGAAAATCACTTAAATTTAGTTAATAATTATGATTATGTATTTCTTTAATGGATATTAGATGTTTCCTTTCCTTAATTACTTTTCTGTTAATTTCTCGGTAGGTATTGAAGTAAACAATATCAAACCCGATATTTTTGTATTCGCAATAAAATGTTTCATCAGAAACTAAAATACTATACAGGGTGTTTCATTGCAAATTTTAAAACCGACTTTACTTCCGGTAAAACAGTAGGTATACACCTTCCAAATTATATTTTGATATATAATAATTCCAGAAATATTTTCTTGGTTCCACACATTTGCCCATCACTGTATAGAAAATATAAAAGAATATAAACGAAAACACAAAACACAACAAAATTAATAATAGAAAAATACCTAAATATCAAAAATCTGGAAATCAAAAGTAAAAACATAGAAAGAACAATCTACGATGGGAGCAGGTCTCTTAAAGCATCTGTATATGGAAACAAAATAAACATACTTTTAGTGATTTTCTTACTATAATACTTAATACCATTATCTATTTGTACTTTTAAATATTAGCAAGTATCCACAGTTTTGCATTATTTTTCAGAGTAATAGGGTATTTCTTTGTTTTTAATTCATTTGGAAGTCTGTTGCATGCATTTATGGCTTTGACATAACTACTTTTTCTACTTAAAGAATTATGTTTAATTGATACATATCTAGTAGAACTATTAGATTTAATAAAATTATCTTCAAATTCATTAAAATCGTAATAAAGGGATTCAATAGAAAAAATTTAATTGTATTATAACCATTTCTAATAAATAAAATTATAGATAAACAAACAGACGAACCGTAAAGTAATCCGCAAAGAATAACTTGAGACATTTGTCCATATAGATTTTGTCTGTGCCTTGCATATAATGCCTTTTTTAAATTTTCATATTTTAGATAAAACAGACTCCATTTTGAACATCCTCAGGCTTTGTCGTCCGCAACGGTTTCCGAGTAAATTTGATCCGAAAAATGCCAGGAAACGTTCCAGTTCGAGAAATCCGATACCTTCTAAAGCTTCAATTAATCAAACGGTTTTAAATTAGTTTCTCCGAAGTGCAAAATCATGTTATAATATCACGTAGCAATGATGTAGTGTGTATCCTTTTATCAAACATCATTATTTTGTATTTTTAGGGCACTATCGATTGTCGGTGCAGTGCAATTTCAACCAGTCAGTTAGTCCATTCGAGAACAATACCCATCTGAACTCTATGAATTTTCCATAATGCACGTGTCCGAGCTGTCGAAAGGTGGAATTCTATCGATTCCCTGAGAACACCAAAATGCTTTCATCCTGGGTTATAGATGTTTTACGAGTTGTGGAGCCGACGTATATATTGTGATAATCCTAGAGTATGATGAATATTTTCGACGGAAATATAAATGCACCGTCATAATATAAAAGTTCAATCTCCAAAATGAACCAACTCCATATTCTAGAGTAAATTTCACTCCACTACCCATTTTCAATTTCATGGCTGTGCATTTATTGAAATTATTTAGTCTGGGTAAATTGGATTAAAAGTTTGAAGGGAAAAATGAAAGAGGACGGGATGAATTAGAACGTTTCTGTGTTGCCTTGTCATATCTAAAAAACTTTTCACACAATTTGTTGTGGATGAATTGATGAAACGCGGCAACATACGTCTCAATGGAGATTAATTTTCAGATAAAATTAGCATAGAAATGTTCACTAACTTTTGAAATATGTCGCAGTTGTTTTCTGAAGCTTATTTTTTGGTATCTCCTAGATTATTTTAAAGGTTTAATTGGGATATAACCCACACTTGAGGACACTTATTCCTAATTAGTTGTCAATGGCAATCAAATCTGAACACGACGTTTTGAAATTGAAAGCTACATCCTTGTGCCAATTTTACATCCTAGGTGTGATCTTGTATAATGCTGCATTCGCCAAATATGTGATTAAAAAATTCTGGGGATTCAGTGATCCCGCTAACGTCATTAGGGAGAACTTAGAAAAACCTTATAACTGTCCCGGTATAGGTTGTTCAAATGCAGATGTTCGTTTTTAATTTCATTCATTATTATAGAAGCTATACAATCGTCCTTTCCTTATTTCACAGTATCAAAACAGGCTCTTTTAATTCGTTTTCTGTTCTTCTTTTGTAGTATTGTTGAATAGTTAAATTGTATTTCATAGCCTAGGTCCCAAGCATGTTTGAGATTTGTGTTAATTTATTCGTACAATAAGAGGTCTGAATGTTTCTCCACTGACATTTTTGAGGTTATACGTACTCAGAACGTTTTGACATAAGAGCGCTATGTGTTGTTTACAGTAACTTAAAAGATTCATCTCGGCCAAAAAATGGAACATTTTCGTGCGATTATTTTTTACAACTTTCGACGTGGATTAAGTCAGCAAGAGTGCATGGATGAACTTAATTTAATTTTTGGCGATGAAACTCCATCAAGGACCACTGTTTATCGATGGTATGGTGAATTCAATCGAGGTCGTAGTTCACTCCAAGAAGAATTTCGTGAAGGTCGTCCAAAAACAGTTGTTGTTCCGGAAACCATTGATACTGTGCGCGAACTGATATTACAAGATCGTCATGTGACCTATCGTGAGATTGAGTCAACCTTACACATGAGTGGGACCAGCATACATTCAATATTGCATATTTGAATGTCAAAAAAATTTGTTCGCGTTGGATCCCACACAATTTGTCAATCGTTCAAAAAAGCTCGTGTCGATTGGTCGAAAGAAAAGCTCTAAAAATACGATCGCGGTGCTTCAAAACACGTTTATGACATAGTGACAGGGGATGAATCGTGGATTTACTCGTATGACCCGAAAGTAAACAGCAGTCGACTGTATGGGTGTTTCAAGATGAGCCGAATCCAACAAAAGTTATTTTGTCTGTTCATTGGGTTTTCTCTCCTCCAAAATTTTTCCTGTAGCAGATAACTGTGTATGGAGACATTTCAACTCCGAGTCTGGAGTCGTTGTCAATCGTTTAGTGTTGTTTTCGAGGTTTTTTCTAAAAAAATTTTCGCTTTGATCTTGAATTTGTTGCTTGTCAAAAAATTTGACACTGACAATTTGTCGGCTGAAGGTGCTCCGATTTCAGTGTTGTTTATCATCATACAGCTGGCTTCTTTAAGTTTTCTCTTTTTTAAATTTTCTTCTTTCAACAAAATCTTTGTTTTATCCCAGTCTATCCTATGGCTGCCGGTGCTCGTTAATACATGATTGGCCAAATTTGATTTGTCCACATGTCTTCTGGAAATGTTATATTGATGTTCTTTTTTCCTTACTTCTAAAGGTCTTCAAGTTTCACCGGTATACGAATGGCCACAGTCACACAAAACACTGTAGAACTCTGGGTTGCGTTAAACGGTTTGGTATGTGTGAGGATTGAGCGCAAGGTATTATTTGTTTTAAAAACAGTTTTAACGCTTTATTTATTTCCTAACCGCTTAATTTTTTCCGATACACCTGGGATATATGGAATTATGTTCATAATTTGGTTGTCTGTTTGTGTTTGGTTGGTATTAGTGTGATGGTTATTTGTGCTGGTTTGTTGTTGCGATTTTCTTTCTAACTGATTTATAGTTTTGTTTATAAAGTATTGGGGATATTCATTTTCAAGTAGATGTTCTTTGATAATATTGACTTCTTTGTTAAAGATTTGGGTGGATGGGTGGGTATTTTGTAGCTATTTTGTTCTAATACGTTACAGTGTTAAGTTTGTAGCTCTTGCGGGTTTCGAGATGCAATGGCCTCAGTAACTTAAATTGAATTTACAAAGGCTGCTTTTCTCTAAATCAGTAAGAACTATAAAATTGCTTTTAAGTTATCAAACTCGCAACCAAATATTGTCATATAAATTCTACAGAATTTCTGCAGTGTATGGAAGCTTCTGCATGTCATTCCGACTTGGTATAAATTGAGCTTATTGACTAAGTTATTACCAGAATGTAGATACAAATAATGTTGTCAAAACAAGTGAGAGTTGATATTTGCTCGTTATCATAATCCTATTAATAATTATATTTACCTAAGACCTGGTACTGATGTGACAAGTTGGTTGTCATAAAGTAGCCACTCAACCTGAGGGGTAGGCTGTCCGTGGGCTGAACAACTGACTTGCGTTCCAGTCGTGTTTGAAAACGTCAGATGCGATGGCGGTTCCAGTAAAAATACAGGACCATGACTTTGGCTGGTCAGCTCTGAAAGATAAACACGTCCCTTATATCGCGTATGCAATTTATTAATTGAAAATATACGTTTGTGCATCTGCAAAGGTCGCACTGTATGTGTATTATACACGAAAATAAATTTACACATCGACAAATCATGTTTGTGTACTAATAATTTATTCAGTTAGCTTCGTTTGTTCAACGCAACGATAGAGCAGGTCATTTGTTTGCCCTTCCCTCTATGGCAGTGTAATGTGCTCATAATCCAATATCACATATGCTACCAATCAAGCACTATAACATCAAAACTGTATTCAGTTCGGGTTGTTTTCTTAAGGGATACATAATTAGAAGTTTCATTGTATACGGATATGAGACAGTTTTGGGTGTAACCGTATAAACACGACGTTTTTTTTAACTCCTAAAAATCTATGTTTATTGTACGGTGGATATATACTGCAGGTCCGGGTGTTCGTCCGTTGACCTGTTCCGGACTCACTTGGCATTGTCATAAGGCTTTTCGAAAACCTTTCCGGAATCGTTCAATGTTTTTTGGAATAGTTATTAATAAATCAATCTATTACGTTAAAAAGTGAAAATAAGAGAGAAAAGCATCCATAACTCCATTATTTTAATGAATAACTATATCGAGTATTATATCGTTGAAAAGCTCTAAAAATGTCCAATTTTTTGAGGTCATAGCCAACTATGGTTTCCATTCAAAAAAAGATAAGTTTGTGTTATATCTCGAAAACGAGTGCTGTCACGCAAACGAGGACAAGACAATCATATAAGAGGTACAATTCCCTTCAATTTTGATATTTACACTTTTTTATAAAATCTAAAACAAAGGAGCTAGAATGATTTGACTAAATCGAAAGAATTTCGTTTTTTCAAAATATCTAGTAAGCCATGAATTTTTACACAAATCCGAAAGTGTCATTAAAATTGGGCCAGTAAAACTGCAAATCTTTCCCAATTTAACCATTGCTCTATCTCCACTAGTTTCTGAGATCCCCATACTAATCATCAAAAAAAGCTCACCCTGTATAATTGTTAACAATTGCGTTATTTAGCAAAATATATTGTGGCATGGATCTCAGAATCCAAAATTTAGAGTTCTACAAGCTGTTAAAAAAATGACTCGACTTTGTGAGTATTTATTTTTTATTAACTTCCATAAGAAAATATCTTTGCGTTGTATGCCCTTTATCTTTCCAGAGTTCCCTATCGTGACAACATTTACTTTCATATTTTCTAAAATTAACATTGTATCTGGAACGTTTCTCTCGAAAGGTGTGCAGCACATGTGTAATTCATGAACTGCAGAATTTAGAGTGGTACATAATCATTTTCTGGAGCGCACTTTCGGCACAGTTTAAGTAAAAGAACTACAATTTATCAACATGATAAGTTATGAATAAGCACCTCTGGGCCATTCCAGTATTTCATTTTCTATCGTATCTCGATGTTAAATGGATACCGTTAGATCGCACCTTTAGCGTAATAACGTTTTATTAAGAGATAATTAACTGACTTTGCGTTTCTTAATAGTCGTTAATTTTCGATATCGAGCGTTTAATTTCGTACCGGAGCTGTTCAGGTGAAAAGGAATTATTGAGGGAAAACAATAAACTTACGAAACTCTTCTATAGATTGGTCGTTTACTCGATTCATGTTCATAACTGAACACTATGAAAGTTTAGACAAACAACAATGGACCGCGCAAAATTATTAAGGAAAATAGCTGTCATAGAACCCAATGTGTTCTGTATTTCTTAGCTAGTAGATCAAAAACAAGACGTAGAGTTCGTGGTCTAAAAGTATAACTAACCATGTTACTTGGACTTAGACCTGAAAATTATTGATTTTCACTTTTGATTTGACCTTTTAATAGAACGTGGATCAGATCCTAAATAAAATTTTTTAGAAATGCAAATCTTTGATTCTATGAAAACCAGAACCAGCATTAGAGAGTGATGAGAGTGATTAGACTACGCAAAATAGAAATTTGTTGATCTAATAGTTTGCTTAGATTTTCACAATACTCTATAGGAGCTGCTTCCATTTCTGATTGGATCTTCTCATGCAGGTCAGCGTTGGTTGGCTGTTCTTGTTGTAGTTCTTGAGTCTCGCCCGCTCTTTGTGCCAAATGTATTTCAGGCTCTGGACCGATTGTATTTCGACCAAATAGTTCGCGCTCCACTTCGTTCTTTATTGTGTCCAGTTGTTCAGGCGAAATTATGCCATTTCTCAAGATGATACGATATTGATCTGCGACTCTCTGTTCGGTAACTTAAAGCTCTGGGTACTCACGACAAAACTCTTGATGGAGTAGTTGACGATATCCAGACTTGTCCTGGCCTAGGTTCGTAAATCTGTAGAACGTGCACATTATAAATTCATTCATGGCGCTAGTCCATTTCATGCGCCGTCTTTTCAGTCCCGCTTGAGTGAGCGCTGACTGTTGATTCTGCGCAACACTTTCTGCGGGTGGAGTTCCCGTTCTCGTTTGACTCCGTTGGTGATGGTCACGTTGATTCTATGACCGTATTGGTGAGTGTTGTTGTGGTCCATTATCCATTCACTGCTTTGTTCAACGGCGGTAGAAATTCTTAATATCACTGTTGATTTACATCAACCAAAATCCCATAGGTAGCGAAATAACGTCTAGTCTATGCCACCCACGGATATCCTGTCTGTTATTACTGTCATCATTTCAGTTTTGTAATAATATCTGGCTGTGGAACTTTAGCAGGACAATTTCGAAAGATTTTTTTCGTTCTTTATCACAGATGCTTTCATCTCCTATAAAGTTCCTTCTTTCAGCAACTGGACGCGGAAGACAGTTTGCAAACGACAATCAGTAATCACTAGTCCAACTTTTCGAAATGGCCCTGATATAGTGGGTAAGAAAATCCCAACGAACTGAACAATGGAGGCCTCATTAACAATAAAATTAGATTTGCTGTTCAAATTGGTACAAAATATAAACAATGGTATCTAACAAAACACGACAAAATTTATACAATTATTACTAGTTTTTCAAATAAATGTAAAAACATAATACACAAAAATATGGTAACTAACATTTGAAAGTACTTACCTAGTGTAACAAACAGAACGAAAATCTTCAGCAAGTCCATTAAACAAAGCTGGTTCTTTTCATAATTCGAAACTGGAAAAAATTGTGATATAAGCTTGTGATTAAACGGATCTATAAAATTTTGTGACAAACGATTATATTTACAATCTAAATTAAATAAATAGGGAACTTCCGACTAAGATTGCCAGACAGCCACACGTGTGAGTGTGTTAGTATCAGAAAATTTAAAAGATTAATATATGGTATACGATTTTTCGTGTCTATATTCCCCATAGACAACTGATAAGATGATAAAGACGTTCACGAAGTAATTGGTTTGTGTTAGTTTTAGTGAAAAAGACGGATGCCCAAGGCTGCTTTGCCTTGTATATACAGTGATGGGCAAATGTGTGGAACCAAGTAAATATCTCTGGAATTATTAGAGATATCAAAATGAAATTTGGAGGGTGGATACTGCAGTAGATTTGTTTCCAAATTTTTTTACAATTTTAAGCTTCCTGTTTTACCGGAAGTAATGTCGATTTTAAAAGTTTCAATGAAACACCCTGTATAGTATTTTAGTTTCTGATAAAACATTTTATTGCGAATGCAAAAATATCGGGTTTGATATTGTTTACTTCAATACCTACCGAGATATTAACAAAAAAGTAATTAAGCTAAGGCAAAAATCTAATATCCATTAAAGAAATACATAATCATAATTATTAACTAAATCTAATTGATTTTCAAAACATTGAAACTTAACTTAAATAAACTTAATGTATTAGATGTTCAAACTGAGCACCGTTTACTTCTTGACAATAAGCAAGTCGGTTTTTAAATTCTCTAGTAACATTAGCTATTACTTCTGGTGTAATTCTCTGGATGTCTTGAATTATTCTTGCAGCTAATTCTTGCAAATTATTTTTTCATAAACCTTAGACTTTAAGTAACCCCACAGAAAATAGTCTAGTGGATTACGGTCGGGACTTCGTGCAGGCCATTCATAAGTACTCCTTCTTCCAATCCATCTGTGATGAAATGTCCTATCTAAATGATCTCGAACAATGCGAGCGTAATGGGGTGGTGCTCCATCCTGCTGAAACCAGATATTATTTGGTAATTGTCCTTTTACCTCCAATGCCGGAATAACTTGTGTCTCCAAGGGCTGTAAATACCTATCTCCGTTTAAAGTTTCTTGTCGAAAGAAGGGTCCCAGGAATCTGTTGTTATAAATGCCGGTCCAAACGTTCAATTTTTGGGGATGTTGTGTATGAGCCTCTTGTACCCAATTAGGATTACTTTGCGACCAGTAGCGGCAGTTATGTCGATTAACCGTACCATTTAAACAAAACATTTCTTATAAAATTATTATCAAGGTTACAAATATCCATCATCGTTTCACAAAATTGCAAACGTCTGTCGAAATCGTCTTCGGAGAGTTCTTGAACGAGGCGAATTTTGTATGGATGATATTTTTCTCGCCTTAATATCCTTCCTACTGAACGACGGCTAATTCCATGCATATTGGCGAGGTCGATAGTGGATAAGTGAGGATTTTCTTCCAAAGATATAGCAACATTTTGAGCTACACCTTCATTACTTGCACTTTTTAACAGTCCACTTTTTGGTAAATTGCTAACTGTTCCACTTGTGTCGTACCTTCGCAAAGTTTTCGTCACTACTGAACGAGATATTTGTGTATTCGGATGAACAATGTTAAAAAGGTCACAAACTTCTTGATGCGTCCTTTTCCTCTCCCCATACTCAATCATCATTAATATTTATATTCTTTCTCTTTCACTTAATTCGGCCATTTTACGATCAAATTAAAACAATACAATCTTTTTACGTTCAAATAGAAAAAACAAATAACTTATTTTGACAACTACTGTCACTTCTGCAATGAATTTCATGGACTACTAAACTTGATTTAGATTTGATTTGCGCCTGATTTAAACAAACGCACGTGTAATCGACTATGGAACAAGTAGTGCTGTTGCCTGTGACGGTATACTGCCACCGATTGGCCAATAGAAATACAAATCCTTACCGAGCGGTTTGTTTATATCGGGCGTAAATGAAATCTGAACCGAGTTTAGCTAGCATTGAATTTTTCCTTTCTTTAGTTACGTTTCTGTTAATATATCGGTAGGTATTGAAGTAAACAATATCAAATCCGATATTTTTGTATTGGCAATAAAATTTTTCATCAGAAACTAAAATACTATACAGGGTGTTTCTTTGCAAATTTTAAAATCGACATTACTTCCGGTAAAACAGGAAGTTCAAAATTGTAAAAAAAATGGAACAAATAGGCAATCTACTGCAGTATCCACCTTCCAAATTTCATTTTGATATCTCTAATAATTCCAAAGATATTTACTTGGTTCCACATATTTGCCCATCACTGTATAGTTTGTACATAATCCAAAAATCAATCATTAATTTCATGGAAAGCTAAAGAACTACGCTTTAGTTTATTTTAAGCGATGGTTTAAATATGTGTTTAATCTAATTAATCACCAACGATTTCGTGGTATTCTAAAGAACGTTGGTTTATTTCAGTTCAAGAGACAGTTTTTTCGTTAATATTTTTACTCGGACTTTAGAAGTCATCGGACATTGGTGAAATATATAAACTTTAAAATTCATTACTTGTAAATCGTATCATAGATCTTCACAGAGAAACCCTAAAAAAGAAGAAGAAGAATGAAATAAATACCATATTGAGACAAATCCAGAAAACAAATTGTTTTCAGATCCTCATCCCTTATTCCCTAAGTAGAAACCACACCAAGTGAACTTCCCTAAGGTTAAAGATATGAATATCTCCCCAGATATCTGTATCTATTTTTGAATTTCGCTAGGCTCTCAATATTCAAACAAAATATGGAATCATCTGGATATACTTTTGAAATTATTAGAGTGATTTGGGTAATGATAATGTAAAAAATAGACAACAATAAAAATGTTTCAATGTTTACTATGTTTTGCAGTTTTTAAAATGGGAACGTATTTAAATGCAGTTGGGGTTTACTACGTGCTATTACCAAGAGAAATTGGAAAAGCTCTATAAGTCAAGAGAAGCAGGAAAGTATGGAACACATTTTAGTGTTCTTGATTGTTTTCATTGTTTATACATCTGATGCAGGAAAAATTTGATGTGGTAAAACCCTAATAAACAGGCAAAATAACCAAAGACCACCTCAATAATCTGTTCTAAATTACCTATACAACAAACTTTTATAATATCGTGTTAAATTTGTATATATTTTATAAGACATAATAATATACTCTAAAATAAAGCCAGTTAAAAGATTTTTTATAAAAACTGTTATAATAAAAGATCAAGGCACCATAATTATTCCAAATTTGGTAAAATTTACCTGACAATATTTTTGGTGTGTAAAGGACCCCGCAAAATCCTTATGGGAAATGGCTTTCGGCCAAATTTTTTCAAATTAAAGTATGTGATAGCTGTTGAAAAGTAGATCAAAAGTGCTTATGGGTACAAAGCTCCAAAGTCAATAGTTTAGGATCTATAGCCCTCTAATGTTGAAGCCATTTCCCATAAGGATTCTGAACCACGTTAACTTTATAGGGCTGTAGATCCTAAACTATTGGCCCTGGAGCTTTGTGCTCCTGAGCAGTTTTGATCTACTTTTCAAGAGCAGATCAAAATTGCCCAGGAGCACAAAGCTCCAGGGCCAATAGTTTAGGATCTACAGCCCTCTAAAAGTTAACGTGGTTCAGAATCCTTATGGGAAATGGCTTGAACTTTAGAGGGCTATAGATCCTAAACTATTGGCTTTGGAGCTTTGTGCCCGTGAGCACTTTTGATCTAATTTTCAAGAGCTATCACATACTTTAATTTGAAAAAATTTGGCCGAAAGCCATTTCCCATAAGGATTCTGCGGAGTCCTTTGTACAAAACGTTTCCAGCATTTGAATTAAGGAAATAAATTAATTCTTGTTTAATGCCGTTCTAAAACTACAAGAATTTCGATGGCCAAAACCTTCTTTGTCAATAAATTGTGATGAAAATAAACAGCAACATTCCAGTGAAAAGACCGAGATCTCAGGAAGCTATTCAAATCTTGCTAAATTGTAACATTTAATGGATTTTATTCACAACTAATTCTGGTTGCTTCCAAAGTAAATACTGATGGACTGAGGGTGTTTAGAATAAATACAAAAAAAACTTATCCGGAAATGCATCAGAAGTTGTACTGCATGCATTAGTTGGTGAAAAGAGTTTGGAATTTTGCTTTTTACCAAAAGGGATTTGGAGTATCCGGGTAGCTAGGCGTTTACGGCTTAAGGCATTTGGAAAACGACATTTAGATTAGTCTGGAATTGTGCTTAAGGGATAGTTATGAAGTTAATACAACGAAAATAAATAGTTGGTTATACAGAGTATATATATATCCTCGGTAAAATAACAAATTGAACAGAATAATATATCGCCAAACATAGAAAACCCAGACGTCAATAGATTAATTAGCTTAAATGTTATATATAATATATGTCAACCCAGCCAACACATACTTTAGTACGAAAAAAATATTTTCATGAAAATCTTCGGAAAATAAATACCAGGCACACAGTAATTTATAACGTCTCACTTGCAAATAATATTAGCTATGAAATAAATAGAAATAGTTTAAATGTTTTCTTACCTCGATGAATATAGGAAGTTGAAAGTAAAATAAGTAAGTAATAATTAAAAAGAGTTGAGAAATGATATAGTTATTTCACTGAAAATTGTTACAAGTCCCTTGCTTTCCCAATGATAGAAGACATGACAATGGATCCAATCGTTTCGCAGTAATGTAAAATGTAGGCTTATATAAAAGATAATACAATTAAAATTATACTAAATTGGCAAATCTGTGAAAGATAAAAAAATGAGAGGTCTACATAAAAACAAAATGAATCGAAGCATGTGTCAAATACGCACAAAAAAAGAGATTGAGGTAGAGTGACCAAACCTTAGAGCAACCCTCAAAAAGATAGTAAATGAACAGAATATAAACAAGAGTACTCTAACATATTTACTGATGAAATTACAAATATGTGGGAGATATAACAAAAGCTACTGCTACACTCAGAAGACCTAGTATTGACAGCGAACGAAGAAGATGATTGCAAAAACAATTTAAAATTGTACAATATCATAAAATTGATTTTTGCGAAAAAATTTAACTTTTGTTTTTTCTTTGTCTTAATTGCCACGGGGCCTGATTTAGACTATGAAAAAAGTGCGGATGTTATTCCCAAAAAACTGTATAAATAAAAAAGGAGCAACTTGCTATAAGAGATTTGACATGACAAGTTCGAGAAAAAATCCTATTATCAAAGAAATCCTAAACAATCTTAAAATAGTTCAACAATTTCAAATTGACTAATTGAACTAAAAGTAATAATTCCTTCTGGAACAAAAATCAACATGCGTAACAGCTAAAAGACAAGAACAACACATACTAGCATAAGAAGATTATTAATAGGCTTAAATTATGACTTTAATGGAAAAAGGAGCGTAAGTTGTACGAGAAGGAAACAAAAAATTTGAAAACTTCATAGATATGTTAACGTTGACATATATGTATAGTCACCAATAGAGGAGGTTATCAGGAAAAACAACTCCATTAATTTTTCCAATTTTATTATTACCAATATTTAAAATTTTAAGTTCTACCATATAATAATATAAAAACGTTATGTTTATTGTCATTTTGATTTATTTCTTACGTTGATAACGGGGGTAAAGTAAACAAAATTCAAATTATAATTTTTTTAAACCCCCTGAAAATTAAGATAAGAACTAGGCAATGTAATAAATACTTGAAGCTCTATTTATAAATCTCTGACAACAAAAATAAAACATATTTACTGATGAAATTACAAAAATGTGAGATATAACAAAAATACAACAGCTAACCAAAAAAAAAAACACTATTTAACTCACTGCTACACTCAGAACACTGCGAACGAAAAAAAATTGCTTTTCCCTTTTCTTTGTTTTAATTGCCACGCGGTCTGATTTAGACGTTATTCCTCAAAAAAATGCATAAATACAAAAAGGAGTAACTTGCTACTAGAGATTTGATATGGCATGTTAGAGAAGAATGACCCTCGTAACAAAGAAGACAAAACAAGGCACACTATCATAAGAAGATTATAAGTTGGACGAAAAACAAACAAAATGTTACCGTGACAGTCAAAACGCATGATAGAACTAAAAGATTTTGAGGAATCCTATATCGGGAACTTCATACGTTTTTTTCCTTCTGGCTTTGTTGTCATCTTCAATTTTTGTTTCATGAAAATATCATAGATATGTTAACGTTGACATATCTATATGTATAGTCATCACTAGAGGAGGTTAACACGAAAGGCAACTCCATCAATTTTTTGAATTTGATTATTACCAATATTTAAAATCTTAGGTGCTATCCGATTTTTTATTGCAATTTTGATTCGTTTTATACATTGAGAACGGAGGTTTATGTAAATAAACTTTCAAATCTTTATTTAAAAAAAAACTGGATAAGAAATTTTTAATTACAGTACTCGAACTAGGCACATGACAGAATTTACATAATTACGGCACAAACCTAATAAATACTTGAAGCATTTTTCAAGAATCTTTTAGTTTGTGTGTAATATTTTCAAGAAACTTTTTCTAAGTTAAACACATAAATTAATTCGATGTAATTTATACATTTTAATAGAAAACTGCACAGCTTCAATACAGGCAATGGTAAAATATTTATCTGTAATGATAAACTGTCGCATACTTAACCATTTGATGATTTTCAAGTGTTTTTAAAGATGAAAACTTTTGGAAAGCTCTATTTAATAATGCTAAATCATCGCTATATATAAATAAAGTACTTTAACAGAAAATAAAGAATCTCCAACATCCATACAAAGTTCATAAACAACTTCAAAGGGCTAAAACTGCTTTTTAAATAAATATAGAAGCGTACCGGTTTTACGTTTCACGTGATCCAAACTAAAGCGAATGTTAGGTTTATCAAAAACTTCTTTAATTAATTACTACCTTAACGCACACAAGGCTTTATAGACTTACCAAAAATTCTATAAATTGAAAATTTCTTATCGATGAAGTTCAATTAGAAAACTCTCTCTTAAGTTTCAGCGGGGTGAATTCAATTTCAGATGAAATTCGTCTTTAAAAAACGTTATTGGAATTCCAGCACGTGCTTCTCAGCACGGAGGAGGAGGTGAACGAGAAGAGTGTTCCACGCACGGTCCCGATAACGCGACTAAACAGTCAGGATCCATCCTTAACAGTCGGGATATCTGATCAGTCACACCAAATGCGCGAGTGTTGGTCCAGAATCCAATAGGGCACGTTTACTTTGTTTGCATGGACCTTCTTTCAATTCGGTTTCCTCTCAACATCACCGGCACATCAAATATCAACAAAACGAAAGTTTTTGTCAGGAGTGCACGGGCTGGCACAAGTAAAATACGATGCGAAAGTCTTTGGCGGACGTGCCGGGTCCGACACTTGAAACTGAAAATAAAAACCGAATGAAAAATGGAATTGATAAATATCCAGGCGATGCGACAGTTTTCCCAACACATTGTACAATCTGACATTAGGCAGTATTCACTTCAAACACGAAAATATTTTTGGAGAATTTTAAGAACGAGTATATTTTACTGGTGGACAATGAAAACATTTCTAATAACAACGAATGTACACATGGATGTTTAATTTGAAAGATAAAAACTTATTGAAAGCGCTGTTTGTTGTATAATGTTAAGCTTTCTTAGTTTTTTCTACCTTTTTGAAGTATATAACTATAAGAAGTACAATTTTAAAAAAATTAGAGATATAGAAGCTTATCTGAATTCTACCGGAAAAATAAGGAGAAACCTCTCATATTAAACTATAAGACGTAAAAATTTTGAAAAAAATTAGGGATATAGGACCTCACCTGAACTTTACTGGAACCCCTAATAATATTTTAGGGAGCAAACTACAGCATTAAAGGGAAAATTTAAAATTAAAATTACTTCTAACGCATCATGTAATATATCAAATAAAAGGGCTCATTATGACGAATACAATTAATTTTTTTAATATTTTTAAAATAAATATTTTAAAATATATTAACAAAAATATAAAAAATACCTAGTCCCCCCTTTATTCCCTAAACTATAAGACCGAAAATTTTTGTTTAGGAAAAATGCAAAGAAATGCCTAATATTAATTTTGGAGACCAAAGCATAGAAACGGCAAATAAAAATATTTTTTAACACATCATGCATTAATTGTTTACATAATATATTTAAAATTAATTGCTTTATATATAAATGTCGATTTCCAAAACTATACTACCCAAAATTTTGAAAATAATTATGAGTACTGGGGCTCACTTGAAATTTATAAAAAAAATAGTAGAAAACCCAAATATTAATTTTTGGGACAAATTATAGAATTAAATGGAAAATAAAGATTAAATTTTCAAACGTATCATGTAATATACCAAATAAAATACTCATTATGTGAATTTCAAATATATCTTATTTTTAAATCATTTGTTTAAAAGATATTAACAGTAATATTAAACATCGACTTAATTCCCACTTTATAAACTACACTAAGTATCTAAAATTTTGAAAAATATATTTTATTTGTATTTTTAAATAATTTGTCTAAAAGATTGAATATTTTATTATTTAAAACTTAACCTATTTTGCCCTTTATCTTCCAATCTACAGAGCCTAAAATTCAGGCAGTAGATAATAAAAGGCTTCACTGAAAGTTTATTAGTAAAATAAAATGTTAATCTCGGGGACCAAATTAGAAAATTAAATACGTTTTTATAAAAATCAAGCGAATCATGTAGCAGATAAAATAAAAAGTCTATGTGTGGAAAATAAAAATGTATATTTTTTATAAATTTAAAACGCTCCCTTTAAAAGATATTAGGGTAAATATAAGAAAATGCTTGTTTGAAACTGGAATATTAGAATCTTGAAGGTGGTATGGAACCCTTAGTATGCGAGTCCAACTCGCACTTGGCCAAATTATTCAGACTAGCAATTACCAGAGGAAAAATGGCCATACTAATACAAAACTCGTCTTGTTAGTTAAAGTGTAACATTGGTGTTATAATAAAATTCTTGTTAGATATTTCATGATTGACTGACATTAGACTGGTTTGAACTTGTTTCAGAGTAACACGATTCGAGAAAGAAAGAAAAATATATTTAAAAACAAAATGATAAATATTAATATTAATTTGATTTTAACTAACGCCAGACCTCACAGAAAATATTCTCAAATGAGAGAATTAAACTCTTATAAAAGCAATATCAAAGAAGTTACAATAGATAACATTAAGATTTTGAAATTCCGTTCTTTTATTTATGTTGTTGACTTGATTATTAATGAACAACATTTCGAGCAAGCTCCGTTTGAAAGGATTTTTTATTGTTCTAATAGCGTTGTATTTTGAAAAAGCGTTGGTATTGTTATTGTTGTTCAGTGTATTGCAGAGCACAGCTTTCTTTACCAAGCCTGATATCACTTATGTGAAACTATTCTACTGTAGAGGCTTGTAAATGTTTGCCCAACATAGGTAACTAGACTGTCTTTGCAATTAATTGGGTACACTACATTTGATTATTGAATATGTTAGCAACAATTTTAACTGATCTATAAGACACTAGCATATTGTTGTTGGTATTAATAATTTTTGCAATTTTTGGTGAAAGTTACTATATGCAATTGATACATGTATTGTTAATCTGAATAGGAACCTCGTTTGTTTATATTAAAATACCAATTCTTACTGTCATTTTTTATGTAATTTTAGTTGAACTGACAAAGGAATAAATGTATTCTGAAAGCTTTTCAGAAGTAATAAAGAATATTTCTTTTTAATACCTTCTAGTGAACTGGCTGCTTCCCAATTAACTCATTGTTTATATTAATTCTATCTATCTATGAGACCCCTTAGCAATGTTCCGTAAGGCAAATTGATGATACCTACATTAAAAAATCAAAGGAATTAAATAACGTTTTTAAGAATTTCAATTACCATTTGAACTGAATTTCGAGCATTTAAATAACTACAAATATATGAATTGTTATGCTCTAGAAACAGTACCAGATATATAATACTTAATTTGAGTCATGACTTAAGGAGATAAACTTCTGAATTACATGGAGACATGTAAGGGCAATTTCAAGAAATTTTAGGTCTAAATTAGTTTGGACAGAAATTTGTTGAAGTATATAACACTTTCACAGCATGAAATAAAATTCGTTGAATTAAATTAAGCATTCTATATACTCTAATAAATATTTTTCTTAAATAAGCTGCTTAAAATAAATAATAATAAAAATACTGGCAAGATATCGATCATGAGAATTTCCAGACATCTGAAAATGATATAAATCTAATTTACTGTAATTTCGCATTCTTTATTAAAATTTCCCAGTTATTTGATTAATTTTGGAACTTTATTTTTATGTTATGTCTTTTAATAAGACTACTATTAAATTCATTACTGAACACTGCTTAAATTAGCTAAATCAGAAGTTAAAAATCAGTGGCGTAATTTCTTGCAACAGATATTCACATTAAACATGCAAATATTTTTTTATTATAAGAACAAGTAAATTTATGATGAACAATGAATAAACAAACTCCATTTTTCTGACAACTAAAAATTCTGAGGAAAATACCAGATAAATATGGAAATTGATGTTCAATTTGAAAAACTGAAAATTATTACCGAGTACTGGTAATTATTTATGTAATTTAACAGAAATTGTAATTCCCAGTAATTTTGTGAATTTTGGAGAGCTATTATTAAGTTATGCTATTTAGCAATATCAATTAATAAAACTCACAAGATTACTTTAGTCAAAATTTAAAGATTAGCGTAATTTCTTGCGATAAGTTTTCAGTTCAAACACGAAAATATTTTTTAACAATTCTACGCACAACTAATTCATGAGAAAAATAATGGACAAATACATCCGAAATGGATTTAAGATTTAATTTAATAGATTTGTCATGCTATACTATTTAGTAATATCTATTATTAAAACGCCTATAAAATTTGTTAGTGAACAAAATTTGAGTTAGCAGAAGCAAACGGAGTAGCAAATGTGTCCATAACTTCGCTTAAATTAGTTATGACAATAAAAAACGCGATCCAAGATTACACCCTTGAGGTACCCCAAAAATTACCAGGAACATCATTGAGCTAAAAATTATTATATGTACAAATTGTTGTTATTCGGTTGGATAAAACTCAATAAGTTCAATTTTATTTACCAAATTCTCATAGTCATTCATTCATTTCCGAACAAGAACTATATCATAATCTTCTGAAAACTTGTATACTTAAATCGCCCACTACTATTAAAAATGTCTGCACTGTATTGAGTAATCAAGTTCAAATTAGTTATCGTTGAGCGATTCTTCATAAATAGTAATAAATGTTGAGATCTCAAAGAACGAACTGAATTAATTTAAAGATGTAAGATTTGTTTCTTTGTGTGTAAAGAGTAACCACTGAACCGATTTTACAATGTCTTTCAATAAGAAGCTTTATTATCAATCTGTAGTATAAGCGATAGTTTATTTTCATAAGAAATCTCAGTAACTCTAAATAAAATCCCAATAAAGTGCTGCTTGGCTGCTTTATCGGCGTGGGATGAATAAATTATGAATATATGCGAAAATAATGCTTTACTATATCCAGTTATTATATTGAAGTTGTATTATGGTTTCTATGATAAAATAAGTCAAAACGTGATCTTGAAGGCGGTATAAGGTATAGTATTTAGGAAACAATATTGAAATGTTTTTCCACAGCGTCCAAAACGTTGAAGCTTTTGATCCACCATAATCAACAAATGGGAATTATCAGACATATTGACAAAATTGTAATGTAAATGAAAAAAAAAAAAACTTAAGGCAAATGCACTAATTTTTAATAAAATCTAAAACACATTTTCTTTAAATTTAGAAAATTTAGACAGAAAACATGAAATTTCAGATAGTTTCTTAGTGCGAGCGTAGGATTTCGCGGTCAAAGTCATAGCTGTTTTTGCTTTTTCCGGATTTGGACGGCGTCATTTTTTTGAATTAATTTATTTATATACCTAAACCGGGATATAAACAAAGTTTTCCGACGTTTCCTCTACAGCTGTATGGGCTCTTTTCAAGGATAAGAAATACAAATGTGGCTTACCTTACGGTGACTACTTTGGTTTAGTCTTTTTCTCACAACACACTCTGAAAATTCACTTTATTAAACTTTTCAAACTAAAACACAAATTGTAATTAACTACACTTTGGATATAGCCACCACTGTTTTTAAGAATCCATTGAAGATATTTGAGTTGAAATGTGAATGCAGGGTTGCCAGATGGGCGAAAGTTCAAAACCTTTGTCTCGGTTAAAAAGTTTTCGAGATCGTCAAAAATCCTAAAAATTTTAACCGGGACAAAGGCTTTGAACTTTCGTACCTCTGACAACCCTGCTCCACATTTCAACACAAATCTCTTCCATGAAATAAATCACATACATTACCTACTAATTGAATTCGAGGAACGTATTCAAAATATCATCACAACCCTAAAACAATTCAAAGAAATCCCATTAAGTACCTACTAATGTTCTTTTACCTGAATTGTCCGATGGCCAATTATTATTTCTTAAAAACATTATGTAGTCGCAGCAAGGTAAGCAACATTTGTATTTCTCATCCTTGAAAAAGCCCCATACAAGTGTAGGCGAAACGTCGGAAAACTTTGTTTATTTGTTGGTTCAGATATACAGGGTGAGCTTTTTTTGATGATCAGTATGGGGATCTCGGAAACTAGCGGATATAGAGCAATGGTTAAATTGGGAAAGATTTGCAGTTTTACTGGCCCAATTTAATGACACTTTCGGATTTTTGTAAAAATTCATGGCTTTCTAGATATTTTGAAAAAACAAGATTCTGTCGATTTAGTCAAATCCCTCTAGCTCCTTTGATTTTGATTTTATAAAAAAAGTGTAAAAATCAAAATTAAAGGGAATTGTATCCCCAATATGATTGTCATGTTCTCGTTTGCGTGACAGCTCTCGTTTTCGAGATATCACACAAACTTATCTTCTTTTGAATGGAAACCATAGGTGGCTATGACCTCAAAAAATCGGACATTTTTAGAGCTTTTCAACGATTTAATACTCTATATAGTTATTCATAAAAATAATAAGTTATGGATGCTTTTCTCTCTTATTTTCACTTTTAACGTAGGTAGCCATGAAAAAGATTTTTTCACTTTGACTTTTCCTCACTTGAGCGTAATTCCATTAGTAGTGCTGAACTGACAGTCGATATTGACAAGTTTTCGTGATGAAATGGAATATTCTAATGAAGAAAAACTGAATATGGTGGAATGTTATATCATATGCCATAAAAATTCAGTTCGTGCAGCTGAGGAATACTTTCATAGATATTTTAATCGTCGTCAACCTGCTCTATGTAGATTTAAGAGGCTTTACGATAGTTTACCCAGATATGGATCTCTTACTAAACCACCAAAGGAACGTAATCAAATTAACGAAGCAGCACAAATAGATGCTTTCGGAATGGTAAATCAAAATCCATCTACATCATCTCGTGAGATTGTGACAGAAGCTGGCACATTACAACGAACTGTAGTTAAGGTACTGAAAGCGCACAAGTTCCACCCGTACAAACTTTCAGTTTCTCAAACTTTGCATGCTGGTGATGAACATCGACGTATTTTGTTTTGTACGTGGTGTAGAGACATGTGCCTTGACAATCCACAGTTTCCATTAAAGGTGTTATCGTCAGATGAAACTAGATTTTCCATATCTGCGTAACGCTTCTTAAATGTCCATATAGCAGGTTGACGACGATTAAAATATCTATGAAAGTATTCCTCAGCTGCACGAACTGTATTTTTATGGCATATGATATAACCTTCCACCATATTCAGTTTTTTTGGTTAGAATATTCCATTTTATCAAGAAAACTTGTCAATATCGACTGTCAGTTCAGCACTACTAATGGAATTACTCTCAAATGAGGAAACGTCAGAGTGAAAACAATCTTTTTCATGCCTACCTACGTTAAAAGTGAAAATAAGAGAGAAAAGCATCCATAACTCCGTTATTTTTATAAATAACTGTATCGAGTATTATATCGTTGAAAAGCTCTAAAAATGTTATTCCAAAATATCTAGTAAGCCATGAATTTTTACAAAAATCCGAAAGTGTCATTAAATATCTAGGGAATTTTTATAAAAATCCAAAGTGTCAAAATTGGGCTAAAACTGCAAATCTTTCCCAATTTAACCATTGCTCTATCTCCGCTAGTTTCCGAGATCCCCATACTGATCATCAAAAAAAAAACTCACTCTGTATAAACAAATTAATTCTAAAAAATGACGTTCTTAGTATTTATTATACAAGGTTTCAGAAAAAAAGGAGTCAAAATGACCTACACAGTGTCATATTCGAAAGCTACAAATGGTGCAGGTAACCGTCAAGTTATAAACAAACACATTATGTTAAAATTTTCTCTATAATTATTTAAATATTCCTGAAACCCAACGACTTCAACTTTTTTTAAAACTTTAATTCTGCTATTGACTTGCCGTTCGACTTACAATGTTTTTACATTTACTTATTGATTTCTTTAATTGCTCTTTATGTTTCCACAGTGCTTAGTATTTTCTAATTTCTAAACAAATTTGAGTGTTAACAACAACGTTAAAGAAACACCCTTCACAGATTCAAGTATAAGGCACAAATCCGCGTTAAAACCGAAGATTAACGCTGACGCTGTATATGTGATGAAATCTTATAGCAGACGTGTAGATCCCATACAATTAAAGTAAGATTAAAACTTTAATCCCCGAACAATGGAATCGCAGCCTTAAAAACCACCTAACGTGAGACATCAACCCCAGATCAAAATAATCTCAGGTTAGTATGTGAAGTGCACTTGGCCACAATGAGATTAAACGCTTTCGAATATCTGTCTCATCTTAATCGTCCACCGGGAAATAATTGTTACACGGTGACTAAAAAAAGTGGAAACTACATTTTTAAATCTTCTGTATAATATTTTGATCCAAATTCGTACTGTTTGTGAGATTATTTAGAATATATTTATATTTATTTCGTCTACTTGTATAAACGTAACAAGGTTCATGGCCTTGCCTCGTAAGATTAGTACTTTTATCGACTGTATCAAATCATACACATTTTTATGTCAGCTTACAGCATGGAGAATCAATATACTGAGGATCGTGCGTCTTGTACAAATAAATTAGCAGAACAGTACTTAGAAATTCATTATTTACATTTAAATTTAAAAATAATTAATTCAAATTCTGTAAACACGTTTCGTATCATTTCAAGTCATATTTAATCAATATCATTTCTGATATTGTATTTTAACTCTTCTCTACTTTCATTTTATTCACATTCAGTCTATGTTTTAGGCAACCCCACAAAAGCAATTTCATAGACGTTAGGTCTGGCGAAATAGCACTCACTCTTTTCCACCATTCACCCAGTCCATTACTACTACCAAACCAAACAGTCACATAACCTTACCCACGAACGCCCCTTACAGACAAGTCCACCACACCACCTCTCACTTACAGAACCAACGAAGCCCCAAAACTTGATCTCTAAACACCTCCCAACAACTCACCCAACGGCTATGAGCTCCCTAACAAACATCAATACAGCCTAGGGCCCCAGATGAACCATTCAGTCGTACGACAGGGGGGCCCCCACGAAATACCACGGAGCCCCACACCAGCGGCACACAACCCAACAGGGTCCCCAATCTCTTCCTGTCCAGCAACCCGGTTGTTTTTCTTCTAAGAACTATTAAAAAAGAAATAAGATCCACATGTGAAATACTGTCCACAACAAATATTGACGTTCAGTTTTAGAAACTTTATTAATCCGCCATATATTAGGTACATGTTGGGCATGTTAAATTAATAAAACCTGATTTAGTTCACAAAAAATTCCAAGCTGGATAACTACTATTACCGTATTTTGAAAAGAATCTGTCTGTCGTTAGAGCAAAGCCTGTATTTAGATCGTTGGATTGGTTAAGATCGCAAAATTTAAATTTTTATCATATATTTTCACCATTTAATGTAATGAATATAATTTAAAATTTATTTTTATGGAAAATAACCCTAAATTGTTACGACTGAATCTCCAAATCCAAATTTCGTGAGGGGGCTGGGGGCTGAAAGCCTTAGTTAGACCCCTATGGCAGCGGCCCTGTGCATTTACTCACCAATATTCTTATATTAGATGGTGTTGTATTTAGCAGATTTGGACTTATTACTATAAAATGTCTGGTTTACAAGAATTTTGAAACGAAAGCTTCTTAATGGTAGCCCACACTTACACAGATGAAAATAGATGAGCAAGGGAATGAAATGCATAACTTTTAAATTTCATTTCTTTGTACACGACACGACCGACCGACACCACACACTACTTTGATCTTGAAATATCCATTCAATTCAGGCCTCTGTGTAAAAAACTTGGACCAGCTCTCTTTTTTATAGAAAATCATGTAAGTAATATAGAATACTTGCCCAACATTTTCTTTTAGTTCTAATAAACACTCTAATTCTCTCTTTGTGATATATTAAGTTGGAGACTTGACATACGTCAGAAATTAAAAAGAATACCAGACAAAAAGGCATTAAATTTTCATATTATTAACGAATATATACTCATAGAAAGGTACACATTAAACAAAACATATTCTTTGTTTACATCAATTTGTCATCGTAATAAACAAAGTACGTTACAACTCAATAGAGGCGATGATGTATTACATACATATCCTCCAAATAACATAATTGAAAAAAAATGATAACTGGTCAAGAGTCTAAAACGCACGGCTGCAAATCTAAAGTTTTCCGGTTCGAAACCGAGAACAAATATACTTTTTTTAATATTATGTCATTATTAATTAATTTTATATATTATTTTCAATTCATATAAAACGAATAAAACATAGTGACAATTATTTTAATTCATCTATTTATATCCATTACTAAGAGTGACACAAAGACAGAAAAATAGAGACAGTGAAATAACGAGAGAAGGGAAGAATATTTCAGAAGAAGCTTTCGCTTCCATTGGCCAGTCTCAAATGACTGCCGCTCTTATCATTTTAATTATTTTTTTCTCTGTGTGATTTTTCTGCGATAATGGTGTAGCTCCTAATTAAGATGAGTGGATCAATCCAGATTCATGTGTAATTTTAATTTTATCCAAACTTGATGCAATGTACTTCTTAGTTGGCACCAACTTTGTAAATGATAAAGTAATAATAATAATTCCATGATATCTTACATACAGAGGACTGATATTTAAGTAAATTCACAAAAAGAGTTATTGTTATTTTAAACCACGATTTGAGAAGAAGGTATTAGACAATTTTGACATTGTTAGAGTTACTCCTTTAAAAAATGTTGGTTTTATTGTTTTCAATAACATTTCTATGAAGAGGATTCTATAAATTTTAAAATTCTCATGTCACCTCTTGTGTTAGTAGTTTTAACCAAGCTTGGTGGCAAGTTATCCTCACCAATTTTGTTTCTGTCTACATTTATTGATGTAAAGCAACTATACTGAGGCAATCTAAGAAGTGAAATTAAACTTTTAACACTTTGCTAGACTAATCTTTACTTTATTAACCAAAAAGGAGGTTCTTTTTTTGTTTTTTTTTTATGTTTGTTCACCGATTACTCGGAAACGACTTGAGGAATTTCGACGATTTTATTGGATCCTATTTGAGTGGATAGCAAAGTGGTCCTGTATTTTTTTCATTAACATAACTTGTAGCGTTTCTTAGAAAATGGGGAAAAACTATTTTACCTATTCTCATATATTCTATGCCTTGGTGGAGGCGCCGGTATTATTTTAAAAAATATTCGGAACGTGGGACAAATTGAAAAGAGATTGGATTAGTTCCGTGATATCTCAAAGTGATCAGAAGTTTTTTTAAAATAACATAGCTTGTATCGCTTCTTAGAGAATTGGGAAAAACTTTTAACACAATTTTTTATATTCTATGCTTTGGTGAAGTCGCCGGTATTATAAGCTTTGATGTAGTTACTAGTATTAACTGTTCGGAACTTGGGGTAAGATGAATTAATCAAAATGAATGAGTTAATATGTATATGCAGTGTGTATTGATAAATCAAACGATATCTTTTTATTAAAAATTTTAAGAGAAAAAAGTTATTCTTCGCAAACAGCTTTTTTACATGGTCTAAAACGTAAACAATAATCATTCCATGTCAATTTTTTATTAACTGTAGACAAGGTTTATCATCAAAGAGGACTTTATTGTATAAAAAATTTTCCTAAAACATATACATACCTACAAAACAAGTTATTCTGTTCAACAGTAAACGAGGTTGGTCAAGCTAATACATGACTAAAAAGCATGAAATAATAGTTTGCTACAATTAAATACTTTTTATGAAGTCGGTGCCAATTTGTTCAACGAAGGTGCGAAGTATCACTAATAAATAGTTCCCAAAATATTTTCACTTTCGCTTGGCACCGACTTCATAAAAAGTATTTAATTGTAGCAAACTATTATTTCATGCTTTCTTCTATAATGTAAGTCTTAAGAATCTACCAACTATATATCGGGTGTTCTTACTTTGGCCGTAGATTTTTCTTTCTAACTCTGAAATATTAGTACCATTAAAATTGAGGGAAGTAATTTGTGGGAAATTAAAAACAAGCTGAATCCGAATTGGTGTGACAAACATTCTAAGGGTGGAGAGTTAAATGTTTTCTGCAATTAAGGAAATATCATCCTGCGGGATATATCCTAATACCGTGAAAAAATCTGGGTCAAGTGTCGTATTACTTACAGTTAAAATACAGCCGAGTGACTTGGGGGTTGAGTTTGATAAATATTCAACAAATTCAAAGTGAGAGTTGCAGCGGCCAAATAAGAAATCTTGGTAGGGTATTTGAACAGTGTATTGCCGGAAGTACAAGGAATATGTAAAACGCTTGAACCCCATAGAGCCATAATTATTAGTGAAAAAAGAAATTGAGGAATTTTTATTTACAGATATTTTTGGAAATAACTAGAAAAGAGATAATATCATTTACAATCGATATCCAGGACTGCGGAAAATGTTAAGGCATACGTTTTTAAGTTTCCGTTGCTCAAGTGAAGTAGGTATTCGTAAAAATCTAGCTGGTACATACCAGATACGAGAGAAAGACTCCACATAATCGTCATAACCAAAAATTTGTCAGAGAGCCGACATTCACAAGTTTATTATAGTGGTAGGAGAGTGCAGAATAAAAATGTTTGTTGTTGAAATATAATAAATCATGAAAATTTCATAATGAATATATATGTGAAATAATTAGTAAAAAGGTAATCTCCTGAACTGTACCCAATACTCAAAGGAAGAACTAGTGGTTAACCTTCGTACTTATTTTATTTAAACATAAATAACAACGTTCAACGTATTTTGAAAAATTAAAATTAGACTACTGGTTAAAATTTGCTACAATTTTCTGATATTTATTAAATTGTTACTTTTGATGCCTCGATAGAACTAAATTGATTTTCAGTAAAGAAAAATAAGTACAGAACAACTGGGATATACAGGATTATCTTCGAGTTGAGTCATTTATTTTAACAGCTTCTAGAACCCAAACACCGAAGACGATTTCACAAGAAGTGTTTATATGAAAGTTGGAAAATACGAGAGCTATAGATAGAATAAATCAAAAGCTCCAAATCGCATTAAAAATTAGATATTAGGTATGTTCACCAGTAAAGTGAATTATGTTCTCCAATTGCTCAACATTAGCACCATTTATTAGGTTAACGCAAAGTTTGCTCTGCCTACCCACGACTAAACGCGTCAAAAACAAAAACACTGTGTGCGCAAATGGCATAAAGAAATCGCAGGGAATAAGATCTGGGAAACGCGCAGGCCAAGAAATGGGTCTACACTGCCCAGTCCATCTATTAGAAAATTCAATATATAAACATTTGTAAACTTACAGCCTGCAAGGTTTTGGGGCTCCATAATGTATAAACCACATATTATGACACAAATTTAGAGGCACACCTTCTGTAAAGCTTGGTAGAGGTTTTGAGGAAAGTGTAAATAATTTTCACCTGCCACTCGAATTGGCAAAAAGTAAGACCTCATCAGCATCCTCAGCATGCAGGTTTTGCACCTCCCAATCAAGCTGCTGAAATATATGAGTTTGAGAACACCCTGCATTCATTCTTAATTTTTAGATTATTCTTGAGTATTTAATTTCGTTTTTTCTTCACAAGTACACCATTACAAGTGAGAGTACACAAAGAGAACGACTAGATGGAGTACATAAAAAACAGAAGGGACAAGACAGAAGGAATAACACCGAAGAAACAAGACAGTGGGGAGAATGTTTCTGGAAATACCTGCAAAATCTACATTTGTTAAAAAAACAGATTGTAACATATTTTCGTAACTTTAAAAATAATACACAAATCTACCTCTAGTATTAAATAAAACCGTTACGAGCATTTGGATGTGATAAAACAAAAGGAATGACATTGCCAAGACAGTACCGAATAACTAAGGCAGAACAGATAAGGCAGAAGGAAAAATAAGAAACTCAAGAAACAAGAAAGGTCAGTCGAGAAAAAGCAACACAGAAGAGACAAGACAGAAGCTATGAGACAGAAATGACCAGGCTGAGGAGACAAGTAAGAGTTAAGACAGGACAGACAGGAGAAGAAAAGGGACAGACAAACGAAACGTTCAGGAATGCCGCCTAAGACCAAAATTTACTATAAATTCAGAAACTTGGAATTTAAAGCTTATTATAGCTCATTTTGTAGGTATATGTAAAACAGATAAATATTGCCACAATTATGCCTATTAGTCAAATTTTCTCCTTAAAAATCGTTGGTGTTGATTTTCTGTAAGTACTATTAACTTTGCTACCAAAAGGTCGTTTTTCTGTACCGAAATGACCTGCGCTATTATAAAAGAGTTTCAAAACAAAATTAAGGAGTGTTTAAGAGAAATAGGCGTATAATATACATGAAGAAAAAACTTTGATAAGAGGTGGATAGGATGGGGGCTGAATGGTAAAATATTTCCATTTAGTTTCAATAGTTTTGCCAGCGCCATCTAGCAGAATTTCCTTGAACTGTTTTCAATGTGCAGATCACTGAAAACCGGAATCTAGTGAGGACCGGGGACTATTGTTTTAAAACGTAGAAAAGAACACTCATCATGTTCCAGTACTTCGAAACTGCCATGTTGCATTTTCAACTATTCATCGGTTACAGAAAACTGTCGGAATATGAGTCCCTGTTCAATTTGTAGGACAACGAAATCGATAAATACACCTTTTTATCATATCTTTGTATTTTTAACGGTTCAAATACGAAATCTTGCCCGACTGTAAACATCGCATAACAAAGACACTAATCTGTATTAGAGATGCATCTGCTTAAGCTTAATTTACATACACAGATACATAATTTCACATCATATACTAATATACTCCTTAGTACGAGCAACCCGTTATACAGACTACTATATTATGTGCTCTCTATGCTGTATAAAGTTTATATAAATGGATTTGTACCTAGTAATCAATACTCATAGGTTTTGTAATGTAGGCAACACATAATACTGACTACTGTATTAAGTGCTCTCTACATTAAGCAAGTTGTTATAAATTGTTTTTAAACTTTAATTTTTCGTATTAAAATAAAAAAATAAATAAAAACTCTCGTTCTAGATAGATAGTTACTTATTTTCAAAATTCTAGATGATTCGGTCGTTGCAATAAAGAGTTAGATAGATAAATTGTATTAAATACTCATATTTCCTTACCAATAGCTAAAGGTATTCTAGAATGTCTCAAAAAATTTCTTGGCCATTGTGTCGTTGCAATGTAAATCTACACAGAAACATAGCTATTTTTTCGAAGTTATCACCTAATAGTAAATGTCAATTAAAATAGAGCATCGTAAAAATTATATATCAAACAAGTAAAAAAGAAAACTATCTAAGGAAGAAATAGTTATACAGAATCGTAAGTTTACTGAGTATATTTGTTGTTATTGGATACATCTAGCTCCAATTTGGCTAGCAAAAGAATTACAAAAGCTTAGTCATACAAGAAATTATAATGCTTCAACAGAAAATTGGAATAAAATTGTTAAACATTATCTATACAGCTTGCAACTAAAAATGTCCTTCCAATATTTAAAAATTGCTATTTTTGGAGATATTTTAGAAATATTTTCAAAATAAACAACAAACTATTTATACGGGAGCCAACTTATTTAATATTTGTTTTCGATGAAAAATAGCTATATTCTTTGTTTTATTGCAAGGGCAGAACCGTCCAGAATTATTTGGAGATACTCTAGAACGTCTGTCAAAAAAATTACTAACTATATGTAAGGGATTGAGGGTATGTAATATTTTTAATTCAGTGTAAACTCCAATAACTGACTATTGTTCCATGTAGATTTTTATTACAATGATTTAATCGTCTAGATTTTGTTTCAAGCATTCTATAATATCTTTAAAAGGAAATAACTAACTATTTCTAAGTGACCAAGAGTATTTAAATTCTCTTTATTAACTATTTTACTTCTTCCCATCTATCCTAGGTATAGTTTACTCTACATATGAGTTGTATAAGCCGTTTAGTACCATTTGAAGTTGGGTTCAATAAAATGTAACAATTTTTTCAAAATTTGCTGCTTACAATTAGCTACTAATTTCACCTTTCTCGCCGAATACATCACAGGTATACTACAAAGACGTGAACTTCATGAAATAGTTCTGTCAGTTCTTGATAAAGATACAAAAATCTAAAAATGCGTTGAACAATTTTATGCAAAAAATGATAAAGAAAAATTGTGAACATTTCAGTTGAAATTAGTACCAGTCAATTATCCAAAATTGGTGTTTAATTGTATGTATTTTTAATTTGCCCCTGCTTGTATGGGGTCAACTAGTACACCCCCTTGATCTATTCGCATCCCTGGCAACCCCTCAATAATTATGACAATGATTTTTAACTCGACTGGTTCCTAAGTTTACTAATTTTATTTTATATGTCGTAAATTTAAAAAATGTCTGGCAGTTATGACGGTTCTCAAATTACGTTGTCGATATTTCGATAGTCGTGGAAAGAACACGTTCCTGCTAATTGAATATATTTGTTTATTTTTTCTTATAAAAGCACAGCGCTTTGTTGAGTCAGTTACAGCTGTCACCGCCTAAGCATAATCTAATAAATAATCGAGAAATACGTTGGCTAGAATGGTTAGCTGAGACGGAGTGTTTTGAAATAAATTACGGGTAAATATAACAAACAATAAAGAAGGAACACAGTTTAGTTGTGCGATATGTGATATGCCCAAAAAGAGGATCATAAACAAACCGTTACCCTTGACTTGAATGAACGAATTTGTTGAATGAGCGCTATTTAGGTACTCTTAATTATTTGACACTTTTATTTTATTATCTGATTTACGCGATGTAGAAATCCTAATACTCCAGCCGTTTTTTTTGTTTTATAATTTTTATCATTCTAGAATTTCTGGAATTAAATCAACAAAAAATCCTAAATTCAATTCAATATTTTTCTTCATTCTTATATTAATTAGTTAACATTATAGGTTACTCGAAGTTTCCTTGGACTTCCATCGTCTTGAAGTGGTTGATCTCACAACGTTTCAATAGCTTTGTATCTGCTATCGTCATCAGGTGAATGATAGGAAATTCAGATTATCGGTCGTATTTATATTATATCCTTAACCTGTCATGGTCATTAAGTCTTATCTGGTCCAATCAGCGTCCTCGTACCTGGAGGTTGGTTGCCGGTGATTTGTAGCGGCAGAGGCCGAAGAAGAGTTCTCCAAATATTTTTAATTTGGACCCGGGGTCCCTAATTATTTTTTCGTTCAAGATTATATATGCCGCCTCTACGAATTTTCTTTTGTACCAGTGCTCCTCCTTGTGAATCGTTCTGACCTGGTCCCAGCTGATATTATGCTAGCCAGCCTAGACTTCGTTACCTCTGCCCTTTGAGAAGCTGTGCGGTGTTCCTTAATCCTGGTGTCCAGCGGTCGCTTTGTATCTCCAATGTAAAGATTGCCACATTCACACAGTATGCTGTATATACAGTTATTTGGTATTGCTGGTCCGTCGGGCCTCGTTCTTGTTATCATGCTCCTCAAGGTGTCGTTGCTTTTGAAGATCATTCTGATCCCATAGCTGTGTGCAATTCTTCTAAGTTTCTCCGACAAGCCTTTAGTATATGGTAACAGTAGAGTTGCTACGGTGGTGTCCTCTTCCTGCCTAGGTGCTTTGAAGAGCTGGACAAACCATTTAGGTTGTAAACATTAAAGCCAGCAATGTAAGATTTCAAATAAAATATATGTCAAATAAAAATATATTTTACGCTAGAATAAATGTATATAACGTAATCTAATAAATGGGTAGGTACATTTTTTATATTCAAACAATTCTTTAAAAGGTCAATGATATTTTTCTTTTATGTAAACTTGGCTTAACAGTCATAACTTTGCAGCAATACTTGAAAATACTTTGAAAATTTTTCTGACTGAATTGAAAACTTTCAACCTAATCGCTACAAAAGTATTGAAATATCAAAATTTAAATAAAATTTCCTGTAGTTGGCCATGCATTCAGTGTTGCCAGATCTACCTATTTATCGTGAATCTTAGTTAAATTATATGAAAGTTATCTGACAAAAATAAAAAGACTCTAAATTAAAAATATAAGGTTAAAATTAATAAGATATTATCAGAAATAAATTTATCAGGTGCAACATAAATCTGATTTTAGGTGACAAACCGTATTTACAATGCAATGTAAGTTGCAAACTCCAAACTTGCGAGCGCCCAATAAACGGCGATTATTATGTATTATAATTTTTTATTTCAATATCCTGACTATATAGGATAACCTTAGCTAAGGGACAAAACTTTTACATTTAATTTAGATTGTGTTTCCCATTGGAGTCACCCTATCTTATGATTTTCTCTCCAAGAAATCTGGCGGCATTGTTTGACATTAACATGTATGTAAATAATGTTTTTTTATAATTTTATTATTTAATAATTGAACCAATATTATAAATTAATTTTAGCATTCTGCACTTAATTTCGTCTGTAGCTACTAAACAAAACAAAAATAAAGCAAAACGGTTGAGGGACAGAGGAGAAAATGGTACCGAACCGTTTTGTCTTTGCCTATTTATATATAGATACTTTGTTAGTTTGAAGTGTTAGCTTTACTCTTTCATGAGAAAAAGACAACCAACAAACAAATCAGTCATATAAGAAATCGTGTTTTCTTTTTTTCTGAAAACAACTAAGAAATAATTATCAAGCAGGAAAAAACTAGTCGGGCAGCAAAGTAATGCCCACAAAAGCTGCACAACTGCTGAATTGTTAAAAATGGGGTTTAGCATGAAAGTGTTACCAGAAAAAAAATCTGCAAAAGTTGGGTTAGTTTCCCCAAGGAGTTATTTAACTCTCCCTAAGAAGTCATTATCACGACTGAGTATGACATTAAAATCTGGGTTTAGTATGCCTTCTTAAATGGAACGAGTCCATTTAGAAAATTAGTTTGACATAATAAAACAGAAATTATAGTATCTATTGTCAATGAATAATAAAGTCAATCTAAATTCCCAAAAAATTTTCTAAATAGTGTTTATTTAATTACTCAACTAATTATACTAGCTGTGTGTATCAATAAAACCAATGGAGATTTCTACAAACAACCATAAAACATTTCCTGTTATATTTCTACGCTTCAAATTAGAGCGTTGCAAGGAAAGGATTATAAAAAACTGTTTATTTCTTTCTTCTTCGTTATACTGATTTTAATATGCACATAAACGAAAGCATACGTGACTTTGTCAAGTTATTAATATTTCACAGCCGGAAAACTGGTGATTTCGACCTACCATAATTTACGTTGTTTTTTAAAACGTCGATAGAGTTTTGAAAAACTTTCTACGTAGGTGGCTAATTAACAATACGACAATGACACTTTTGTAGGTTTGCATATGCTGCTGGTATATTTAAAGAATGTATATGTCAAGCTAAACTAGAGTATATATATATCATCATTTTACCATCGATCCCGGCAGGGGTCAGTTATCAACTACGCGGATGAATTCCCGGAAACCACCTAACACATTTAGTGCCCGCAAAAACTTATATATATATATATATATATATATATATATATATATATACATAATAATAAAAAACATTTTTAACAGGTTTCTTAAAATTAACTTTTAGCATGAACAGCAGGTAATTAAAAACTTTGTTTTTAAACAATAGAAAAACTTTTAAGTAATGACCAAAGTTAAAAAATTTAGTAATAATATCATCATAATTAAATAAAAAATAATTTGGTCAAGTGCGAGTTGGACTCGCATACTAAGGGTTCGGTATCATCTTCAAAATTCTAATATTCCAGTTTCAGACAAGCAGGGAATGAGTACATTTTCTTATATTTACCATAATTTCTTTATTAAAGGAAGCGTTTTAAATTTATAAAAAATATACATACTGATTTTCCACATATAGACTTTTTATTTTATCTGCTTCAGGATTCGCTTATTTTTTATAAGAATACATATGTATTTAATTTTCTAATTTGGCCACCAAAAACTAATATTAGAGTTTTATTTTAATAATAAACTTTCAGGGAAGCCTTTTATAATCTACTGTCTGAGTTTTGAGGCTCTGTAGATTGGAAGATAAAGGGCAAAATAGGTCAAGTTTTAAATTAGAAATTATTAAATCTGTTATTCAAATTATTTAAAAATACTAATAAAATATATTTTTCAAAATTTAAATAGTGTAGTTTCTAAAGCGGAAATTAAGTCGATGTTTAATATTTTTCTTAATAACTTTAAAACAAATGGTTTAAACATATGATATATTGCAATTCACATAATGAGTCTTTTATCTGATATATTACAAAATGTGTTTGAAAATTGATTTTTATTTTCTATTTAATTGTATAATTTGTCTCTAAAATTACTATGGGGGTTTTCTAATACTTTTTCTTATAAATTTCAAGTGAGCCCCAGTACCCCTAGTTATTTTCAAAATTTTTGGTAGTATGGTTTCGGAAATGAAGCGAGAAATGAGAATTTTTTATATTTTTATGTTAATATCTAAACAATTATTTTTAAAAATATGAAAAATACATATTTGTATATATATAATGAGCCCTTTTATTTGATGTATTGCATGATGCGTTAAAAAAATATTTTTTTATTTTCCGTTTAATTCTATACTTTGGCCCCCAATATTAATATTAGGGATTTCTTCATATTTTTCATGTAAACAAAAAAATTTAGTTCTTATAGTTTGGGGAATAAAGGGGGGAAAGGGTAATTTTTTTAAATATTTTTTTAAATATATTTTAAAATATTTATTTTAAAAATATTAAAAAATTATATTTGTATTCGACATAATGAGCCCTCTGAGTTGATATATTACATGATCCGTTAGGAACAATTTTTTATTTTCCATTTAATTTTATAATTTGCCCCCCAAAATGAATATTAGGGGTTTCTTCTTATTTTTCCAGTAAAGTTCAGGTGAGGCGCTATACCTCAATTTTTTTTCAAAATTTTACAGCTCATGGTTTCGAAGATAAAAGGGGGGATTGGTAATTTTTTATATTTTGGTAATATCTTTTAATTTATTTATTTTAAAAATATGAAAAAAATATAGTTGTTCTCGTCATAATGAGCCCTTTCATTTGATATATAACATGATAGGTTAGAAACCATTTTAATTTTATATTTTTTATTTAATTCTGTAATTTGCCCCCCAAAATTAAAAGTAGAAGTTCCTGCTTATTTTTCCAATAAACTTCAGGTCAGACCCTACATTTCTAATTTATTTAAAAATTTACGTTTTATAGTTTCGGATATAAGGGGGGGGGATGGGTAAATTTTTGTATATTTTCGTTAATATTTTTTTATCTAATTTTTTTAAAAATATGAAAAAAATATATTTGTGTTCCTCAGGATGAGACCTTTTATTTGATGTATTACTTGTTTTCATTTAATTCTATAATTTACACCCCCCCCCCCCAATTAATATTAATTATTTCTCCTTATTTTTCCTGTAAAGTTCGCGCAACGATCTATATTTCCTTTTTTTCAAAATTTTAGGCTCAGTAGTTTCGGAGATCAGGGGGGAACCGTAGATTTTTTTAGTTTTTGCTCCAGAAGTACCCCTAAAATCAAAATTTCTTCTATTACGATATGTACCCCTGATCGGGTCATCAAAGAAATCCGGAGAGATATTATAAAAATATATTTTATCTGTTTTTTATGATTATTAAAACGGTAAAATTTTAAGGCAGGAAACGTGGTGTACAACTGTAAAATTTTAAATTTTTACAATTGTGCTGTGTTTTCATATGGCTGCTTATTGCCTTTGACACTTTTGACAGCGGGGTCTCATCTAGACCCCTAAACGTTTAAAAATATTTTCAAGTATTGTGGTGTTATTCAAAATCAGTGCATAAATATTATGCGTTTCACGTTTCTCCATAACCGATGACCACTATGAACAGTAATATCCATTCCGACTAAATATTTTGGTGACTTTAATGCAATACTTTTGAGGGCTCTACTATTCGTCTACATCCTGTATAAATTCCAATGCACTGCTAAAGCACTGCGTGACCGTGGCGAATCATAAGCCAACGACACATAAGAACAGGTGCAAAAATAGGAAACAATTTCATTTAGTTTAACCTGATAAGAACTCTAATCTGTGTTGTTGTTAAACGGTGTAATGATTTTATTAGCTAGAAAATTGAAATCAGACTTGTTCTGCATTTCAGGATTTATGATTATTGCATAATGGTTATTGGCAATTCAGTTTGTTTCCAAACACTCTGACTCATATTTATGACGAACAGATTTTTTTGCTGCGTATGTTAAACCGTTAAACGCCAATAAAAAATACAATTACATTTAATTTTTTCTAATAGCTTCTAAGAAAGTAAACATACTGTTGTCATTCAGGAGTCCTATTTCTCCACGAATTCTTGCTGTAATGGAAAAGCAATATTTTGTTTTTGTTTCTATTCTACAGTGGTGGATAAAAAAATACCTTGGGTTTGAGATAGGAAGTTATTTAGCACACATGGCAAGCAAACGCTAGAAGTCGAAGCTCGAATACAACATTTCAAAGCCAACATATAAATAGCTTAGTCAAGCACAAAAGTAAAAAAGAGAGAAACAAAAGATATTAATAATAAATGATTGACAGATCTAAGCAAACTATTAGATCAACAAATTTCTATCTTGCGTAGTCATTTCCAGAAACTCGCAGAATTTTCTGATCTACACAGAGTCATGTGCCAGGTTGATGACTCAACACCACTGCTAATGACACAACAACATGTCCAATTACACCACCAGACCATAGATTAGAAACTGCTGAAATGGAAAGAGAAGCCCCTTCATGGAAGACATATAAATGACGTCAACCATCAGATTATGTCGACAGTGCAGCGTCGAACTACTGATTGATCTCTGGTCATATGTTTCCTGAAACGGAAGGCTTTTATTGGCAATCCAAGATCAACTAATTCCAACTAAGAACTATCTAAAGACCCTTCTATTAACAACGACAGATGCAGGTACGGTTGCCAAACATCTGAATCCATCCAGCATATCACAGGAGGTTGCCAAGCGTTCGCTGCAACTGAATACAAAGAACGACACGATGATGTGGCAAAAATACTGCACCAGGAACTAGCGCTTAAACTTGAACTATCACAGTCGGTAAGAACACCCTACTATATATATAAACCAGAATCTATTTTAGAAAATAACAACTACAAGCCGTACTAGGACCGGACGATATTGACCGATCGGACTTTTGCTCACAATAGACCAGATATAGTTATGGTAGATAAAGTCTCTAGAAAAACAACTTTGATTGACATAGCAATCCCTAACAACAATAATATAAATATTAAACCGGCTGAAAAAATAGCCAAATATAGGGATTTAGAATTTCAAATAAAGAGACAATGGGACATGGATAACACTCAAACGGTACCAATTGTTATGTCAACAACAGGAGTAGTCCCAAAGCATCTATTAAACAATTTGAAATACCTGGGTCTGGACGAACATCTTTACCAACTGATGCAAAAAGCCGTCCTGTTAGGAACAGCCCGGACTGTCAGAAAATTCAAGGGGAACTGCAGCCACGACGCCAACCACGGGCCTGATAACCTGGCAAGGGCTCCCACAGAGCCCCTTTTGATCTGTAGAATATCTGGGTTTAGTGAATTTTTTAAAGGGAGTGTGATGCCATACAATGTATGGTCAAGTCGTAAATAAACAAACTTGGTCTTAAGAAGAACCGAAGAGGAAGACCATAAGTTCGTTAACAAGAACTGAAGGAAAATATTGAAGGAAACAGAAGACCAATGAACCAAATGGATAACTGAAATGAAGAAGTAGAAGCGTACGATTAAAGAAAGGAATGAATGAAAATGTTTTGTCAGTTTTTGCAAGAAGTCAAGTCTACAAATTGACGAATTTGCCTTGAAGAACTAAGAAGGAACGTACTGAAAAGGAGAAGAGCTGAAGAGTCGATATTTTATGTCTATGACAAATAGTCTGTTGAAGTTTCCGGTATCTAGATTTCAGGTTTCACATCTATATGCCAGTACTAGTAGAACACGTTGACATCAATACTTTTTTCTTCAGATTGACAGGCATTTTAGAAATGTAACGACGACATCTAGGATTTTCGGGGAAACTAGCACACAGAGGTTCCGAATCTGGAGCCGTTCCACAAGTTTGCTGTTATCTCATAACTACTAGGTCAGAATATCACGATAAAATTTTCAGGTTAACTTCACTTGTCGGAGATATCTTCGAGAGGGCATTCTCTTGTGGGAAGCCCAACTGATGAAGATTCCGTGACCAGAAACAATATATTATATGGATGATTTTTAGATATTTGTCTAGTAATTTATTTATTCTTCAACATGATTTTTTTAATCAGAAAATTATAAATTTGATAGTATTTTATCGTCCACATTTTATATTAAAGTATCTCGCCTGCTCACATCTTTGATGGTACTGATGTTCGTCAATTTCATTCTTCACCGATCCATTTGAAGTTTCCAGGTCCACTTATACAGGGTGGCCGACCACGAATGATATCGATAGATAAGGGAAAACGGTATTTACGAATTCAATGAAAATTGGTATAGCTTTTCGATTGGGGGCAGTCCAGCTAAAATATTTTCAAGCCACTTCTGGTAATACTGAAAGTTGATACCAACTTGCTTATTTAAAATGGAACACCCTGTAAATTAATGCAATTCTGAATTCGACAGACTAATTCATGTATAATTCATTTTGGAATATCTCGAAAAGAGCTGAAATTAAGTATAGGGTAGTATACATGAATTAGTCTTAAAATTACCGGCAGAATTCAGAATTCCAATAATTTATAGGGTGTTGAAATAAGCAAGTTGATATCAACTTCCGGTATAACCGACACATGCTTGAAAATATTCTAGTTGGATAGCCCCCAATCAAAAAGCGATACCAGTTTTCATTGAATTCGTAAATACCGTTTTCCCATTATCGATAGATATCATTGCCGGTGGGCCACCCTGTATATATGCATTGTAATCTTTCTTATTACAATTTTTTTTTCAGGGCGAGCTAAATGGAAGATTGACAACTTAATAATATTTCATTCGTTTACTATAAATCCTTGACAATTATCGCCTTAGTTTGAAAAAAATTCGGATATTGAAGGACAAAATGCATTTAGGCAAGGAAAATGGTCATGGTAGCGGAGGTCAATAAAATGTTTCGGACTATTTACATGCATTTTATTGTCAACAAAATATAATATTATTTAAAAAGCTTCTAGAAGCACACTACGATATTTTATTTATTTGTACAACCTTAAGCCAAAATCACAAATTCTCCCCCAAATTCTTATAAAAATTTAGATTTCGAATAAACATATGAAAGCAGGTTGTCAAACTATTTAATAGTCCAGGCGGGAGTTGTTTAGGTTTGATTGTTTGAGGTGGGCCTTACGTTTTTATGGCAAAGGCTCCAGTTCAGAAACTAGAGTCAGAAAAAATATCATATTGAAAAAATTGCCCTTTTAGACCAGCTGAAATATTTTGGTAAGTATCACATCTATGTTAAAAATGAACAAAGGTTAATTTGCTCGTAATATAATTTGTATTTTTTCAACTTTTCTTCTGGCCCAATAGTGAAAATACGCGAAAAAATAAACAAATAGGCCCAGGGAAGATAAACAAAACATTTGAAACATCTGAAAAATAAGAGAGAATTTCTGGAATTGGTTTCAATACACATAGTCGCGATTTCCAACTTTCAACCTCAATTTGAATATCTAAATTAGGAGAGCCTCGGAAATTTTTAAAAAAATTGCACTAATCAGCACCACAAAAAATTGTCGAAAAGTTCAAATGTGCTAATTGCAATACAATAATTTGCTATAAAAACGGAATAATTTTTAATAAAATGAATGTTTAATCTAAAGTTAGTGGCTTTAGATTAAAGAAGTTAATTACATCAACAGATTCTCAAATAAATTCACTAGGTACAAGACTTTTAGAATTTTATCTTAAGCGTTTGTATACGAGGGCTGCCTTTTATATTTCAGGATTGGACAACCCTAGTGCTGCAATCTGACAACTGACGTTCGTCGTAAAGTTTGACATTTTTGAGGTTATACGTACTCAGAACGTTTTGACATACGAGCGCTATGTGTTGTTTACAGTAACTTAAAGGAGTCATCTCGGTCAAAAAATGGAATTAAATCGTGAACATTTTCGTGCGATTATTTTTTACAACTTTCGACGTGGATTAAGTCAGCAAGAGTGCATGGATGAACTTAATTTAATTTTTGGCGATGAAACTCCATCAAGGACCACTGACCACTGTTTATCGATGGTATGGTGAATTCAATCGAGGTCGTAGTTCACTCCAAGACGAATTTCGTGAAGGTCGTCCAAAAACAGTTGTTGTTCCGGAAACCATTGATGCTGTGCGCGAACTGATATTACAAGATCGTCATGTGACCTATCGTGAGATTGAGTCAACCTTACACATTAGTAGGGCCAGCATACATTCAATATTGCATAAACATTTGAATGCCAAAAAAATTTGTTCGCGTTGGATCCCATACAATTTGTCAATCGTTCAAAAAAGGCTCGTGTCGATTGGTCGAAAGAAAAGCTCAAAAAATACGATCGCGGTGCTTCAAAACACGTTTATGACATAGTGACAGGTGATGAATCGTTGATTTATACGTATGAGCCCGAAAGTAAACAGCAGTCGACTGTATGGGTGTTTCAAGATGAGCCGAATCCAACAAAAGTTGTTCACGCACGAAGCACTTCCAAAAAAATGATGGCCTGTTTTTTCGGAAAAATGTCGCAACCGTACCACTAGAACAACGCAGAACAGTTAATTCTGAGTGGTACACAACCATTTGTTTGCCACTTGTCTTCCAAGAAATGAGGAAAACCAGCCGCCGAAGACGGATCACTCTTCACCACGACAATGCGAGCTGTCACACATCGGCTCAAACAACTGCATTTTTGACCACTCAAAACATCGATTTGATTAGTCATCCGCCGTATAGTCCTGACTTGTCACCAAATGACTTCTTTTTATTCCCGTACGTAAAAAACAAAGTGAGAGGTCAACGTTTTTCGACACCGGAAGAAGCGATTGCTGCGTTCAGAATGCATGTTTTGGAGATACCTCAATCAGAGTGGAAAAAGTGCTTCGATAATTGGTTCAAACGCATGCAAAAGTGTATAGAATATTTTGAAAAAACAGTAAAGCGATTTTCGATGATTAATATTTGTTTTTGTTCTCTAATCCCGAAATATAAAAGGCAGCCCTCGTATCCTATTTTATCTTATTGTTCAGTTATTTGGAGACCCCATTGGGATTACCAAATCAACTTACTTGAAAGACCTCGTAGATCCTTTCTTTTTCGTTTAAATGTGGTCAGAAGTGCATACTTCTCAAACCACAACTACTGTAACATTGCTCTTAAAATTCCTGATGTGTACTCATCATTGACAAGAAGTGATATTGATTTTGGCTTTAAAATGGTTGATCACTGACCAACGGGACCCCAATTAAAAAATCATCCTTTACCACAACCTTCTAGAATTTTTTCTATAATGCCAATTGATGTAAGTTTTGAAAAATTTAAAATGTCCCTAGGTTGTGGAAATTAACTGATTTCTTCGTAATTTAAAAGCTTCATTATACATAAAAAAATCAACGAATAATAGAACACTGTATTTCGAACCCTGTAAATATGGATTTTTTTGAGAGAATGAGATAGCAAAATTGAGTCAAAAACAAAAGACATATATTGTGACATTTTTTTGTAGTTTTCCTGTCTAAAGTTACAGATGCATCAAATGTTTCCGTCCTTAAAACAATTTTCCAAAACCTCTTAGATTCTTTCATATTGAAAAATATTCTGATGTGACATTTTAGTTGTTTCCTAAATGATATTTGTGGCATATTTTTCAATGTTAAAGTACTTCTTGGGAAATAACACCACAGTTACGAAAATTGCTGTATATTCCAAACGTTTCGGGGGCTAGGTCAGACCCCGTTGTCAATGGCTAAGATTTTATTGCTAAAAAATTAATCACTATTCATTTCTAACGTAGATCTGACACTGACCGAGATATTTGAGTTAAGGTGTCAAAAACATGTTTTCACTCTAACAAACTGCGCAGGACATCTCCATAATAACTAACGATCCCATGGAGCATAGCCAAAACTATGCAATTTCTGAACAGTTCTCGCCTGGACTATAAATAAACTAACAAAAAATGAAAAACTGGAGCCCAAAGAAGCTATGGAAAAATATTCTGCTCATGAGACTTTTCCAGAACCAAAAGTTTTGAGTAATTATTGGTAAGCTAGTCATACAGTGAGGACCAAAAGTCTGTAGCAACCCGTTTTTGTCGCGTATAAGTTTTGATCTAAAAATAAAAGTTTGCAACTGACTGTTGGGCAACAGTTTGAATTTTTTTCCACGTATAAATGAGGAATTTCGAAAAGATTGTTGAGGAGGTCTTGAATTATTTTGTCTATTCATTGGCTTTTCTCTCCTCCAAATTTTTTCCTGTAACAGATAAGTATTTAAAAATTGTATCTGTAGAACAAAGTGTAGTAAGGCAATTTCGTAAAATTGCTCACAAGACTTTATAAATAAAACTATAAATCAGTTAGAAAGAAAATCGCAACAACAAACCAGCACAAATAACCATCACACTAATACCAACCAAACACAAACAGACAACCAAATTATGAACATAATTCCATATATCCCAGGTGTATCGGAAAAAATAAAGCGGTTAGGAAATAAATACAGCGTTAAAATTGTTTTTAAAACAAATAATACCTTGCGCTCTATCCTCACACATACCAAACCGTTTAACGCAACCCAGAGTTCTCAAAAATTGTGTGTACAGTGTTTTGTGTGACTGTGGCCACTCTTATACCGGTGAAACTTTAAGACCTTTAGAAGTAAGGAAAAAAGAACATCAAGATAACATTTCCAGAAGACATGTGGACAAATCAAATTTGGCCAATCATGTATTAACGAGCACCGGCAGCCATAGGATAGACTGGGATAAAACAAAGATTTTGTTGAAAGAAGAACATTTAAAAAAAACTTAAAGAAGCCAGCTGTATGATGATAAACAACACTGGAATCAGAGCACCTTCAGCCGACATTCATTTGGACTGGAAGAATTTACTGCTAACAGAACAAAAAAACGGTAACCTCAGAGTCAAGTGATCGCCAAACGACAAATTTTCAGTGTCAAATTTTTTGACAAACAACAAATTCAAGATCAAAGTGAAAATTTTTTAGAAAAAACCTCGAAAACAACACTAAACGATTGACAACGACTCCAGACTCGGAGTTGAAACGTCTCCATACACAGATAAGTATTACACAATATACAATACATTACTTAGATACAGGAATACTGGTTGATCATTTTATAGACATCTCTTTCTCTCAAAAAAACTGTGAGGAAGAATCTCTGTACAGAGAGCTAGTAATCCGGGCAATTTTACGAAATTGCCTTAATACAATTTGTTCTACATATACAATTTTTAAATACTTATCTATTTCAGGAAAAAATTTGGAGGAGAGAAAACCCAATGAATAGACAAAATATTATAAATGAGGAATTGAGTGATATCTATTTTACAGATCCATTCATTCATAATTCACTGGCGAATTTGAAAACATTTGAATAGCTCGTCTTCAAGTGAAGACAAGTTAAGATTCAAACCCCAGTTTTTGATTTTTATTGTTAAATTAGTATTTATTCTTTTTCAACATTTTACGTTAACTGCTATCGACTGCGCGAAAAATGATAACTGCTTCAGCGTTTTTGTGCAAAATTTATACGTGGTACACGAAAAAGATAGCAGCAATCCGGAGATGGAAAACTATATTGGTCGTCACATGGTGTCACTAGAACCCCTTCACATAAGAAAAAAAATGCAGTCTCCAACACTGTCATTATGATACTTTCGGCTGCACATTTGACCAAATCAAAAATTGTAGTTTCATTTTAACATTTACATACCAAACTACGGAACAAAACTGGTCAGAGTTCAGAATTTGAAGTGCGACTGAGGGACTTTTGATACTCACTTTATAAAATCATCGCATGGAATTAAAATTTGAAACTAAACAAAAACAATAAACCATTAATCTCGTAAATGCAAAAAACAAAAAATAGCAAAATGAAGGCACTTTTTTCTGAAGCTCCACACAAAACATTCCGATCTATTCTACATGAATTATTGATAATATTCATTGCGTATTTTATGGCAAAATTAATGCAATATGTTCCAAAAATATGTTAGATATGTCAGTATACCGTATCGCAAATCCGGAAGGTCCACAATGTAATTATCTATCGCAGTTATTTACTGTTTGGTGTCCTCGTGGTCACTAGTGTCAAAATCTCTACATACATCTTTGCTTGAAGACGGTCCACCAGCGGGGGCTGATTTGCAACCTACAAAGCATTTGGACCGTTCACATTGCCGAATTATTGTGTTAGCCAAAGTAAACTGTACCGAAATATCAGAAAAATAAATAAGATCTTCCCCTGAAAACTGTAATTATGTTAGTTTGAGAAAACTTTTCAAGTTGCTTAAGAGCAGTTTGTACCAATGCTAATAGAGCGAGCGAGTTTTAAAAACTCGTATATAAGCGTTCTAAGCAGTACATATAAACAGAGCTTAAGTGGATCATATACGCGATCATCCTGCTCATTTACCTGATTTAACCCCACCACATGCCTATTTTTGGAATTGGAGGGAAAATTTAGTATTTTGCTCAACAGATCTACCACGAATTCCTAGAATAGTAGCCATTTTGTTCATGCATATAGTAATGAAACTCCCAGTAGGTGCCGCAACTTTTTCCCAAATTCAAATACCGGGAAAGGCCGTATAGCTATTATGAATCATTTCCACAACCAGATATTCATCCCTGTATCACACTGCCTAATACATCAAGCTTCCAGGCAATCATGGTGGTTTAATTGCCCAATACCTTCACTGCAATAAAAATCACGAACATACCCCATTTTCCCGGGGTCTACTACTCCCTAACCCGGGTAAACACACGAACTTTGATATGTAAAGAGAGTCTCAACAAACTGGAAAGTATACTCAATATTATAAAATGGAACATCATTGGGACATTGTGACTGAGAGGTAACGAAATAAGACAATCTACAGTGATATGTAGCAGATCAGTAAAACAGAAAATCTTTGTGAGAAACCACAAATTAGGCACTAAATTTTAATTAGAACATATGAACATGGAACAGTGAATGGAAAAGAAGTTAGAAAATTAGTGTTATTTACGAAATTCTGACATAACAATTAATCGCAGGGCTTATGAGAGAACAAATTATCAACAAACTAAGTCTGGCACCAGGGGCGGATCCAGACAAGTGCTACCCTGGGGGCGATTTCATGCTTCAGGGGGGCGGTTTCATGCTTCCGGGGGGCGATCCTGTATTAAATTTACCTAAATATAATATTAAACCCAGATTTCTTGAACTATTACGTTAAAAATAGTCCTTAAGAGTCATAGAAGAGACCTTCTTCTAGGCTCTTGGAGTTAAAATTACCTCGTTTTAATATTAAATTTAGTAACTTTGTGGCTCTCGGAGGTGGTGATCGCCCCCCCCTGGCTCCGCCCATGTCTGGCACAAAGAGCAAAGTAGTTCCAATGTTGTTGCAGCACTTGAAGCTCTTTTTCTGCTTCCTGTGCTCGAAATTGAGGTGCTCGTTTGCCGTTTGGGGGATAGCTCCTCAATGTGATGAACTGACAATATAACGAGATCTACCCCAGACTAATATGGATCCAAGAGGAACCAAATAGAGACAAAGGCAAACCATGAAGGAGGCAGCTATCCGGAAATTGACAAAAGAATAGGACTATTCAAACGATATGATTATAAAAATTAGAGCTTTATATAACTTTCATTCGGTACTGTTTAATTTAACAGGTAATAAATAAGAACAGTCAATTTACCTTTTTCAATTTCAGCTCCGACTGGGTTCCTACGACCACTTTCTTTCTCGTACAACTTTTTTCTAACTATCTGCCTTTTGTGTTTCATCATCCAGATACTTTTGAAATTCAGAGATTGTGTAATGCGACTCTTAATACGATCGACGACCACTTTACGTACAATCGGTCTGCTGAGGTTGTCTTCACATTCGCTACAGGAGTCAGTGTCAGATTCATCTAGAACAAACAATTCTATTAAGTTTGCGTCAGTTTCAACTAAACAGTCTGAGTCTGCTGCTTTTTTTCTACACTAATTAGGACTGAACCAAAAAAATCAAAATATTAAAACATTTTCAGGGACATGAAAAATTACACACATGTAGGTAATTATATGCAAGCTGAACTTGGCCGAAAACTAATGAGTCAATTTTAAGGATAATAGCATTGAATAATTTGTTTGATTGGTGATGGGCTGACTAGGACTGCAATATGTATTGAAAAACATGATTAATTGGTTAAAAATGAATCTTGAAACCAAACATTCCAAAATTTCGGGGGGTTCCCCCTGCTGGCTACGGGCTTGCCTTCAATCGACCTTCATTTGGACTGGCGAAATCTATTGCTAATAGAGCAGAAAAACGGTAGTCTCACTATCAAAAGCAAATTGTCTGAGTTGAAACATCTCCAAATATAGATAAGTATAACACAATATACAATACATTACTTATATACAGGAATACTGGTTGATCATTTTGTAGACATCTGTTTCTCTCAGAGTAACTGTGAGGAAGAATTTCTGTATAGACAGCCAGTAATCCGGGCAATTTTACGACGTTGTTCTCCATATACAATATTCAAATCTTATTATTATCTGTTGCAGGAAAAAATGTTGAGTAGAGAAAACCCAATGAATAAACAAAATAAAGGAGGACTAATTGAGACTCTCGTAGATCCAGCAGCCAGAATTGTGAACCTTCATCTAAAATGTAAGTGATTCTATTTAGACCGTGCGTGCTAAGCGACTGGTTACTCGAGCCATGAGATCAGAAGGTTCATTACCCCAAACCATAATAAAAAAGAACAGCTGTCAGTTCAAAACTTGGAAACAACGTACTTACCGTACATAAGGAACACAATGGTTCGAAGCGGCTTAGGAAATATCAGTTTAAAACTGTTTTTAAACCTATTCAGCCATATTCCTAACCTAACCTATTCAGCCATATTCTCCGATCTCTTGAAGATCCTAGTGACTCACCAGGAGTGCCCAGAATACCTTATTCATGTGGAGTTGTATATGTCGGAACTACATAGCGTAGCATCAGAACACGAGTATCTGGAGACATAAGCGGAATTGTCGGTTACAACAACCTGACAAATTTCATGTGACTACGTCATACAGTACCAAACCACCGACGTACTGTCCACAACTACTATTCTCATCTCCAGCGAAAGGCTATCGAAATATATAAACATCCAAACAATTTCGTCGTATAGTGAACAGAATTTGGTATCCTGCACTACAACGCGCGATACCAGACTAGACGCACATTCCCCGCCCACTCCATCTCCACCGATCAATCAGAGCACGCCATACCAAGGCAGCCACCTATAAATACCAGTGCACCACTACTCGAGAGTCCTATTCGTCTCGGGCATTCACTTTCCTCCCAGCCGCAGTTGCAAATTAAACATCTGGAAGTAATTGCCACGACAAAATGGAAAACAGTTTGAACTTGAGAAGCTAAAAAACTCTGTACGAGACCACGATATACCTATCGCTATACAGTGTGGACCAGGTAAAATGGAATAAATTCGATAACGAATTTTAATGCGCATTTTTTTAACAACAAAAAATTATATAGGGCGTGCCATGTGACAGTGGCCAATACCAACTTTCTTATTTTAAATGCAAGCCCCTGTATGTCATTTATTTTTTGAATTCTCCGGAAAATTCTAGACATAATTCAGATACAATGTCGTACACCTATCTTTAACTGTTTTGGAAATATTAAGTGTTTTCAGAATCCAAAAAATAAATAATATACAGGGGCTCGCATTTAAAATAAGAAAGTTGGTATTCGCCACTGTCACATGAGATACCCTATACCATTTTTTTATTACAAAAATGGGCATTTAAAAATAAAAATCAACGTGTTCAAGCGTACGCCCTCCTTTATTCGTTTTATCGAATTTATTCCATTTGGCTGTTCCACACTGTATGGTGTGGAAGATGCTAGACTGAACGTATAGAAGTTCTGGAAAGGTGGCGATGCCGTGAAAAGATGTCGAGCTCATACAATGAGTTAAAATAAGACAATTAAAATATACTAGATGTCGCCCAGTGGTCGAAATTCGACCAATTGTGTCAATATCTCTTGCAGGTGAAGTACCCTGAAAATTTTATCGTGACATTCTATCCTAAGACTTAAGGGAGAACAGCAATTACACGAAACGGATCCATATTCGGAACCTCTGTGTGTCACCGTATTTATTTTCTGAATGATATTTGTGGCATACTTTTCAATACTTCTTGGGAAATAACACCACAGTTAAGAAAATTGCTGATATTTTAATTTTACATTTTAGACTTTTTAATTCATAGTTTCTTAATCATTGACAACGAGGTCTGACCTAGATCCCGAAACGTTTGGAATATACAGTAATTTTCATAACAGTGGTGTTATTTCCCAAGATATACTTAAACAGGGTATTTACTCTTTTTGTTTATGAAATTTTTAACTATCTTCTTTAACTATAATTCTACTCCGATCTATATTCCAATCATCATATATATGGAACTCATCACAATCATTTCATTTTCTAACATTTTTTATAATCATCCTGTGCATCTATAATTCCTATATTTCATCTACCCTATATATACAACTGCTTATGGGTTACGAAATGTTGCATTTCCATTTCCGCCACCCTGTATATGCATCTCTGTATAATATTTTTTACACCACCCTGTATAACTGTAATGTTATTGCGCCCTCTATTCCAAGAACCCAATAAATTCAACCGCTAATGGGCTTCCCTATATAATTATTTTATTAATTATAGTTGCACCCTACTCTATATTTTAAACACCCTATATATGCAACTGCTTGGGTGCTACACACGAAAAAAATGATTTCTAACATATCTGGAATCGCTCTGTATAATTATAATATACAACGCCTTAATGTCTCAGTCAATTTAGAACATGAGAACACATAATTTTTTACACGTCCAAAAATCGCTTTAGCAGCAATTTTTAATTTAAAAATATTAAATAGGGATAAAATTCTTATAAGATTCTACACATCAATTTGTATTGGAAATTTTTTTCAAGAGCAGTTTCAACCTCAAGTATGTTACCAAATCATCCTGATTGAATCTCTTGTAATTTCAAAACTCAGCTGTCATAATTATTGTCACAATCTCGTTCTTTCTGGGTAATACGATTTTTCCCGAGCAATCGATTTGTAGACGCCAAAACCCTGAAATGAAATTTCGACAGTTCTAGTGCAGTTTGCGAGAATAACATATAATAAAATATATGTAAATAAATAAAAAACATTATATGTATTATATTGTTAGATAAATAAGTGAAAATATATTTGCAGCATATCAAAATCAAATGTATCAATTAGCTCTATAATCTCTCAATAGTTAGTTTACTTACGTAAAAGTTTTCATCCGGAGATTATATCAAAACATTTAAGAAATACAATTCACCACCTGTTAATTTATGTTAAATAATACCTTTATTTGTTAAAAATTTTTTTAAGTTCCTCGAAATTGAAATCTTGAAAATTATACATTGATAATTTTTTCATTGCATTGAGAAGGTTCCTTAACATAGCGGTTAACATTGTTAAGAAATGTCAAATTGAAATTCAATCTGCTACAATAAGGTGGGCCGTGAACTGGTCGAGAAATTAGAACCATTGCCATGATGTCAGATCGAACAATTCATTTTGAATTTCACTATTTGTATTTATATCATTGGCTTTTTAATCTTAGTTAAATTGTATGAAACTATTAGCATTTAAAATAGAAACAATATAAATTAAAATAGTATAATGTTAAAATAATAATATATTATCGGAAAAACCCTTGTTCAGTAGCCACGCAATACAAATTTCTGATTTTAGTTGACAAACTATAATTAGAAAAACTTGCGAGTACCCAATAAATTGTCATTATCATATAATATAAATTTTTGTGGGTGAGTTCTCAATAGCAAGATAATGTAGAATAACTTTCAGAACCAAACAAAATTTGTTAGTTTATTGTTTAATTTAGTTTGTTTTTCTCATTCGAGTCAATCCGTCTAACGATTTTCTTTCCCCGCAATCTGGCGGCACTGTGGACGTAAATTATGATTATTTTTATTTTATTTTATTTAATGAATGAATTAATCTTATAAATATATTTTAGCATTCTGCACTGCAGGTCGTCCATAGCCACTAAATAAAACAAAAATGAAATAAATCGGTTGAGAGACGGAGAAGAAAATGATACCTAACCGTTTTGTCTTTGCCTATTTATATATAGATACTGTATGTACCAAGGGAAAATAATCGGTAAAGAAATTATATGAAGGAGGTAAATTTCCTGGCACACAAATTCGGTTACACTTCAGTAGAACGTTCAGATTTGCGCTCAATAATTTCAAGAGCGCCAAGAGAATCGCCAACCTAGAGATATAAGATGACCCTATAATATTAAGACTGTCACCTAATGCAGTTTGCTTTAAATCCTTTTTATATGACATATGAAAATTTACACCGAAAGGAATATCATCCATTTAAGTAGGCTTATGTGTTTTATGAGCCATATTGCGTGGCTACAGTCATAAAGTGAACCTTTATTTTCAAAGATTATGCTTTCAGGCATAGTCTTTAAGGTGTCAATGAAAATCATATATAAAACTCTGAATACTCAACATTTGTCATGAAACTAGAACCTCAAATGTTTATTTCCAACTATTTCAGAATAAACGGTAATACACACATCTGCGAGAAAAATAAGCCGTTGAAGTTGTAAAAACAGTCACTATTATAAAACGTAAAACTATATAATTTTCTTTATGCCCTTCCAGGATGTCTCAATTCTTTACGGCGGTTATAAATGCTAATTAGAATGCTAGAAATGATGTGGAATACAACATCGTATGTCCCATAAAAACATTTTGCATGCTCATATAACAAGTTTACTCGTGAACAGATAAATAAATAGTGTGTTTACTAAAACTAACAAAACTTTGGGGCTAACATTTCGAAAAAAAAATTGTTCAAAAAATGGTAATAGATATGCACATTGAGAGTAAAAGAAAAATGTAATTACACTTCAAAAAAATGTATAACACATAGGTTAAATTACTATTTGAATATAAAGTTTTCTCATGTGACAAACTCTATAGTAAAAAGCTAAAAAATTCAAACGCTACAGAAGATAGAGAGAGAAGGGTGTTGGATTTTGGACGACATAGAGGATCTATAGCAAAGAAGAGCAGCAATTATTGGGACAAAGCAAAAACTTCTTGAGAAACCTATCCCAGGTCTTGTCATTCTAATAGAGCGATATGGATTGGAGAAAATCTAAAAAATTATCATCGGTGTGTTAGAAATAAGTTTTTTACAAGCAGGCATTGTTAAAAATATCCTAAACAAGAATAAATAAGCGAAAACAGTACAACCAGCAGTTGTACACAACAATACAGAATTATTACAGAACATTTTTCTGCAATAGATTTCAAATTAAGCACTTTTCTCGGACTTGAATGTACATGTTAGGCTTGCCAAATCAGAGAATATCTACTACTCTACGGCGAATTTTCGCGATTTGGTATGCATCTGGAATAGAAATACGAGCGCTGCCTTTTATATTTCGGGATTACAGAACAAAAACAAATATTAATCATCGAAAATCGCTTTACTGTTTTTCAAAATATTCTAAACACTTTTGCATGCGTTTGAACCAATTGCCGAAGCACTTTTTCCACTCTGATGGAGGTATCTCCAAAACATGCATTCTGAACGCAGCAATCGCTTCTTCAGGTGTCGAAAAACGTTGACTTCTCAGTTTGTTTTTTACGTATGGGAATAAAAAGAAGTCATTTGGTGACAAGTCAGGACTATACGGCGGATGACTAATCAAATCGATGTTTTGAGTGGTCAAAAATGCAGTTGTTTGAGCCGATGTGTGAGAGCTCGCATTGTCGTGGTGAAGATAACTGGCAAACAAATGGTTATGTACCACTCAGGATTGACTGTTCTGCGTTGTTCTAGCGGTACGGTACAGTTTTTCCAAAAAAACAGGCGATCATTTGCTTGGAAGTGATTCGTGCGCGAACAACTTTTGTTGGATTCGGCTCATCTTGAAACATCAATACAGTCGACTAATGTTTACTTTCGGGCTCATACGCGTATATCCACGATTCATCAACTGTCACTATGTCATAAACGTGTTTTGAAGCACCGCGATCGTATCTTTTGAGATTTTCTTTCGACCAATCGACACGAGCCTTTTTTTGAACGATTGACAAATTGTGTGGGATCCAACGCGAACAAATTTGTTTGACATTCAAATATTTATGCAATATTGAATGTATGCTGGTCCCACTAATGTGTAAGGTTGACTCAATCTCACGGTAGGTCACATGACGATCTTGCAATATCATTTCGCGCACAGCATCAATGGTTTCCTGAACAACCACTGTTTTTGGACGACCTTCACGAAATTCGTCTTGGAGTGAACTACGACCTCGATTGAATTCACCATACCATCGAAAACAGTAGTCCTTGATGAAGTTTCATCGCCAAAAATTAAATTAAGTTCATCCATGCACTGTTGCTGACTTAATCCACGTCGAAAGTTGTAAAAAATAATCGCACGAAAATGTTCACGATATAATTCCATTCTTTAAGTTACTGTTAACAACATATAGCGCTCGTATATCAAAATGTTCTGAGTACGTATAACCTCAAAAATGTCAAACTTTACGATAGAGCTGTCAACAAATTTTACTCTCAATGAGGTTGCCATATTAATACTATAGTAAACTCATTTTTATATCTAGAGGTCAAACGGATGATAAATAACAGATTTAAAAAATGTTTTTGATATTTTATTATTATTATTTTAAATTTCGATCTAACAAGGTCATTACACTCCAAAAAGGTATTTTAAATAAATTTTTGATAGCCAGAAGCCACAGTCTACGAAAAATTTGGAACATGCAGTACAAAGCATTATTCAGTTACACATTATAATGTTTTAAATTAAAACTCTCGTTTTAAATTTGAATTTGTGTGGATGTAGGGAAAATCGTAAATAGCTTTAATGAACTAAAACGTAATAAATAACTTTATTTTTAAATTAAATTTATTTGTTTTCTGAATGATACTTGTGGCATATTTTTCAATGTCTAAGTACTTCTTGGGAAATAACACCACAGTTTAAAGAAAATTGCTGTATATTCCAAACGTTTCGGGGTCTAGTTTCTTAACCTTTAACAACGGGGTCTATCTAGACCCCGAAATGTTTGGAATATACAGCAATTTTCTTTAAAGTGTGGTGTTATTTCCCAAGAAGTACTTAGACATTAAATTTATTTATTGTTCAAATACGTTTTTTCCTTAAATGATAATTAAATGTTTTAACAATAAAAATTATTTCAGAATGACTTATGAATAAAAAAATGCTTGTTATTCATGTTAGGTAATTTATTTTATTTTTTATTTTTCAATATTTTGGAAAATACCACCAACAAATATATATTTAAGAATAAATATCTTTCAAGTTCTGGGTTTTTCAGAGGAATTGTACAACCTAGAAACTATGAAAAATATTCGGAAAATATTTTTTTATTTGTTTAATAATTTTATTAGGAAAATGCCCATTGTGCGCTTGCGACCTATAGTTTAATGCTAGAGGCATGTTAGCTTATGTAGGAGAGTCGGGAAAACCTCCAGTTGCTTAGAAACTGTAATATGTGGCCATAGGTTTCTGTAGTTTCTTAGGTGGTAGAACACCAATTTAAAATTGGTTTTTCTTCTGCGTTTTCTGAAATTCAGCTTTTAGAGCTGCTAGTGTCTAGGTAGTTCGTATCCAGTAAATAGCTAATAAAATTGTGGTGCTTTTTGGAATAAACCTATCCTTCAGTTTATATGAAAATTCTTCTGTCACTCTCAATATTTAGTCATCACACCAACTGATAAGGTATAGAGCCTGGATTTTTTTCACACGGAATATAGTTCAGTTCTGTTCTGTAGTATGCCGGCACAATTATAACTTTGAGAGTCCTTAGTTGGAGTTAGTTCTAGAAAATTTGATCAACTTCTCAAATACTGACGGAATAAAAATAATTAAGACGACTAACATGCTTTATAATTTACATAGCCTAAAAACACGTCGTGAAAATTTTATGTGAAATATCTACTAAAAGCAAAATGTAAGCGAAGCCTATTAAAATAGTTTATGATTCTATTAGTCTTTATATTATTATATTATTTATTAGCACTACTGAAAAAAATTAGTGACGACACTTCATGCTGTAGAAAACAACATAAATTCGGAAATATCGCGAAAAATGTTGTTTTTTTGTCAGGCTGTAGTGAAAATATTTAAGGTACTTTATGAAAAATATAATATATAAAATTTATATTAAGTGACTTAAAAATTATTGTTTTCTGAATGATACTTGTGGCATATTTTTCAATGTCTAAGTGCTTCTTGGGAAATAACACCACAGTTTAAAGAAAATTGCTGTATATTCCAAACGTTTCGGGGTCTAGATCAGACCCCGTTGACTTTTTTATCCGTATTTTCTTAACCATTGACAACGGGGTCTGATCTAACCCCCCCCCCCCCCCGAAATTTTGGAATACTGGGTTTCAAGATTCAATTTTAACCAAATAATCATCTTTTTCATGAGTATAAATTTTATATTTATACATTTTTATATATCCTGGATATATATGAATACAAATACAGATTTTGCAGTACCAATCAGTCCACCACCAATGAAAAAAAATATCCAACCCCCCCGAAAATATTGTCCAACCCACCACGAAAAAATTTTCTGGCTACGGCCTTGTAATAAGGCAGAACATGTGATACAAACACATTGGGCAATAATCTTACCTCGAACAAAACATATAGTTTAGATGACTTTCCACAGGAGACTAAAGATTACGCCTGGCCTAGCCATCATGCATGCCCAAGCAGAATCTGGATTCGTGGATAAAAATGCAGTCGATTACATCTACACCAAGGGGTGAGGGTTAAAACAAAATGAGGACAGTATGAAAACATTTTCATTAAACTGACTTTCACGTAAGATAAATCACTGATCTGCAATCACCATTGTTGATTTGATAGGTTTCAGGACAACCCGAAATTTCTAGACATTGATCATCACGGTCAGTTATTCTAGCTCATCTTGTACCACTTGCTTCACTTTCCTGAGTCCTTGCCTGACAATAAAGCACGACAGTTTTAAGATTAATTTTTAATTATAATTTTCTTCTAGGCATAGCAAACAGATGAGTAGGCAAATTACAAACAACTTGTACGAATAAAATGCTTATTGAAGCCATTGTCTTTGTCTGTGTTATTAAAATCAAAAGTTTATGAAAAAATAGATCTGAAAACTATTCCAAATAAAAGATTGTCATAACCAGGGTTCTGTGTCGACTTAAAAAGTCACAACAACGACAGATTTGTCACGCTTTGAAATTTTATACCCAACAAACGTGAGCTGTAATTTTCAAAGACAAAACCGAGCACCTGGACGACATAAAAATGTGTTGAAAATCATTATTTTTCGACCCCGGCGTATGTCAGGTGTTGTTAAATATTAATAAGGTTTTAGAATATGCGGTGACATATCTATAGCGTGAAAAATCTGTACCCGTTTAACGCTGTCAATTGTTTCAGCGACGATGCAATAAAATTTAGTTACACTTACCGGTGAGGTCCAGTTTCTTAATTTTCGCTTCAATTTCTTCTACATCCGGAATATCCTCCTTCGCGTTGGTATCCATATTCATTTTCCTTTTCCCGGTATGCGTTATGCTGCTGTCCATGCCACTACACATAGATCTTCGGCAATCTATTGTCTTCAAGAACACATAACTATAAAGGTCTCACACTGAATAAATATTGCGCTTGAAATATCACAGCGGGAATATTTTGAAATCTAGCGCATGATCGTCGTTACTGCGTACCGAATAGTTCGGTGGGATCTTCGAATTCGAATCGCCGTTTTTGAATTGGATACACATAAAACGTTGATTCATCGATAGCATATATTTTTTAATATTTACGTAAGCGTTGTTTGTTTTTCTTGCGGGCTGGACTGTTCCGATCTGTTGCACCGCGTGCTTTGATGGCACTTTGACAACGGAAAATTGCCACGAAGAGATCCAGCGGTCAGAAGCATATATGCCATAAAATCCTCTTCGGATGCGTTTTTTATGGGGGCGGCAATTGGGGTTGGCTGACATATTAAAAGGAGTTATGATTTGGATGAAACTAATATTATCCAACGTAATGACATATTTTTTTGTGGTTTTGTTACCAAAGATCTGACATATTTAAATATTAACCATTCAATAGATGGTAAAGTATACTACGAGAGCAGTAAAAAAATGTTTGAGATCTCATGTACAACCAAATCAAGTTACTCTATATACAGGGTGTTCCTAAATTGGAGGTGCAAACGAAAAGGGGAGATTCCTTGAATAGTTTTAAGAAGAAAAAGTCTCATAAACATGGGCCCGCAAACGTTTCGTTTTCAAGATACAGAGTGTTAAAGTTTGAGTTTTTTTCTCATAGTATCTGCACTTCACAAGATATTCAAATGAAATTTGGCATAGATATTACAATTAAGAGTTTACACCTTGTGACATGCCAATTTCGATTGCAAATCTACAGGGTGATAATTTTTCGGGAACACTGTCCACTGTTGTCCTTCAGAACTTTTTTTGGTGAGCCACTGGTACTTTCAAAAATTGTAAAGAAAAGTTTTGTTGTTATACCAAACTTTATGTTCTCTTGTAGTTTTGTCGTATCTACTACCGGTTTCGAGAAAAAAATTTTGAATGATTCTCTCAGAAAATTCCGAATTGTCATAGAAATCTAGTTACCTACCTAGTAGGCTGTGGTGAATGAATAAATTTATTGTTAGTTTCGACACATTAAATTAAACTTCTGTGTTTTGAAAATTAAAGATGGTTGCAATTTAATATCAAAACATGCCGAATTTTACGAATTCCGAATTGGCTGACATGCATTTCATGTATGGTCTTGCAAATGGTAATTCAAGAGAAGCTAAGCGTCTTTACATGGAACGCTCTCCCAATACAGTGATGCCTGGTCATCGGATGTTCTCTAATATTCACAGGCGTCTTACAGAAACTGGATCTTTTTCTGCGAAAAATATTAATGCAGGTAGACCACGAAGTGTGGGAACACCACGACTCGAAGAGGCAGTGCTGTTCAGAAGTACAAGAAAAATTAGTGTTACCTTAAATACAAGTCATCAAGTTGTTTGGCGGATCTTGCGGGATTCTTTGCTCTATCCTTATTACATTCAGAGGGTGCAGGCGCTCTTGCCTCGAGATTGTCATCCAAGAATTATTTTTGTCAGTGGTACCTCAACAGACTATTGAACAATCCTCATTTTGATTGCCAAATCCTATTCACTGATGAAACCTGTTTTCAAGGACTTCAATCATAAATTTTCATAATGAACACATATGGGCTGAGGAGAATCCACATGAAATTGCAGAAGCTTATTCTCAAGAGGAATTTTCATTAATGTGTGGGGTGGTAATATTGGCGATTATTTGATTGGTCCTTTCTTCTTGCCAGGGCGACTTACTGGTCAATCATACAGAAATTTTTTAGAGAACGATTTGCCCTTTTTATTGAATGATATACCTCTTATGATGCGACGTGAAATGTGGTTCATGCACGACGGTGCTCCTGCTCATTTTCACTTTTGGCTAGGGAGTATTTGAACGAAAATTATGTAAACAGGTGGATTGGACGAGGTGGCCCGCCAGATCCCCAGATTTAAATAGTTTAGATTTCTTTCTATGGGGCCATCTGAAATCTCTAGTGTACATAACGCCAGTGAATACCGTAGACGAACTGAGAAATCGTATAATAGGCGCGTTTGATACACTTAGGGATACTCCAGGAGTGTTTGAAAGAGTTCGATCGTCTATGAGAAGAAGAACAGAAGCTTGTATAAGGGTTGAGGGAGGACATTTTCAACAATTGCTGTAGTTTAGTTCCTTTGTTGTTATTTAGTTTTTTTATTATGATTAATTTTTGAGTTGTACGTTTCTTGCAGTAATACATTTTTTTGATGATTATACCAGTTTATCAAATCTTTAAGAATCCTTGCTAGTTTAATAATTCAAATTTTTTTTCTCGAAATCGGTAGTAGATACGACAAAACTACAAGAGAACTTAAAGTTTGGTATAACAACAAAGCTTTTCTTTACATTTTTTGAAAGTACCAGTGGCTCACCAAAAAAAAGTTCTGAAGGTGTGTGGACAGTGTTCCCGAAACAATATCACCCTGTAGATTTGCAATCCAAATTGGCATGTCACAAGGTGTAAACTCTTAATTGTAATATCTATGCCAAATTTCATTTGATTATCTTGTGAAGGGCAGATACTATGAGAAAAAAACTTGAAAAAAATTGAAACTTTAACACTCTGTATCTTGAAAACGAAACGTTTGCGGACCCATATTTATAGGACTTTTTCTTCCTATAACTATTCAAGGAATCTAGAACGATTTTCGTTCTAGTTCTCTCGAAAATCCTAGATGTCGGTCTTACATCTCGCGTCTTCAGTTTTAACAAAATGTATCAAATACATAAAGAAGTATTCGAGAGGACATTCAATTGTGGGAAGCGCAACTGATGAAGGTTCCCTGACTAGAAATAATATATGTTATATATAATATATATTGTCTTGCGTACAAAGGAATGACACCTCGAAGAGAGTATTCAATATCTCTAACAGGTGAAGTAACCTGAAAATTTTATCGTGACATTCTGTCCTACGAGTTAAGGGAGAACAGCAATTACACGGAACGGCTCCAGATTCGGAACTTCTGTGAGCTAATTCTCTCGAAAATCTTAGATGTCGGTCTTACATCTCGCGTCTTCAAACATAATACATCTCATACTAGCGAACTGAGAACTTTACTTGCGTTTCTTTATACATATATTTATTATAGAAGTAAATATGTCTGATATTAAAATATGTATAAATGTTGTTAGATAACTTATTAGGAAACAATTTATAACAAAATTATTAAAGCTTCCATAAATACTAATTATAAAAACTGATGAATTGGCTGTACATGAGATGTCACAACTTTTAGCGCTAGAAAAACTGCGTGGTGAGATTTGCATTTACATATTTTGACAACAAAAAATTACCACAAAGGAATAGAGGGAGTCGGAACCTTATATGCCATAAAATCTTCTGCGGCGGTGCGTTTTTTATGGGGGCGGCAATTGGGGTTGGCTGGCATATTAAAATGAGTTAAGATTTGGAAGATACTAATATTTTGTACCCAGCGTAATGACACGAGAGCAAAAAAATGTATGAGATCTCATGTACAACCAAATCATCAGTTACTCTATATATATAGGGACTCATATTTAACAAGTTAATCGAAAATTGTTCTCTAAGAAGTTACCTACTAACTTTTATTGTTACCGAATCAATACGAGGGCTGCCTTTTATATTTCGGGATTGGACAACCCTAGTGTTGCAATCTGACAACTGACAGCTGTATCGTAAAGTTTGACATTTTTGAGGTTATACATACTCAGAACGTTTTAACATATGAGCGTTATGTGTTGTTTACAGTAACTTAAAGGATTCATCTCGGCCAAAAAATAAAATTAAATCGTGAACATTTTCGTGCGATTATTTTTTACAACTTTCAACGTGGATTAAAGTCAGCAAAAGTGCATGTATGAACTTAATTTAATTTTTGGCGGTGAAACTCCATCAAGGACCACTGTTTATCGATGGTATGGTGATTCAATCGAGGTCGTAGTTCACTCCAAGACGAATTTCGTGAAGGTCGTCCAAAAACAGTTGTTGTTCCGGAAACCATTGATGCTGTGCGCGAACTGGTATTGCAAGATCGTCATGTGACCTATCGTGAGATTGAGTCAACCTTACACATTAGTGGGACCAGCATACATTCAATATTGCATAAACATTTGAATGTCAAAAAAATTTATTCGCGTTGGATCCCACACAATTTGTCAATGGTTCAAAAAAGGGCTCGTGTCGATTGGTCGAAAGAAAAGATCAAAAAATACGATCGCGGTGTTTCAAAACACGTTTATGACATAGTGACAGGTGATGAATCGTGGATTTACGCGAATGAGCCCGAAAGTAAACAGCAGTCGACTGTATGGGTGTTTCAAGATGAGCCGAATCCAACAAAGTTGTTCGCGCACGAAGTACTTCCAAGCAAATAATCGCCTGTTTTTCGGAAAAACTGGACATGTCGCAACCGTACCACTAGAACAACGCAGAATAGTCAATTCTGCCTGGGGCACAACCATTAGTTTGCCAGTTGTCTTCCAAGAAATGAGGAAAACCAACCGCCGAAGACGGATCACTCTTCACCACGACAATCACACATCGGCTCAAACAATTGCATTTTTGACCACTCAAAACATCGATTTGATGAGTCATCCGCCGTATAGTCTTGACTTGTCACCAAATCACTTCTTTTCATTCTCGTACCTAAAAAACAAACTCAGAGGTCAACGTTTTTCGACACCTGAAGAAGCGGTTGCTGCGTTTAGAATGCATGTTTTGGAGATACCTCAATCAGAGTGGAAAAAGCGCTTCGACAATTGGTTCGAACGCATGCAAAAGTGTATAGATCTACATGGGGAAGGTTTTGAAAAACAATAAAGCGATTTTCGATGATTAATATTTGTTTTTGTTCTCTAATCCCGAAATATAAAAGGCACCCCTCGTATTAGACAGGATTATTTAGGTATATAATAAATACTAGCTGTCGCCCAGTGGTCGAAATTCGACCAATTGTCAAAATATCTCTGGCAGGTTAAGTAACATGAAAATTTTATCGTGACATTCTATCCTAGGACTTTAGGGAGAACAGCAATTAGACAGAACGGAACCAGATTCGGAACCTTTGTGTGATAGTTTCCTCGAAAATCCTAGATGTCGGTCTTACATCTCGCTTCTACAAATAAGTAACGTAATTCAAGTTTTTTTCAGATATAATTCATAGAACTTTACTTGTGTTCAAATTCGTAATTCTTAATTTAATATGACAACAATTCAACCGCTAATGGGCTACCCTACATATTTATTTTTTCTAACACCCCTGTATAGCTATAATTGCACTCAATTCTCTAACATTTATTAAAATCCTCATTATAATAATTCCATCTCATTATATATTTCCACCACCCTGTATATGCAACTGCTTATGGACCACGCATAATATTTTTTAAAATTTTTCAACCACCGGGTAAACCATTCTGTATATGCCACTGCCTATGACCCACCATATTTACTCTTTTTGTTTATGAAATTTTTAATTATCTTCTGTAACTATAATTCTACTCCGACCTATATTTCAATCATTATATATATGGAACTCTTCGTGGTCTACTCTATAAATCATTTCCTATTCTAACATTTTTTTATCACCATCCTGTATATCTATAATTCCTCTTACCCTATATTTCATCTTAACTATATATACAACTGCTTTATGAGTTACGAAATGTTGCATTTCCATTTCCGTCACCCTGTATATGCATCTATGTATAACATTTTTTGCACCACCCTGTATAACTGTAATTTTACTGCACTTTCTATTCCAAGAACCCTGTAAATTCAACCGCTAATAGGCTTCCCTATATAATTATTTTATTAGTTATAATTGCACTCTACTCTATATTTTAAACACCCTAAATATGCAACTGCTTATGTGCCACCCATTAAAAAAATTATTTCTAACATATCTGGAATCGCCCTGTATAATTATGATATTCAACGATTACTTTACCCACTAAACAATAACAACGCTTGCATGCCACCTCCAGAAGTACATGCTCTAAGTATATAATAGCATTGGTCTGTCTATATATAATTACTCAATGGTTTGAGTCTGGCGGCAGCGGCACGCGGCACATTCATTTGTTTGGCATTGACATCATTGACGTAAATAATGAATTTTTATTATATTTTATTTAATGAATGAACCAATATTATAAATTAAGATTAGCATTCTGCACTGAAGGTCGTCAGTAGCTACTAAACAAAACAAAAATCAAGAAAATCGGTTGAGAAACAGAGGAGAAAATGGTACCTAATCGTTTTGTCTTAGCCTATTTATATATAGATAATAATAATTTGGCACCCGCTCGGTAACATAAAACATCTAACTAATACTAGCGAACTGAGAGCTTTACTTGCGTTTCTTTATGCATATATTTACTATAGAAGTAAATATGTCTAATATTATTTAATTAATTTAACTAATATTATTTATTGGTATTCTATTTCTTTGTAGGAAATCTCACCGAAAAAATAAAATGTACGTAAATGCAAATTTGCAAGATTTTCACCGAAAATGTTTGAGATCTCATGTACAATCAAATCGTCAGTTATTCTAGTTACTACTCACGGAAGCACCTATTTAACAAGTTTTTCATAAATTCATAACATGACATATCTAACTAATATTAGCGAACTGACAGCACTATTAGTGTTTCTTTATATATTACATACATTAGGGCTGCTATTCTTTTGTTTTCATGTCGCTGTGGGACTGCCAAGTCATTATTGCATAGAAATATATATTTTTTAATATTGTAATATCTATATAAGGAAACAGTTTATAACAAAATTATTAATAGGTGCTTCCATAGATACTGACTAGAATAAACAATGACTTGGTGGAACATGAGATCTCACAACTTTTAGCGGTAGAAAAGCTGCGATGTGAGATTTACATTTATATATTTTGACAACGAAAAACTGCCAAGAAGAATTCGAGATGCCAGAAGCATATATGCTATAAAATCCTCTTGGGCAGTGCATTCTTTATGAGGGCGGCAATTAGGGTTGGCTGGCATAGTAAAAAGAGTTATGATTTAGATGATACTAATATTTTGTACCCAGCATAATGAGATATTTTTTGTCGTATGGTGGAAACACTGAACATTTATAATGTATTGCAAAATAAACTTTGAAATTTCCACATTCCATTAGTATAAAGGTTGTTCATTTTGGATTTGAATTTTAATAAATAGTCAACTTTAAAAATAGGTCCCTCATTCATAGTAATGCGGTATATATCTCTAAAACTGTGAATTAAAGCTTAAAACTCTCCCAACAAAAAAAAATAAAAGTATCTCTCTAAGCAAATAAAATAAAATAGGAAGCTGACAAACAGCTATAGTTTCCACAACAGCATACTTTCATTAATTTTAAATGTTAAACTTAAAAGGTTAAATACGTTTTTTCCTTTTTAGATTTTTTAAGCTTTAGTGTTCTATTTTGCTACAATGTAATGACTAAAGGATTAAAGTAAGGTTAATCCAATGTATATTTGTATGTGTGTTTATAGAATTTTCTAATTCACAGATGTTAGGGTTGTTTGAAACAACTTTTTTGCTTTGAGGGTGGAATCGTCGGATTGCGCCTACAAGGCAATTATCATAATTTTAATAATTATGCTTTGGAGCGTTTAGTCTTAGGTATTTCAAATCTTTCCCTATGATGTTAGAACAGTGTCTTTCGTAGGTTGCTCTTGAGGTAGTATGTAAAACAGGCCCTAGCGTCATTTTGAATATAATAATTGATTTCATTAGTCTGTTTATTTGACTATCGACGAACTAGCTTGAAGTCACCCTCTCTTGATAATTCTTAAGCTCCACCCTCTTGGGTGTGGTTTATATAACGCGATACTAGGGGAGGTATTTGACCCATTTCTTCTTAATAATTATTCCAGCTATTGTCAGCGGTAAACGTTGTATTTTTTTGCATTTTAGTGCCAATATAATCCAGCTAGTTGGATAAAATTTGGGTTAAGAGGAATAATAACTTTACTCGATTTAAGAGGAGGCGCGTGTAAGGGAAGATATATACTGAATTTCAAAAAAATCTGAATACCCAGCAAGAGTTAGTCAATTGTTTAATAAATTTTTGCATGATGTTTATTAAACTAAACTATTTATAAATAAAAGAATTATCTAACCGTCTGTGGGTCGCCAAGGTTTTTTATGCATCTGGCAAATTCTTCTAAATATGATTAAAGCCTCGAATAATTATTTACGTATTTCATACTCGTACCATTGACTCAATAGAAGCATCTTCAGGGAAAACTCGACACTAAACTGGGAGTTGAGCTGTGTACCTTTTATTCCTAAGATAGAAATCATACAAACCACTAAATTCAATGTATTAACCCGAAATGAATACATGAGTTTTATGCATGAAATTCCTACATAATTATTTGAGATTTTAATCCCTTGAGGGAAGCGCAACTGATGACGATTCTTCACTAGAAACTAGTCTTTAAATGTCATTGTAAAATCACTAAACCTTCTTTACAATCAATCTTTAAATTTTGCCAGGTGCCTCATTTTTCGAAAAAAATATTTTATATCACTCCTGTTTATAACTAAATATGAGAACAATAAGAAATTTTGGAATATAAATCTATTTCAATAATAAGTTTTTACACAAAGTCTTTAAGTCCATACTGACTAATAAGTAATTTACCAATACAATCAATTTATAATAAAAAATCAACATGGGTTTCTGAAATGAAGAATAGTTTTCTTAAGTGAATAATTTTCATGATTTTGAAAAGGTTTTTGATTCAGTTAATTATAGAGAATTGATTGTTAGAATTAAAGGTAAACTTTCAAGACTTTACTGCAAACTCTGGTGTTTGGGAATTTTGTTATTTATATTATTTTTAAAGAACGTTGCTTAACAACTAAAAGTTGCTGAAATATTAATTATTGCTTACTACAAAAAAATCTATTATCAGAGAGAACAATAAGCTTGTCTACCAACGGATATGGATATTATCTTGTGAAAATATCATTCCTTTAAATTGTAATAGATGTACAGTAATAGTAGAAATATGATAAACAATGTAATTTTAATTAAATAAAAAATAATATGGAATTACAGATTGTTGAAAATATTAAAAATCTAGACATAAACTTTAATAGTAAATTTGAATTTAATATTCATTTAAATATTGTTTTTTTAATATGCTAGAATTTGTTACTGGATCTACGAAGAATTTGACAATATTAATTCTATTATATTATTCTATAAGTGTTTGATAGACCATCATTATTATATGATTCACATATGTGGTCACTATCCTATAATGTACATGTAAAAGAGCACAACAGGTTCTTTGACAATTGTCAAACATTTTAATTTTAAATTTTAAATGTACATTTTTCATAGTTTCCTTTGCCATTGACAACGCAGCCTGGCGTATTGACATCGAGAAAGTTTGAAAATACACAGTAATTTCGTGAATTTTGGTGACATTTCCCAAAAAGTGCTTAAACATAGGATATATTATACCAATAGATTTGCAAGAGAGCTTGCTAAAAGGAATTCTGTTAGAAACTATATTCAGTTTAGTTACTCCTCAATTGTGCCTAGACTTAGATGTAAATGGATTCAAATTATAAATACCATAATATTTCTATACAAAGACATTTATATATTTTTTTAACTGTTTCTCTAATAATTGAAGTAGTATTCTGTTAGCCCGATGCATTATTAAAAGCTTACAGGGTAATGCCCATTGATGTTGCCAATAAATAAAATAAACAAATAATTGTTTTAATAGCTGTTAGTTAACCTACAAATTCTACCAATTTGTACCTGGTATTTACATTTCTGCCCTATCTACTGGCTATTCTGTTGATATTAGCATTATTAGAAATTATATACTTCATTTACATTTTTTGAAAGGAAACAGTCACACAGTACAGTACTTTATTTTAGCCATTTTGAGTATCTGACCTGAAATTAACAGTGTTATAAAGAAAAATCTGAATTATTTCACTAACATTAGGCTTCAAGCAATTCTTATATTAAATTTGTCAAATGAAGCAGTTGGTTACTAAGTCAAAATGGTGGCTAGTAGGCGCAATTGTCTCTTCCCTTCCATGGTTTATTGGTTTGCAGTCATTTTTATGTTGACTTATTCTATTTTTCAGTCCCTGTCTCGTTTGACAAATATATGATGTCCCACATACGCAGCGAATGCTATAAATATGTTCATCTTCAATTTGCTGTATATGCTGTCAATGCTATCCAAATTATAGTACATGTCACTAATTCATTTATGCGTTCATATAGTCCGGGTATGTCTGGAAACTTATACACTCTTACCGTCTAATTCTCCATTGGTCATATTATAGATGCCACTACTGTTAATATGGTGAGGTGGCCATAGTATGTCTTTAATTATGACCAGTATTGCAGAGCTTCCTCAAGGGGCTTCGCGGGGCTATAAAGCACACGTCTATACGAACGCACCCCAAAAGCCCATATTCTATTCTACGATATACCGATGCCATAAAGATTATTTGTATAAAATAAAATAAATAACAGATCGTGTTGTGGAAACTGCCCTTATAAAGCCGCAGTCCTCGAATGATGATCTTCTCGAGCTGAGCTTGCTCAAGGTCGTCCATAATGATGGTTACGAATTGCTTCTGCAGACATTTTAACATTGCTTATATATTTTCAATAGCGTGGGACATAGCCATAAGGTCGAAAATTTGTCTAATTGTAAAACTCGGTACTGGCATACCAATAGTTCCCAGTATGACATTCAGTTAAATACGAGGGTGAATCAAATATGAACCGGACTTTTGTTTTAAAAATTTTATTGGTACGATCAATACAAATTTTAATACATATTATTTTTCTACGTAGTCTCCTCTCTTATGTATACATTTTTCCCACCGAATCGGAAGTTATTTAACACCTTTCTCAAAGAATGAAACTGGTCGTGTCGATAACCAATTGCGCACAAACGTTTCTACACCTTCGTTGTCCTCAAAGTGGTGGCCTCACAGTTCTTCTTTAAGTGGCCCAAACATGTGGTAGTCACATGGCGACAAATCAGGACTGTAAGGCGGGTGTTCAAGGGTTTCCGAATGCATTTTGTTCAATTTTCCTTGAGTCAATGCAGCTGTATGTGGCCGAGCGTTGTCATGCAACAGAATCACACTTCGGATAGCCATATCCCGCCTCTTTTGCCGATAGGCAAGTTTCACTTGTTGAAGTAGTTTGCAGTAATACTCAGCATTAATTGTACGGCGTTCGTGCAACAAATCGATCAGCAGTACGCCTTTCGAATCCCAAAAAACTGTTGCAAGAATTTTCCCTGCAGAAAGACGGGTCTTGGCTTTCCGCGGTGCTGCCTCTCCAGGTTTTCGCCACTCCATGCTTGCACGTTTGGACTCCGGGGTATAATGATGCACCCATGTCTCATCACAGGTGACAATATGTCTCAAAAACTCATCGCCCTCTACTCGAAATCTTGCTAACAGCCTTTCACATACGGCAAGACGGTTTGCTTTCTGATCTTCCCCTAGAAGGCGAGGAACCCATCTTGCATACACTTTTCGGTGACCCAACTCATCTGAAATGGTTGATTGAGCACTCCCGTATGCTAATCCAACGTGTTCAGCAATTGCCAATACTGTAAGATGGCGGTCACCTTCAATCAGCTCACGAATTGCGTAGATATTCGCCTCATTGATGCTTGTTGTGGGACGGCGTGCATGAGGCTCATTTCCACTGTCTCTCGGCCATCTGAAAACTTTTTGTTCCAGTCGTACACTTGGGTCCTTGAAAGTGTTTCATTGCCGAACTGTGCAGATAGTCGACGCAAAATTTCAGATGGTCTAACGCCCTCCCGCGCCATAAATTTGATAACAACACGTTGTGCAACAGACGTATGCACCTCTTGCACTTACATGATGCTACTAACAGCGCATCGACTACGCCTCGCCAAACCGACGAACTCCCCTCTTCTTAACATCCCTACCTAACATATATCGAGACGTCACGCCACTCGAATTACCTACAGGGCGAGAAACAGAAAAATCCGGTTCATATTTGAATCACCCTCGCAATTGTAACTATTTCCTTAATGACTTCTAGGTAATAAGTCAATAGATTGATAACACGGGTCAACATTTGATCTAAGCCGGAACACGGCATGCCGTATTGGGTACTAGGGGTTTTTTGGGTAGCTGAATACGATGCGAGGGTCGGTTGACCTTTATCACGTCAGAGTCAGGAGCATTTGAAGAGAGAATTCAACCAAAAAATCTGAAAAAATTGTTGGTTATGTTTTTGAGGTCTTTGAGTCCGAATCCGTAGTTTGTTTGACTGCTCTTTTTGTCAGAGGTCACCTGAAGGTCAAATCGAGAGTTCTAACAAAAAATGTGAAAAAATTCATGCTAATGGTTTTGAGGTCTCTGAGTCCGAATCCGTTGTTTGTTTGACCTTTTCCCAGAGGTTATTTCAAGGTCATTTGAAGGTCAAATCTAGAGAGGTCTACCAAAAAATCTAAAAAAAATCTTGCTTATGTTTTTGAGGTCTCTGAGTTCGAAACCATGGCTTTTTTCCAGAGGTCATTTCAAGGTCAAATCAAGAGAATTCTACAAAAACTCTCTCGATTTGACCTTCAAATGCGCTTGAACCTGACATGATGAAGGTCAACCGATCCTCTCATCGTAATCAACGACCCGAAAAACCCCTCGTGAGATCAACTACTTCAAGATGATGGAAGTCCAAGGAAACTTCGAGGAACGAGTTACATTGTCTACCAACTTTAGACTAAAGATAACCCAATTGTAAAACGATTTTTTTACCATAAACCTGTTAAAATATTTTGTCTACATTGTTATCAAGAGAAACACGGAGCCGCATAGAAATAATTATTACAACTGGTGGAATTTTTTTGAACACTAGTTTACCTTGCAAATGACCCAGTGGCGACGGAATTTTGTCGCCAACGTGTTTTATATCAAATTAGCAAATGCACAGGGATCTAACTCCTGTATTGTTGTTACAAAAAAACAATCTTAAAACTGCCCATTAAAGTTTTCATTAGCTGTTAAAAACGAGAAAAGTGAATTAATTCTTTTGAGCCTTTGCAGCGTGTACGTCTAGACGTTCATCTAAGAAGTTATAAAATGAAATATTTCAAGCTGCATAATTGCTGTGGTCCACGTTCTCGTATATCGCCGGGCGAATATTCATGATTATCGGAAGACGATTTGTCACGCGTGTTTGAATGCAAAAATCGCCGTTTTAACACTTTTCGAAGCCCAAACAACAATATGCAGTTGTTTTATGTACCATTACGGCATGTGATTATAAAGTCATAACATTGAACGGCCAGCGACTGACTCGAAGAGCTTTAGGAAGGTCAACTCAATAGAGTTTTATGCTCTGCAATGCGAGGGCAGTTACTAGCCAGCCGATGGGATTTCGTTATATTTACCAACTTGTTAAACGAAAACGGAATATGTGAAAGCTTGAGTCAAGTGCGAGTTGGACCAATTGTCCAATTAAACCATGAACCTACTGAACTTAAAATTTTGAACAAAAAAAATAGGAATATTAGGTCTTCTATGTTTCCAAGAAAAAAATTAATCAGGAAGCTTACTACATTTAATTGTAGCACAAAAACTTTGAAATTAAATAAAAATATATATATTAGGCGCATTTTGAAGTATATCAAAAAAATTGGTCTCTTAAGGTGAATACAAATATATATTATTTAGATTTTTAAAATATTTTTTTAGGGTTCCGTATATACAATATAAGGATACCCTTATAATATCACTCGGATTTCTGCCTCTGTCACATAACAGCAATTTTTCTCTTAAACTACTGGACGGAAGAGGTTGAAATTTGGTATCAATGTATATATAGTTTGGTGACCCAATAGGGAGTAAATATCGTAAAACAAGAAATGTTGATTTTAGGGGTCTTTTGGGGGAAAACTAAAATTTTGAAAAAAAAAACGAAATAAAGAACGTTGCCCGAACTTTACCGGAAAAAATAAGGAGAAACCATTAATATTAATTTTGGGGGGCAAATTATAGAATTAAATGAAAATTAAAAAAAAATTTCAAACGCATTATGTAATACACCAAATGAAAGGTCCAATTTTGAGGAACACTAATATATTTTATACTCTCTTCGAGGGGTCATTCCTTTGTACGCAAGACAATATATATTATATATAAATATAATATATATTGTTTCTGGTCGGGAACCTTCATCAGTTGCGCTTCTCACAATTGAATGTCCTCTCGAACACTTCTTTATACATTTGATGCATTTCGTTAAATTTGAAAACGCGAGATGTAAGACCGACATTTAGGATTTTCGAGAGACTCAGTACACAGAGGTTCCGAATCTGGAGCCGTTCCGTGTAATTGCTGTTCTTCCTTAACTCCTAGGACAGAATGTCACGATAAAATTTTCAGGTTACCTCACCTGTCAGAGATATTGAATACTCTCTTCGAGGTGTCATTCCTTTGTACGAAAGACAATATATATTATATATAAATATAATATATATTGTTTCCGGTCGGGAACCTTCATCAGTTGCGCTTCCCACAATTGAATCTCCTCTCGAATACTTCTTTATGCATTTGATGCATTTCGTTAAATTTACACGGAACGGCTCCAGATTCGGAACCTCTGTGTACTGATTCTCTCGAAAATCCTAGATGTCGGTCTTACATCTCGCGTCTTCAAATTTAACGAAATGCATCAAATGCATAAAGAAGTGTTCGAGGGGACATTCAATTGTGGGAAGCGCAACTGATGAAATAGTTCCCGACCAGAAACAATATATATTAATTTATATATAATATATAGTCTTGCGTACAAAGGAATGACACATCTCGAAGAGAGTATTCAAAATCTCTGACAGGTGAAGTAACCTGAAATTTTTATCGTGACATTCTGTCCTAGGAGTTAAGGGAGAACAGCAATTACACGAACGGCTCCAGATTCGAAACCTCTGTGAAAATATAGTCTCTCGAAAATTAGAAATTGTTTCGGTAACCCATCATCGCGTTATATATCAAATGAAAGGGCTCATTATGACGAAAACAAATATATTTTTTTTCATATTTTTAAAAAAAATTAATTAAAAAGATATTAATGAAAATATACCAAAATTTATCACATCCCCCCCCTTATCTCCGAAACCATACAGCTAAAAGTTTACCCCTCACCTGGAAAATAAGGAGAAATCCTTTAGTTTTATTTGGGGGGGGGCAAATTACAGAATTAAATGGAAAATATAAAATTAAAATTGTTTCTAACCCATCATGTTAAATATCAAATGAAAGGGCTCATTATGAAGAAAACAAATATATTTTTTCCATAATTTTAAAATAAATTAATTTAAAGATATTAACAATAATATAAAAAATTTTACCTATCCCCGGTTATCTCCGAAACCATAAGCTGTAAAATTTTGAAAAAATAGACATATAGCCACTTACCTGAACTTTAATGGAAAAATAAGGAGAAATCCCTAATATTAATTTTGATGGGCAAATTATGGAATTAAATGAAAAATAAAAAATCATAATTGTTTCTAACGGATCATGTAATATATCAAATCACAGGGCTCATTATGACGAATACAAATATACATATTTGTTAAAATCAATATTTTAAAATATATTTAAAAAAATATTTCAATAAATTACCCATTCCCCACTTTATTCCCCAAACTATAAGACCTAATTTTTTTGTTTACAGGAAAAATATGAAGAAATCCCTGATATTAATATTGGGAGCCAAATTATAGAATTAAACGGAAAATAAAAAAATATTTTTTAACGCATCATGCAATACATCCAAATGAAAGGGCTCATCATGAGGAATACAAATATATATCTTCATATTTTTAAAATTAATTGTTTACAAGATATTAACATAAAGATATAAAAAATTCTCATTTCTCGCTTTATTTCCGAAACCATACTATCTAAAATTTTGAAAATAATTAGGGGTACTGGGGCTCACTTGAAATTTATAAGAAAAATGTAATGTAATGTAATATATAAGATAAAAGGCTCATTATGTGAATTACAAATATATCATATTTTTAAATCATTTGTTTAAAAGATATTAACAAAAATATTAAACATGACTTAATTCCCACTTTAGAAACTACACTATTTAAATTTTGAAAAATATATTTTATTTGTATTTTTAAATAATTTGAATTTGAGTAACAGATTTAATAATTTATAATTTAAAAGTTTACCTATTTTGCCCTTTATTTTCCTATCTACAGAGCCTCAAAAGTCAGACAGTAGAATATAGAAGGCTTCACTGAAAGTGTATTAGTAAAATAAAACTCTAATGTTAATTTTTGGGGGCCAAATTAGAAAATTAAATACATATATATTCTTATAAAAATCAAGCGAATCCTGAAGCAGATAATATAAAATTTCTATGTGTGGAAAATCAAAGTCTATATTTTTTGTAAATTTAAAACGCTTCCTTTAAAAGATATGCACTCATGCCCTGCCTGTCTGAAACTGGAATATTCGAATCTTGAAGGTGGTACGGAACCCTTAGTATGCGAGTCCAACTCGCACTTGACCAAATTATTTAAGGGCTATTATCGAAAATGTACAAAATTCGGCCTTGCCCTTTTATCTCCGAAACTACGGAGCCTAAAATTGTTTAATAAATTAGGAATATAGAGATTTACTTAAAATTTACCCAAAAAAACTGCGAAAATCCTTATATTCATTTTGGAGAACCAAATATGAAATTAAATAGGAAATAAAAACATAAAACATTAAACGTTTATTTTTTCACTCAACGCCGTTTCAACAGTTTTGTTTACTCCATATGATGACACTAAATCTTTATTTTTGAACAAACTTTGTGTTTATAGGTTTGTGACACACCAAAGGTAGTTTTCCCAAAAACTTTTCAAGTGCATCATGTAATGTATGAAACGAATGGTATCATATTTTTAAAAGAGATTGTTTAAAGATATTATCGAAAATGTTTTAAAAATTTTTAACAGCTGTAAATTATCGTTTCAACAGGGAAAGACATTTTCATCCATACACTGAAAATTTAAAATTTTATAACATGGTATCCCTAGAATTCAGTAGGAAATGTTCTAAGATATTTTTCTTATATAAGATAATTAATAATCTCCTTGATTCCGCATATTTAAGTAATAATTTTTTAATCAATGCTAGGCCTTACACCCTCAGAAATAGAGGAATATTTGCAATTGAACGCTCTAACTCCAATTATTATCTTAACATGCCGCTGCCACGGTGTTACCGATCGTACAATATGATCAATGAAAAAAAATAATTGTACTAGTTATCACATTTTCTCCTTAAGTTACTCGGTTTTCAGGAAATAAGTATCACAGGCTGTTGACCTATGTCAAGGATCAATCTGATACTTTTGAATTAGTACCTTACATTTTTCTTTTTTTCCCTTTTGTAATTTAATTAAATGTACTTGCTTGATTCTCATGTAACAATTATTGTTAACTTGTGCCACCCTGTAATAGGGCAGCTGCGACTATCTGTAGGGGGCCCTACTCTTTAATAAATAAATAAATAAATAAATAAATAAATATGAAAAACTGGATCGATTCCCCACTTTAACTACGAACCTACGGCGCTTAAGATTTTGCAAAAAAATGAGAATATCAATGTTTACAGGAAAAATGTCAAACTGTCTTTTCTAAAACAAATAAACCATATACACAAGAATCCCGAGGGTCTTCAATGCCATATACAGATGTAGGTCAAAATATTACTTTTTTCCCAAATCGTCTGCAGTGAGTCCTGAATTTTTTTTGCAAAAAACATGTTGATGTACTCTGCAAAAATAGAGCTTCCTGAAAGTTTGAGCTTTTAATTTTATTTTCCATTTTTTAAGCTTTTAAACCGTAAGCAATACGTATTTCTTAGCTATTTTTGGCTCATATTGATACGCTTGCCAAGAAGAGCCTATTTGATATCTTTTAACGTATAAAAAACACAACGAAAGGTTTCCTCATGAGTAATTAAAAGAATTTTATTCAAAGAAAAAATACTGATAAATTGAGATTGTATGTATTTGTAACTATACGCCTCTTTTTTATGTTTCTCGCATTTTTCCAAGATTTTGTAGGTAGTGGATAAATTTAGAAAAAAAAAAGATTTTTAATTTGAATATTTTCTTCGGTAAACTACGTAAACAGATTTTTTATTTTTGTATATGTAAGTACAAATCGATTAAATATCGCCTGAGATATATAGCTTTTAATTTTAGCTAAATTACAAAAATTGCGTTTTTGGCATTTTTCACATGCATTTTTTGACATTAAAAAACATATATTTTTATCTAAATTTATCCACTTTAAAATCTTGGAAAAACGTGAGAAACATCAAAAAACAGGCTTCTAGTTACAACACTATAGAATCTCAGATAATCAATATTTTTTCTTTATATAATATTCTTTTAACTACGCATGAAAAAAACGTTCATTCGGTTTTTCATAAAAAAAATCAAATAGGCTCTTCTTGGCAAGCGTATCAATATGAGACAAAAATAGATAAAAAAATACTTGTTTTTGACGGTTTAAAAGCTTGTACAAAACTGAAAAAAATATTTTAAAGGCTAAAACTTTCCGGATCTCTATTTTCACAGAGTACATCAACATATTTTTTTTGCAAAAAATTTGAGGACCTACTGCGGACGGTTAGGTGGTTTCAGGGAATTTATCGGCGTAGTTGATAACTGATCCCGGTCAGGATAGATGGTAAAATGATTACGTTTCGGCAGAATCACATCTACCCTCTTCAGGTCAGAAGGCTACAAGAATTATGCTAACCGACCTGAAGAGGGCAGATGTGGTTCTGCCGAAACGTCGTAATTTTAGACACGGCACTAACACATTTAAACTTTTATACACACACACACACAAACACACACACACACACACACACACCCGGGGTGGTTGCTGGTCCACCACCGGGCGCCTCCCCAGGTGGCGGATAGGGGACGCTCTCCAGCAATGGGGAGTACTGAGGACTTCCTCAGGGCGGACCAAAATCAGATAGGGGAAGGAACCCGAAAATAAACCATTCATGGATATGGGTGATAAGGTCAACTTAATACCCCAGGTGGGTACCTCTGCAGAGGATAATCCCACCACCGGTTCCGATCGAGTGAAAGCCTCGGTGGCCGGTGCACGCTCCACGGATTCTGGGGGGAGCGAATTATCACTGGTTCCGTCACATGGTGACAAGAAGAATAAGAACACTGCTAATGGTACAACATCGACCATTAAAACTAGAGCTGGCAGCAAGACACTATTCAGCCAAGTCCTCCAAAAGGCGGATAGTGCAGTTGACGCCTCCCAAAGGGCCACAACTGAAAGTGGCGCTCCAAACAAATTAGGAGCAAAGATCGATGAGCTCTTGAAGTTCATTGGGCCTAGGCACAATGTACATCATGAGATCAAGAAACTGGCACACGCCATTAAGTCAGAATATGACAAATATCAGACGTCAACGACGCGGCCACCTCCTGTAGCGAAACCTGCTACAACACAGACATCGCCAGTAAAGGTGTCAAACACTCAGACACAAGGTGAAAAGCAAAAGGAGGTCCCAAAAGCGGCTGCCTCAAAAGCAGCCAACTCAAAACCGACTGCATCAACACCGGCGGCCCCAAAGCAGGCGGCTTCAATAAAAGTAGCCTCAGTAGCAAGGACCTCGCCACCGAAGGCCTCGCCTTCAGTAGCCCCATCAAGTAAGGCACCACCACTTAAAACGCTTAAACCGGTGCTACCTAGCAAGCTAAAGCCCGGTAAAGAAGGTTGCCAGAACATCGGGCAAACCACCCAGGCAACAACAAGTAGGGTGGTCAATTCAGAAGCGGAGAGAAACAATGTATTAAAACCCAAGTTTAAACCGCAGACCAAAAAACAACCTTCAAACCAGTCGACTGACTGGCAAGTGGTAAAGAGGAAAAAGGCCCCGAGGACCAATAAGCAAAAACCAGCCCAACATTGTACGCTGCTTATAAAGAAAGGCGAGAAGAGCTCCCATGCAGATATCTTGCGAGGTATCAAGAATGATCCCACCTTGCAGGATATAGGCAAAAAAGTCAATAAGATCCGACGAACAGCTAAGGGAGATCTACTTTTGTTATTCGCCAAGGCAGACGCTCAGGAGATGGAGCGCTATTGTAACGCCATCAAGAATAAGCTCCCAAGCGGGGCCACTGTACAATCTCGAATACCGCAAATCGAGATTGAAATTAAAGACCTGGACGAGATCAGTACCAAGGAAGAGGTAGTAAACCTGCTCAAAGATAATATCGACGGCCTGGCAGAGATCACTGAGGAGGCAGTGAAATCACTTCGACGGGCATATAGATCAACACAAACGGCAGTTGTTTGTCTCCCAGAGGTCCAGGCCAAGAAAGCCATCGCACTTGGAAAGCTGAAACTTGCGTGGGGCACAGTACGTGTTCGCGAGAGGATCAGCCTTCGACGGTGCTTCAAATGCTGGCACTTTGGGCACAACGCCCAGGCGTGCAGAGGCAAGACTGACCGAAGCAGTTGTTGTCACAGATGCGGAGGCGCTGGTCACAATGCCTCGGCTTGTCAACAACCTGCCAAGTGCTTACTCTGCAAAGAGAAAGATAGTAGGTCAGACTGCCGGCACGTTGCGGGTAGTTGGAAATGTCCGATCTACCAACAGGCGATGAGAGCAGCACAAGCCCGTAAATGAAAGTACTGCAACTCAACCTCAACCATTGCGAAGCAGCCCAAGACCTACTGGTACAGCGGGTGCGGGAATTGGATTGCGACGTAGCCATAATCTGCGAGCAGTACAAAAACTTCGACACCCTGTCCTGGGTAAATGACACAACGGACAGAGCAGCGATATGGGCTTGCGGTAAACTTCCGTTCCAACAACTCCCAAATACCCCCGAACCATGGCTTGTGAGAGCCAAAGTGGGAGGGGTCCACTTCTATAGCTGCTATGCACCTCCTAGTGCACAGCTCGAGGAGTTCGAGTTATTCTTGGACACCTTGGCGGAGGATGTACGGAAGCGTGAATCGGTCGCCATCGCAGGAGATTTCAACGCCTGGGCAATTGACTGGGGATGTCGGGAAACGAGCGCGAGAGGACGAGCTCTCCTTGAGACCATGTCTTCGCTCAACCTGGTACTCCTCAACACAGGAGCCGTAAGCACATATCGCAAAGGCACAGCCAGCTCCATTATCGACGTAACATTCGTTAGCAGCAACCTAATTAAAGGGGGCTGTGAGTGGCGGGTCGATGAGGAGTTTACTAATAGCGACCACCAAGCTATTATTTGGGAAATCAACACCACTCCCAAACGAAGATTGTGTGTCAGTCGTGCGAGGTCACAGCCAGTCGGCTGGAACAAAAATGCTTTCGATGCAGATTCATTCGCCTTGGTTATGGAGCAGGAACCATTGTCAATAGCAACAAGCGCAGAAGCCACTGCCAAAGAGGTAATGACAAGCGTTGTCAAGTCCTGCGATGCTTCCATGCCAAGGAGACGGCAGAACAACAGCCGCCCACCAGTTTACTGGTGGAACGACACGATCTCACAACACCGACGAGAGTGTCTCAAAGCACGAAGGCTGCATCAACGAGCACGGAGACGCGACAGGGTCACAACAGAAGAACTAAGGCTCGACTATGAGATCAAAAGACAACAACTACGAAGAGCCATTCTCTCAAGCAAGAAATCCTACTGGAAGGAGTTGTGTGACGAAGTTAATCAAGATCCATGGGGAAAACCGTATAAAATCGTGATGCATAAAATTAAGGCCCCTCCCATGACATCAACTAACTGCCCCGAATCATTGCACCGCATTGTCACTCACTTGTTTCCTGCAAAGCCTGAGCTACCCGCTAATCCTTCGTGGCAGGTGAGGGACGAAGATATACCATCAGTGACTATGAGTGAGCTGATGGGCGCGTGCAACCGGCTCCAAAACGGTAAGGCTCCCGGTCCAGATGGCATACCTAACATCGCGCTAAAATGCGCCATAGCCAATAGGCCTGACATGTTTCTACACATGTATGAGACCTGCCTAAAGCAGGGGGTTTTCCCGAGTAAGTGGAAAAAGCAGAGGCTTGTGCTCCTCCCTAAAGGGGGAAAGAAACCTCCCGACGAACCGTCATCATATCGTCCCCTCTGTATGTTGGACTCTGCGGGAAAACTCCTTGAAAGGATAATAGCAGATAGGCTGGAGCCCTACGTTGAGCCGAAACTTTCCACTAACCAATTCGGGTTCAGAAAGGGGAGATCAACCATCGATGCCGTGACACTCGTTACCAACATCGCCAGAGAGGCTATCTCGGGAAAGAGATGGAGAAGAGGTGGAAAAAAGTACTGTCTAATAGCCACCCTGGATATCAAGAACGCCTTCAACTCGGCCCGCTGGGACCGCATTTTAGAGGCTCTTGCCAGGATGGAAGTTCCGCAGTACTTGCGCAGAATGGTTTCAGCGTATTTCAAGGACCGCATCTTGTTGTACCAAACTGAAAATGGGCAAGTAGACTATAAGATCACAGGAGGTGTACCTCAGGGCTCTGTTCTTGGCCCCCTCTTATGGAACGTAATGTACAACGACCTGCTCCTGCTCGGTCTGCCTGAGGGCGTCAGGCTAGTGGCATTCGCCGATGATGTGGCATTGATCATAGGGCGCAAGCACATAGAGGAGATACAAACAACCTTCTCATTCGCTATAGCCACAATTCAGCATTGGATGCTCGCAGCGGACTTGAGTTTAGCAGAACAAAAGACCGAAACACTTCTTGTTAGCAGTCGAAAGGCAAGGGAAACCATCACCCTCAAAATAGGCGACACCTACATACAGTCGCAGCCCTTCATCAGCTATTTGGGGGTGCTCCTGGACACACGGCTCAACTTCAAAGAGCACATAATCGCGGCCAGCAAGAAAGCAGCTGGGGTACAGGGGGCATTATCTAGAATAATGCCGAATGTCGGAGGCCCTAGACAGATAAGAAGACAGCTACTGGCAACAGTAACTACTTCTGTTTTGTTGTACGGGGCACCGGTATGGGAGAAATCGCTCGAGCTACCATCGTACCGCCGGAAAATGAAATCAGTCCAGCGGCTCTCAGCGATTCGAGTGGCATCATCCTACCGCACTGTGTCTTACGAGGCGGTGAGTGTGATTGCCTCAACCCTACCAATCGACATCCTGGCTGCAGAAAGGGGACGGCTTTATCGCAGAAAGTTAGAGAAAGACCAACCGACAGGAAACAGCGATGAAAGAGCCATGAGTCTAGGGCAATGGCAGGAGAGGTGGGACAGCTGTACTAAAGGCCGGTGGACATATCGATTGATACCTAACATCAGTCGTTGGGTCAACCGCCAGCATGGGGAGGTTGGGTTCTACATCACTCAACTCCTGACTGGACATGGATGCTTTCGAGCATACCTGCACAGGTTCAGGAGGGCAAACTCCCCAAACTGCCCGCACTGTACGGACGTGATAGAGGACGCGGAACACGTGTTCTTCTCCTGCCCCGATTCCAGGATCAACGTGCTGAAGTGGAGAGGATTCTGGAGACCAATATCGTTCCAGAACAATTAGTAGAAGCCATGCTGAAGGGCCCCCAAGCCTGGAACTTGGTATCAGATTACGCGGAGACTATCCTCAAAGAACTCCGCAATATGTTCGAGGAGTAGGCTTTAGAGGCTTCCAATGTAAGAGCAGTAAACATCTGCAATGAACCACCCTTGCGAAGTAGTATTGACTAAGAGTGCCGCAGGGGAGCATGGTTGTAGGAGAAAGAGGTTAGGGTTTTAGCGGGTATACGGTATACTGGTTTCAATGCAACGATTTACTCTTGCTTTGAAGTCATTGTATCGGGAGTCCCGCACGACGGCCAGCACGTGCTAGCTAAGTACGGAATGTATTTCCCCCTCTTCGGATAAAAAAAAAAAAAAAAAAAAAAAAAAAACACCCGGGGTGGTTGTTGGTCCACTACCGGGCGCCTCCCCAGGTGGCGGATAGGGGAACGCTCTCCAGCAATGGGGAGTACTGAGGATTTCCTCAGGGCGGACCAAAAATCAGATAGGGGAAGGAACCCCGAAAATAAACCATTTATGGATATGGGTGATAAGGTGAACTTAATACCCCAGGTGGGTACCTCTGCAGAGGATAATCCCGCCACCGGTTCCGATCGAGTGAAAGCCTCGGTGGCCGGTGCACGCTCCACGGATTCTGGGGGGAGCGAATTATCACTGGTTCCGTCACATAGTGACAAGAAGAAGAACACTAGTAATGGTACAACATCGACCATTACAACTAGAGCTGGCAGCAAGACACTATCCAGCCAAGTCCTCCAAAAGGCGAATAGTGGAGTTGACTTCCAACAAAGGGCAACAAATGAGAGTGGCGCTCCAAACAAATTAGGAGCAAAGATCGATGAGCTCTTGAAGTTCATTGGGCCTAGGCACAATGTACATCATGAGATCAAGAAACTGGCACACGCCATTAAGTTAGAATATGACAAATATCAGACGTCAACGACGCGGCCACCTCCTGTAGCGAAACCTGCTACAACACAGACATCGCCAGTAAAGGTGTCAAACACTCAGACACAAGGTGGACAGCAAAAGGAGGTCCCAAAAGCGGCTGCCTCAAAAGCAGCAAACTCAAAACCGGCTGCATCAACACCGGCGACCCCAAAGCAGGCGGCTTCAATAAAAGTAGCCTCTGTAGCAAGGACCTCGCCACCGAAGGTCTCGCCTTCAGTAGCCTCATCAAGTAAGGCACCACCACTTAAAACGCTTAAACCGGTGCTAGCTAGCAAGCTAAAGCCCGGTAAGGAAGGTCGCCAGAACATCGGGCAAACCACCCAGGGAACAACAAGTAGGGTGGTCAATTCAGAAGCGGAGAGAAACAATGGATTAAAATCCAAGTTTAAACCGCAGACCAAAAACCAACCTGCAAACCAGTCGACTGACTGGCAAGTGGTAAAGAGGAAAAAGGCCCCGAGGACCAATAAGCAAAAACCAGCGCCACATTGTACGCTGCTTATAAAGAAAGGCGAGAAGAGCTCCCATGCAGATATCTTGCGAGGTATCAAGAATGATCCCACCTTGCAGGATATAGGCAAAAAAGTCAATAAGATCCGACGAACAGCTAAGGGAGATCTACTTTTGTTATTCGCCAAGGCAGACGCTCAGGAGATGGAGCGCTATTGTAACGCCATCAAGAATAAGCTCCCAAGCGGGGCCACTGTACAATCTCGAATACCACAAATCGAGATTGAAATTAAAGACTTGGACGAGATCAGTACCAAGGAAGACGTAGTAAACCTGCTCAAAGATAATATCGACGGCCTGGCAGAGATCACTGAGGAGGCAGTGAAATCACTTCGACGGGCATATAGATCAACACAAACAGCAGTTGTTTGTCTCCCAGAGGTCCAGGCCAAGAAAGCCATCGCACTTGGAAGGCTGAAACTTGCGTGGGGCACAGTACGTGTTCGCGAGAGGATCAGCCTTCGACGGTGCTTCAAATGCTGGCACTTTGGGCACAACGCCCAGGCGTGCAGAGGCAAGACTGACCGAAGCAGCTGTTGTCACAGATGCGGAGGCGCTGGTCACAATGCCTCGGCTTGTCAACAACCTGCCAAGTGCTTACTCTGCAAAGAGAAAGATAGTAGGTCAGACTGCCGGCACGTTGCGGGTAGTTGGAAATGTCCGATCTACCAACAGGCGATGAGAGCAGCACAAGCCCGTAAATGAAAGTACTGCAACTCAACCTCAACCATTGCGAAGCAGCCCAAGACCTACTGGTACAGCGGGTGCGGGAATTGGATTGCGACGTAGCCATAATCTGCGAGCAGTACAAAAACTTCGACACCCTGTCCTGGGTAAATGACACAACGGACAGAGCAGCGATATGGGCTTGCGGTAAACTTCCGTTCCAACAACTCCCAAATACCCCCGAACCATGGCTTGTGAGAGCCAAAGTGGGAGGGGTTCACTTCTATAGCTGCTATGCACCTCCTAGTGCACAGCTCGAGGAGTTCGAGTTATTCTTGGACACCTTGGCGGAGGATGTACGGAAGCGTGAATCGGTCGCCATCGCAGGAGATTTCAACGCCTGGGCAATTGACTGGGGATGCCGGGAAACGAGCGCGAGAGGACGAGCTCTCCTTGAGACCATGTCTTCGCTCAACCTGGTACTCCTCAACACAGGAGCCGTAAGCACATATCGCAAAGGCACAGCCAGCTCCATTATCGATGTGACATTCGTTAGCAGCAACCTAATTAAAGGGGGCTGTGAGTGGCGGGTCGATGAGGAGTTTACTAATAGCGACCACCAAGCTATTATATGGGAAATCAACACCACTCCCAAACGAAGATTGTGTGTCAGTCGTGCGAGGTCACAGCCAGTCGGTTGGAACAAAAATGCTTTCGATGCTGATTCATTCGCCTTGGTAATGGAGCAGGAACCATTGTCAATAGCAACAAGCGCAGAAGCTACTGTCAAAGAGGTAATGACAAGCGTTGTCAAGTCCTGCGATGCTTCCATGCCAAGGAGACGGCAGAACAACAGCCGCCCACCAGTTTACTGGTGGAACGACACGATCTCACAACATCGACGAGAGTGTCTAAAAGCACGAAGGCTGCATCAACGAGCACGGAGACGCGACAGGGTCACAACAGAAGAACTAAGGCTCGACTATGAGATCAAAAGACAACAATTACGAAGAGCCATTCTCTCAAGCAAGAGATCCTACTGGAAGGAGTTGTGTGACGAAGTTGACCAAGATCCATGGGGAAAACCGTATAAAATCGTGATGCATAAAATCAAGGCCCCCCTATTGACATCAACGAACTGCCCCGAATCATTGCACCGCATTGTCACTCACTTGTTTCCTGCGAAGCCTGAGCTACCCGCTTATCCTTCGTGGCAGGTGAGGGACGAAGATATACCATCAGTGACTATGAATGAGCTGATGGGCGCGTGCAACCGGCTCCAAAACGGTAAGGCTCCCGGTCCAGATGGCATACCTAACATCGCGCTAAAATGCGCCATAGCCAATAGGCCTGACATGTTTCTACACATGTATGAGACCTGCCTAAAGCAGGGGGTTTTCCCGACTAAGTGGAAAAAGCAGAGGCTTGTGCTCCTACCTAAAGGGGGAAAGAAACCTCCAGACGAACCGTCATCATATCGTCCCCTCTGTATGTTGGACTCTGCGGGAAAACTCCTTGAAAGAATAATAGCAGATAGGCTGGAGCCCTACGTTGAGCCAAAACTTTCCACCAACCAATTCGGGTTCAGAAAGGGGAGATCAACCATCGATGCCGTGACACTCGTTACCAACATCGCCAGAGAGGCTATCTCGGGAAAGAGATGGAGAAGAGGTGGAAAAAAGTACTGTCTAATAGCCACCCTGGATATCAAGAACGCCTTTAACTCGGCCCGCTGGGACCGCATTTTGGAGGCTCTTGCCAGGATGGAAGTTCCGCAGTACTTGCGCAGAATGGTTTCAGCGTATTTCAAGGACCGCATCTTGTTGTACCAAACTGAAAATGGGCAAGTAGACTATAAGATCACAGGAGGTGTACCTCAGGGCTCTGTTCTTGGCCCCCTCTTATGGAACGTAATGTACAACGACCTGCTCCTGCTCGGTCTGCCTGAGGGCGTCAGGCTAGTGGCATTCGCCGATGATGTGGCATTGATCATAGTGCGCAAGCACATAGAGGAGATACAAACAACCTTCTCATTCGCTATAGCCACAATTCAGCATTGGATGCTCGCAGCGGACTTGAGTTTAGCAGAGCAAAAGACCGAAACACTTCTTGTTAGCAGTCGGAAGGCAAGGGAAACCATCACCCTCAAAATAGGCGACACCTACATACAGTCTACATCACTCAACTCCTGACTGGACATGGATGCTTTCGAGCATACCTGCACAGGTTCAGGAGGGCAAACTCCCCAAACTGCCCACACTGTACGGACGTGATAGAGGACGCAGAACACGTGTTCTTCTCCTGCCCCCGGTTTCAGGATCAACGTGCTGAAGTGGAGAGGATTCTGGAGACTAATATCGTCCCAGAACAATTAGTAGAAGCCATGCTGAAGGGCCCCCAAGCCTGGAACTTGGTATCAGATTATGCGGAGACTATCCTCAAAGAACTCCGCGATACGTTCGAGGAGTAGGCTTTAGAAGCTTTCAATGTAAGAGCAGTAAACATCTGCAATGAACCACCCTTGCGAAGTAGTATTGAGTAAGAGTGCCGCAAGGGACCATGGTTATAGGAGAAAGAGGTTAGGGTTTTAGCGGGTATACGGTATACTGGTTTCAATTGCAACGATTTACTCTTGCTTTGAAGTCATTGCATCGGGAGTCCCGCACGACGGCTAGCACGAGCTAGCTAAGTACGCAATGTATTTCCCCCCTCTTCGGATAAAAAAAAAAAAAAAAAAAAAAAAAAAAAAAAAAACCTACATACAGTCGCAGCCCTTCATCAGCTATTTGGGGGTGCTCCTGGATGCACGGCTCAACTTCAAAGAGCACATAATCGCGGCCAGCAAAAAAGCAGCTGGGGTACAGGGGGCATTATCTAGAATAATGCCGAATGTCGGAGGCCCTAGACAGATAAGAAGACAGCTACTGGCAACAGTTACTACTTCTGTTTTGTTGTACGGGGCACCGGTATGGGAGAAATCGCTCGAGCTACCATCGTACCGCCGGAAAATGAAATCAGTCCAGCGGCTCTCAGCGATTCGAGTGGCATCATCCTACCGCACTGTGTCTTACGAGGCGGTGAGTGTGATTGCCTCTACTCTACCAATCGACATCCTGGCTGCAGAAAGGGGACGGCTTTATCGCAGAAAGTTAGAGAAAGACCAACCGACAGGAAACAGCGATGAAAGAGCCATGAGTCTAGGGCAATGGCAGGAGAGGTGGGACAGCTCTACTAAAGGCCGGTGGACATATCGATTGATACCTAACGTCAGTCGTTGGGTCAACCGCCAGCATGGGGAGGTTGGGTTCTACATCACTCAACTCCTGACTGGACATGGATGCTTTCGAGCATACCTGCACAGGTTCAGGAGGGCAAACTCCCCAAACTGCCCACACTGTACGGACGTTATAGAGGACGCAGAACACGTGTTCTTCTCCTGCCCCCGGTTTCAGGATCAACGTGCTGAAGTGGAGAGGATTCTGGAGACTAATATCGTTCCAGAACAATTAGTAGAAGCCATGGTGAAGGACCCCCAAGCCTGGAACTTGGTATCAGATTACGCGGAGACTATCCTCAAAGAACTCCGCAATACGTTCGAGGAGTAGGCTTTAGAGGCTTTCAATGTAAGAGCAGTAAACATCTGCAATGAACCACCCTTGCGAAGTAGTATTGACTAAGAGTGCCGCAGGGGACCATGGTTGTAGGAGAAAGAGGTTAGGGTTTTAGCGGGTATACGGTATACTGGTTTCAATGCAACGATTTACTCTTGCTTTGAAGTCATTGCACCGGGAGTCCCGCACGACGGCCAGCACGTGCTAGCTAAGTACGGAATGTATTTCTCCCCTCTTCGGAAAAAAAAAAAAAAAAAAAAAAACACACACACACACACATATATATATATATATATATATATATATATATGTTTTAGGTGGTTTCCGGGAATTCATCCGCGTAGTTGATAACTGATACCTGTCGGGATCGATGGTAAAATGACGACGTTTCGGCAGAGTCACATCTGCCCTCTTCAGGTCGGTTCGCATAATTCTCGTAGCCTTCTGCTTTCGCTTCTAGTTACAAATACAGTATTCGAGTAACTAGAAGCGAAAGCAGAAGGCTACGAGAATTATGCGAACCGACCTGAAGAGGGCAGATGTGACTCTGCCGAAACGTCGTCATTTTACCATCGATCCCGACAGGTATCCGTTATCAACTACGCGGATGAATTCCCGGAAACCACCTAAAACATTTAGTGCCCGCGAAAACTTAAAAACAAATATATATATATATGTATATATATATACATAAATTTTCAATTTCAGAATTATTTGTAAGTCAGAAGACGTTTTCCATGTATATAAAAGCACATAAACAAAATTTGTTTATAATAATTCGGTGCTTGCGGTAAGAGAGAACTTAATTTATCAAGTTCAAATAATTCTGTTTCAATATATTGATGATGACTCTAGACATTTGAAAAACAATTCCCATAAAGATCTCATATGGAATTTTTGAATAAACAAAACCAACAAACAGTTCAGTAATTTGAGCTGAAACTTTATCGGAAATGTTCACCTAAGCAAATTTTGCAGACGATTTATTATGATTTATCGCTAATTTTTATCACCGCATTTGTTGAAGGCTACACACTTCCCAGAGATTCAGTCGAAATTAGAAGTTAAGAAATTTATGACAACAAACAAAAATTAATAATAGCTAATAATAATGAAACAATACACGAATATTTGAAGCCTGAATTATTCGTGATTACGATAAGAAATGCGGTTCCCAGAATTTTTCATACTTAGCGAAAATAAGGCGTAATAGCATAGCGACGATGCCTATGACTTCATTATTATATAACGTATAAGATAAGGCATGTTAAGTGAAATCTTCAGATTACCAGGTCCAGCCTAACTCATATGTATGGCGGAACAATGTTTATATTTATTTTATATCCAAATATAAGATCTTTGTTACCAACCTTCTTACTGTTGATGGTGGCTGTTAATTAAATAATAACATCATCATCAGATATTCTTTTGATATCGTCAATTGATCTTGTCCTTGACTTATTGTGCGTTCTGGGTCTCCAGTCAGGGATTTTTTTGTCATTGGGTTACATGTTCTGTGCACCGCCATGTTAGCCTCAATATGTAGTCTACTATCAAGGATAATTTACAAAGGTTTGCTTGATAGATGTACATTTTTCCGAAAGCATATGTCACAAAGTGACTGCTAATATTTGCACCGTAACCTTTTCAAATTAAGTTGTTGTCAATATCATATTAGACAGATGAAACAAAACCAGAAAAACTCTTCAACTGCCAACAGACAAAGCGCCACAACAACTCGAGAGTGGGCCCTACAAACGGTGATACGTCACAAGGTGAAATTTTTAACATTGATCAAGCAAGCCTTTGAAAAATATCCTTGGTCTACGATATCGTTAACCCAGATCTTCTACAGACTTTTTCATTTTTTATCCAGTCCCTCAAAGTGGCGCCAAGCATAGGTATTTTCATTTTGCGTCATGTTATTTGTAAATTAAGTTTTGATTGTTTAGTCAGTGTCAAGGTTTACGCACAATACGTCAGGATAGAAGACTTTTCTCTTTAGATTGACTGGCACACCTACTTTGAACGCAACCCACAGTTTACCAAACGAAGTCCATCTCTAAAAATGTTCATTTAATGTCCCCGGTATATATAACTCTCAACAGTCTGAATATCTTTGTTTGCAGATTAGTCATCATCCTAGTATTGTTAAAATGTATTGTCAGAGCAATTTTCCTTGTTGCGTTTAGTACATCCTGTAACATACCTCTATCCTCGTCTGTTGTCAGTTATGAGGACAGTATCGTCTGCAAACCTCAGGTGGTTGTCAGTCTATGTTGACCCGCTTATTCTTCCATTGTAGTGTTTTAAAAGCATGTCCCATAATAATTATGAATAGGTTTAGTGACCTAGCATCGCCTCTTTTGATTAACAGTTTTGTAATATATTCGGCATTCTTCTAGTGCTTTCAAAATAGCTGACAGTTCAATTGTATCTAATGTTTTATGGTATTCAACAAAGATGAGATCCAGGGGTCTGTACTGTATAGATTTCTCTATTAATGTTTCAAAATAAGCAGGTGATTGTTTGTTCCTCAGTACGAAAGAAAACCTGCCGTTCTCTTTGCTGATAAACCTCAAACTTTCTTTGAAAAATATAAAATTAAAATTGTCTCTAATGCATCACGTAATGTATCAAATCTCATTAGAACTAATTCAAAGATATTTTATATTTTTAAAATAAATTATTCAAAAGATATTGACAGAAATATAAAAAAAACACTTATTCCCCCCCTTTATCTCCTAAACTATACGATGTAAAAATTTGAAAAAAATTAGAGATATAGGACCTCACCTGAACTTTACTAGAAAAATAAGCAGAAACTCCAAATATTAATTTTAGGGGGCTAATTATAGCATTAAATGGAAAATATAAAATTAAAATTATTTCTAACACATCATTTAATATATCAAATCAAAGGGCTCATTATGACGAATACAAATATATTTTTTTCATATTTTTAAAATTAATATTTTAAAATATATTAACAAAAATATTAAAAAATTACCCATTCCCCCTTTATCCCCCAAACTATAAGATCTATTTTTTTTTGTTTACATGAAAAATACCGAGAAATCCCTATTATTAATTTTTGGGCCAAATTATAGAATTAAACGGAAAACAAAACCAAAAATTTAACGTATCATGCAATAGATCAAATGAAAGGGCTGATTATGAGGAATACAAATATATATTGTTCATATTTTTTAAAATTATTAACAAAAAAATTAATAAATTCTCATTTCCTGCTTTATTTCCAAAACCATACTACCTAAAATTTTGAAAATAATTAGGGACTTACTTGAAATGTATCAGAAAAATCAGTAGAAGATCCCAATATTAATTTTGGCAACAAATTATAGAATTAAATGGAAAATAAATATTAAATTTTCAAACGCATCATATAATTTATTTATTTAATAATTTAAAACTTGACCTATTTTCCTCTTTATCTTCCAATCTACAGAACCTAAAATTCCCTGAAGTTTATTAGTAAAACTATTACAGATATGAGAAAAACACTTTTGTAACAGTTTAAAAGTTATTTAAATAACAGTGATCGGAAGCTGGAAGAAAATATTGAACAATTTTTTTATAAATTATGCGATACATAGTTGTTTTTATTTATATTTGCAGTTTAAAAATAAATAAAACATAAAAATTTATTTGTTTATAACAAATTGTTTATTAAATAAATAAATGAAATATTAATAAAAAATATTTTTCCTTAGGAATATGAAAGAACAATAGAAACAATAATTTTTACAAAATAAAGATTCCTTAAATATTAATGATAAATGACAAAAAACTTAATAATTTTTTTTAAGATACGGTTTCTTTTTTAAAAATCATAATATTTTTTGATTATTCGAATCACGAAAAAATTTTCATTATCACATAAACAATGCGTTTGTTTATAACAATTGTTTAAACAATAGAAGTACAAAAATTAAAAATATTCAGGTAGCGCATAATAATAAAAAAAGAAATAATTAACATTTAAAAAAAATACAAACGCTTTATTATTATTAGTATTTATTTTTAAATGCAGTAGATTGTTGATAAATAAGTAGAAAATTAAAAATCTTCAATTTTTCCAACGAATCTATTTTTTCACCTCTTAGGACAACTGTACGAAGCAAAAAAAATGAGCTTTTTAGTTTGATAATTACTATGGTTTTTATGTTATCTTTCCATTTCAAAAATATTGTTAATTAACAAATGCATAAATCAAGAAAAGATTCAAATAAAAAAAAATTTGTACGCGGATTATTGTTTATTCACCTATTCCAAACGTAGGTAATTTTTTTAATTCCTTAATATTCATAATTAATGTGTTTAAATATTTTTCTTGTTTACCTTGTCTAATGACGCGACAAATCAAGAACATTAGAGTCACCGTTGTAGCAATAACTTTAGGACTCTATTAAAATTACTACTATTTGAGATACAGTTTCCAGAGTTAGGACTTTTTGTTATAAAATTTACTCCTCTTTTCAGATCTTTTTTCCCATTTCAAAAATGTTTTATCGTCTTTGAGATTTTTCAAAAAACGAAAACACTCTTTTTTCCAATATGTTGTTTATAACTATAGCAACTTTCATCAACGCCATTTCAGCATTTTCAAATAGTTTCTAGACGTCAAACCGAATCGAATGACACCAAAATTATAATTTTGGGTGAATTCAGGATTTCACCAAAATTTCTCTCTAGATTAGATGAGCACAGACAGCCGGTATTCCGGGCAATTTTTCTAAATTGCATTACTACACCTTGTTCTCCATTTACAATTTTCAAATACTTACCTGCTGCAGGAAAAATATAAGGAGAGAAAGCCCTACTGAAAAATCAAAATAATCAAAGGCCTCCTCAACAATCTTGTCGACATTACTTTATTGTACATTATCAAAGACTTTTTCATACCGCCCTGCTTCCAAGTAAAAATAAACGGTCGAACTTTCTAAGGAAGGATTCCATAAAAGGGAATATCCTAGAACCCAAATTTGAATGTACCACTTCCTTGAGACCTCATTGAAAGAAATCTATCAGTACTCACGACCTACTGATATATATTAAAGAAAAAACTAGAGCAAGGATTCAAAATCATCCTACACTCTTCTGGGTACCATCTTACGGAAGTATTGAGAGTAATGAGCAGTCCTTAAACAAGCAATTAGGAAATAGCCTGCGAAGTTTACTAAAGTGAAAACAATATTGCTAGTCATGGAAAAAATCGCTTTAGCTAAATATCAAGACTAGGAATTGGAAACCAGTACCTAATATACGGTCATTTGCTTTCAGCTGAGCAGACTCCCCGGAAAAGGTTAGAATACTGATCCAAATAACACTGTCCAATTTCTAAAAGAAACAGGTTTTGTGTTAAACAAAATATACCCATTAGGTACCACACATTATATGTATGGTATTGAATTAAGTGTCAAACTAATAACTCTTTACTGTTAACTCTCATTTCAAAAAATAATTTGGTCAAGTGCGAGTCGGACTCGCATACTAAGGATTCCATACCACCTTCAAGATTCTAATATTCCAGTTTCAGACAAGCAGGGAATGAGTGCATTTTCTTATATTTGCCCTAATATCTTTTAAAGGAAGCGTTTTAAATTTATAAAAAATATACACTTTTATTTTCGCACATAGACTTTTATTTTATCTGTTTCAGGATTCGCTTAATTTTTATAAGAATACATATGTATTTAATTTTCTAATTTGGCCCCCAAAAATTAACATTAGAGTTTTATTTTACTAATAAACTTTCAGGGAATTTTGAGGCTCTGTAGATTGGAAGATATGGGGCAAATTAGGTCAAGTTTTAAATTATAAATTATTAAATCTAGTTTTCAAATTATTTAAAAATACATGTAAATTATATATTTCAAAATTTAAATAGTGTAGTGTCTAAAGTGGGAATTAAGTCAAGTTTAATATGATATATTTGTAATTCACATAATGAGCCTTTTATCTAATATGATGACTTTGAAAACTGAATTTTTATTTTCCACTTAATTGTATAATTTGTCCCTAAAATTACTATGTGGGTTTTCCGATAATTTTGTCTTATAAATTTCAAGTGAGCACCAGTGAAATGAGAAATGAGAATTTTTTATATCTTTATGTTAATATCTTGTAAGCAATTATTTTAAAAATATGAACAATATGTATTTGTATTCCTCATAATAAACCCTTTCATCTCATGTATTGCATGATGCGTTAAAAAATATTTTTTTATTTTCCGTTTAATTCTATAATTTGCCCTCCAATATTAATATTAGGGATTTCTTCGTATTTTTCCTGCAAACAAAAAAATTAGGTCTTATAGTTTGGGGAATAAAGGGGGGGGGATGGGTAATTTTTTAATATATTTTTAAATATATTTTAAAATATTTATTTAGAAAAAATAAAAAAAATAGTATTCGTCATAATGAGCCCTTTGATTTGATATATTACCTGATCCGTTAGAAACAATTATAATTTTTCCATTTAATTCTATAATTTGCCCCTCAAAACGAATATTAAGGGGTTCTCCTTATTTTTCCAGTAATGTTCAGGTGAGGCGCTATACCTGTATTTTTTTTCAAAATTTTACGGCTTATGGTTTCGGAGATAAGATGGGGGGGGAGAATGGTTTTTTTTTATATTTTTGATAATATCTTTTTATTAATTTATTTTAAAAATATGAAAAATATTTGTTTTCGTTATAATAAGCCCTTTCATTTGATATATCACATGATGGGTTAGAAACAATATTAATTTTATATTTTCCATTTAATTTTGTAATTTACCCCCCAAAATTAAAAATAGAGGTTTCTCCTTATTTTTCCAGTAAACTTCAGGTCAGACCCTATACCTCTCATTTTTTTCAAAACGTTACGTTTTATAGTTTCGGAGATAAGGGGGGGAATGGGTAAATTTTGGTATATTTTCGTTAATATCTTTTTAATTATTATTTTTTAAAATATGAAAAAAATATATTTGTGTTCCTCAGAATGGGACCTTACATTTGATATATTACATGATGCGTTTGAAAAAAAATTATTTTTAATTTTTCGTTTAATTTTATAATTTGCCCCCCAAAATTAACATTAATTATTTCTCCTTATTTTTCCTGAAAAGTTCGCGCAACGATCTATATTTATATTTTTTTAAAATTTTAGGCTCAATATTTCGGAGATCAGGGGGGGAATGGTCGATTTTTTTTAGTTTTTCCCCCCAGAAGTACCCCTAAAATGAAAATTTCTACATTTACGATACGTACTCTTCCGTCCTGTAGTTTACGAGAAAATTGCTGTGATGTGAGAGGCAGAAATCCGGAGTGATAATATAAGGGTATCCGTATATTGTATATACGGAACCCAAAAAATACTTGACGTTACAATGGAAGTAACTAAAACGCAAGAAAAAACTCTGTTTTCATTAAAAAGTGTTCAATGTTGAAATAGCAACAAATATTATCAGAGGAAATCTCTTGTATCGTTAAAAAAATGATTGAATATTTCGTTAAAAAAAATAATGAAAACTGTCTACTGTGAGGTGTCATTTTGACCAGAAAAAATTGAATTTTCCAAAAATGCAAAAATATTTAAAATTCAACTCGAACTGAAAAATTTTTGAAAATTCTTTATATGTTTGCTCAATCTCGCGATGATCAAATTTCACGGTAATTAAATGGAAAATTATCCTTGAAGAAAACGTATAATCCCACTACTTACTCAAAGCTTTCCCCTCAAGAAAATCACGCCGACCAATAGTACTTCGCGTACTCCTACTATGTTCCCCCCTACTCTGAGTGGTATAAAACTCCAGATTCCACCCGCGGGGCATCCACTCGAGTCCGAAGTTCTTTCAAATCAAGTCAAGTTTTTAGTGCGCTCTCGCGATATTTGTGTGTGTTCTACAAGTACTGAGCAAAGTACATTATATTTGGTAAGAACTTCACAATATATTATTCTTGTTATACCATTTATAAATTTATATATTTTTCGCATTGTTGAATTGATTTTTTATTGATTTTTTGAGTTATAATATATCATAAGCTCTTTTTAGTTTGTAAAATAATTTTCTAGAGCTACAAATTAATTTAGGAACAAAATTTGGGGTTGGATTTTAAATGACTACCATTTAATTGCATTGGTTTGTGGTAAAATGTCTAATTTTATTTCCAAAATTGTCAAAATTAACTGCTTTATATTAAAATAACATTTACTGTGTGAAAAACCTTAATTTCTTAGTATTTTTTGGTTCTGGAGCTTTTTTAGAGTTCTTGTCGTCAGACTGATCAATTAATAATATTTTAATATTAATAATTTTGGGCAGATATTAAATAATTTCGATTAAGATTTATTTTTATAGTTACAAGAACAAATGTAAAATATATTTTATTGTAAATATAAGAAAGAATATTTGCTTCTTAGAGCCCGCTTTCGATGGCATATATATTTAGGTGCATATCATCAAATAATGCTTTTTTATGAAATAGTTAATTTGGAAAACAAGGTAATTTATTATTAAAATTGTCTCTACGTTTAAGTTTTGTAATTGATTTGTTCTAGCAAGTTCTGCACATAAAATTTTGAGCCTACCAAAAGTTTGTTCACATTTTCATTATTTTCATTCGCTCTTTAAAGTATATTATTAATGTAATTTAAAAGTTTCCAAGTAAATCAGGGAAATAAATAAAATAGTTTTACAGATCACAGATTATTTTGCATGCTCATTAAAGTTTCCTCTCCTAATTCAAGTTCCAAGAGTGAATAGTAGACTGGGCCAAAAAAAAAACATTTTTTAAGGGTACTGTAAAATTATTTTTAATATATAATAACAATATTAAGTGGTGCATAATCCCAATTGTTCATTTTTTAGCAGTTAGCAAATTTTTTTGCAAAAAAATCGGACTTAATCAATTTTAAATTTTTTTTCAATCCCATGTTCTTGTAGGAAATTAAATTCCCCACAAAAAACCTTTCTTGGTAATTTTTCGTAATTTTCTCTGTGATCAAGCCTCAAACATTGATTTACCTTTTCAATTTTTTACTTTGTATTCGAGATTCTTAAAAGGACCTTAAATATTAATATTTTTATAAGATCAATGATGACTTAACATTTCTCGTAAAATTCACTCATTTCAAGGTTATTTCACGTCAGACAAGATTAAATATGAAAAATATTTTTTTCAGCAAATTACTAAAGTTTTTTTTAAAAAATCAAAATTTATTGGGGTATTATTTTGACAAAACGTTGTTTATCAACATACATTTAATTTTGTTGCATTTTATTTACTCTGATAAATTTATTTTTTGAAAAAAAACTAGTAATTTGCTGAAAAAAATGTCTCATATTTGAGTCATAAATCTATGATACAAGTGGAAAAAATCATGTCTGACGCGAAATATACAGTAAAATATTTTTGAATTTAACTTTAACATCAAGTAACTTTGAAACGAGTGAGTTTAACGAAAAATGTTAAGAGACCTTTTTTTGTAGAGCATTAAATTTCCTTTAAGAATCATTATTGATGTTATAAAAATATTGATATTTGAGGTCGTTTTGAGAATCCCGAATACAAAGTAAAAAAATTGAAAAAGTAAACCAATGTTTGAGGCTTGATAACAGGGAAAGGGCTCTTCCTACGAAACTTTACTAATAGAGTTTTTTGTGGGGAATTTAATTTCCTACAAGGATATGAGATTGCATTTTGTTTAAACTGATTAAGTCCGATTTTTTTGTAAAAAATGCGCTAACAGTTAAAAAATGAACAATTGCGATAATGCACCACTTAATATTGTCTAAAATTTCAGGAAAACTTTTTTTTGTCATTATTAACAATAATTTTATAGGACTGTTAAAAGAAATTCCGTTTTTTTGGCTAGTAAATAGTCTTGACTCATTTTTGCTAGACGTGAGTCTCCACATGTTTTAGTATGTCTGTAATCCCAAGATTCAATTTGATCTTCCCAGTAGAATTAGGCCAAGATTTTTTGAATATGGTTGCTTCTTTGAGCGCACTTGAAAGTTTTAGCAACAATAATTGCATTTTGCAGTGTCGTGGACTCAATATATGTCTTCTTACTGGTTTAAAGCCTTGTTGTCACTTATTTTCCAGTTACAATATTTTTACCCAAGAGAGGCTAGTTAGCTTTTACAATTATTCTGTATATCTTACTTGAAGACATGTCAATAGGTGATAAAAGTTTCATCTTTAATAAAATATTTAAAACAATATATAACCGACTTCTACCTATAACTAAAAAGGTAAAAATAATTATAACAAAATACAACTCTAGCAAATAAATAGCACATTCAATGTTGTTAGGTACCTACTCAGGAAGTAAAAAATGTAAACATTAAAATTAATTACCTACCAATCTAGTATATTTTGAAGTCGGTGCCAAGCAAATCTAAAATCCTTCATTGCGTACTTATCTACTAATTCATCTAACTTGAATGTTGCTTGGCACCGACTTCAAAAATATACTAGGTTTGTAGGTAAGTAATTTGTACAGAATGAGCACCTTTTAATGTTTACATTTTTTACTTCCTGGGTAGGTACCTAACAACATTGAATGTATTATTTATTTACTAGAGTTGTGTTTTGTTATAATTATTTTTAGCTTTTTAGTTATAGGTAGAAGTCGGTTATATATTTTTAAATGTTTTATTTTCAACTTTTTAGTTGTTTTGAACTCAGTTAGTTTTCATTCCTTATTTTTCATTTTGTATGTATAACCTTAATAGACAGGACCAGGTAACATCGAAAGCCTCACATTACACAATGATACATTTGCATTTAAATTGACAGGTAAATGTTTACGAACAAAATTTACTAGTACGCGTTGACTTAATAAGGCCAAAATATATTTATGCTTTATGGACCACGCCATGTAACCTTTTTTCAACTTTTTTGACAACTCTGTATAACTATAGATAATTCCACTCCACCCTATGTACCAACCATCCTGTACATACGACTGCCCACGGACAAGCATACATTTGTTAGTTGCCTTCTGTAAAGTATAGGACGGAGTAGAATCCATCCCATATTTAAGGAGTCAAATCCGTCCTATATTTCAACCATAGTATATAACTCCTTGTGGGCTACCCCATATATTATTTCATTTTTAACATCTTATATTATCACCCTGTGTAACATTAATTCCTCTCCACACTTTATGCAACTTCTTATGGGCTATAAAAGAAATAATTTTTTAATCACACTGTATATATATAATTCAACTCCAGCATATATTTCAACCATCATGTCCACATCATATAACAGTTTTTTAATCACCCTATATAATTTTAATTTCACATTTTTTCCAACATTTTTATACCACCAAACGTCCAGTCCACCCTATATTCCAACCATCCTGTATATACGGCTGCCTACGGACCACTATTATTCTAGTCTATATATATTCCGTCCAATATTTCAATCTTCATATAAATGCAACTCCTTCGACCACTTTACTTTGTGATTTTGTTTGCTATAACTAAACACCCTGTCTATAAACCCAGCAAATAGCAGTTTAAAGTTTGACATGTGTTGTCACTGAATTTTCTATTAGGCCGGGAGAATGTGACAACCAAATGCACCGTCTTCGCAAAATGGAAAAAATTGCATTTAAATAGGTATTTGCCTGGTATACAAACAAAACGAGCTTGGTACTCATTGATTTAAGGAGCCGAAAATAATATGCTTTACTACCTATATGCTTGAGATGTACATAGAAAATTTTCAAATTCGCAATTAAAACTTCCAGTGCCTAAAATTACCGCACTATTACGTTGGAATTAAAATATTTATGAGGAAATGTCCGTTATGTCATTTGGATAAAATTTTTGATAAGAATTTTGGAATTTTCGGCGATTATCTGCAAAACTGCAAGTTGCACGTCGCAGAAAAGTATATGAGATCACCTAAGGATCTTTCTTAATAGATTAAACGTTAAAAAAACTATACACATCCATAAGGAGTTATCGAAAAATCGACTAAAATATTAGGGATATTGGTCGATTTCCATGCACGCATGTGTTCATTCACACTTTATCAATAGAATTCTTTTCCAAAATTTGAAGTTTCACTCTATTAAACAAGACTATATTCATTCAAAACGGTGCACCACAGGAGAAGAAATCAGGTAACATACATACAAAAAAAAGCGAAAAAATACGCGACGAATTGATAACCTCCTCCTTTTTGGAAGTCGCTTAAAAAGTTCCTATATCTTCCTTGGTTTATTAACATCTTTCTGTTCCAAATTTCTTGTCGCAACGTTGATCCTTGGTTATTTTAGAAAGTGCAATAACAATTTTAACAGGGTATTGAATAATTGGGTTTAACATTTACCTTATATTTAGATGAAGAACGAATGTAAAAAAATGAATGCCAATTTTTTTCTTATTGGATATATTTCCGACTGCATATGTATATCTATAAAATATATTTGTGAACTTATGCATTTAAACAGTTGGTTTAGAAAATAATTAAAATATGACCACAATCGAATTAAATCTGGCTAATCGAATTCTATAAAAGTAATTTTGCATTTTTATAAGATATCCTGTTTTTATTGAATCTGCTGTTATATCTGTTAGTCACAATCCATCAAGTAACAAAAGCCTGACCAGTTTTTGCCAATCTTACGTCTTCTATTTTTTATATTTTTGTACTCCCACTAGGATTAATTCAACATTTTTGATTGCTTAACTAGACATACTTCATTTAACATTCTTATTCGATCCAATATATTTACAGTTTTATCGAAACCGTCTCTAGCATTTTCAAAGCCATGGCTTTGTAATTTAGTATTCAGCTCCAAATCTGGAGTCGTTGCTAATCGTTGTGTGTTTTACCCGGAAGTTTGTTCTTGAATTCTCACTTTGTTACAAATATTATTGTTTGTCTATGGTTGGTTGGTGATCACTTGGCACTGAGAGTATCGGTTATTACTGTTCGAGCAATAGCAATTTCCACCACAAATTCAGGTTAACTGAAGGTGTCTTTATTTCCGGGTTGTTTACCATCATAGAGCTGAATTCGTTAAGTTTTCTACATTTTTAATTTTCTTTTTCCACAAAATCATTGTTTTACCTCAGTCTATCCTATCGCTACCAGTGCTGGTTAATACATGGTTGCCAAATTTGATTTGCCACATGTCTTCTGGAAATTTTATATTTTATTCCTTTTTCCTTATCAGTGGAACTTCAAGACCTTTAGAAGTAAGGACAGAGGAACACTAATATAACATTTCCAGGTGATATGTGGACAAATCAAATTTGGCTAACTATGTATTAAACAGCGTCTCCAGGCATAGGATCCCCTGGGATACAACAAAGATCTTGTGGAAAAATGAAAATTAAAATAGAGGCTATTTAAGGAAGTCAGCTGTATGATGGTAAACAACGCGGGGTTTGGCATAGAAAATTCGGTTTTTAGAAGATCAAAAAACGGAAACTCCAATATCAAGTAATCATGTAAATTTTTTGTTAGTTCAGTCAAGGAGGGGGGAAAACGGTAATACAGGGTAATTTGTCCAACGAGCACCGATTTTCCTAAACATTTTAATTTAATTCTACTTACCCTCAATTTCAAAGTTGCCGGGGGTTGCTTTTTTCTCGGCAGGGGATGCGAAAATAAATAAAATAGTCTTATACTTGTACAGATCACATAAATTGACTTGTTTTATGGTTTTAGCTTCCTTCTATCAAGCCTCAATTCATAAGAGGCTTGTTGTATTTATACATACTGTATTTTGACGGTAGTTTTCTATCCTGTATCAGTTCTTCAGTGATACAAACATTTTTATTCTATCTTTGAGTGGTCATTTTGATTTTTACAAAACATCTTCTCTTCGTTTTTGCAAATTTTTCAATGTTTAAGCACGTCTAGGGAAATATATATTTCCAAACGTTTCGGAGGCCAGGTCAGAGCCTGTTGTCAATGGCTAAGAAACTATGAAAAAAGGCATCATTCTAAAATGTAAAATATAAATGTTTGACAATAATAATAATAGATATTGTTAAACATTTTAAATTTACTGTCTGTTACTTCCATTTCTCTATAGATATTTTACCTCAAAAAATAGTTTTCCAGGCCTCCCTGGACTTTGATCCATTGATTGCTGAGTGCGCTTGGGCCTCGTTTCTGTTCCATACGTCGTCTTTTAACTTCTTTAATTCTTTCTTCAGTATGTGTTGTTTTGTTTTCGTTCTTTTGCATTCTTAGTTGTGTCAAGCTTTCATCCCACCAATAGTTTCTTATTGCCACTCTTACTCTTTGCCCAAAGAATCTGTAGGTTCCTCGTCTATTTCAAATGTCTGTTGCGCTGATAAGTTATAGCAGATACCTTCTCTGTTTTTCTAATGGTTGTACCAATTCTATAGTGCTCGTCAAAACTAAATCCTGTTCCCTGGTGTAGTTTCTCATCACATGTCTTTATTATTAAGGTCTGCCCAATAATTGTAATGTAGTCTATTGTAGATGTTAATTTTTTTTGTTCTCTGGACCAAGGTGTAATAATGATTTTTCGAGTTTGAAGCAAGTCAATATGTGTTCTTAGTAATATTTGGTTAACCCTACTGTGAATGAATTATATGTTAGTGTTTGCCTACGGTAATTTCTAATTGAAAAACTAATCAAACTCTTCTACAGAATTTTGCGGAAAATTGATCCTGTTCTGACATACCGAAGACCTGTTGCTGCAAGAATGCCAGTTTGGACAAGTTCGTTGTATTATTTGATGCTTTATTTGGTGAGTTTGTTCCATTTTCTTGAACTTGTGCTTGTTGTAATTATTTATAGTGTTTACTTTCATGAATTAAAGTTGCACGTCTACTCATATGGCTCTCAACAATTTTATCTTCGGAAAAGGATTTGCTCTATAAGGATAATTTGTATGATTTTCGTCGTGTTAACAACTCTAAGAATACAAATATGGGTCAATAAAACCGTTGCTCTATATTTTCAAGAGCGAGTTTTTATGAATAACTTAACTCAGAATTATAATTAGAATTTGTTTTACTGAAAACAAATTATTCGAACTAAAAAAAGCATCATTACCTCACTTTCAATCACTAATTGATAAACGTGACAGTTTAGTAATATACACAACCTGTAAACATTCCATTTTCAGCACTTATTTTGTTTTTCGTTAACTCTTTTAAGTTCTTTTTTTTCAATGGGGTCAAAAATAACTAATAAAATTAATGAACAAAAATATCAAAAAACAATTTACTGCTACGAAAATTAGTTTTAAATAATTTGGTCAAGTGCGAGTTGGACTCGCATACTAAGGGTTCCGTACCACCTTCAAGATTCTAATATTCCAGTTTGAGACAAGCAGGGAATGAGTGCATTTTCTTATATTTACCTTAATATCTTTTAAAGGAAGCCTTTTTAAATTTATAAAAAATATACACATTTCATTTTCCACATATAGACTTTTTATTTTATCTGCTTCAGGATTCGCTTGATTTTTATAAGAATACATATGCATTTAATTGTCTAATTTGGCCCCCAAAAATTAACATTCAAGTTTTATTTTACTAATAAACTTTCAGGGAAGCCTTTTATAATCCACTGTCTGAATTTTGAGGCTCTGTAGATTGGAAGATATAGGGCAAAATAGGTCAAGTTTTAAATTATAAATTATTAAATCTATTATACAGATTATTTAAAAATACAAATTGAATATATATTTCAAAATTTAAATAGTGTAGTTTCTATAGTGGGAATTAAGCCTGTGTTTAATATTTTTGTTAATATCTTTTAAACAAAAGATTTAAAAATATGATATATTTGATGAGCCTTTTATCTGATATGATGCGTTTGAAAATTGAATTTTTATTTTCCACTTAGTTGTATAAATTGTCCCTAAATTTACTATGGGGGTTTTCTAATAATTTTTCTTATAAATTTCATGTGAGCACCAGTACCCCTAATTATTTTCAAAATTTTAGGTAGTATGTTTTGGAAATAAAGCGAGAAATGAGAAATTTTTATCTTTAATTTTTTTAAATTTAATTTTAACTATCTTGTAAACAATTAATTTAAAAAATATGAAAAAAATGTATTGGTATTCCTCATAATAAACCCTTTCATTTGATGTATTTCATGATGCGTTAAAAAATATTTTTTTATTTTCCGTTTAATTCTATAATTTGGCCCCCAATATTAATATTAGGGACTTCTTCGTATTTTTCCTATAAACAATAAAATTTAGGTCTTATACTTTGGGGAATAAAGGGGGGAATGGGTAATTTTTTAAATATATTTTTTTAATATATTTTAAAATGTTTATTTAATGTATTAGTATTCGTCATAATGAGCCCTTTGATTTGATATATTACTTGATCCGTTAGAGACAATTATAATTTTTTATTTTCCATTTAGTTCTATAATTTGCCCCCAAAATGAATATTAGGGGATTCTCCTTATTTTTCCAGTAAAGTTCAGGTGAGGGGCTATACCTGTATTTTTTGTTCAACATTTTGGAGCCTATGGTTTCGGAGATAAGGGGGGAATGGGTAATTTTTTTATATTTTTGTTAATATCTTTTAATTAATTTGTTTTAAAAATATGGAAAAAATATATTTGTTTTCTTCATAATGAGCCCTTTCATTTGATAGATAACATGATGGGTTACAAACAATTTTAATTTTATATTTTCCATTTAATTCTGTAATTTGCCCCCCAAAATTAAAAGTAGAGGTTTCTCCTTATATTTCCAGTAAACTTCAGGTCACACCCTATACCTGTATTTTTTTCATAACTTTACGTTTTATAGTTTCGGAGATAATTATTTTTTTTAAATATAAAAAAATATATTTGTGTTCCTCAGAATGGGACCTTTCATTTGATATATTACATGATGCGTTTGAAAAAAAATTAATTTTTCATTTAATTCTATAATTTGACCCCCAAAATTAATATTAATGGTTTCTCCTTATTTTTCTTGTAAAGTTCGCGCAACGATCTATATTTCCATATTTTTCAAAATTTTAGGCTCAGTAATTCGATGATCAGGGGTGGGGAACGGTCGATTTGTTTAGTTTTTCCCCCCAGAAGTACCTCTAAAATCAAAATTTCTTCATTTACGATATGAACTCCTGATCGGGTCACGAAACTATACCTTGATACCAAATTTCAACCTCTTCCGTTCAGTAGTTTAGGAGAAAATTGCTGTGATGTTACAGAGGCAGAAATCCGGAGTGATATTATAAGGGTATATTGTATATACGGAACCCTAAAAAGGTATTAACAAAAATTATATTGCGGAATATGCCATTAAACAAATTTACTTGTTTTTAATCATTGGGTTATGTAACAAATTTATACATTTTTAGACTAATGTCTCAGTCCACTCTATACTTTCATCAGTTACTAATTCGTTGTCAAAATGATTTGTGTATATTAACATTTCTTTTAGTATCTTTTGATGTAACTGACATGTTTCGAACTATTCCAATAACTAAATATTTGGCATTATTTTTATATTTTTAATTTAACAGTAATTTATATCAGAAATTAAAACAAGCCATGAGTTGCTAGAAATTATTGTCAACAATTGACATTTTAGAAATTTTTTAAAATAATATATAAGCTATTCAAATAAGGGTATCCTGGAATTTTCTATCAGTAAAACAGATTCTCTTATTGGCAATAAGCTACTGCTATGATCTACGAACTTCCATGTATCTTAAGAAAAACAAGAGAACTCTGTGTTGAAAAAAAAATTAAATCATATGTTGTAAGCTTGTACTACAACTTATTTGTGGTTGCTGTTAATATTTTCATAGTTTATTTGCAATATAAATGTACATTTAAATAATTAATACTTTAGAAAAAAACGCATTATAAAGAATAATTGTCAAATTTCAATATCTTTCTTCGACAATCTAGATATTAATAGATGTTATACAGATGTCTTTAACTCGTACTTAGAAGATACATATTTTATTTTTCTTCTTATTGATCCTATAGTATTTTATGATATATTCAACTACAAGCCTGTTTATTGAAAAGAAAATAATGAATAATTTACTATTAAATAATATGTCTACAAGATACAATGTAGTGATAGAAGCTTTGATCCCAAGGTTTTTTGTAACTTTTACATGTCTTTAACATGAAAATTTGTGGCATATGGACTCAACTAACAAATAATATAATTTCTATGATTTTATTATTTTAATTATGGTGCGCATTCCTTTCTCTGATAGAAATAATAAACTTTTTTGTACATCAGAACATGCATCTTGATGCTTAGAACACACATGCCATATTTATATATTACAAAAAAATTTTTTGAAAACGTTACTACATACCATGTATATCAAAAATTAACACATTTAGAACCTACGTTCATATAAAGTTTTTTTTTGTTAAAATGGACCCAAGAATAACGCCCTTAAATATTAGCATTTCATTAAGAAACACCCTGTATCACTTAATTTCGCATTGAACATAATAATAATTTACTAAAATTCAAAATTTTAAAGGCTCCCAGTATATTAAACAATGTGCTGATAGTAAAGTCAGGTGACCTGAAGGTAAAACATTTCCGACCACTTAAGTTTTTTATTGATAATACCATCTATACTAGCGTGTTTTTTAAAGGGGAGTACAAAGATCACCACTCATACGTTCTCCGTTCTCCCCTATAACTCGTATGCATAAATTCGCGGGTGGGGAAGGCGATGCCACAAATCCGACCAATCCTGAACTAGAGGGGATACTAAAGTAGGCTAAAAAAGCTTACTCAGCTCAACCCCACCGCCTCCAACTAACAGAAGTGACTTACAACGACCACTACGAAAGCGAACTCACATACGCCATTACAAGTCGAATTTGCTTTTCAAGTGGTTGCAATTTTGTGCAGAGTTTGTTAGTTTCAAAGATTGATGAAAATCTTGTGAGTACAATTAATTTTTCACCTTAAATTTCCATTCGGTTGAAAATAATCAATTTCAGTGTTTTGCGAAATAATTAAATGATTGTGTGACGAAATTTTATCTTATCAGGTGCTAAGTTTTAACAAATTCCTTAATTTTGAAGCGAAATTCTTGTATTTAAATTCATTTGTGGTTTTAAATGCATACATATTTTTTCGCTCATCTCAAAATTATAAATTTGCATTTATAGATTGTGTAATCGTAATTATGCAATACTTGTCAGTCGGCCATGTTGTTTAAACATGGCGTCCTATCCGTTTGATTAATGATAAAACATAATTTTAATTCTAGCTAAACATTTATTCGATTCAGTTAAAATTATTTTTATGAATGTTTGATTGAACGCCCATATTTTTTTGATTCAGTAAGTTAAGACTCTTAACTCGTAACTACGAAATTATTGAGTTGGCTTTATGTATTTGTCTGTTAGCTAAAATACAAATGACTGACATAACTCCAAATTTCACAATAAAATATAAAAGGCATAAACTTTAAAGCTGCAAAACCGGAAACTTTTACTAACCCATACACCACACTAAAGACTCAGTCGTTTATGATAGCAATATCTACAGGATTTATTTGAAATGATCATTTTTGTATTATGTTAGTCACATCTTGAACATATTCATCATATCCTTGATTCAAATGGATTATAAAAACGAATTAACATTATATTTTCCCAATTATAATTGCCAAAGTTTTACCCATCTTCAATATGACTAAAACTAGACATTCAACATTTTCCAATATTTGTTTGAGTCACAATCTGGGTCGTTAAAAAATAATTTTGTAAATTGAATTGACTGCTCATAAGTCTACCTATCTCTGGTAATTAAAAAACGGTGTACTGACATAAGTTAACTTTTCACATAGGAAAAAATAAAACCATGTACTAGTCATGGCGCATTCACCATTTTATAGACAACGGGCTAGGGTCAATATCTCTCAGATGCAAAATGTCCAGTTTGAAATAATCAACAAAAACTAGTTTATTTTATTAATTGATGCTATGTACTGAATTAATTTTAAAGTAACTTTTCTTAGTTGGTCTAAATTTGTACTGAATGTACTATTTCATAATTCAATAGTCATTATAAAATATATATCACTTGTGATAATGTAGTTAATATTTAAGTCATTTGCTGTTTACGAGGTTTAAATGTATTAGTAATAAAAAATAATTATAATATTTGAAATAATTTAACCAAAAAAGTACCCAATACATCAAAAAATATATTGAACACAGACTTACAAAGAAATATTTGTTTTCTTGTATTAATAAAACTATCTTGTTTTTTTTATAGCATTCAATTTTATATCTTTAAAAATAACGAACAATAATTTTAATTTTAGAGATAGCTGCGGTAGTTTATTTTATATAATTTAGAAAATCATGGAATATGTAGTTGGATAAGTTTATTTTAAAATCTCCTGTTAGCAGATTATTTTAACTTTTTTTCTTTTGAATTAAAATTAAATATGTTAATATAAATTTCATGAAATATTTGGTTTCACCTTTTAAAATTTGACAATACAGTCAGAATAAGACTTTCAACAGTTTGTTTTTTTAAATACACAGCCTTTTTCAAAAGACAATTTTAAACTGATGATTGTTTCGGTCATTCCTTGGTGAAAATTCATATTTTAATTATATTAAAAGACTAACCACTGTGGTAATTTTCACAAATTTATTATTTTCTTGACAATTGTTTCGCTCTGATGACAGGCTTCGACAGAATTAAATATTAAACTAAATACTAAACATCTGAATATATTATATAGTATTGTAAGATAATAATGAGTATATAGGTAGCAAGCACAATATGTTTACTGCATAATATTAGTGAAGGTAAATATTATTAATATAATTTGGAATTTTGTATTATGTAAGTATATTAAGATTAAGTAAAGGAGACATATTTGTATCAGTTTGGTCATTTAAAAAATATGGTGAATTTTTATTTTTATTGATCTCAAGTGATTCTAACAGAGTTAATTTTTTACTTTTTTGTTCTAGATGTAAAATTTCGAAAGTAGTTTGTGGAATATGATTTTCATTTAATAAATGGTCGGTTTGTTAATTTAAGTACAACTCAATTTGATGACAAGGAAACATTACTATTAAATAAGGCTACAATTACAATCTTAGATTAAAAATCTCTAATAACAATTTAGAGTATCTGGGAGTTGAAACAGAATTCGCATTACTTAACAATTCCAACAACATAACAGATAAATATATGGGATCCAATCTAATCTGCCAGTCTACCAACAAAACAATTTATAATTCTGAACATATAACTCTAAATTCAATTAAAAACAAAATTAAAGATAATAATTTAGTTTTTACGAGCGCAGATAAAGGAAACAGCATTGTAGCTCTGGAAAGATTTGATTATACCAACAAAACAAAAATATTTTTAAACCCTATCAAATATCCTATTCTTAATAAAGACCCTACTAACAAATATCAACTTCAAGTAAAGAATACACTTAAAGAAATTAATTACCTGTTCTATGATTTCCAAAAAAGAACCTTGACTGTGATGAAGCCTTACCCTCCACGTTTATACCCACAAATTAAACTACACAAAGAAAATCATCCTATTAGACCAATTATTTCTTATTTTTCAGCCCCTTCTTCAAAAATTTCTAAAACTTTACTAAACACTTTAAAACAGTATACCAAATCCACAGCAAGATATAGTATAAAAAATTTGATCTAGTGTCAAAAATACAATCAGTTACTATCCCTAATAATGGCAATCTAATATCTTATGATGTTGTTAACATTTTCCCTAGTATTCCACCAAAAGAATGTATCTCTCTCATTATGAACTTACTAGACGAACCCTATAATAAAAAATGAAATATATGTTCTATTGCAGCTTTGTCTTAGCCATAATTATTTTTAATTTAACAGTATCATTTACAGTAGCAATCAAGGTTTAATTATGGGAAACCCATTAAGTCCTCTTTTGGCTGAAATATTCATGGACAACCTAGAATCTCTAATATTTAATCATGATTTAAGTAATAAATTCTTATATTGGTACCGATACGTTTCTGATGTTTTCGCTTGCTTTACTGGTACACAGAGACAATTACAATTACTACATAATTACATAAACCAACTCCACCTCAATATTCAATTTACACTAGAAACAGAAAGAAACAACACAATAGATTTTCTAGACTTAACTATAAAAGTATCTGATAATAAACACAAATTTTCGATATATCATAAAAAGTCCCATAGAGACCTCACTATTCACAATACTTCATGTCATCCAATCCAACACAAACTTGCAGCATATCACTCCATGGTACACAGATTAGTAACTATCCCGTTATCTAAACATAACTTTGACAATGAACTCAATAGGATAAAACTCATTGCTATCAATAATGGTTACAACCCCCAAATCATTGATAACATATTATCCAGAAAATTAAAGAAAAAAGCTATAGAACAAGTATACCCTTCCTCTCCCAACTCTAACTCAAAATTTCACCAATCCATTACATTTATAGGTTCTCCATCTGAAAAAATTTCTCAATTTCTACTAAACAGAAATATTCAAACAGCCTTTAAAACGAACAATAATTTAGTCAAACACATAAAAAATATTAAAGATAAAATTAATAAGTACGAAAACTCTGGAGTCTATAAGTTAACATGTGGTAGTTGCCCAAAATTTTACATCGGTCACACAGGAAGGTCATTTAAAACAAGATGGTCTGAACATTTAAAAGCCTATGAAAATCAGAAATACAACATATTTACATTTGCCGACCATTTATTAAATGAAAATCATATTCCACAAACTACTTTCGAAATTTTACATCTAGAACAAAAAAGTAAAAAATTAACGCTGTTAGAATCACTTAAGATCAATAAAAATAAAAATTCACCACATTTTTTAAATGACCAAACTGATACAAATATATCTCCTTTACTTAATCTTAATATACTTACATAATACAAAATTCCAAATTATATTAATAATATTTACCTTCACTAATATTATACAGTAAACATATTGAGCTTTCTACCTATATACTCATTATTATCTTACAACACTATATAATGTATTCAGATGTTTAGTATATAGTTTAATATTTAATTCTGACGAAGCCTGTCATCAGAGCGAAACAATTGTCAAGAAAATAATAAATTTGTGAAAATTACCACAGTGGTTAGTGTTTTAATATAATTAAGACAATTCTAAATTCGACTAGTGAAAACAATATGTGGATTTCGCTTCAAAATTTCTTCACGTCACACAATTATTATTATTGTGATTCAAATAGTGATTGAAAGTGAAGTTTCTAGTGATGCTCGGTATAATGGATGAAATTGCTGAGATAACATCTAAGTGGTTGGTGCAATTGGTGAGTCTTTTACATTTTATCGTTGTTGTTTTTTGTGCGAGTCGTATGGTGATCTTATTAAAAGCTTTCATGAAGTGTTGCATGCAACTTCATAACGCTCGAACACAGTACCAACTAATTGTTCACCTTACAAATATGATAATGCTAGGAACAACGATGTTGGTACTTCTATATTTTACAGTATGCGTTGATGAAATGATTATTACAACGCTTAAGGACGTACCTACTGAACGTTTGTATATTAAACCCATTACGTGGCAAAAATTTAATTTTTCTCCAAAGTGATTCCTAACATAGTGTGCTCACTTGAACTAAATATAATATTGCTAAAAACAAATTTCATAGAATTCTTCAAGGACCTAAAACATCACCTAAAATTAACCAGATGTTTTTATCACAATTTAGATGTGTGCCATGTATTCGACTTTTTTTTGTTTGCTGTTTTCTCTAAAAAGCATAGTTATTGATTATGACTTGTCATAGAAATTTATTTTATATAAAGACCCGGTGTCAATAAATTTTGCCACAATTTGTAAGGTTATGCTTACAACAACAAGTCCGAATCCATTAACTTATCTTGAGTCAAGATTCCCCTATTTTTATTTATTTATTTTATTTTACTTTAAGACTAACCCGGCTTCAACTGACAACTGAAAGTTCTAGTAATAATAGAGGTATAGCAGCTGTATAAAACAAGTAATTATTGCTTGTGAGACCACCTTTAAAGACTATGATAACAGCGGTTCTCTGATAATGCCGTTATCAATTCATTTTGAGTCTATACATGTATTTTCAAAACTGTGTCACTTTCGGTGTTCTGTACATTGAATTTCTGTGACTTCAATACCATAACCCAATTGTCCCCTCCCTTGTCAATAAACACATTATTGCAAAATAACAAATTAACACTAAATATCACTTTTATTTTCTATATCGTTAATTTCACTAAACATAATTTCCTGTGCCCCATTGATAACTCAATTTTCGCAAAATAATTATTTCTACCCCTAGCCAAACTAATGTTTTGGCAAGTCCGATTCATACCAAAAATCAACGGTTGTATTTCGGTTTGGTTTAATTGTTCCCATATGTGACTTAAGCTTTTCCGCAAAATGTTTGCTTATGTTGAATCGCTATTTGTTTAAAATGTTTTTCAGTATGAGAAACTTGATCATATAAGTTTGAAAATATACAATTAAATATAGTGTCGTAAATTATTTAAAACAGTTGGCTGTATGAATAATCTGATCATCTGATTCAGTAAAATCTACAAGTAAATGTAAACACCAGAATTCTATAAAATAGTATTCTCCCCAAACTTTGAAAATAGTTTATATCCTTATATTATAGAAGACTTTAAAGAATGATGTGACTTAACAAGTTCTAAAAAATCTCCATCAAATTTTTAAACCCAAATATTTTTTTGGTATATGATTTTATCTTCATACTAAGCTGTGGGTATGAGATTTTTGAAAACAAGTGTTTAAACAATATATTTTCTATTCACCAAATATTTATATATATATTCACTTTAAATTTTTAATGTATTTTGGACACTATATTTATTATGTGGGCATTGTGTCTAGCGCCTCCATCATTCTAAATATTTCAGGATAATGAAGCGAATATATTTATATTTTTAATTTTTTGGGATTTATTTTTACAGAAAAATATGTATATTTTAAATGTTTCAAAAGTTTCAAAGTCTAAATCAGATCCTGTTCGGATTTCAATAATACAATGAAATTAAAAAATTAAAATTTCGCAATAGCAATAATTAAGAAAGTGTAAAATTTGATATCAAAATATCAAATTAATATAATAAATTAAATAATTTGGTCTAGTGCGAGTTGGACTTGTATACTAAGGGTTCCGTACTACCTTTAAGATTTGATACGATATAGGTAAATGAAAGTATATATTTTTCTAATATTCCAGTTTCAGATAAGCAGGGAATGAGCGTTTGTTATTTTTAATTTAATATCTCTTAAATTAAGCGTTTTAATTTTTTTTATATATTTATTTCTCATACAGACTTTTTTATCTACTATATGATTCGCTTGATATGTATAAAAATATTGATTTAATTTTCTAATTGACCACAAAATTAAGATTAGGATTTTCGTTTAATTTTACCATTACATTTATAGTGAAGCCCTATATAATCTTTTGTCTCAATTTTAGGAAGATAAATAAGACAATGGGTCAAATTGTAAATAATAAATTATTAAATCATTTAAATAAATTATTTTAAAAACATAAATAGAATATATTTGTATTTTTGAAATTTGAAATTTAATTTTTCATTTAATTCTGTAATTTGGGACTTTAAACTTAATAAATATCAGAGTTATCTCCATAGTTTTCTTGTAAAGTGAGGTCCTATATTTTCATTTTTATTCAACATTTTAGGTCCTGTAATTTCTAAGTTAAAGGGGGGAATAGTCGATTTTCTATATTTTTGTTAATATCTTGTGAACCTGTAAAGTAAGTCCATATAAGCCTCTTTTTTTTTCAAAATCTTAAGTCTCATAGTTTCGGAGAATTTTTCGTGAATGGGAATTTTTAAAAAATAGTTTTGTTAATATCTTTTAAATAATTTATTTTAAAAATTTGAAAAAAAAAATTTGTATTCGACATTATTTTTTTATTATTCTTTAATTTGATATATTACATGATGCCTTAGAAACAATTTTAATTTTATATTTTTCATTTAATTTTGTAATTTGCCCCCCAAAATTAATATTAGAGTTTGCTCCTTGTTTTCCCTGTAAAGTTCAGGTGAGGCCCTATGTCTCCATTTTTTTTGAAAATTTTACGTCATGTATCTTGGGAGATAAGGGGGGAGGCTTAGAATATGAAAAAATACATTTGTATTTTTCATAATGAGCCCTTTGGTTTGATATATTATATGATGAGTTAGAAACAATTTTAATTGTATATCTTTTTCCGTAATTTGCCCCTCAAGATTAATATTAAGGGTTTCTTCTTATTTTCCGGTAAAATTCAGGTGAGGCCCTAGTAGGAGATAAGGAGGGGAATACTTTTTGTATATTTTTGTTAATATCTTTTAAACTAATTATTTTTAAAATATGAAAAATAAATATTTCTGTTCATCAGAATACTATGTGCTGCGTTTAAAAAATTTTTAATCTTCAACTTTTCATATAATTCTATAACTTGTCTCCCAAAATTAAAGTTAACGGTTTCTCCTTATTTTTTCGGTAAAGTTCGGGCAACGTTCTATATTGCCCATTTTTTTTAATTTTAGGTTCAGTAGTTTCGAGACAGAGAGGGAATATATACAATATACGGAACCCCAAAAAGTGTTGAAATTGTAATTTTATTGTGTTATTTTAATTTAGAAAGGTGTCAGTTTTACACACTGGCATGTTTGAACATTTGAAATATACAGACTATTTCGTAAGTGTGATGTTATTATCAAGAAATTGAAAAATAGAAACTAGTAATGCCACAATTATCATTGATTAAACAACTAAAATATAAGATATATTTAACAATTTCTATATTGCATTAGTTTGAGATCACAACTAATAACACACTGTAATGTTACCAGTTTAGTAGCTACCTAAAAGAGTTTATTTCAGTAAAACTAAATTAATTGTTTTGGGGCGTCTTCAGACTTATCGGGGGTGCGTTTAAGCAATAATAAAGCACTTTAACAGACTCTTTTATGGTAGAAGTAATTTTTAAATGAACCTTTAAATATCCATAAAATTTTATTTTAAGCAACAAGCTAATTCAATTTGTGTGATCAAGTAAAACAAATGCCATAGCACCTTGTTAATTAGATTTCTGGGTTGTAATTTTATCTACTGAAATTCATATATATATATTTTTTAATTTTCATTATTGAAAATTATCCATAGCGTTAGTAAAAACGGAATAACTTTGTTGTTTATATTGATACAAATAAACTGTATATACAAAATACATTTTGGCCCATGTTTCAATCCATATATGTGCGTATTTATAAAATTTTCTCTTAATCAATTTAAATTACAAATTAATAGATAAATGTTTGTAGAACCTATAGACAATGTCGTTTAATGTTGATCAATGTAATATAGATAAATAATTTAATTATGTGTTTTTATTGACATTCGGTCATTTATGAAAATATACACAAATAATCTTTAGATATTTCCCAAAAATTTTTTAGTTGCATCTAAAAATTATCTATAGTTCAGAGAACGTATTTATAATAATACCTTAATATAAACTCATTGCCAGTCAATTTTGTTTATAAAAAGGTTTTTATTCACTCTAGTGCTCTGGATTTAGAACAGCCTATGTGTTCTTGCGTTACTTATAACTAAGTAGACTTCCACTTTATATTTAACCGTTATTTTCTTCTGTTTATGAAGCAATATTAATACCATTTTCGTTTACTAGAGTGGATTTTTTCCTCGTCGATTTCTAAGGTGTTGAACATTCACAATATTGTTAATTTATTTTATATTTAAAACGTCAAAATCAGACTTTATGTTAGAACCACAGTCCTTTGTCCTAACTAATTTTATGCAATTATTGTTCCATAAAGTTTTCTCTGAAAGTAAATTCTTTTCGAGTTAATCCCAAGTGAAAATATCGATTTTTCAACCAAAACAAACGTGCCTTCACCCCCGCAAACAACATAAAAAATACGCACTCCAGGAAAAAAATCATACGGATCAAAAATGTAGCCTACGAAAAAACCAAAAAAAAAATGCCGGGTTCGTGATTTCTGCAGAACCAAGACTAAAGGAGTCACAGGCTGTTGAAATTTTGTTTCTAATCTTCAAATCAAAAAGTTACAGCGTTTCCAACCAATTCATATGTAGATATTTCTTAGATATTTCTATGATATGCAAAATCACAATAAACAGACCAAATAATCAAGCACCTCCTCAAGAATAATTTCGAAATTATTTTAAAACTTTGAGTCTATATTATAAATACTTTTTCATTAAACATTATGTTATTTACGTAAATTCAGACTTTTGGGGACACCTGGTATATCAAGGAATTGCTGATAGTAAAATCAGGTGATCTATCCGTGAAACATTTCCCACCATTTAATTGGTCCAATAATAACATCAATTTCAATAGCGTATTTTTTAAAGGGGAATACAAGGATCACACATATACGCTATCCCGTGTAAAACGTATGCACAAATTCGCGGGTGGGGAAAGTGACGCCACAAATCGGACCAATCCGTAGCTAGGGGGGATACCAACGTTGTCTAAAAAAGCTTACTCAGCACAACCCCACCACCTCAAACTGCCTGAAGTGACTCAGGACCGCCACTACAAGAGCGAAGTCACATACGCCATTTTAAATCGAATTTTCTTTTCAAGTGGTTACAGTTTTGTGCGGACTTTGATAATTTTAAAAATAGAAAAAATAGTGTGAGTATATTTATGTTTTCACTTCAAATTTGCATTTCTTTGTAATTAATTACAACAAGTCAGGTTGTTGCAACATAACTCAGTGTTTGTGTGACGAAATATTAACTTTGCTAGCTTTTTGTACATTCGTTAATTTTGAAGCGAAATTTTTGCTTGTAAATGTGATTTTCAATTTATACATATGTATTTCACTCAGTTATCTATATTGCATTTATAAGATATAATGTTGGGCAATTTTAAGGGCAGCCATGTTGTAAACATGGCGTCCCACCCACCGGACTTATGAAACGTATTTTTTTAATTATGTTAAAATTTATTCCATACAGTTAAAGGGAAATTAGTTGAACTGAGTTTAAAATTGAGATTTTTAATTCCTAATAATAATAATTTACTAATCACAAAAACATTTTTTTAAATTAAAATAACAAATATAATCACTGAGTTAATTTATTTTGAATTTTAGGGGAGAAAATGTGATTTTTAGGGACTTTTAGTTATGGGAAAAAATATTTTTAGGATCAAGTTTATTCGTTTAGCACAAATACAGCCATAAACCTGATACTAGTACTGGCGCACCCACCATATTATAGACTCGGTAGTTTATAATGATAGGTATTCTTTTAAAGCCTGTTTAAAGAATTATTTGCATCTGATATTGAACATAATCGACGTATCCTTGATTCAGATTAATTGTAAAACCTAACTAACGTTATTTTTCACAATTACAAGTTTAAAAATTTACACTCGTTCATTAACGCTTAAACCAGAGACTCAACATTTTTTTAAATTTGTTAAAGCCTGTTGTTACTCTGGGTCATCCAAGTTTTTCAGAAATTTTTAAATCCAATTGACTTGTCCTTTACTGATTGTTCGTTTATTTGTCTTTCTGCATACCCCTGTTAGTTAAAATACGATTTACTTGTGAGTTAACATTTCCTAGATTAGGATCGGCGCCTTCACCATATTATAGACAAATCGGTTATTACTTATTACAATGGGATTTATTTTGGACCATAGTTTATTTACTTCTGAGTTGGTTTTTGTCAAATACCAAGTTTGATTCCATAATATACCTAAAAACATGCTTTTAAAATAAACTGTCCATTAACTTGTTAAATTATACTGACGACAAAAAAAGCAGTGGTGAGGTGAGAATTAGAGAAAATAATTTTGAAGGTATTTACTTGCCGTTTGCTGATATTTTTAACAAACTTTGATTAATGTTTCATAATAAATTAGTTACTAAGAAATTTGAAGTATATAAAACGGGGGACATTTTGATTATTATTTTGAAAACATAAGAATGAAGCACAATCACTAACATTTTTTGGGTCTTTTATCTATGTCTTTTTTTTGAAAAAGCTGCAGTATCGTGAAATTGTGTATACTAAGTTAGATAGTCATGAAGTTTTACAGACTACGAAACTCCACTCATTGTAGTAAATTTCGCTTCAAAATTCCTCAACGTCACACAATTAATTTGATGATTTAGTAGTGATTGAAAATGAACTTTCTAGTGTTATTCGGTATAATGGATGACGTCTTTGAGATAGTTGTGAAGTGGACGGTGCAATTGGTGAGTCTTTTCCATTATGCCATTGCCATATTTTGTGCTGCTAATATGATTCCTTTAATTAAGGCTTTCGTGAAGTGTTGCATGAGACTTCTTAACGCTCAAACGCGGTACCAACGAATTTTTCATTTTGCAGATTTTTTAATATTAGGGGTAACGTTTTTGACATTTGTGTTTTTTTCAGTACGGCTTGATGAATTGATTATTAAGTTTGTTATGGAGACTCGCATCGAACGAATGTATATTAAACGAAATAGGTGGCAAAATTATAATTTTTCACTAGAGTAATTCGTAACACAATTTGTTCGGTTGAAATAAATATTTTTATACGTTTCTCCAAGTAACTTCATCTAAAACTTTGCCACAATTTTAATTCAAGTTTTTATCTAGGCAATATATTTGCTTTCAATGTATAGTTTGATATGAAGTGATATAATGTTGAGTTTCTGTTAAATTTTTCATAATTACTGCGAGTTTATAATAATTATAACGAAATATCTTAATAAATTTATATTTTGTATTTATTTCAAATTTAAAAATAATTTCATAAATGCCTTTTTATATATATTCATAGAGTAGCATGACTATATGTGAGTCTTGATATATACTGTGATGCCTTAGGCTATGTATAGTCCATACTTGTGCGTATTTATTTTCTAGAAAATTGAGAGCAAGCAGTCCCCTATGCATTCAAACTATACAAACTTCTACAAGTTTTATGTGTACGGGATTTTGGTGCAATATTTTTGGGTTTTAATCACTCCATAAACGTCAGATTGAACTGCAAATGAGTCCGTAATAACATTAGAAAATAATAATAATATTGATTTTTACGTAAGGTCTTGTTGCCGTGAACCCCTAGTATCTGACTTTTTTTAAGTTTCGTTCAGATTTCCTCCGACTCGAACAAGATCTTCACTTGAATCAACGTTATTTAAAAATCTGTATTTGTGATATATATGCAGTGTTGCCACCGTGACTTCTCCAAAAGTTACATCGGTCAGTTTGAAAAGTTACATTAAAAAAATAATTATTTACAAATATTAATTGATAAAATCAATATTTATGTTTTAAATTTTTAATTAAATCATTCTAAAACAACTGAGCAAATAATTTATTTAATTTGTGTTTGGAAGCCCTAAGACAATTGAACTACAGTAAAGATATTTTAAACCATTTTTTAATAAAACTTAAAGAAATAGAGTCTAGTAAAAGGAAATAATGATTGTAAACTTAAAATTGTTAGCAATAATAATCGATACCAATACTTTATTATGATTATTTAAGTATTTTTGTAGACTGCAGAATTACTAGTTAATTGTGAATATCATCAGTAGTTTTCATATGATTTTTAAAATTCGTGACTTATCCCAATAATATAGACTCATTAGTAAAAGTAGAGGCAGAACCATTTCAAAAGTTACATAAAAATGCTTTAAAACTTATTTTACATACAAGTTACATGTTTTCATGAACACTTACGAAAAATATAAAAAATGTAACCTTGTGGCAACACTGTAATATATTTTTAACCTCGAATGGTTCCAGCGCATCCATTATTCCATATTTTACAAAAGTAAAAATGAATATAACATGTTTTCAAAAATTTATTTATTGTGTTTACAGTCAATTTAAATTTTTTGAGCGTTTCCAAATTTGCTGAAAGGTTCGTTTAGCAAATGGGTACTTTTTTCATAATTTTTTTTATTATTTTTAAATATTCATAAAGTTTTAATTCAAACAATCCAGTTTGTGTAATCAAGCAAAATAAATTCTAGAAGATCTTGACAACTACATTGGTTGTATTTTTATCATATTATGTATTATTTTAATGAAAAATGTCTACTTTCATACAATTTTACAAATTTTCATTTTTGAAAATGATCCACTATGTCCCTAACAATGGAATAAATTTATCTTCTTTGATACAAAAAACTTAAATAGTACATATAATATACATTTTGGCCAATGTTTTAATCCCACATGAGTATACACATATATTATTACCAATTTTCTCTTAATCAATGTGGGTTACATATTATATGGTAACACAGAAATATTTTTGGAACCCATAGCTAATATCGTCTAATGTTTCTCGATATAATATATATATATATATATATATATATATATATCAATTTTATGTTTTTATTAACATTCGTCCATTTATGAATATGGGTACATATTCTGTATATATTTACATATAATTTTTTAGTTGAAACAATTTAATCTTTTATTGTGGAAATCAACAAATACAAAGGGTATCATTTACTCTAGAAAAATATATTATTAAATGTAGTAATTTATTTAAAACGATTTTTTATATGAATAACTTGATCATTGAGATTTGTTTTAAACATTTTTTCGTGAACATGTAAGGTAGAAAAATCTACAATTAAATATCCCGTTTATATTATTTCAAATAGTGTCTAGTAATATATTTCGTCTACGGGTCCAGCGCATCCACCATTCCATATGTTGCAAAATAATTTTATATAGACGGTGTAATCAGTATATGCATATATTTTAGGTGGAGATAGTACAGATTAAATCAAACAAAAAACTCATAAATCAATGGTCTATGGGTTTTACTAACCGAATTATAACAGCATATATGTTAGGTAAATTATTGTCAATACCACGTCACTTATCGTACGATATAATGAGCCTAAAAGAGGTTTGCTCTATAATTTTAAACTACATCCCTAATGAAGTTGATATATAAATAATAACAAAAGGTTTGGCAGAATATAAGATTTTCGTCAATCTAGGGAATGAAATATTACTTTACTGTAAATATATTTTTCAAATTTAGTTATATTGCTTCTTGCCTGCAATGTTATTTGTATTATTAAGACATTTTATTTTTAGGTCTTAGAAACCTCAAAAATGTTTCTTGTTTAATTGCAGAATCTATAAAAACTTAAAAATGCTATAACAATTAAATAATTACTGATAATTTCCCTCAGGGCAAATTAAACCAGTTAAAATTACACAATGAACCATGTCCAACATTTAAATATCTAAGAATAAATCTACGCGAAACAACTCTCAAGATTGCTTTTTAATATCATCATAATTCACAAAAAAAAAATAAATTCAAACTTTAAATGATTGGTTGATTGATTTTTTCGATGATACTGAGACAACCTTATACAGCTGAAGTAATAACACTTAGTTAATAGGTCATACATAGTTCATAAAATGTCTGGATATTATTGCTCCAAATATGCTTGGAGCGGGAGTATACCAACAGCAATTTAAAAACAAATGCCAATCAGAAATTGGCAGATAACTTCAAGAATCTACTGATGTATACAATTACAGTCGATTGTTAGAGCGAGTTGATTAGTGAAATTTAGCTACTTGATTTGTCATTAACTGATTCCAAGAACCTAACTTTTTGGTGTCCGAAGTGGGATCAAACTAATTATTCATTGTCAAGAAATTACCAAGAAACTCGATAAAAAATCATCGAATATTCTGGATGTTATTAGACCTAACCTTAAAAATTTGCGTAATTATGTTATGTTTAAGTTAAAAAACCAAAGAATAAAAAGTTTTTTACTTATGATTTAGGAATAACTGTTCCCAAATACTTCAAAAGACCTCTTGAGTACTTATTTAAAATTGGATATTTCCAAACTAATTAATTAATTCATATTAATATTTATGTTGGATAATAAAGTGTCTAGTTACACGATAAATAAATTCACGTCTGTAGCCAGTTTGTTAAAAATAACATATTAAGAAACACACACGACGTTGAAAATTAAAAAACTACGGTCAAACGTGGCGATACGCCACATTGCCATATCTTCTCGATAGATTTAGGTCGAGTTTACATTTAATTTGAAAACTGATAAGAAATGGTGTCATAATGAAATTGGGATTAGTGAAGGCATAGACACTGTTTAAAATTTATATATGAAGCTTTACAAGCATTTTGTAAGCAAAACTATGTATAGGTGACTGTAAAAATGAGGCAAAATTTGTGACTTTTCCATTCTTTTAGACAAAATAGGTATTTTATAAAAATGGTGTAAGACTTTTTGATTTGTTTTTAACTAAACTGTCACTCTCAAAGACAGACTATTTCTTAAAACTGGCGTAACGTTTAGTTAAGAAGCTTTCTTCATTCCGCTTTTGCATAGATCATGGAAGAAACTCCATCCTCATTGTTGGAGATCCATTTGCAACAGTTGAGTTCTTCGACAAGTTCCTCATCTTCACTTGTTTCTCGCGATATTTGGGAGATTCGATAAAATCTTTGAAATAACACATAAATATATGTTTCTTAACTTACTTTTGAAATTTAAAACCTTTTTCTAAATGAATAACTTGATCATTGCAATTTGAAACATTTTTTTCGTGAATTATAACATATAAGGTAGAAAAATCTACAATCAAATATAGCATCATAAATTATTTAAAACAGTTTCATGTATGAATATCCTGATTACTTTAGTACAGTGAAATCTACTAAATCAACAATGAAAGTTGATATAATATGTGTAAAACATGTTTTCCCTGTGAAGAACTAAACAATCTTAATTCAGAAAAATTTACAATTAAATTTATCATCGGAATTTATCGAAAATATTTTTCTCTCTAAATTTTGATAATAACGGAAGACCTTATTAAATTTTCTTATAATGATAACTGGAAAGTGTCGTAAAGATATTTAGGATTCTTATGATTGAAAACTGAAACATGTATAAAAAATATTTTAATAATATATTTATTTAAATTACATTTATTAAGCTTTACAAACTATTGACGTTTAATTAAACTGTTGATCAAAATAATAAAAAAGCAGTATTTAGTAACCATATTTCGATCTCTATTATTGAAATGGAATGGGCGTTTAACTATGATATGTTGGTAACAATTTAAAGAACGATCATGCCAGAGTACTTACGTGTTGTCTTTGCTTGCTCTGCTGACCGCTCTGTGGTTGAAGTGGACTGTATTTTGAGGAGTTGACCCCGCACTGCCTTTTAGTGGATTTTACTGTGTCTATTTCACGACCGGTCGTATTTCACTTAAAACTACAACAATGAAGAACTAGAGAGATTAGTTCTTTTACGAGCGAGAATGTCTATCCGTCCCAGACGGTTGATCAAGTGACTCTGGCAATGAGTATGCGCGTAAAATTCACCAACGAAAACAAAAAAAAATACAAAAGAAAAGATTCGGAATTACACTGCTAATCCAAAACTCTTGTTCCAAAATAAATACACTACTCTACTAATAAATGTTAATGAATCCTCAACAATTATTTCTAACTGTTACGAACACTTCATTAAAAAATATAATGCAAAAGCTGTTTCTAAAGCATACAAATAACATCACTAGTTATATGATGGTGATGATTCCGCTATTTAAATAATTAACTCTAATAATATACATTTGTTATAACCCTATTATTATTATATAACCGTAGCGTTATGCTTAAACTAATTTGGATATACCAAATTAGGGTTTAGTATTCGCGAGATAAGTTCCATACCTGACAGATCGATCAAAAATTTCAATTAACCTAATCTAAAACTTAGAAAATATAATTTGCTTAGTGATAACCACTAGAATCAGCAGTAGATAGTGTTTTTTATATATACTTTCACAATATGATTACTTACTGGATTTGAGATATTCTAAAGGGTTGATCTGTCTGAAAAAAAAAATATAATTGGTAGTAACTAGTTTCAGTTTTACATTTTTTTATATTATATGTATGTATAATTTTTGTTCATTTAAAGTTCCATACGATATTTATTTCATTGAACAGAACACCAATTCTGTTTCTTGCTATGACTTCATAGCAAAACCTAATAAATATAGCCATTTAATATAAAGCTGAGGCATTCGGTACTAAAATGTCCCAACAGATGAATGTAGACATCATACAATTAACAAATAATTTACATGACAAATTTATGTTCTTGTAAATATAGAACAGACGGAACTCTTAATGTCCAAACCACTAAATCATACCGGAACCTTACACAGGGTTCTCTTATGTATTCATGATCACGGTAACTTCTACGCTTTAGCAATATGGAGTTACAAAAAACCGTCCTAAGTTTTACAGGAACTCAATCTAATCAGAAATGATTAATATCAGTTACTCGCATTAGGGATAATCGCAGGGTGCAGCTCAAATATCATAACTGAATAGATTTCAACTTTGGGGGGACCGCATTCATGGGTTCCAACTATTTCTCCTTTAAGACAAAGCCTGCAAAGTATTCCTCGGAGGAACTGTCATAAAATTTATTTGATATAAAAACTGATTCTTCAGGTATGACATAATCACTGAAAATTATTTTTATTGATTAATGGTATTTTTCCTTTAAGGAAGTTTATATAATTGCGTGATCTTTGCAAATTCGGTATTATAATTATTTTGACCGTCTGTAGGAAAATAATATATCAAAATTTAAGCTATAAGTACTTATTGAATTATTTAAATTATTTAAAACTGACAATGTAAATGAAACTTTCCAAGTATATCTTCTGAAACTTGTAAAATTCTATAAAGTTTTATATTAATGTAATGTTTTTATTTTCACACTCGGGTTCAGTTCAGTTCTTGGATTTATTTAAAAACACAGTCTAACTCACTCTAATTTATTTCCACTACTTTTACACAAATTTATATTCACAGAAACTACTATTTACATTTTATCTTAACTGTATAAACGTCCGACGAAAACTGAACTCTCCTATCGCCAGCTGCTTTATATTTATACATTTATCTTGGAATTATCTGGTACGTCCACGAACCATCGGGAAATTCCATCACGTTCTGGAAGCTTTAAGGGAATTCCCAGTAACGGCAGCGGTCCACCGGTTGAGAGACAAACATTTCGGGTTCCACGAATTTATCGGAATAATGTCCCTTCCATGAATTGGTTGAGGCCGATTGCACCAGCGGTCGGATGAATTCTCGTAACATTGCCCCCTCCTTAAGACCATTTCGTCCCGGAATGTCCCAGAATCCTTCCTGGTGTGACGAAATTTGCAGGACTCTCCATTTCGACAACGGGAAGTTGGTGGAAGTAACAATCAACGGTCTTCGAATCTGGGCTGCGAGTATTGAGACAGCATACCAGGATGTCGACGCCACTGAATCGAAAGATTGTTTCCATCATACTCCTCACCACCCTCCAATTCAGTCCATCCAACCCGCAGGCTATCTTTGGGACCGCCAATTTCATCAGATTCTTCTCCATCATTACATTCCTCAATTCTACCAGAGTCTTCCAAAGATCGCTGTATGTTGGCTTGTCCTGCGAGAATGTTTTCGTTACCAAATAAAAGATGTGTCTGGTACCCACTGAATGTTTATCTTCGAGATGAAGGACCTTCCCTACCACTGGATCTTGTTCCCGTAGCTTCTGGAACTGGCCGTACTTCTTGGCAAATACCTTGGCTATTCCTCTGGACATCCGGAGATCTCGAGCCACACAATGAGCCAGGGCATATTCAATGGGCACCTCAAACAGGTCTCGGGGTTCCTCTGTGGTCACGTCGTGCTGCACTTTCTGCCCATTAGAGTACAGTGCCATAAACTGTTCGAAGGTCATCTCGTCATCGGGTGGTTGGATGCTGCGGACTTGGGCTTGGTCATCTTCGCTGTCATGACTTCCGGCATAAGGGGCTAACCTGTTGAAATGTACGACCTTTGGTTTTCCCCGAGGCAGCTTCTTTATTCTGTAGACAACATCGTTGATTTTCTTCACAATCTGGTACGGCCCCTCCCAAGATCTCTGTAGCTTGGGCGAATATCCACGACGACGTTGCGGGTTATACAACCAAACAAGATCATCAACTTGGAATTCTCCGCTCTCGGCTTTGATGTCGTAGGCTTCCTTCATTCGGGCACTGGCATTCTCGATGTTTAACCGGACTCGTTCATGGATGTCGTTCATCTTTTGACGTAGCTGGCTGACAAAGTCTTCACCTGCGATCTCTTCTCCTGGGGGACATCCAAACTTCAAATCGCATGGTAGTCTTAATTCTCGTCCCATGATAATACTGGCCGGGGTCTGACCCGTGGACTCGTGCACAGACGAACGATATGCCATTAGAAACAAATGCAGATACTGGTCCCAGTCTCTTTGGTGGTCAGAGACTACCTTTGACAAATGGCGGTTAATGGTTCTATTCATCCGTTCTACCATTCCATCGGATTGCGGGTGTAATGCCGTCGTCCGTGTTTTATTGATTTTCAAGAGTTTGCAGACGTCTTGGAAAAGAGTAGACTCGAAGTTTCTACCTTGGTCTGAGTGCAACTCCAAGGGAACACCAAAACGACTGATCCATTCCTTGACAAGGACATCAGCAACGGTCAAGGCTTCTTGATTCGGCAAGGCATACGCTTCGGCCCATTTACTAAAATAGTCCATCACCACCACAATGTACTTGTTTCCAGAGTCGGATTCAGGAAATGGACCGGCAACATCAATGGCTATTCTTTCGAATGGACTGCCAACGTTATATTGCTTCATGGGAGCTTTTGGACGCTTCTGAGGGCCATTACTTGCTGCACAAACAGTACATTTCCGGCACCAGTCCTTGACATCCACTTGGCAATTTACCCAATAGAAGCGTTCTCTCAACTTCCCCAGGGTTTCGTTACTCCCAATGTCCTCCAGTTGTACCATCATGTAGTTCTCGTAAAACCTCTGGTCTCCTATTTCTGGGAACTACAATCTGTTTTCTGTCGTTCCTTCCTCTGGAGTTTCCAGGACGCGCTTGAGAAGTCCATTTTCCAGGATGAGGGAGTTCCACTGAGCCCAGTACGACTTTATGGTTGGTGAGTATCGAGAAATCTCCTGCCACGTAGGTTTGCGATCTTCTTCCTTCCACCGGATAACCTCTTTCAAATCTGGATCTAATTTCTGGTCTTTTTGGATCTCCGCAGATTGCCAATGGTCATCGATGGCGGTAGTTCTACCGAGAACAGCCCTTTTTCTTCTGCTCGCTGACAATGTTTGCAATCATCAGGGCATGGTCTCCTCGATAGGGCATCAGCATTCTTATGGCTTGTTCCAGCTCGATGTTCAGTCTCGAAGTCAAATTCTTGCAACCGCTCAATCCACCTTGCCACCTGTCCTTCAGGATTTTTAAACTGCAGGAGCCACTTCAGTGCTGCATGATCAGTCCTCAGGAGGAATCTTTTACCATAGAGGTACTTGTAGAAATGTTCTACCCCCTTTACCACAGCTAGGAGTTCCCTGCGAGTAACACAGTAATTCCGTTCAGGCTTGCTCAAGGTCTTGCTGAAGTATCCGATGACTCTCTCCTGGCCCTCCTGGATCTGCGAAAGCACAGCACCAATTCCGACATTGCTTGCGTCGGTATCCAATACAAAGTTTCCATCTGGCAAAGGATAACTTAATATGGGAGCACTCGTCAAAGCTCTCTTCAATGTCTCGAATGATCGCTGACATTCCTCGTCCCAATGGTACTGCACCTTCCCTTCCGTCAGTCTAGTAAGTGGCTTGGCGATGTTGGCAAATCCGGCTACGTACCGACGATAGTACGTGCATAACCCCAGGAAACTTCTTAACTGGTGTATATCTTTAGGTATCGGCCATTCCTGCACAGCTTTGATTTCTGTTTGTCAACAGCTACTCCCTGTGCGGAAACTACATGTCCAAGATATTGCACCTCTTCTTGGAACAGCTGACACTTCTTCGGGCTTAACTTTAGTCCGGAACTGCGGAGTCGCCGAAATACCTCCTCTAGGTTCCTCACGTGGTCTTCAAAATATTTTCCAACCACGATAATGTCGTCAAGATACACAGGCACGTTTTCCATGAAAGCCCTTTTAACACTGTTTCCATCAATCTTTCAAACGTTGCTGGAGCATTACACAGTCCAAACGGCATCACCGTGAATTGATAAAGTCCTGAGCCGATGGTAAAAGCAGTCTTTTCTCGGTCTTCTTTAGCAAGTTCCACCTGCCAATAACCGCTCTTCAAGTCCAGGGTGGAAAACATCTTCGATCCAGCCAACGTGTCTAGGGTATCGTCTATTCTTGGAGGGGATAGCTGTCTTTCTTTGTAGCGTGGTTTAATTGCCGATAGTCCACGCAAAATCGGGTCGAACCATCTTTCTTTTTAACCAACACAACTGGAGAAGCCCAAGGCTATTGGATGGTTCAATAACACCTTCTTCCTCCATCTCGCGGACTATCCTGTCGGCTTCTTCTCTTTTAGCTAGAGGTAGTCTTCTCGCCGACTGTCGAATAGGTTGAGCGTCCCCAGTATTAATTTTGTGTTTCACCAGATCAGTTCGTCCTCTTTTGCCATTCCCTACATCGAAGATATCCTGGTAGTTTCTAACGATGTCCCTCAATTTTGCTCTCTGGTTTGGTTTCAAATTCTTAGATGAATCGGTGATAAGTCTTTCCAGTTCCTCAGACAGTTTACCTGGTGGTATTTCTGCATGCTGTGTGCTTCTGACTACAGAGGACACTGTTGAACAATGGCCCAAAGTTGTTCCTTTCTTTAGCACAACCGAGTAATGATTCAGGTTCATTACTCTTACTGGAACAATCTCCCTGGCACGAAACAGAGTCTTCCCCAGTGCGACTCCTCTGCCTACATTTCCGCCGTTAAGTTCGGGATCAAAACATCACTGTTCCAGCTTTAGCTTTCCCATCCAGGCAAGCATCTACAATGATTTCAGTTCTTTTCGGAACATTGACATCCTCTGCTAAGATGGCTCGAAGCATTATGTCATCTTTCCCATGAAGCACCACTTCTTCGTCATTCACTCGCAGAATTCCATCTTTGAAGTTTAACTGGAATCCCTTGGAGCTCATGACATCCATTCCAATGATGACTTCGTCTTCGATGTCTGCCACTAATGCCCGATGTAGGAAGGTTGTGTTTCCAAGGTCATTTCAACCTCTATTTCACCATGGACCTTCGCTGCTTCTCCTGTCGCTGTTCGCAGTTGCCATTTTGTTGGTTTTATCATTGTCTCTGAAACAATGTTGGGCCTTATTACTGTTTTCGTCGCACCAGTATCCAGCAGCATTGCAAATTGCCTCCTATTAATAAGGCCATCTACGAAGACACTGTTAACGTGGTTGCGTAGCGAAGCGACATATGCGTTGGTAGTTGACACTTGTTTGTTACAGGTCGACGATGGTCCCTTCACATAGGCCTTCTTTAGTTTTCCCGCCGAGGAAGTCTGGGCTCCGTTGCTCTCCTTGCAACGACTCTGGACATGTCCTACCTTACGACACTTCCGACATCTCACTAGTCTTTTTCCGGTAAGGACTTCTTCTATTATCTTCCTTACAGCGACTTCAACATTTCCGCCATCCTCTGATTCTCTTTCTCTGCCCTGACCTCTACAGGTATTTTTCGCAGCCTCAAATTCCAGAGCTCGAGTCAGTGCATCCACTAATTGAGTCGGTCGAGCTAGTATCAATGCTTGTCTGGCTTCTTGGTCTCGAAGTCCATCCAAAAACGCTTGGACTGCTAACCTTTCTATCACGTTTTCTGGTGTGGCTGGATAGGCAAGGCGAACGAGACGGGCAATATCAGCTCCATACTCTTGTAGGGATTCAGTTGATTTCTGGTGGCGATTTTTCAATTGGGAGTGGTAAACGTGCTCCAAATGGGTTTGCCCATACCTCAGTTCTAAATGTTTGACCAGTTGTTCGTAGTCTTCTTGCTCCGAGGTATTCAACGTTTGTAAGATATCTGTAGCATCCCCTCTTAAGGCTAGGGTTAATGCTATTGCCTTCTCCTCTGCCGACCATCCGTTTAACTTTGCTGCAGCCTCGAATTGGCGCCTATAATTAGTCCATGACGATTTACCATCAAATTGTGGAGGTTTCATTTTATGTCTCGCTCCTTCGAGGCCAATTTTTGAATCCACTACTTCTGGACTATTTCTGCTTACGGTTTTTGATTGAGTTTCTCCCCTTTGTATTGTGACAACCTGCTCTTTTATTTTGCCGATCTCACTCTCCATTATCTGTCTCAGCTCTTCTATCCGCGTTTCATTTTTGTCTGACTCTTCGACCATAGTTTGCCTTAACTCTTCCATCCGAGCCTCATTCTCGAATATTTTCTCTTCCAGCATTTCTGAGTTTTTCTGTATCATGCTTTTCAAATTTTCTTCTAAGAATTTAGAGTTTTCCAGTAATTTTTCTTCCAGGGTTTTAGAATTTTTTGCTAATTTATCTTCTAACGCCTCTTTCAAGTTTATAGAATTTTCTAGCAATTTATCTTCTAGGGTTTTAGAATTTTCTACCAATTTGTCCTCTAGTGTCTTAGAATTTTCTACGAATTTATCTTCTAAGGACTTAGAATTTTCTTGTATTGTTTGTAGCTTATCCTCTAAAGCCTTAGAATTTTCTAGCAATTTATCTTGTAAGGTGTCTTTTATGTTTTCCATTTGTTTTAATAGCATACTCATGTCTCCTTTACCAGAAACTTCAAACAAATAAGTATCGGGATCATTACCTTCATTTATTAGGGCATCTCGCAGCCGTTGTATTAATTCACTTTTCTTCCCACTAATTTCTAAATCCCTTTCTTCAAGTTCTTTTTTTAAGTCAGGCACTTTCAATTGGTCTAAATTCACTGTTTTAAACATTGTTCGTCTATTTATTTTTCACTTCTAAAGTTCCACAAATACACCGCACACCTGTCACCACTGTAATGTTTTTATTTTCACACTCGGGTTCAGTTCAGTTCTTGGATTTATTTAAAAACACAGTCTAACTCACTCTAATTTATTTCCACTACTTTTACACAAATTTATATTCACAGAAACTACTATTTACATTTTATCTTAACTGTATAAACGTCCGACGAAAACTGAACTCTCCTATCGCCAGCTGCTTTATATTTATACATTTATCTTGGAATTATCTGGTACGTCCACGAACCATCGGGAAATTCCATCACGTTCTGGAAGCTTTAAGGGAATTCCCAGTAACGGCAGCGGTCCACCGGTTGAGAGACAAACATTTCGGGTTCCACGAATTTATCGGAATAATGTCCCTTCCATGAATTGGTTGAGGGCCGATTGCACCAGCGGTCGGATGAATTCTCGTAACATTAACATAAAGCAGCACAACATACATATTTGAAGAAAATGATAGTGCTGTATTTATAAGTTATTTATGATGGATTGAAATGAAACTCATTTAACTTACCATGCATAGTCGAAATGCTGTAGTGCAAGATATTCTGATAAAAAAATATTTTACTCATTACAAGTATTATAGATATAATAGCTGTTACCAGCTCATAAATCACTAAGAAACGGATTTAGTTTCCTACATATTCCAAACACTGACTTAAGGCTATCATGCTGTTTCAAAACTTTTCATATTCCATTTTTTTAAAAACCACATAATAGGTGCCTTCATTGATTGGCCTATGCTTGTGATAAGCAAATAATGCATCTATAAGCCCCTTTAAGCATGTATCTATTGTCTTTTATGCGTATATATTTTAATACACATACATAATTTATTAAACTCAAATCCGTATTACGTATATTTCATTATAATTTAGAATTGAATTAGCATTTGAGAAAGTAGCAACATATTCAATATATATTTTCACCATGGGATATATTCACGACTATATTAAAACGGTCAATGATTAAAACTCGTCAAAAAGCATTTTAAACAGATTTTATAATACGCAAAACGGTTAGTAACTGTTTCTCACATATTCAAGTTGTTGTTTGTGTGGATATTTGCTATTATAAATAATGTTAGTATAAGGTTTAACTAACTGTAACAAAATGGAAAAATATTAAATATGCCTTTCTTGAACAAGCCAAAATGGTGGAAGGGTAGCCTTAGGTCCACTTCCTTTTTCAACCCTTATTATTTTATTACTAAAGTGTTTAAAACTTGTCAAATAGCATTCAAATAATTGGATTTTATAATAGATAATAACTACTCACATATTCAAGTTATTGGTTTTGTGGAGACGAAACTGAGCCATTCATATAAAAATCTTATTCACCAATTAGATACTGATTTATACATATGTAGTTATATTTGTTATTGTAAAGGATGTTGGTACAAAGTTTAACTATATCACAATGGAAAATTATTAAATATGCATTTCTTAAACAAGCCAAAAGGTGATCATAGGTCCAAATTCTTTTTGCAATATTTTGTTTCCCACTTATTTAAGAGTGACAACATTTTTCAGATGTTAAACATGTGAAGTAAACACTTTTGTACTGAAGGTGCAGCACTCATGATCACGATAACCGCTACGCCTAAACGTTATTCTAACCTCTAATCCATATCGTTATCAAAATGCTGTAGCACTATCTAAAATGACTTTTAAAAATGTTATCCACTATAGGGATAAATGACAATGAGTCTCAATTATTTGAAACTATTTTGTTTCTAAAGTTATAAACATCGTCACTTTTACTGTAACAAAAACTAATTAGTAATTTGTAACGTTAGATATTTTGTTGGAGATACCTCACTCATGATCAGGGTAACCTCTACACCTAAATGCTATAGCCCCACATAAAATGATATCAGAAAAAAATCCCAATGTAGGGATAGTCATTGCGATTAATTCATAAAGCATTTATTTATGTATTTAGTAGAAGATAGAACTTTCAAAATAGAAGCCAAGGTCAATGTAGGTCAAATTATACAATAATATGCGTTCCGTTATGGTATTTTTATGGCATTTGTTTCTCACATATTTTCTTGTCGTAGTTGTTCCTAATAGTGGGCACGTAGTGAATCTAGATGACCGTCTTTATCTCGATTTTCATCTCTATTTCATAATCATCGACACTGGTTGTGGAGTTGTGGAGTTTCGGGAGTTAGAAATTCTTTCTGGGTAAAATTCCAGATCTTCAAAACTTTTGTTTTTGTTTCCGCAATTGTTCTCACGAACGCGCAATGCGTTTTTAAGACAAATAAAAACAGTTAAAATTACTTAATGAACCATGTCCAACATTCAAATATTTAAGAATAAATCTATGCGAAGCAACTCTCAAGATTGCTTTTTTATATCATCATAATTCACAATAATAAAATAAATTCAAACTTCAAATGATTGATTTTTTCGATGATACTGAGACAACCAACCTTATACAGCTCAAGAACTTTTAAGTAACAAGACTTATTTTATATCGGTCGCACCAAGTTCATAAAATGTCTGGATATTATTGCAAGATATGCTCCCCATCGTCCTCTATTACGTATTCTCCTTCCCTTTTGCATAGCTCATGGAAGAAACTCCATCCTCATTGTTGGAGATCCATATGCAACAGTTGAGTTCTTCGACTAGTTCCTCATCTTCACTTGTTTCTCGCGATATTTAGGAGATTCGATAAAATCTTTGAAATTACACATACACATATTTTTCGTAATTTACTTTAGTAATGTAAAACCTTTTTTCTATATGAGTAACTTGTTCATTGCAATTTGAAACATTTTTTTCGTGAATTATAACATATAAGGTAGAAAAATCTACAATCAAATATAACATCATACATTATTTAAAACAGTTTCCTGTATGAATATCCTGATTATTTTAGTACAGTGAAATCTACGAAATCAACAATGAAAGTTGACATTATAATATGTGTAAAACATGTTTCTCTACATTTTTTATATTATATGAATTTATAGGTTTTGTTGAATTAAAGTTCCATACGATATTTATTTCATTGAACAGAACACCAATACTGTTCCTTGCTATGACTTTCATAGCAAAACCTTAATAAAAATACCACATTTAATATAAAACTGAGGCATTCGGTATTAAAATGTCACAACAGATGAATGTAGACATGATACATTTAACAAATGATTTACATGACAAATTTATATTCTTGTAAATATACAACAGAGGGATCTTAATATCCAAACCACTAAATCATACCGGAACCTTACTCAGATTAGATAGATTTCAACTTTGGGGGGACCGCATTCATGGGTTTCGACTAACTCTTTTGCTTTTACGTCAGATGTTGCAAAATATTCGTCAGAGGAACTATCATATTTAAATTTATTTGATATAAAAACTGATTCTCCAGATATGACATAATCACTGGAATTTAATTTTATTGATCAAGGGTATTTTTCCTTTAAGGAAGTTTATATAATTGTGTGATCTTTGCAAACTTTAAATTCTGACATTCGGTATTATAATTATTTTGACCGTCTGTCGGAATATAATATATCAAAATTTAAGCTATAAGTAGTTATTGAATTATTTAAAACTGACAATGTAAATGAAACTTTCTAAAACTTGTAAAATTCTATAAAGTTTTATATTAACATAAAGCAGCATAGCATACATATTTGAAGAAAATGATAGTGCTGTATTCCTAAGTTATTTATGATCGATTGAGATGAAACTCATTTAAATTGCCATGCATAGTCGAAATGCTGTAGCGCAAGATATTCTGATGAAAAATATTTTACTCATTACAAGTACTGTAGATATAATAGCTGTTACCAGCCTATAAATCACTAAGTAACGGATTTAATTTCCTACATATTCCAAAGACTGACTTGCTGTCATGCTGGGTAAAAACTTTTCATATTCAATTTTTTTATAAACCCCATAATAGGTATCTCCATTGATTGGCCTATGCTTGTGATTAGCAAATAATGCATCTATAGGCTCCTTTAAGCATGTATCTATTGTCTTTTATGTATATATATTTTAATCCACATACATAATTTATTAAACTCAAATCCGTGTTACGTATATTTCATTATAATTTAGAATTGAATTGGCATTTGAGAAGCTAGCAACATATTCAATATATATTTTCACCATGGGAAATATTCACGACTATATTAAAACGGTCAATGATTAAAACTCGTCAAAAAGCATATTAAACAGATTTTATAATACACAAAACGGATAGTAACTGTTTCTCTCATATTCAAGTTGCTGTTTTTGTGGATATTTGTTATTATAAATAATGTTAGTACAATGTTTAACTAACTATAACACAATGGAAAAATATTAAATATGCTTTTCTTGAACAAGCCAACCACTATGGGGATAATGACAATGATCAGCTATAAAGCCATAAATAATGAATTTAGTTTAAAATAGAAGCCTAGGTTAATACGGCTCAGATTATATAACATATTTTGAAGAGTGTCTATACATCATTCAAATATTAGAACATAGTTCATATTTACTTGGGTAAAATCAAGATTTACATTATTCAATTCCCCACGTATCCAACCGTAAGAATAACATTTAGATTTTGAAGCTGTGAAACTCAATAAGTACGAAGCTATTTTAATAAATGCTTCTGAGTAATGATCAATTCCAAAATATTTTTTAGTGATTGTTTAATGGAAACAAATGAGTTTTACCGCAATAATATCATTAGATATTTTCGAGATACACTTACATTTGTGTGGATGAATTAAGAATTATTTGAAACTATTTTAAAACAGACCAAAAATTAAAAAACAATAGCAATTTTGTTTCTGCTGTTTTAGTGTCTTTTAAAATTATAAACGTCGTCACTTTTACTGTAACAAAAACTAATTAGTAATTTGTAACGTTAGATATTTTGTTGGAGATACCGCACTCATGATCAGGGTAACCCCTACACCTAAATGCTGTAGCCCTACATAAAATGATTTCAGAAAAAAATCCCAATGTAGGGAGAGTCGTTGGGATTAACTCATAAAGCATTTTCTTATGTATTTAGTAGAAGATATAAGTCTTAAAAAAAGCCAAGGGCAATGAATGTCAAATTATAGAATAATATGCGTTCCGCTATAGTATTTTTATGTTATTTGTTCCTCATATATTTTCTTGTTGTTGTTGTTCCTAATAGTGGACATGCAGTGAATCTAGATGACTGTTTTTATCTAGATCTTCACCCCTACTATACACAAAAATTTCTTAAATTTGTGAGCTTTACTAGTGAGATGACAATGAAAGAAAATCTGAACAAATTCGTAGATTGTTTTTTAAGTATTAGCTATTATGCAAAAATTTATGAAATAGCATTCATTGCCTTACGAATTATTGGTTACTCAAATGGGCGTTTGCTTAAATGTTTCTTTTCACTAGGAATACTCAAGCCCGCCTTCTAATGCCATTTAAAATGTACAGTTTCTTTTAAAGTATCTGGGCGACCAAGCATCGCTCATGATTTTAAATTATGAATACAATTAATACATACATATAATATGAGTAATCACACCACCGTGAAGGGCTTTCTTCTTGGCAGATTACTCCTCTTTGTTGGGAGATTTACCTTCCTTGTTTTCTTCTCTTCAGCCAACTTCTTTTTTCTCTTGTTTCTAATTCACCGGAGTGCTTTGCTCCTTGGGAGCAACGCCGTTCAATTTATTTATTATATATATATATATATATATATATATATATATATATATATATATATATATATATATGGCATAGCCAAAAACGCAAACTTACCTACAAATTAATAATAAAAGTGTAATTAACTTCTATGAATGACTAGTTATAATAAATAATAAAAGTACAAAAATACTGTAGTAATAATCAAATATATATTTACTTATTAATTTAACTGAACCATCTTCTTTGAATAAAAGCTTTAATAGTTATAAAACCCCTTAAGCAGGAATTGTGTAATCATATTCTTCTTCTAATAAGATCTTCTTCGATGCAGAGATAACTCTTTCTAAGTAAAAGTCTTAATCAGCCATATGTTTCTGAGAATGTCTGAGTCAGTTTTATTATATGAAGTATGAATACCATTAGCTGGCGTCTAATACTAGTGCTTAGTTTTTTGATCACAGAGCGTCATTAAGCATGTAGTGATCCCATATTCTTCTTCCAAGAAGAGCTTCTTCAAAAAACGCAAAGAATAGTAACTAAGCTAGTTTCTACATGTGAGAGTTTAATCAACTACAATAATCTATTAAATAATACTCCACGTGCAAATCTTGAATAGTCAGTTTAAGACCTTGATTACCATACAGTGGAGTATAATCGAGACCAGTAGTTAAGCCTTTTTATTTCTTCAGAAGTCTTACTAATCATGAGTTAGTGACTAGTAAGGTGCTTCAAAACTGGAATAGAAATATTGGCGTAAAGGTTCTATGAATCACTTGTTATAATAAATATTAAAAGTACAAAAAGACTGTAATATTAATCAAATATAAATTTGCTTATTATTTTAACGGAACCATCTGAATAAAAGCTTTAATAGTTATAAAACCCCTTAAGCAGGAATTGTGTAATCATAATCTTCTTCTAATAAGATCTTCTTCAAACGATGCAGAGATAACTCTCTCTAAGTAAAAGTCTTAATCAGCCATATGTTTATGAGCTTAATCAGGGGGATCATGTTACTGATAAGAGTTTCTTTAATCAATATAGTGACTAGGAGGTAGTCCAGCTTGTTGTTCAGAAGAATCGGTAACCATAAGATGACAACAAATCAGTTTCTGCATAACACAGGGTCTCAAATATTTAGTACTCAGCACCTGACCAGGAAAGCATATTAATAGCATCTTTCCTGTTGTAAGTCTTTTTCAAGAGCCAGTTTGACCTCATAAAGTTATTAGTTACCATAAGCTAGTGACTAATATCATAAAAGAATTATTTGCCTTATTATAAAGCTCTTTCAAGGCGGATAGCATATTCTTCCCTTAATAAGAAGTTCTTCAAAGTATGCAGTGAATGTTAGTTTAGACAGGGTTTTAAGAAAAAGTAATAACTATAAGCTAACAAATAAGTAGTGGAAACAGTTTGAAGGGCATAATGCTGTTTAAACAATGGACAGCCGAGTGGTTAAACTTTCTGGGTAGATAAGTCATAAAATAGTGGCAAATCTGCTTCATAACAGAAATAGAAATATTGGTGGAAATACTTCATTCATAATCAGCTCCAGGCCTTAGCTATTTAGTACTCAGCCTCTGAGCTGGGTACCATGAATCAATTTGTTGCCCAGCCTGAACCTCTGGCAAGCACTGGAGAGTGTCTGAGCCAGTTTTATTATATGAAGTAATCTAAGTCTAATACTAGTGCTTAGTTTTTTGATCACAGAGCGTCATTAAGCATTTAGTGATCCATTATTTTTCTTCCAAGAAGAGCTTCTTCACAAAACGCAAAGAATAGTAACTAACCTAGTTTCTACATGTGAGAGTTTAATCAACTACAATAATCTATTAAATAATACTCCACGTGCATTTCTTGAACAGTCAGTTTAAGACCTTGGTTACCATGCAGTGCAGTATAACCTAGACCAGTAGTTAAGCCTGTTTATTTCTTCAGAAGTCTTACTAATCATAAGTTAGTGACTAGTAAGGTGCTTCAAAACTGAAATAGAAATATTGGCGTAAAAGTTCTATGAATCACTTGTTATAATATAATAACTTAGTATCTTAGTTACTTAGTACCTTTTGAGAAAGCAAACCAAATATGATTTTGGCGAAACGTCAAGTGATCTTTCAAACAAATACAGACGAACGGATGTACACCGGAATAAATCATCAACCATATATATATATATATATATATATATATTATATATATATATATATATATATATGTCACAGGAAATAGGCAAACTTACCTACAAAATAATAATAGAGTGTAATTAACTTCTATGAATGACTTGTTACAATAAATAATAAGACTGTTAAAATTATAGTAATATTTGGCTTAGAATATAGCAAAAATAAAAACAGCTGGTAATGACTGTGGTATGGAAATTTCATCAATAGGTGGAAGTTCGTTACATTTTCATGTTTTTGAAAGCTTTAACTTGATTTGTGCTTCTTTCAATTTGAAATATTTTTATTGTTTGCAATTAGTTCACGACCCCCCGTGTGGGGACCGGGGGTAAGGAATATTCACAAAATAATGACAAAGATCCTACGTTTTATGGATATCCCTTATAAAATAAGAATAGTTCCACGGTATATTCTGCCTGTCGTAAAAGGCGACTACAAGAAGTGTTTTCTCATTACATCGCCTACAATTTCCTGGTTCGTATTTATTTACAATTTTGGAAGTAAAAAAGTAAAAATTTAAAATATTTTGATATAAGCGATTTGGGCTACTTACATAATTCAAAATTTTGACAAAGCGTATAATGAGGAAACACAGTTGCAACGTTTTGCAAAATCCTCCAAAATTAACAAACCTTATCTATTAACATCTAATTTCCAGCTAAAAACTATATATTTAAACCAAAAAGAATAGTCGGAATAGGACAATCAAAATAAACAGGTTGTTAAATGCTTGCCAACGTTTCGCTTTATTATAATCGAAGCTTCATCAGGGCTAAAAACATCCAGGAAAATGAGTATATAAATTAAATAAATAAATGTTAAAATAATATACAAAAATGTAAAACTATGCATAAGCCATTACTAAGTGAAATAATAAAATTATATATTAATAAGTTAGATGAAAAAAACAAAACAAAATTATTAAACACAAAAATTGAAAAATAAGTATGTGGTATAATCATATCATAATTACATCAATGAGATACAAGCTTGGTTAGACAATGACATACTTCCCAGGACATTCAACATAACAGAATATTCAAAAAAAACAAAGAAAGAAAAAACATTATAATATGTCTGCACATTACCTTGCATTTGTTTACCAGGTGTTGAAAATAATGATAAACCATCACTGGCATTTACAAAAACGTATAAACGACGTATACGGAAAATCTTGAGTTTATTAGGCGAATGAATTATTTCAAATATAATAATTTGTTTCCTTATTTAAAAAGAACTATTATCAAGCCATACCACGTTTTCTAGTTTATTTGACAATTTTATATATATATATATATATATATATATATATATATATATATATATATATATTATTCGACAGACAATTGAATTAGCCATCTTTTATTGATTTATTTTACTGACTTATTATTCATGAGATAATAAATAAAACTTTGTATTGTATTGGAAATTTGACGGTTGCGGTTCATGTCAACAGGGAAGAGATCCATCAAACGGTATATCATTTTAATTTAATAAATTATTTGTTTATTAAATAAGAGAGAACTAAATAAATTAAGATCCAAAATAATAGGAAAACTTTTGTTAACTAATTAGCTTACTATATATTGAACTCAAGTTGTTTGTGTCCGTTTTGAAATTAACTGCAAGAAAGGAATTTGATTTTCCCTTTCCTAAGTTTAAAGAGAAAAATTTTGAATTCATTAAACGGATATGTATATTAAATAACTACCCCCTATCTTTGATAAACTCAGTTCTTTACTCCTCTAGTAATAATAGAACACTTCTTAGAGATCAGACGGAATTTCTTAAAATGCCAATGATTCCAGGTTTAAGTAATAAACTTATTCGTCTCATGGAATTACAAAATAATAATAAAAAAATTGTCACTTATACTATGAAAACAGTTGGTAATTTATTCACACGTACTAAATATAAAACTCCAATCGTTGATCAATCCAATTTAGTATACCTTAACTGTGATAAAAACTATATTGGGGAAACCAAACAAAAATTGTCCAAACGTATTTTTCAACATATATATGATTGCCGAAATTCCAATATATGTCGAAAGAGGTTAGAACGGCATTGGCTGACCACCATTTTACAACTGGTCACAATTTTCATTTTGATCAACCTATTGTATGTTGTTTAGAATCTAATAGAAGGAAAAGAAAATATTAGAAATGCTTTACATTAATAAAAACAAATATAAAGCCGTTAATTTCAAAACGGACACAAACAACTTGAGTTCAATATATAGTAAGCTAATTAGTTCACAAAAGTTTTCCTATTATTTTGGATCTTAATTTATTTAGTTCTCTCTTATTTAATGATAAATAATTTATTAAATTAAAATGATATACCTGTTGACATGAACCGCAACCATCAAATTTCCAATACAAAGTATTATTATAAATAACAGAATACGTCTCATGAATAATAAGTCAGTAAAATAAATCAATAACAGATGGCTACTCCAATTGTCTGTCGAATAATATATATATATATATATATATATATATATATATATATATATATATAAATTGTCAAATAAACTAGAAAACGTGGTATGGCTTGATAAAAGGTCTTTTTAAATAAGGAAACAAATTATTATATTTGAAATAATTCATTCGCCTAATAAACTCAAGATTTTCTGTATACGTTTTTGTAAATGCCAGTGATGGTTTATCATTTTTTTCAACCCGGTAAACAATAACAAATGCAAGGTAATGTGCACACATATTATAATGTTTTTTCTTTCTCTGTTGTTTTTTTGAATATTCTGTTATGTTGAATGTCCTGGGAAGTATGTCATGGTCTAACCAAGCTTGTATCTCATTGATGTAATTATGATATGATACTTATACTTATTTTTCAATTTTTGTGTTCAATAATTTTGTTTTGTTTTTTCATCTAACTTATTAATATATAATTTTATTATTTCACTTTGTAATGGCTTATGCATAGTTTTACATTTTTGTATAATATTTTAACATGTAATTTGTATACTCATTTTCCTGGAAGTTTTTAGCCCTGATGAAGCTTTAAATATAATAAAGCAAAACGTTGGCAAGCATTTAACAACCTGTTTATTTTGATTGTCCTATTCCGACTATTCTTTTTGGGTTACTGACACTAAGGACACTAAGAATTTTCTGATAAATATTTAAAATTATATCTCAAATATTCCATATTTGAATTTTACAATGTACAGTATTTTTTTTCATTTTGTTTGTATTCTAAGCAATACCTCACAAACCTACATAATGCCAGTAAGTTAGATATTTATAGAATAATTTTAACTTTGATTTTTTGGACTCCTTGTATATCGCTATGCTAACTATAATTTGTTGTTAGTTCTTGTTCAGTTCTGATCAGTTTTAATAGAGTTACCACAAGTATTGTAAATTTATACTTAATTAACACTTATCTATACAGCTTTTGCTCTATCAAAATATAGAGGCAAATGACAGATTCGTTCTTGTAAATAATAAATGATTTTTTCATTTCATTTCCCTTTTTAGTTTCTAGCTTTAAAATTACGTTTTGGGGTAGGTACACCTCTTGCATATATCCGTAACTTTGGACTAAAAGCTTCTGTATATAGTGTTAAAAATTGCAGAATTCTCAGTCATAAATCTAACTTGTGTGGAGTTTAGAATTCCGAAATAGCTTTTAAAAATTGCCTAATACCTTCCTAATTATATTGCAAATATAAATTATGGAAAACTCCGGATAGGCATCAGGCATATACCATAGAATTGTTTTTTCGGTCAATTTTTGCTAAAAAATAACACCGTTCACATGCGAAGGCAATAGCACAATTTTAAGTTAATCCAAGGATTTTTTCCAAATATTATGCTTTGTAAATATTGCATTTCTGTAAAGTCAAAATCTTTCATTTTGTTAGAAACGCTACAACGAAATTATTCTGATCTCAGGCATTTGTTTATTATTATGCTTTGTAAATAATGCACTTTTGTACATATTTAAACATAAAAACCGGAAAGTATTATTGTAAATAGGATTGCAAATGGCAATAAATGGCACAAAAGTTGCAATTTTCCTTTATCATATAATAGTTTTTTCAGAATTCGTAATGAAGAGTCTTTTTTTAACGGCTTCCTTGCAAAAACAAAAACTTGTCAAGCTGTACAAAAACTTCTTTCTCAACTATATGTCAAAACACGTCTTTGGAAATTTAGAGTAATATCCTCAATGAATTATTGTTTGAAATACAGCACTTTTCTAGTTTGTTCAAGTCTTGACACATACGATTAGGTTAAATGATGTACAAATTAGTTCGTGTATCTTCATGAATAATATTTACTACTACTGCTCACACATTACCTACGACTAGTATTAATTGTAGTGAAAGTGGCCAAGAGTGAATTGTACATATAGAGCCCACTATTAAAAAAACTAGTTTAGATAGATTTGCATAGAAATAAGTTCCATTCAATCACGGCGATACCAAAGTTCTGTTAAAACACATGCTATTTCCAAAAGTTGACGAAATTTTCTGAATAAATTTATTTTCTCTAAATTTGGAGTAAATAATGATTACAGTGAAACTCAATTAACTGCATGTACCTACTTCAGTATTAAATTGCTTTGCACATATTGATCGCACTATTAAACAAAGTAGGTTTAGATTTCACAATTAAATTTTCTTTACTATAAATTTTTTTCATAAATATTACTCCAGAGATTTTGAAGAATGTTAGGAAGAGTTCACTTTTTTTGTTTCTAGCTTTAAAATTACGTTTTGGGGTAGGTACACTTCTTGCATATATCCGTAACTTTGGACTAAAAACTTTTGTATATAATGTTAAAAATTGCAGAATTCTCAGTCATAAATTTAACTTGTGTGGAGTTTAGAATTCCGAAATAGCTATTTAAAAATTGCCTAAAACCTTCCTAATTATATTGTAAATATAAATTATGGAAAACGCCGGATAGGCATCAGGCATATACCATAGAAAATTTTTTTCGGTCAATTTTTGCTTAAAAATAACACCGTTCACATGCGAAGGAAATAGCACAATTTTAAATCAATCCAAGGATTTTTTTCAAATATTATGCTTTGTAAATATTGCATTTCTGTAAAGTCAAAATCTTTCATTTTGTTAGAAACGCTACAACGAAATTATTCTGATCTCAGGCATTTATTTATTTATTTATGCTTTGTAAATAATGCACTTTTGTAAATATTCAAACATAAAAACCGGAAAGTATTATTGTAAATAGGATAGGCAATAAATGGCATAAAAGTTGCAATTTTCCTTTATCATATAATAGTTTTTCCAGAATTCGTAATGAAGAGTATTTTTTTAACGGCTTCCTTGCAAAAATAAAAACTTGTCAAGCTGTACAAAAACTTCTTTCTCAACTATATGCCAAAACACGTCTTTGGGAATTTAGAGTAATATCCTCAATGAATTATTGTTTGAAATACAGTACTTTTCTAGTTTGTTTAAGTCTTGACACATACGATTAGGTTAAATGATGTACAGATTAGTTAGTGTATCTTCATGATTAATATTTACTACTACTGCTCAGACATTACATACTACTAGTATTAATTGTAGTGAAAGTGGCCAAGAGTGAATTGTACATATAGAGCCCACTATTAAAAAAACTAGTTTAGATAGATTTGCATAGAAATAAGTTCCATTCAATCACGGCGATACCAAAGTTCTATTAAAACATGTGCTATTTCCAAAAGTCGACGAAATTTTCTGAATAAATTTATTTTTCGTAAATTTGGACTAAATAATGATTACAGTGAAACTCAATTAACTGCATGTACCTACTTCAGTATTAAATTGCTTTGCACATATAGATCGCACTATTAAACAGAGTAGGTTTAGATAACTTAAGTAAACAAACGCAAGTGTCATCTCAGGATTTTGTATAGAGAAAAATCTAACTGAAACAGTTTTGTATAGAAACAAGAGAAGATCCATTCAGTAAAGCCACACTCTAAATAATAATACTAACTTTTCGAGATTTTCCATAAACTCCTGGATGTCGAAACTCATTTCATGATAGAATATTAAACTCTAAATAATGGTCATTAAATTACATGCTATTTCCAAAAATAATCCAAATTTTATTACATACATGCTAATCATTTGCTTCACAATAGATTTTTTACCGCAAATTTTACACTAAATAATGCTTAGAGTGAAACTGAAATAACTGTTTATGCTTAGTATTAAAGATAGTGCATTGTACATATAGATCGCATTATTAAACAAATTAGATTTAGATAGTCTAAGTAAACAAATTTGAGGGTCGAAAATACTAACTGAAATATTTTTGCACAGAAACATGTAAAGTTCCGTTCATAACGACGATACTGTACATAATTTCCATTAAACTACATGCTCTTTCCAAAAATCAACCAAATTTTATTACATAATTATCGTGAATCTCGCAACAAATTTATTTCGGTAAATTTTCCCCTAAATAACTATAAAATATCTTCTAGTATTAAATAGAGTACACTGTACATATAGATCGCACTATTAAACAAAGTAGATTTAGATAGTTTAAGTAAACAGACACCAAATGTCATCTCATTATATTGTACAGAGAAAATACTAACTGAAACAGTTTCATTGAGTAATGGCATTTTTTTTGTTTGTATAGTTATACACTTCTGTATGGAAATAAATAGTTTCATCGCATCTAAATTCTAAATTTCACCGTTATATAGAGTCACGACAGATTTTTAAAAAATCTGAAATACCCGATCAAAATTGATTCCCTAAGAATTTCCCTCGGTTTTATCATTTGCTCAAAAACAACTCCATTTCCAAGTCGTTATTTTCCTGGACAAATTAATTTTATATAGAAAAAATTATTCACAGCAATATGAGAGTTATATAAATAAACATCACATAAAACGAAAACAACGTTCAAAATTATACTACAACATTTTGAATATATATAGTTAGAAAGTTTTGTATATTTCTTCATTATTCCATCTCAAACATTCCATTTTATTTATATTTTTATATATACTTTATAAACTATTACAGTACCCTCATTTTCCGTCCATTTATTTTATATAATTTCTACTGTTTCAGTGTATATAGCAATAACTAAATCAAGGGTTCCCTTAAAATTCATGAAAATTCCTCAAAATTTGTGTGATTTCGTATTTAAATTTTTGGGCCCTTTGAATCAACACTTGTATATAGCATAGCTAGAGTTCTTACTGTAAGTAATACAAATATAAAATTGCGCTCATATGCCTGCAAATGTACTTGCAAATATTCTTATTAAGCTACTATTAGGATTGTCTTAATTTAATTTATTTTGTGCCTATAAAGTCCAGAACTTAAGGTCGATGTACATCTAGTCAAAAATGACATGTAATATATAGATAATAAGTGTTTTCTTTGGCCTAGTATTAAGATCTCATTAGTGTTGTTATTTCGTTTAATCATTAATAGATTATAAATAGAACACATGTCTATTTAAATTCATTTGAAGTTTCCTCAGCTTTCTTAATACATTTTCGTAAATTTTAAACTATTCAAAATTGTGTTCAATGTTGTTAACAAATAAAATATCAACAAATTTAGCTGCATACTCTTTTATTAAACGGCGACCCTGTCAAAATGTGTATTTGAAGAAGTTCAAGTTATTCTGGTTAGTTATGAATTGAGGCACTAAATTAAAAGCAACTGAAGAAAAGGCTGATTCTGGAAATCTTGACCCCTGACATTTACGAAATTTTAAATAAAATAAAATCAACTAAAATAAGTGGGTCAACAAATCTGATTCTTTTCAAGGTGCATAACACCTTGGAAAGTAAAGAAATAAATGTACCAAAATTTTAGCTTTTTTAGTTTTAGTTTTAGTTGATAGTCCTGTCAGTCTTTAGCGATTCTAATGTCGTTTAAAGTGTACACTTGTCAATCTCTGTGATCTGAAATAACTAAGGCTTTAATAAAACCAAATCCATTGATAATAAATGATTACATTTTATTAATTTACTGCCCCCTCCTGTGGTAACCGGGAGTAGAGTTTCTCTGCAAAGTTCTGGCATTCAAATAAGAGAGAAATTCTCAGGGCACACTCTGCGTATTGTAAAAGATGAGTAAAAGATTATTAGGGTGTGATCACTGCATCACCTTTATAGAATTCGCAGATGAAGTATAATTAATTTTTGATTTTAAAAATATAAAAGCATGCGTTTTAAAATATGTCCAACAGAGCGCTTTGGGCGACAAAATTCAAAATTTTGACGAAGCTTATAACGAGGAAACAGTACAGTAGCAAAGGTTTACAAATCTCTTCAGAACTAAACAATATCTACATTCTGTTTCCTGCTAAATATCATACGTACTATTCTTTTATATTCATGAAAGTTTCTTGATATTTATCTTTTTAATTGCAAATACGAAAAACGGCATTCATTTTTTTTGTTTCTCCGATTAATGGCGATACTGCGTATCAAGTTAAAAATACATTCTTAGAAGAGCTAAAGCTTTCGCACCTCTTATATATGTATATATAGCTAGAGCTTTTACAGTAATATTGTAAATAAATAGAAAATGCCTGAACTTACACTTGTAAATATACTACAGAAATTGTAAATTATTCACCTTTTTGGTGTTTTCTGAATATTGAAACGAATGGCAGCATCTCTCCTGTAAATAATAAATTCTTTAGTTTAGTCTTAGATTAAGCCTATATGTCTTAAGTCTTGCTTGTATATAGGTTCTAATATAAAAAATATCTGCTTAATTGGTCTGAAACTCCACTGGGTTAATATATAATTGAGAATGATTGTTTATGGAAGCAAATTAATTTATCACAATGTATATAGTGTACATATAATGATTTTACTGCTAGTGAAGACTAAAAGTTGACAATATTGGTGTAGCTTTGAAAGGAATACGGGCAACTATTCCTAATAAATATTTAACGTAGTTTTAATACATTTAATATGCATTTTAACAATTTTGGTAAAACCTTGCGAGTGGTCACAGCAATTAATTAAAATCTTCTATATAAAATATTATAAATTCATAATTTTTAAGTCATAAATCTAAGTTGTGCAGATTGGAACTTCAATTCAACTAAAAAAATCGTTTAGCTCAAAAGGTGTTTCCTAAATTGTATCTTTAAAATTATCTGTTCTCGAATTCTAAACTCTTTAGCGACAATTTATATTATATATTATGCTTTATGCAACTTCCATTCAGTAATTGATTTCGCTTTAACCAAATTACTGAGGTTTAATGATTCAAATACAAATTCCCATAACTCAAAATTTCGCATTTATTGTATCTAAACACCATGGAAAATTAAATTAAGCATAATATATATTCTTCACAATATTTCTCAACAAACTGAAATATTCAAAATACTAGTTATAGTTTAGTATAGAGATTTTTGCAAAACAAATTGTCTCAATAAACTCCATTCCCTTAAGAATATAGACTAAGGGACTTCATTCAAGATACATAATAACTAAGAAAATAAACAAATAAATATACCCAATTTTTTGTTATGATTATACACCTACCAAGTTCTTGGCTACAATAATATCATTTAAGCTGTAATTTTAAATATCATATAAATAACCCTTTAATAATGAATAAAGGACTAAAAAATTTCGTTAAGGGATAGACACTAAACTGTTAACTAATTTTCATGCTTTTCAAATCCTTAAGTTTGCACATAATACTATTTTTTTTTGTTTTCAATCATTCACTGCCCCCGTGTGGGGACCGGGGGTAAGGTCTGTCCACAGAATATTAGTACTCCAGTATATTTTCTGGACATACCTTATAAAATAAGAATAGCCCCCACGGTATATACTGCCTGTCGTAAAAGGCGACTAAAAGTATCCGGGTTTCTAGAAAAAATTACATCTTAAATAATTCAGCCTAAAGATTCTATTCTTTTTATATTTTCAAACGTCTACAGTTATTTGTCAAAGTTGTAAATTACTTCAGTGCCCTCAGTTCCACCCAATATCTACCTTCATCCAAAACAAAATTCCAATATTGTAATTCTCACTACTATGGTATCTTTCGCAATTATTGAAACAATAACTAGCTTAAAATTCCAACAAAATTTATGCATTTTTTGTTAAATATTTTTATTTTAGACACTTATTTATACACTTTATACTCTTTTTCTATTACATTTCCAAGTATTATAATTTAGACTAAAACCCGGACAGTTTTAAGCAATATTTAGTCATAGTTAAATTTGAAGTTTTATGAAGCCCTTGTCTCGCTTCTACTGGCAGTCAGAACTTCTGATTGCCTGCCATTATAGGCATTGAACTATTTATTAAAATAAATTTTCTTTGTCGCTAAAGGCAAATAAATCGGCTGAAACAATGTAAAATGATCTCGCATTAAAAATTTTGCTTCAGTAAAAAAATAATTTTTCGTAATGTGTTTGAATACAGATTTATCTCCCCATGCAATTCGATCTAGCGCTCTTTATATATTTTTTGCATTAAGATTTTATCCAATTCATTATTCTCCATTCTGAAATTCGCTTCTTATAAGGCAACAAGTATGATCCTCAAATAAGTTAATCAGTATTGGTCCTAGGACGATTCCCTGTGGAACTCCCAGATTTATGGTCATAGAATTATTAATCTTGCAAACTTTCAAATACAGAGATACATTGCCACAGAGTCCAGAATCCTCAATAATTTCGAAAAGTTTGTTTTCCATAATTCACCATATAAAAAGCATTTGTCAAATCCATAAATAAGCTATACATTCTCTTGTAATGTTTAAAGTTTTCGGAAATCTCCTTAACTACTGTATTCAAAAAAACATGCACTTTAATGAAAGAGTTAGAGCTTTTGCATCCCTTGTATACAGCTAGCTTTTCCTTTCATTACTTATTGTAAATATAAAATGACAGTCACATGCCTGGAATTGCACTTGTAAATATTCCCAGTAAAGCACGAGTAAAAGTTTCTCATATAGTTACTGAATTTATTGGAAAAGTCTAGTTAAAAACTCACCTGTTCAGCTGTCAATATCCAAGCAAATGACAGCATCCCTTAGGAATAAGAATTATTCAGCCTTAAGTAGTATAAAAGCATAATCTTTGTACATAGCTTCTGTATTTATAAGTATATTGCACAAGTATAAAATATCTGCTTAATTGGTATGAAATTCTTTTAAGGTTAGTAAGCACTCATGATACAATGGAATAAGGATAATAAATATTTTTAAGGTTTTTGTATATAGCTTTTGATAGTTACTGTGTACCGTAGAAAAGTAGTTTAAGCACAATGTATATAGTCTTCAAATTATGGCGTTGCTATGCAAACTGATGATAGGTGTTCCCAATGCAGGTCTAGCTTTTAAAGCAATACCAACAGGAATTCTAATCTTGAGGGTTTAATTCAGTTATTAAATTAATAATACAGGTGATTCAATCTTGATAGTAATTTACCAGGGTTTCTTCAAAACTAATAACAGTTGACGTTCACTTTCGTAGTGATAATGTTCTCAAGAAATTAATACACAACAAATAAAAATCGATAATAAGCGAAATATAACAGCAACTGACACTGGCACTACTGTAAATATTACTTTGCCACTTTAATCAAGGCTAAGCTGTCTTTAGAATTAGTTTTATCGCTAGGTGCTATAACTGAAGGAAGGTTAGCTATTTTCAATTGTTTGGGGTGACAACTAATTCGAGATTTTTGCGTTCAACAAAATTTTGTTTTAAACATTTTAAGAAATTTACCTAGCTCTATAGATTCTATGACTTAACACATTGTGTTATATATTATTACTTTTTAGTGTTGTACATTCGTATATAATTAATAAGAACACCATCATCAGTTTTGTATAGTATATGTAAGTTTAATATATGAATTTATCGTAGAATATTCGGAGGTTTATTAATATGACTACAAATATCTATACAATGTAAATAATTTAATTTTTGTACCTTTTGTGTAACTATCAAATTCATTTAAGCACATTTTACAGTCCTCTCGACGTGTTCTAAGTGCCACTGTGAGGCGGCACTACAGATCCGATATAGAGGTAGCTTTTAGAACAAATTGTCATACTTTTGCCATAATTATTCATAAGTTTGAAAGGTCACCGAAATGTATAACAGCCCTCTGTTATTTTTCTTTAATTTCAACGTTTCGTCTATTTGATTTTGAGACTTCTTCAGGCTCTTTGGAATAAAAACAATAGTTATTTAACAACGCACATAATTTATATATAATTATCGCTAAAATGTAACGTCTTAACTTAAAAACTAATAAACAGTTAATGCCTTATTAATTCAATTTAGTCATTTATCGGTAATTTCATTTCTATAGTTACTTTTCTGAGGTTTTTCAAAACGAAATTGTAAAGGTATCAAAAAATAACCACCACTAACACGACTTGCATAAAATAACTTCAGTACATTTGTTTTTCATGTGTTTATTGCCGACTTCTTCAGTTAGTACAACTTATTGTGTAGTTTTAAAATCTAAATTCAAAATGTTTCACAATATTATGTCTAGTTTATACAAATAATCTGTAGACTTTTCTCGGTCTAGAATTTTTACTCAAAATTCCACACACAACGTAACACTAGTGCTGTGAGTAACTTTTAATCGCCTTTGGGTATAGTCAGTTACTTCAGCTACTCAACTTCTGTCCAGATTTTCGTCTTTGTTCAGAGTATCTACTAGTCTATGAAAATATCTTCAGAAGGGCTAGGTTGATCACTATGAGCGTGATGATACCAATAATTACGCTGTGTTCAATTTTATTATATACAATACAATTCTGTGATATTAAAGTACCCAGTATTAAGAGCACCATATGTTCAAACATATTTAGTTTTACCCTTAATTAGTTAGACATATACTGACATTCGCAATATTACTCCACGGTTTAAAAATTATAATTCACCTACCAAAAGCGAACCATTTTTCAACAACTGGTGTATACCAATCTAGAAAAGACCTGTGATATAGAGTAATATGACTTAAAAGACACTAGTGCTCCCAGGGCACTACAAAAATTAATTAAGTTCAATTGGTGGTAGGTAAAAACTTTTTTAATTTTTTCTTTATTTGCTAGATATTATTCATTCTTCAACATTTTCATAAAACTAGCTGAAGATAAATGTCTGAACTAAAGTTATTAAATATCTCAATTTCTTCAAAATTATAGAAGCATTTGATATAAATATAAGCAAAACTCGAATGCACTGTTTTCTTTCTTCCCATGGCCCTGCTTGTAGAATTGGATCATTCAAGCGTTTTCGGTTTCCATATTGGTCTTCCACTTTTACTTTAACAACTCGGAATCTATTCCATTGTTTGTTTTGTCAGTAGAGCTTGTCTCGTTCTAATTGTCTTCTACCAGATCTTATCAACAGATCAATTTCCGTACCGTATTTTCTTGTTACTTTTTGTTATTCTAACGTAGTGGTCCATTTCGTACATACTTTCTTTTTTGTGTCATGATCTCTAGTATTTCACTGTTCTGCCATATTTTCTTAGTGCTCTTCTTTGTTTTCTCCCCAATAGCCGCTTGGAGTATACTCTGAATGTAGTCTCTGTATATATTTGGCATTGTTCCTCTTTTTTTTATAGATATTTAGTGGTATTGAATTATACTAATTGTAATATATGTTGTGGAGAAGAAAACATTTTATTTGTAAAGGTAATTGAAGGGAAAAATGTGTTCCACCGGCATGAAAGTGGTTCACCATAACCAATCCTAGTAGTTCGAGGACTAACAATTTCTATCAAAAACTAACTCTGAGAATGTTGGCAGTTAAATTTTAAAAAATAATTAACCAGTTTGATTACTTTTACGATACTTTAGAAAATAAAGAAATAACTATACCCAAATTTTCGTTCGAACTTCAAACTTGCTGACTATTACGTCAGCTGTTTAGCGATTTTACTACCGTAAGTTATCTTTTACATATATTTTATATGCGATGTTGAATAACGTATGATATATTAAAATTAAAACCCCTTGGTAAGGAATAATTGGCTACTATCAAGTAATTTCATCATATTTTTATGTATACTATAGATAAATCGCCCCCCGAGTGGGGTAAGGTTTGTCCACAAAATATTGGCATTTAAGATATCCTACATTTTATGGACATACCTTATAAAATAAGAATAGTCTCACGGTGCAATCTGCCAGTCGTAAAAGGCGACTAAAAGAATGTTTGTTTCCTTATTAAATTTTTTCTGTAAAATCAGAAGTACACATTTAATATAATTCAATAAAACGTTTAGGCTACAAAATTAAAAATTTTGACAAATGAGGAAACTGTAATGAGGAAACATTCTAACCACTATTATAGAAGCGATAGAGCTTTTGCAGCTATTGTACATAGCTTTTGCTTAATTCTTGTAAATATAAGAACATAGTCAAATACCTGCATTTGTCCTGATAAATAGGTCGAGTAAATTCAAGCAACTTAATCGAAGTCCTGAGTTCTTGTACAATTTCGATTTTTGCGTTTATACATACAAACAATTCGTTGGAAAGCATCAATATTCTAGCGAAAACTTATTAAACCAGTATCGTATCACTACATAAATCAATTTTTTGGATTAATTTCACTCTACATGTTTACCCCCTTGAATTGTCAGTCTATACAAACATAAATTAAAAACTCATAAATCTGTAGAAGACTTTATTAGGTGTCTACTGGAATACATCAATTTGTAAATAAATGTAATATAGTAATTTAGTATAGCGTATTAAATTAGAATGAGAATAGAAAATAGAGTATTAAATTAGTTTAAAACACAATGTAGAGTCTTTACAATATGGTCTTATAACAAGTGTGAGGACCGTGCTGTTTAATCAAAGGTCCCATATAGTTTTTAAAGGAATGAAAATCGTATTCCTAATCATCATTTAAAGTATAGTTAATTCTTTATATCATCTTATAATTAGTTTTTGGATTATTATAATTAAATTAGAAACATTACTTTCATAATACCTAATTAATTTTGTTGCTTGGGTATGAATTGTTGAACATTATTTAAAATAAAACGTTTGTAGTATATTCTGCGAATACGTTTTATCTGCGAAATATCAATTTTCTGCCTACATTAAAATTATATCCCCACCTGGAAAGTCCTATCGAGGTAAACATTAAATATTTTTAATATTATATCTGCCGGGCTTGTAAGAAAAATATCTACAGTAAAAAATATTGAAATTACGGAAAATTTTAAATTCTGGCGGACTCGCCGGAATGAGTTGGTTTACAGGTTTTTGCCTTACAACGTTTTGATTTTATATTTTAGAAGAACATTTGTTCTCTAAGAAGACTCTAAACAAATTGCTCTTTTAGCACTAGCAGCGATAAATTCAATTTATTGCTTATAATATATTATTAGATAAAGTATTTGTGAGTAATGTTTATTTATATAAAAGCCATTTAGATCTTTTAATTTACCGAGTTATTATTTACTTGCAAATTGCAATTTACTTAATCGGCTAATAGACAAGAAATTAAACATTCGAGTTATGCCCGCTAATTTAATAACGCTATCATACAAATTTGTTAATTTTACATTACATTACATTATTTGTAAATATAATATATTAATATACTATAGAATGTATTGAAGTTTATTGATACAAATATAGATCCTATAACTGTAAATATCAGATATAATTGTAATTTAGTTTAAGCACAATGTATATAGTCTTCACAATATGGTCAAATCATTAATGTGAAGACACATAACTGTGGGAAATGTTCCGATATAGATATAGTTTTTAAAGGAATTCCTATTCCTAATAATTATTTAGGGTTTTCTTAATCACATTTCATTATCAGATATATATAACGGGTATTCAATATTTCTAACAACAACAAACTGAAATCGATATAAGCAGAATATAGAAATTGCTAGAATGGTCACGCCTATGAATAATAATAATAATTATTTTAATCTACGATTAAGTTCTATGTAGTGTTATTTTTATTGTTCCCTAGACGCTATAACTGACAGAAACTATTTTCGGTTTTTGGGTTCTCTAACTTTACCGTCTATTTTATTTTAACACTTTTAATAACAATTGTTTCGTCAAGTTCGTTTACTTAAAGAAAAGACAAGTCAATTTGTTGAATTCGTCATATCTTATAACCTAATCTAAAGAAAAACACAATAGGACAAAAATTGTATAAATACTTGGTAAATTTCTGTCAGAAAGCATTACTCTAGTTACCATTATACGTAAAAATCTTTCTACCAGCTTTGCGTTCATTATTAAGTTAATAAATATCTGTACATAATAGTTTTAGTAGGAATCCTTTAAATTAAAGCTTTCAGAGAGCTTTGGAAATAGTTTTAATCTCTTGTAAATATACCAAATTGTATAAATACATATGTCTTACTAAATACTCATTTTAATTCAAAGTTTTGGATTTGCCTCTATTACGCACAACACTGTAGAGTAAATGACTAATTAAGCAAATTCTTCACTTCATTGTAGATATTATGGTTATAAATTTAAAGTTGTAAATAACTTAGCTTTCAAGAAAATTTATTTAGTCTATTTACTCTGATTAAGAAAAATTCCTTCGGGTTCTGTCAATATTGTAAAAAATGTAGTTTATAATATATTTTTAAGCCTAGTACATAATACGCTTTGTAAATACCGCAGTTATGTACATTAATCTTACAGGGACAAACTAAACCATAAAAGTAATTCTATTTAATAACATTGAGTAGAGTTTTCTAATTTACTCTTAGGGTAAGGTATTATTTTAATTATGGGTAAAAATCTTACTACCAACATAGCTTTCATATTCTTAAATAAATGTATATAATAAGTCATAGGAATCTTTTAAGGTTAAGTTTCATTCTGGTGAGGAAATAGCTCTAACTCTTGTAAATATGTCAAATTATATATAATCAGATGTCTCAGTAAATTATTTGTCCAATTTTCAATTGAAGCTCATGGGTTCTTGTACAGGTTTGGACCTTGCTTCTATTACGCACAACTCTTGTAAATAGTCGAATATATAAATAATTAATTGAATTCTTCACTGCTTTACTGTAAATATTAAGTTCCGCATTTAAAATTGCAAACGGCGTGGTTTTTAAGTGAATTAATTTTTTGGTATAGTTTTATTTTCTTCTAGTAGCTACATATTGCTTTAGGTTTTAAAGGTTTTTTAATCTATAGTTTATAGTATATTGTGTATGTTTAAATCATGTGCATAGTTGTGCTTTGTAAATACTGCACTTTTGTACATTAGTCCTACAGAGACAAATGAATGCATACAGCAATTATACTCATATTTACCTTTAGTAGTTATTAGATCTAGGAGTTAAATAGCAGCTTATAATTAGGAGGATGTTTCCAATATAAATTTTACGAACAGGCGTTCAACACAAACTTTGTTTTTATAATAATACAATTTTTTTTCTGTTTCATTTTTCAAAAATGTTAGCCTATCACGTATTTGTGACAATCTCTTCATAATGTAATTCTTGATATGATATATAACGTAGCGGGGTGCCCTCCTGTCTAAACGTAGGAAACAAAACTAAACTTTTAAAATAACTGAAGCTTAGGGTTTGTCCAATTTATAACAAAGAATCAAAAAGTTATAAGCACAGTGGGTAGTGTTAATAAGTACATCGCTTATTATTGGCTGATTTTTTAAATTTTTATAAAAAATAGTTCTTTGTAAACTTTGTCTAACATCAATTCGCAATATATGGCTGCCTCTATTTTGCACGCATAGACTTGTCATCCCAAAAATATTTGTCGGTTAATTTCTTCACGACTGTGGGAAGATCTGTCTTTGGGGGTCGAGGTGGCTCCTTTGCGCTTTTTATCAAAATTCCCGTAAGGGTGTCTCTGTGAGTTTCAGTAACCGGTCCCGATTGAGGTACGGTTTCTGCCGACGTACTAACTTCATCACTCAACGTCACCGTCTTTTTAGAAAAGTCATTCTTTGGAAAGGCTCTTGTGTCTCTCGCATTGAACACGTCCACATCCGTGATCGGTGCTTGAGGGGGAATTCCCTGGACTACGTCCGGCTTTTCAGTGCTGTAGTTGTTGTCGTCCTGCAAAGGAACTTCATATAAATCGAAATTTTTGACCATGCTATTGTGCTCGTCTGCCGTTTGATTCAGCCCCCCGTCGACTTGAGTGGTTTTATTAATCCTCCCCCTAAACATACGTTTATTCGTTATATTAACTATAACATTAGATGCAAATTCTCTGTCAATAGAGCTTATAGTTTAAAAGATTTTGTAGTGAATCAGCTGGTGAGTAGTACTTAACATAACAAGGCCTTTTAAGACTTGCATACAAAACCGATCCAGCTGTATAATAATTTCCGAACTGTCTGCTCAAATACGTCATTAATGTAAGTTGTATAAAGGTATGTTTTAAGTGATGGTTGGGAACTTTAGCAATCTATATATAATAAGACATACTTAAAGCGAAAGCTTCATAGCCTTTTTATTCTTTTTAGTGTTAATAATAGATTTCTCTTTGTAGTTAAAACTTTATATTAGCATAAGAGCAGTGTACATAAATAGCGCGCTTCGAACCTAATTAGATTTAAAAAGTATAACTATATTATCACTTCAAGATTTTGTAAGGAGATTTATATTAAATGTACCGAATAGTCTACATAAGTTCTAATTAATTCATGTGTTGTTTTAAAGAGTTGACCAAATTCATTTCCTTTTTTATAACTTCTAAACCGTAAATATGTCCCAAACAACCAGCAAATAATCTCGGAACTTAAACTGATAATAATTATTTTTAGGATTTTGAAGAATAATCTGCATAGATTTCGTGCTACTTCTTTTTTTTACCAAATGCATTTTAATGTTATTAGCAGCTGTACCTATAAAGTATCAAGGTTTTGAAGTTTGTTATTTTTTTCTACTAGTTTATATATCTATAAAGATTTTTATTGTATCTATAATTATTATAAGTACACATTCAGGTATACGACTAAATAATGCTTAAGTTTGCTATAGCTTTTCAGCCAAATAATGTTTGACTTCCTGTATACATTAGAACTTAAGATGTACATAACAAATCAAGGCTTAGGCTTAGATAAATATAAATGCACAATTTTGCACATACGTGTTTATTATATATAGTTAAATATTGTAAATATTAGACGGTACTATGTATTCATTTTCTTTCATGTCGTACTTAAGCATTTATATGCAGAATCTTGAACAATAAGGTGCTTCAGCATAGATTTTGTACTACTTCTTTTTATTACCAAATGAATTTGTATGTTATTAGCACCTGTACCTATAAAATATCAAGGTTTTGAAGTTTGCTATTTTTTTCTACTAGTTTATATATCTATAAATATTTTTATTGTATCTATAATTATTATAAGTACACATTAAGTTTGCTATAGCTTTTCAGCCAAATAATGTTTGACTTCCTGTATACATTAGAACTTAAGATGTACATAACAAATCAAGGCTTAGGCTTAGATAAATATAAATGGACAATTTTGCACATAGGTGTTTATTATATATAGTTAAATATTGTAAATATTAGACGGTACTATGTATTCATTTTCTTTCATGTCGTACTTCAGCATTTATATGCAGGATTTTGAACAATAAGGTGCTTCAGCATAGATTTTTTACTACTTCTTTTTGTTACCAAATCCGTTTGTATGTTATTAGCAACTGTACATATAAAGTATGAAGACTTCTTTTCTAAACTGTTTTTGAGACGTTTGCTATTTTTTCTACTAGTTTATATAACTATAAAGATTTTTATTTTATCTATAATTATTACAAGGACACATTCAGGTATACGACTAAATAATGCTTAAGTTTGCGATAGCTTCTCAGCCAAATAATGTTTGACTTCCTGTATACATTAGAACTTAAGATGTACATAACAAATCAAGGCTTAGGCTTAGATAAATATACATGTACAATTTTGCACATACGTGTTTATTATATATAGTTAAATATTGTAAATATTAGACGGTACTACGTATTCGTTTTCTTTCATGTCGTACTTAAGCATTTATATGCAGAATCTTGAACAATAAGGTGCTTCAGCATAGATTTTGTACTACTTCTTTTTATTACCAAATCCGTTTGTATGTTTTAGCAACTGTACATATAAAGTATGAAGACTTCTTTTCTAAACTGTTTTTGAGACGTTTGCTATTTTTTCTACTAGTTTATATAACTATAAAGATTTTTATTTTATCTATAATTATTACAAGGACACATTCAGGTATACGACTAAATAATGCTTAAGTTTGCGATAGCTTCTCAGCCAAATAATGTTTAACTTCCTGTATACATTAGAACTTAAGATGTACATAACAAATCAAGGCTTAGACTTAGATAAATATAAACTGACTTTGTACATACGTGTTTATTACATATAGTTGAATATTGCAAATATTACACGGTACTACATATTCTTTTTCTTTCATATGACACTTCATCGTAATCAGGAGGTGGTGTCTGTTTGGTAATCATCCAGTACTTCATTTTATTTTTTCAATAACACTATACATTCAAAAATTTTGATCTGCAGTTACAATTGAGAAAAAAAACTTCAAAAGTTTCTTGAAAACAACATCTGGTAGCTGTAAAATAATACTCACAATGATTCCAGAATTTGGATTATATTAGACCAAATATCACATACCATATAAATTTGAAATTTTGTTTCGGTTAACTGACAAATCTCATAGCATTTAACAAAAAACTGCAAATTGGTCACTCAATGACGTTAATTTATCTCAAATCTAATGATGGTACCAAACAGGACCAAACATTTCACAACCCTGTTAGGAGCAAAATTTCTAGCCTTACCATATAACTTTCTTGACAAAGTAATTATACTTTTTATTGTTGTTACTAACCATATCAAATTGCGGCCTGAATATTTCTTTACATATATATTGCTTCACAATTGTCATGTGGTGAAGTTTTAGCTGCAGGTTTCTTGACAACGAAACTGGTACTAATTTAGGATCTAATATGAAGCGTTCTCAAACACAAAACTTCAAACCACCCAATGAAAGATTCAGGTTATATTTGAACAATAAATAACTTTAAATTGATATTGTAAAATATCAGCTAGTAGCAGTAATTTTACAATATTATAGGTTTAAATAAATATCTCTGGTACAAATAGATGGAGTAATTACCTGCTAATTTAGCGTTTAGTTTATTTATTTGTCCTGCGTGTTTCTCTATAAAAGTCATAATTTTTAGCATTTGTACAACTTATCAACTTATAGGGTCTTAACACTGTGGGCTTATCTCCAGTGTGAGGACACTAAGTTGCTCTACGAGGTTACCTAAGAGATTATTTATAATTTTTAAAGAATATTAATGCATATTTTATAACAATCAGTTAATGTACTTCATGATTTAAATCACGTCACCGCGAGGTTATTAAATCTCAAAATTCATCAAATTTAATATGTTAACTGTTGTGTCGACATCATCTATAAAAAAATTTTCTAAATCGGGCTTAAATACAAAAATAAACACTGAAATCATTCTTATAAGTAAATAATACATTCGTACATAACGCTTATAATTACTTTTTACATAAAAATAAATATAGCTACTTTTAATTTATTGATATAATTGAGATAACACAGAACACGAAATCCTGTATAGTTCATAGTAATTGGTTTCAAAAACCATAAATAATTATTATATAACAACGCACATAGATTCTAAGCACTACACTGGTATATCTGGTCCATAATTAGATTAGAACAGTAGGGGGACTTCCCTAACAATCCTAATCTACAGTAAAACTTCAGTTTTCGTTAGTAATTTTTGTAATAAACACCTTTGGTCTTTCTTCAACGATTCAACTTCATTCATATAATATCCATATCCAGGCCTTGTTTAATGACCCACATTTCTGGTTACTCTTGTTTTTTTTTCGCGTATTATTAGTCTTTAAAAAAATCTTCAACAAGACTATTTTGATTACCCATCAAATCGTAATATTATAATAATAAAATTAGAATTCCTAGTGTTTATTCTATATATTTATATTGAATTATTATTGTGTCCAAGCACCATCCATAGTGATCTCAAAATTACTCCTCGGTTCAAAGATTACACTCTAATAGAACTAATCTAGAAGCTGTTCATGTCTCAGCAAGTGCTTTATACTAATCTAGAAAAACATCTGTGATCAAGGAGTATAACCTAAAAGAACCTAGTGCTACCAGTGCACAAAAAAACCGAAAAAAAATTATATGCTCCCATTATTTTTTTAAATTAAAATTTTTACTACTTTTTCTTAATATTATAGCTTGTTATAATTATTATAAGTAAAAATATATATTATATTTAATATGATTATAAGTATTATCAAGGAAATGAATTTAACATTTGTTTGACAGTTAGCTACCCATTCACGCTGTCAATAATTTTGAAATGTTCTCGAGCATCCCATTCAATACGAAAACAGCAACTTAAGGAAAAGGTCCACCATCACCCACTACAAGCAGTCCGGGAGTACACCACAATGCGTGTCAATAGTTATAACAGACAACTCACAACTTCCAGAGAAAGCTAAATCTGGGAATGTTGCAGTTAGCTTCTGAAAAATGCTTATCCTGAGTTCAGTTCAGTCAAGTGGGCATAATAAATTTGGAGACAGTTGATTGGGTAACTCAAGTAGTCAGTAATCTTCGAAGAATGTCGTTTAAGTACCTGCCCGTTTATCATCATCAAACAGTATGCCAATATAGCCACAAGGTACAACCAAAAATGAAAACAGTCTTTTGCAATCAGCAATCCAAAACATGCAAAAATATCACTAAGATAAACAGCACCACTCATAAGTCGCATTTCCATGATCTACCATAACGAGTTTCTAATCTTCAAACTTTCTGGAAAAGGCTGAATATGAGAAAAGTTCTGAAAAATGTTATATACCCAAACTGGGGATAATAACAATCAACAAAGTCTCCTGAAACATCGAGGTAGCTACAACACATTCCCTCTGTTTTCTTCGAAAACCAGTTTTGTATAAAACACATTGAGAACTCAAAAATTGAACATACGCATAAATATTTACCTGTATACCAGTATGTCCAGTACAGCCAAAAGTGAGGACAAAGTATAAAAAAAAGATTTTTTCTGTCGGTGTGTTATAAAAACAATACAATGAGAACTCAATACTTGAACATATACATAAGTACAAGCAAAATATTTATGTAACTGACAGTACACCGCCTTCAAACAGTATACCAAAATGTCCAGTGCAGCCCAAGAGTGAATAAAGACAGCAAACCACATGTTCCTCAGGTATGAAACCAACTTCACTAATCAAACAGTAAGTGAAGGAGAAGAATATGTACACCCAGTACAAGAAGTTCAATGAGCGACCACAAAGAGTACGTACTTATATTTCTAGAGCTCACAACTTCTAGAAATAGTCAAATTTGTTGGCACTACCTACTATAAAATTCTGATAAAGCCAGAGTTAAATCCAATCAACTGGGTATAATGAAAATGAACAAAATATTTATGTAGCTGACAGTACGTCTCCTTCAAACTGTATACCAATGTGTCCAGTGCAGTTAAGAGTCCAAAGTATGAAAACAAAGACAGTAAACCACATGTTCCTCATATATGAAACCAACTTCACTAGGTTATCAGTAAGTGAAGAACAAGATTATGTACCCGTAGCATCATCAACAGGGTATAATAAAAATGAACAAAGTCGACTTTTTGATCCAAGCATTCACTAAACTAGAGTGTTTGGGTCATCTGTCGGCATGTATAAAAAATACAATAAGATGTAAAAGTTGGAAATACAAAAAACTTCCAGCACAAGACTTTACTGCCAGTACACCTTTCCACATTATAAAATTGTCCAGAGAACACAGAGTAACTGAAGAAGAAGATTATATTTCAGCCCCAACAGTTCAAGAAATGACTGAATCTTGAACGATAAAAACTGAACAAATTCTACTAAACGATTCAAGTAGTGACTAAACTATGCCTTGGATCTACTTCGAAAATAGTGTTATCAACAAACACAATACAAGATATAAAACTTGCAGCAAAATCAAATAACTTGACTAACTGCCAACCCACCAGATTGAACAACAAAGGTTTCCAGTACAGTCAAAAGTGAGCAGAGCCAGTACACCCTCTTCAAGCATAGAAAGGTGTCCAGCCCAGTAAAAAGTGAATGCAGAGTCAGATAGCAAAATATACAAGACTTCACTACCATTTTTGAAGAAAGAGACAATCAAAATTATTCGAACGCAGTGAATGAATGGTTAGTTATTTAATAGCTTAGATCTCCAAAAGAAATTTGAATATGTATTACAAGAATTTTGTAAATAAAATATTAACCAGATATCTATAACTTTATTTCGCTTACAATGCATTTATTAGCATCTTAGTTTGTAGATTTAATAATTGCATACAATAAAACAGATGTGCTTTGTAAATAAACTAATGAAACATGAGCCTAAATTTATTTCCTCTATTTATCAAGCATATCAAAATCCTTATAACTTATATTTATCGTAGTATTTGAGTGTTTAATAAAAATTATAAAATTATGGTTAATTTTTTTAATCCCAAACCACATTCCAGCTTTGATTGAAAGTGTTGTGAAAACAAATATTGAGTACTTACAATTTTTAGATATGTAATAATTATTATTATTAAGTTGAAATGTTTTGTTTTGTATTTATAAAAACTGAAAAAGGGAGATCTAAGACTTAGGATGATAAACAAACGTTAATATAGATACGTTGCTTTTTTATGTCAATATCTATTATTATTATATTATAATTATAATCTTATATATATATATATATATATATATATATATATATATATATATATAAATTAAGAAATATATAGTTGATGTTATATTTTATTATTATGTAACATAAATGCTTTCTCATTGTTAATATTAAATATACGGCTTTATTCAAACTTAATCTATTTTTAATGACCTTTCAAAAAGTATTAAATTCCTCAGAATATTAACATTCAGTAAAAAAGGTTTGTAACCTTTTAAAAAAAATCACGTGAACATATTGTAAACATAATTTCGTTAATATATTGGTTACAGGACTATCTAACAGATCTTACCTAGTTACAAACGTTCGTCTACACAAATCAGATATAATATGTGAATATGACTTCAGTCAAATCGTTCAGATGTCACACAATCACTAACAGACGCGTCAATTATTTTACAGATAAAAATTAATAATTGTGAAGATAAAATTACTTTTTTACAACTCCTACTATCTAGAAATAAAAAATTAATAATCTGACAGATTATCGAACCCTGTATGGAGCCCGGGGTAACAGTGCAGTAATATATGCTTTAAAAAATAACGAAATATGGTCGCCTGTGTTGTATAGCTCCTTATTTTTGTTATCAATTTGGAGAAAAAATGGCATAAACAAATGTTTTAAAATCCTGGGATAAAATTATATCAACAGATGTTTTTCGTAAGAATAAAAAAACAATGAAAATATAGCATTAACACTAATGATCATGGAAATATCGAGTACTAATATCAGTGTGTCGTATATTTTCGTTTTTTTCCGTATGTTACTGTGCTGTTAAAGAAAGAATAGCTCCATGGTAAACTCTGCCTGTCGTATGAGGCGACTATAAGAGTAACAACTCGCAAGTTTCTATTGCCAATTGAGTATTAAAATAGTGAATTTCATCATTATCTTGAAAATTATGTCTCCAAATCTTCGTTAGATATTTGTCAAAATTTACACCCAATAGAAACTTGCGAAAAAATTACCTATTGTCAGTTGTTTAACATTGAATATGTTGTATGTATCGAACCATAAGGTATATTGGAAAATATGATTGCTCAACAGCTAAGACACACACTTAAAGCTCCTTAGAATCCAACAATGCACTGTGCCAATACAACTGACAACTCCGTCAAATTGTTATCTCTAGGATACAAAAGTCCTTCAGAATGTTCACATATTCGAGTTAAAACCCTCTCTGGTCAGGGAATGTTTTTTATTTATCGTAATGTACGCCGCAACTATTCAGTCGTAGACTCCTAGTATTAAATTTAGATGGGCTTGCCCATTTCTTGAGTACTAACTAAATTCTTATCGAAGACTTTTTTATTTTGATAACAGTAATTCAAAAATCGTAGCAAATGAGTAGCTAAAATACTTCTATATATACAGATATATATCCACATATTTAGAACTGTATCATTCAATGTATGACAGCCGTTTCGAACCAGGAGTTCTCGTCAGATACGCTTCCTTGAATGACAAGTTCTAAAGTGAAATACTTGGATGTTATACACATCAGTAAGACAACAGTCAGTGTATTGAACCTAATAGATGTCAGTGACATCTACCGTCTATTGAGTAATTTAAGTATATGAAGGCATACTATGCTATAACATATACCATACTCTTGACAGATGGTTCGAGTGTTTTATATAAAAACACATAAGTAAATATATATACAGATATATATCCACATATTTAGAACTACATCATTCAACGTATGACAGCCGTTTCGAACCAGGAGTTCTCGTCAGATACGCTTCCTTGAATGACAAGTTCTAAAGTGAAATACTTGGATGTAACATCCAAGTATTTCACTGTCATACGTTGAATGATATAGTTCTAAATATGTGGATATATATCTGTATATATATTTACTTATGTGTTTTTATATAAAACACTCGAACCATCTGTCAAGAGTATGGTATATCTTATAGCATAGTATGCCTTCATATACTTAAATTACTCAATAGACGGTAGATGTCACCGACATCTATTAGGTTCAATACACTGACTGTAAAATACTTCTTCCTATTAGACACTGATACTTATACTTTTTTCTGAATACTGCTGCGTTCAATACAACACGAATACCAACTATTGGTACTAGTGGTGGTGATCTGATTAGTGAAACGGACCCTGAGGAGAGGGAAAAATGGTGAACAAATAGAAACATATCTTTATTCGGATTAACAGGGTATATATGAAAAGAACAAAAAAAAAATAAAAAAATATACAATCTAGCTGCAATACTGTTAAACTGTTGGTTGCGTGTTTTAACAAAGAAGGGAAGATCATACTAGATACCAAAGCTTAATGAACACAGCACTCCAAAGTTTGATGAAAAATTAAAACAAGTTTGCATCAAAGATATCTAGTGGCAGAACGCAATTATAATTTAAAGTAAACCAGTACTATTACATAAAGAAGACGCTTTCAAAACCTGTACAGCAACAGTACTAAGAAACAATCTTTGAGAAAATCAGTCCTAGTTTAAAAATGATATAAATGTGAAACCAGCTTAACACCTGATCATTACCACTACAATATAAACCAAAAAAATAATAAATTTCTGCTTGGGCTGCGCAATGGTTGTGCCACTGAACTAAAATAAATGAAAATGGTTAAATCTTTCTAGTAAACTGTTCTTTACTGCTTCCCAACCTAGCAATCATGTTGTTATCAAAAGGACCATGTTTAAGTAATTAAAAACCAAAAAAATACGTGGTTAATTTGACAGCTGATCGGTACCCCGTGTGGGGCCGGGGTAACAGTACAGTAATATATGCTTTCACAAAAATTAAATATCTTCACCGTTGTAGCTTATAGATTAGAATTAGTATTATTAAAATTAAATTATATAACATTAGAAAGAGACGTTATGTCCCCCTCTAATGATACTAAAATTGAGTATTAGTAAGTGTAAGCATATGATATAGTACTGTTAGAGGAAGAATAGCTCCATGGTAAACTCTGCCTGTCGTAAGAGGCGACTATAAGAGTACCAACCGGCAAGTTTCTAATTAGAATTGAGTATTAAAATATTGAATTGAAGAAGAATTTTCAAAATTGTGCCTCCATTGCTTCTAAATTAAACCACAATACTTATAGACCAACTAGGAACTTGCCAAAACCACATAAAATAACCAATATGCATATTGTCTATTGCTAAATTTGCCTTATATATGCTTCTAAATTATATCTGTGCCATCAACATTAAATAAATTGTTCACTAGTTGTTTTGGTTTTGTAATTACAAATATTCAATATAAATATACTATGTTCCGTTCTCTGCCTTCGCACTGGGCTTGTTTCAGTCATGCTTCTTTCCGATTCCTGGTGCATCAGGTTTCATTATATTAGCAACAATAACTATTGGTTGTAGTGGTAAACTTCAAATTGAAGTACTTGGATATATTAAGCATATCTTTATATGCAAAAAAGTATATATGAAAAGAACCAAAAAAAATACAAAAAAAAAAAAATAATCGTTGTTAAAACGTTAGGCTTTCAATGTGCGCGATTATATTTCGATGTTGTCTAAATAAGATATTGTTAAATTGCTGAATATATGTTCTAACAAACGACTGAAGAATTTCAGAGACTTATTGCTCATCAACTTCAAACAGGCTAGGATTTGCTATAGTGGCGGAAGCAATCCAAGACTCCGTTTTCCAAAATTCTATGACAATTGAAAACAAGTTTACATCAAACGCCTCTAATAATAGAATATTGTTATTATCTAAAGTAAAATTGCCCTGAAAAATAGCATGACTTAATTAGTTAATATCTATGAAATTCAATACCAAGATGACTCAAGTTTCTTACTGACTGAGTATTAACTTAAGTATGTATATGTCAAACTAATTTACTAACACAAAATCAATATATAGACTATTTGGATTCTGCTACACTAAAGCCTTAGAGCATAGTAGAACTTGTCATATTAAGACATTTATCCTTGATAGTATCCAACGTGCATACTGCACTAAGTGCAGTAGACTTTCAAATTTATGAAAAGAGATTGTTATACTTCAGTCGTTCAAGGAACTACTAGTTGTTAATAGTTGTCGTGTATAACCACGACCCCAAAAGAACCCTTGTTATAACAAAAATCCAAAAAATAGAAACGGTTAATATGATAAGTGATCGGTAGGCTATTTGGGGGAAAAGGGGGTAGTCACAATATGTATGCTTTCAAAACACAATAAATTTTCGTCCTTGGGATCTTCCATAGACAAGCAATGATATAGATTTTTTAGACCGATTACTACTTAGAGAAACTGATTAAAATTATGTGCTTAATTTTTACTGAATATCTCATTGATTTGGTAAAAGTACTCGAAAACAATTGCACATAACACCAACAAGCCTCTCTAATGATAACTAAGCATACCAAGGGTGAGCATATGCTACTGCGCTGTTAGGGAAAGAATTACTTCGCGGGAACCTCCATAATACAATTTTTTAAACCCATACCAAGTTATGTTTTTAGATAAAATAACTGTTTCAAAGTAGGGTCTAATAATATTTCCCTTATCCCCCTTCGAAATTGCCGAGAGAGATAGAAATCGTAATGAGATGAAATCTTTATTAGCAATAACAAGGTCTATGTTAGAAAAAATAGAAAAAAATGCAAAAAAATCTATAATTTATGTTAAATTATAAGGCTTCAAAGGTGCGCGATTATTACTGCTTAAATAAAATATTGTTAAGATGTTGCTTGAATGTTTTAACCAACGACTGAAGTACTTGTTTCATCAGCTCCAAGGAAAGTTAGCCTCCCTCCAATCACAGCAGTCGCTGGCAGCAGTGAAACCAGCACTCCACTTTGCAAATTTCCATGTGAATTAATTTTCACCTAGTGAGAGAAGCCATTACCATCTATGGTAGAACAGTGCCAATAATTAAACGAGCTGCTCTCAAAACTTGACCAGCTTTTCTATTCTACAATATCATCATCTGACTAGCTAACTCATGTCTAGAAAAGTCAGTACTAGACTGAAAAAGAACTAACCTCATTACACAGAGCTGTTGGTAACTGAATATTAAAGTAACGTAAATGTGAGACTAGCTGAACAACTGATCTTTGCCATCACAAGATCAACAGCAGATAAACACAATTTTGATTCTGATGCACGAAAATTGTGTTATTAGAATAAATAAGCACTGTTAAAATGTTCATATCTGGATAGAGTTCCTCACTATTACCAGACCATTCCAGTTGACGCAGTAGAACCGTGCCATTAGATCGGAATAAATAAGCACGGTTAAGATGTTCGTATTTGGAAGGTGTTCCTCAGTACTGCCAGACCATTTCAGCTTCAGCCCAAGGCCAAAGACTTCCAGCCATGGACCTCAACTGGTGCAACCAGCGCTATTCCAAACTAGATCAAAAGCAAACGCAATTCTTCAGTCGTTCTTAAAACAACAAGTTGTAGTTAATTTAGTCTTGTAACCCTGTTGTAACCACCAAAAGAACCCATGTTATAGATAGAAAAGTTATAAATATAGGTATGGTTCATTTAGCTTATAGATCAACTTTCACTCGGTATGTTTAGAAGTTTTAAATCTGTATTTATCATATGTTTTGTTTCATTTTCAAAGTATACAATATTTTCCACAGATTTAAAGCCTCTCTGTGTTTTTTGAATAATGAATCTAACAATTGGGCTTGAGAGGGAAGTATGAAAGTAGCACCTTGGGTCTATATCACTCGAAAATTATTAAGACTATTTGTTTTTTCTCAATATGATTTTGTTTTTTTTTATATATTCAGTGAAACAAATGAGGATATCGCGATCCAGCTTTAGACTTTCAATTTGAATTTCGACATCAAATTTAAAACATTAATAATGCTCCATATTTATTAAATTGCTACCCATATTTCCATAGGATGGATTAAAATAGTTAGTCAAATCGAATGTCTTCCTGTATTGTCATTTCTCGACACACTTTTCTGGTTCTCTCCAAATGGTGGCTACCTGTATATTAAAATTTCATTTGTTAATTTTACTTTGAAAACGACGAAAAACTAAACATAAGTGAACAGAAAAAGATGATTCTGTTTTTTCGACGGCATCCATTCGCCACGAATGTGTCAGAAATAAATCATAAAAATTGAAATTAAAACGAAAAATACACTTTAAGACAAGCAAGAATGAATTCGGTTTGTCAGTGATATACCAAGCTAAACATTCCTTGAACCCCTGCGTGGGGTCGGGGGTTCAGTATACTAGCATACAATTATTCGTATTTCAAATTGATATTTATTGAGATTTTCCTTTTATTTTTTCATGTTTTCAACGATTTTTTTCAGTTTATCTCTTAAAATAGATGTGATGTGATACACTTAGTTTAATGTTATTGTACTATACATAAATAGAATAGCCCCAGGTATGCCCTGCCTGTTGTAAAAGCCGACTAAAAGGGTACAAACTCGCAAGTTTTTTGTTTTTTTTTTTGGCACCTTTTAGTTAATGTTTACGCAATAACAACACACTTGAGCATAAGAATCGTATATTAAAAAATCCAACCGTTACAAGGCCTTTGCTTGAGCTCAATCTCAATGGAATTATCACCAAGTGTAACAACGAGGAAGGTCTCATAAAATTAATGCTTTACTTATAATAAATAAATAGAAATATCCTATATTTGACATCAAACCAAAATATGAAAGTAAATTTTTAAAATAGATTCACATAAAAAATGAAAAACTTGCGATGGAGCTCAAAACTGAAAGTACATGCAACTGAAGTTCAAAACTGTATAACTTTCAAATTTCAACGTAAAATTTTACACCCATCGTTTCAATCAGTCTATATTTATATGGTAAATACAAATGAAAAATGGTACTCACTCTCTCAAAAATTATCTCAATTAAGCTGGATATTCACAGTTCAATTGTAACCACTATCTATTTATCTCGACATAAATCACTTTGGCTAATGCAAGTAGTATTTTTTTTGCTTAAAGTATTTCTATATAATAGAACTGATTTAAACGAAAAGAATGATTTCCTATATTGACATTTATCGCATGCTGGTCTCGTTGAGATATTTTCTGGATCTGTAAAAGTGGTGTCTAAATTTACATTGAAAATTTTCACTTACCTCAGACATGACTAACAAACAAACATTTGCAAGCAGGGAAACTTGAAAAGAAATTTTGTTTACTATTCAGACTTGTTTTTAATTATTTAAATCATAATTCCTCGAGAGCATCTATAAGGTACCGAACAAGATAAAAATAAATGAAAATAAATATAATTGAAGATGAAATTCCAAGCATAAATAAAGATCTTGCAAACCTTAAAAGATGGCCTCGATGTTCAAGTTTCTAAACTCGATATATGACGAAATCCGAAACAAGAAAATATCCAGCCAGCTTGTCAATGTCATTAATTCACCACCAAAATATTTCGTTGACACATACGTTTGAAATTTGTCTATAAAAAATCGTTAAATTTCTTATAAGTTGCATCTCATTTACTCAACTTTTTTCTTGTTTGGATTTGTTGCAATGCTATGTCACTGTTTTCAAGAACAACCCATATGTTGAAACTAACGCAAAAATATAAAGTCAACCATAATTCAATTTCAATCAACACAAAACAGACGAATCAAGGATTGTTAAGTGATGATCTCAAATTGCACCCTTTACAATCTAGTGCATTAAAGGCAAGTCAAACCAGAGGCAGTCAAATAGATAAAATTCTATCCAGCATCCATAAGCAATCAACAAGCTTTTGGTGACAAAGCAGTGCTGAGCTCTAATCACCTAATCATTAAACAATAATTTAACATTTCTCCTAGAAAAACACAACTCTATGTATTTCACCGAGATCCACAACCTAAACATTTAACAATGTAGTGTTGGTTTAGCTTGGAACAAAGAAACTTGAAAATATTCCATGTAAATTTGATTCAAAAAGCAACATGAATTTTGCTAGCCTGGCTTGGGTTGTTCTAAAAACAGGTACTGTATCATGCAACACCACCAATTATGAAGAGAGCTTCCAAAAAAGAACCCATGTTAATTTAAACAAAAACAAAACAAAAAAAAAACAACATGGCTAGATTTAAGACATTATATTGTAGTTAATTAGTATATACTATAAGGGATTCTATGTATTGAAATGTATGCTCCTATTGCTAAATTTAATAATATCTATTATCGCTTCATGCTTCAAATAAAATGTAATAATTTCATATTTAATTCAAACGACCGTTGTTTTTTGAATAAAATGTGTTAATTCGAGTGGTTTTTGTTATTACAGAAACACAACCCATAGATATTGTGCTACATCCTCCTACTACAATACAAAAACTGGCCACAGGTTGTTCATAATGTGAATGTGATTAATACTCACATATCCATAACTACTTGAACTTTTTGAGATTATACCATCCTGCATTATTTAGATTAGTTAACGAAAGTATGAAAAGATAATTCCAAAAATGCCTAACAGAAATTGAATTCACTACAAAACACAATGAAAACTCAAGTAGCAGGTTATAAACACAACTTTCTCATTCTTCCTTGTATGCCTGTTTTAAACTGGTGGGTCATCATATGGACTACAACTGCAGTATGCGAAAGAGTCTTAGCTGAATCATTTGATCTCGAAACCAAATACAATCTGTCTGACTCGCTGTGCTTCAGAAGACATAGTAGGATATATGTGCTGTTTTTTTTTTTGTTATCTGTTATTGCGTTTTTCACATATTTATGACAAAGTACCATATTTATGGAAAGAAAATTGTGAGCTACAAAAAATATACTCTAGAAGTAAGACTGTTCCCAATGAGGGTTTGTGCGTGCATTTGACTGCAGGAATATCGACAAGGTAATGGAGGCTTCATCGTTTTGAGAAAGTCTCTTTTTGCATTAATCTACCTGTAGGGAAAATGAGCCGGGCTGTAGGTTCTTTATTTATAAACCTTTTACATAGCCTTACTGTATCTAGCCGTAGAGGTTAATCCTGGGACAGTGTAACTTAAACTGTCCTTTAAACGGCTAGTATAGTAAACCAAATATTTAATTATTCCAAGAAGTTCACTGTTAACCTATCGAATCCTTGACCAGCCCAAAATTAGAATTCTGAGGACAGTGAAAAGTGATAAGTACAGTAGGGATGATTGCAGACTCTAAACAGTGGGTGTCAACAGCTTATAGCTATTTTTAGACTACTTGAATATTATAGGAAGCACCAAACAACAATTTGTAGATAAAAATCAGATACTGTTTACTATAGATGTGGTGACAATAATATAAATTGTCATCTTTTGAATGTAGCTGGAAGACACTGGTGTTAATTCTCGTAATAGCACCAGGATGTTCTGTTAAAAACATTACGTTTATTTTATAGCATTGACAAAGTCCGAACTACGGCGGGATAACCGTTTCTGAAGAACCGAGGAAATGCGGTTCTTCATCAGGTGATTGTTTTATTAGTAACTATCTATTAAACACTACAAATAATATACTTTTAGTTTTTAAATTTGTAAAGACCTTAATATTACTTCAATGCGACAATATGAGATATTTTCAATGTCTATATCGATTCAACTTGTTGTATATAAAACAATAAGTCCAACTACATATTTTTGGGTCGTTTATGATATTCATTTTTGATTGTTCGGTATTACTTTCTATTGTTTTCAATGTTGCTGGTTTACAACAAGAATTCCACTATTATCACATCACTTAATACGCCTGAAATATTTTGACAAATATTTGGATTAGGTATGCCATTCTTAAGCAATTTGTTGAATGGCTAGTTGTTTTGTCACAATGACGAGTCCGTCAGATAATTTCCTGTCAGTTAGTTAGTTGTTACTTCACAATGGTGTACAGTGATCATATCGTAACTCAATTTTATTTTATTTTTTTATTCAAAATTCGTTTTTGATAACGATTTGTTTTAGGCAATTCGTTAGACTTTTATCATAACATCCTCATAGTTCTATTCGAGACCACTCCCATTTATGATATAGTACAAGATTTATAATGTACGATGTAGTCACCCAGATGCATTGATATCATGATAGCTACAGCTTTTATTAGAAGAATAGGGAAATATACATGTGAGTGGGTTAAAGCAATAGTTTGTATAAAAACCAGATATAGTTAACACTAGATGTGCTTACAAAACTTTGAAATGTCATCCTCTTAATGCAACTAGTAAAACTGTTGTTCATTCCTGCAATAACAACCAAGATGTTGTGTCAAAAACTCTTAAGTTTATTTCATCGCATGGAAGGAAGTCCGAGTTACGGCGGGATAACCGTTTTTGAAGAACCGAGGAAATGCGGTTCATTCCTGCAATAACAACCAAGATGGTGTGTCAAAAACATCGATAATTAGATAGAAGTTAGTGAAATTAAACATTATTTATCAACAACATCTACAGTGTTATGAGTCATTCAATTATAAAATGGCATTTTCTTGCTATAACATATACCACCCTAGGAGTTGGCTAGAGTGTGCTATAGAACACAGTGACAATATATTTGATTTGTTTAAGCTATTGTTTTCAACTTCAAGTCACATTTCATTTCTTAAACAGTTTGTTGATCAATGCTTAGTTGTTAATTGACAATGGCAAATCCCTTGGACTGATCAAGTCACCTTATAATTAAGACTGATGAGTCTTCCAAAGTTATTTGCTTTGATTTGCTAAGTTGTTTGGTATTTTCTAGTAATATACCTTTTATACTCATTTCGTAACTAAGTTAAAAATTTCTATAACATAAAATATTATAAGTATTATGATCCTAATGTTCAAAATATATAACTGTTGTAAAATAGATTACCTATATTAGATTAAATAATTTATGAATGGAATTTTTAAAAACCAATTGAACTATTTGTTTATTATGAGATTTTGTAGCAGCTCTATTATCCATAATGATAAACACTAAGACATAACGCTGTCATGATACACATAGCCCTTATTTGCATAAGAGTGAAAGACATCTGACAGCAGGAAACTAATACTTTGGATCACTTTTAGCAAGTTGATGAGGTATACTGGACAATAAGTTAGTTGTGTATTTGAGGGCAAATATTGCCAGAGAAAAAGGAGAGTTCCGTCCGATAACGAGCCTACTGAGAAAAGTAAGGCATCATTTGATCTAGGCTTCAGCATTCAGCTGCTAAGATTTGAGCGGGGTAAAGCAGTAAAGGGTTTGAATAAGGCTAGGGTTTTGAATAAAGCTAGGGCTCATTTGGCCACAAATATTTTAAGTTCTTCATGCTTTACTAAATCTAGCCGAGAGGTTAATCCTGGGACAGTTTAACTTATTCTGTCTTTTGTGCGGCTAGTATAGTAAAGCAAATATTTATTTTCCCAGAAGTTTAATATTTCATCAATCAACACGTTAGCTAATACAAATTTAATTGATGACGAAAGAGCTGAGTTAAAAATCAAGAAGTCAATGACAACTTGGACTTTCAAAAAGTGCGTGTCAAAGGAATTCAGCTATTTTTAAACACCTTCTAGCTTTTTTGAGACATCTTTTTTCTTAAAATATATTACTTTTTACCATTGTTTCAAAGGTTGTTGGTTGGTATTTTTTTGATTATTTTATAATTATGTTGAACTTGCTACACTAATAATAAATAGTATGATGCGAAAACTACAAAATATATAATTACTGATGTTACAAGCTCTAATGTATAAAAGTTAATGGATGCTACTTTGCGAAGCCAATTGCACCAGAAGATAAGAACAAATTAGTAAAAATGATAACGAGAAATATTCTTTCACCCGCTCCTTCAAAATAGTTGTGGCAAATCTTAGACTTGTTTTTTTTTACATATTCTGAAGATGTATTTCTTATTACTTCCTAACTCAGTTAAAATTTCTATAACAACCTTATAACTTAAAATATTATAGTTCTATCCGAGACCGCTCCCATGTATGATAGAGTATGGCATTTATAATGCACGATGTAGCCACACAGATGAATTGATATCATGATAGTGACAGTTTTTATATGAAGAATATGGAAATATAAATGTGAGTGGCTGCAAACTGTTAAGTTACAAACATTCTGTACTATACATACACTGGATGTGCTTACAAAACTTTGAATTGTCATCCTTTTAATGCAACTGGTAAAACTGTTGTTCATTCCTGCAATAACAACCAAGATGTTCTGCCAAAACTGTTCAGTTTATTTCATAGCATGGAAGGAAGTCCGAGTTACGGCGGGATAACCGTTTTTGAAGAACCGAGGAAATGCGGTTCATTCCTGCAATATCAACCAAGATGTTGAATCAAAAACTGTTAAATTTATTTCATAGCATGGAAGGAAGTCCGAGTTACGGCGGGATAACCGTTTTTGAAGAACCGAGGAAATGCGCTTCATTCCTGCAATAACAACCAAGATAACACAGATAAAAGTTTCTGAAGAACTATTAAATACTGCAGGTAATTCATTTCTTGATTTTATATTTGTAAAAACATTAATATTCATTCAATGTAAGGAAAATTTTTCAGAATATCGTCTATTCGAGAATTTTACATAATATCTCGTACATTTTAACAATTCTAACCGCATATTTTTCAATCTGTTGTTTCTTACTACATTTCTTAAAAGCTGTTGTTTAAAATGTGTCAAAGATTGACACCTAGTATTTGCTAGGTATTTTTTTTCTGTGAGAGTACCCAAGAGCAGTTCTTAACTCGCTGTTGTTTTGTCACAATGGCCAATCTATGAGATTATTTACAATCAGTTGCTCAGTTCTTACTTCACAATGGCAAATAGAGGGCTCTCATAAATAAAAATCCACGAAAAGTACTTTCAAAAATCAATTGAAGCAGAAAATAAAATAGGTAAAAATTATGTTATCAGAAACATTCTTTCTGTCATGCTTTAATTCCTTTGAATTAAATTGCGTCTCTAAGATCGCTTTAAGGCAATTTATCAGACTATCTATTATCATAACTTCCTCATAGCTGTGGCAAACGTTGATGTGTTTCTTCGGCTAGATAAAGCTGGTGCGAAATGCTATTCATTCTGAATCTCTTATTAAAGACTACATCGATTCCATGTAGAAAAAATAAGCAACAGCGGAAATACCGATCTTATTCACATGCACAATTTTACTGGTAACAGTCCACCAATTAATACAAACTTTACCAATACCAAGTGCTGCATTGGGATGTATTGTTTTTTTTTTGTATTTATGACGTCTACGCTTTGGTTTCAATTAAGTTTAAATAGATGTCATGAACTTGTGCAGGAACTGCTATAAGAACTATCCACATATACCGAATTTAATAATCCTTCAATGCAAGGAAAACATTGTTTCAAGGTATCCTATATCTATAAGACAATGTTAAAAAACTATACAGATTAATAAACCTAATCATAAAGTTAAAGCTTTCTTATACACCGCATAACTTTTCTGAAATAATTTATGTTGGAAAGCTCTAATCTATAAAAGTATTTGGTTATACATAAAAGCAAAGATGCTAATGAGTGAAAATTCAATACAACAAGGAACATTTCTTAAATGTCCTTAAATTCTCCTTAATTAAACTCTCAAAGACCATTTCTAAATTAAATTTGTTAATCATTGCTCATCTGCTATAACTGCCGCGTTTTCTACAGCTGTTCTTAAACTCTTAAGACGTTATTGTGATTATAATTAATACGATGTAACTAATATGTCGCACAAATTATATATAAATAGCGAATGTAAGGTATGTAAAAAAAGAATCTAATGACCATCAGGTTCTAGCGGTGGTCGAGGTGAATGGGTAAGAGGTTAGGACAAGGTTAGGGATTCCTTTCCTATAAACTTTTGATATAAAATTTCCTATAATTTATGAAATCTAGCTGCAGAGGTTAATCCAAGTTTAACATTATCTGTCTTTGTGTGGCTAGTATAATAAACCAAATATATTCTTCACAGAAGTAGAAAATATATCGCTTTGGAAGCAACGAAGTGATTTGTTGTATATAAGAGGTAATGGATCTTTATGTCAACTTGGATAACATTAGTTTGAAACAATTTATAAAACGTATAAAAGCCAAATTTCAAAATAAATGAAGTGGAAAGGTGTAGCAGTTCTGAGCAGTTTAAATGCCAAAAAGTGCGTTTCAAAAGTTTTTGGCTATATTTAGAATGCTCGCTTATTCTACGGAGCACAAACCAACAATTTTGTGACTATAAACTGATCATTCCTGTAATAAAAAGAGTTTACAAGACAAGGAATTAATTCTTGATATTAACGTTTATATTTGAAATGAGTCTCCTTGACCGGCTTATACAGAACTGCGCTACGAAAGCTTATCATATATTTTTAATATTATTCCTACAATTGTAGGAAACGTTTTATGTAAGTTATTATGACTACATCTATAAGTCATGTTTCCTTTAAAATTCCATATATTTTATTTAATATACGTAAAATCTAGGTATACAAGATATATAAGAAAAAAGCTCTGATATAATAATCCATGAATAATATTCGAAAAATCAATTGAAGCAGATGGAAGATGTAGTTAATCCAAAACTATAATGTAATTCCTTCATTCATGTTATGCGGATGAATTCAAATGTGGTTAATTTATAAAACGTTTATCGGTACAATGTAATTTAAGGTACACCTGAAATTGTCAAGTAGGATTTCCCTTAAGGTACACATTCTTGAATGTCATGTTATGAAGAGAAGTACGTGAATATAAGCAAACATCGATAATTAGATAGAAGTTGGTGAAATTAAATATTATTTATCAACGACATCTACAGTGTTATGTGTAATTCAATTATATAATGGCATTTTCCTGATATAACATATACCACCCTAGGGGTTGGCTAGAGTGTGCTATAGAACGCAGTGATAACATATTTGATTTGTTTAAGCTATTGTTTTCAACTGCAAGTCACATATCATTTCTTGGACACTTTGTTGATCAATGCTTAGTTGTTAATTCACAACGGCAAATCCCTTTGACTGATCAAGTCACCTTATAATTAAGGGTAATTTATAGACTGATGAGTCTTCCAAAGTTATTTGCTTTGATTTGCTAAGTTGTTTTGTAGTTTCTAGTAATATACCTTTTAAACTCATTTCGTAACTAAGTTAAAAATTTCTATAACATGAAATGTTATAAGTATTATGATGCTAAATGTCCAATATATATATATATATATATATATATATATATATATATATATATATTAAATAATTTAGGAATGGCATTTTTTAAAACCAATTAAACTAGTAGATTTGTTTCTTAGTCTTAGTCACACAGTTGCATCATGATAGCCACAGTTTTTATTTGAAGAATATGGAAATATAAAAGTTAGTGGCTGCAAACTATTAAGTTACAAACATCTGTAATATACATACACTAGATGTGGTTACAAAACTTTGAAATGTCATCCTTTTAATGCTACTGGTAAAACTGTTGTTCATTGCTGCAATAACAACCAAGATGTTGTGTCAGAAACTGTTAAGTTTATTTCATAGCATGGAAGGAAGTCCGAGTTACGGCGGGATAACCGTTTTTGAAGAACCGAGGAAATGCGGTTCATTCCTGCAATAACAACCAAGATGTTTTGACAAAAACTGGAAAGTTTATTTCATAGCATGAAAGGAAGTCCGAGTTACGGCGGGATAATCGTTTTTGAAGAACCGAGGAAATGCGGTTCATTCCTGCAATAACAACCAAGATGTTGTGTCAAAAACTGTTAAGTTTATTTCATAGCATGAAAGGAAGTCCGAGTTACGGCGGGATAATCGTTTTTGAAGAACCGAGGAAATGCGGTTCATTCTTGCAATAACAACCAAGATGTTGTGTCAAAAACTGTTAAGTTTATTTCATAGCATGGAAGGAAGTCCGAGTTACGGCGGGATAACAGTTTCTGAAGAACTACTAAACACTGCAGACAATTCATTTATTGATTTTATATTTGTAAAGACATTAATATTCATTTAAAATTTTTGAAAATATCGTCTATTCAAGATTTTTACATAATATCTCGTATAATTTAACAATTCTAAAAGCATATTTTTCAATATGTTGTTTCTTACTACATTTCTTAAAAGCTACTGTTTAACCAATGTGTCAAAGATTGAAAAGTCCATGACAGGTACTTTCAAAAATCAATTGAAGCAGAAAATAAAAGAGGAAAAAATTATGTTATTAGAAAGATTCTTTCTGTCATGCTTGAATTCCTTTGAATTAAATTGCGTCTCTAAGATCGCTTTAAGGCAATTTATCAGACTATCTATTATCATAACTTCCTCATGGCTGTGGCAAACCTTGATTTGTTTCTTCGGCTAGATAAAGCTGGTGCGAACTGCTATTCATTCTGGATCTTGTATTAAAGACTACATAGATTCCATGTAGAAAAAATAAGCTACAGCAAAAATACCGATCTTATTCACATGGACAATTTTACTGGTAACAGTCCACAAATTAAATACAAAGGGGTTGGCTAGAGTGTGCTATAGAACGCAGTGATAACATATTTGATTTGTTTAAGCTATTGTTTTCAACTGCAAGTCACATATCATTTCTTGGACACTTTGTTGATCAATGCTTAGTTGTTAATTCACAATGGCAAATCCCTTTGACTGATCAAGTCACCTTATAATTAAGGGTAATTTATAGACTGATGAGTCTTCCAAAGTTATTTGCTTTGATTTGCTAAGTTGTTTTGTAGTTTCTAGTAATATACCTTTTTTACTCATTTCGTAACTACGTTAAAAATTTCTATAACATAAAATGTTATAAGTATTATGATGCTAAATGTCCAAAATATATAACTGTTGTAAAATAGACTACCTATATTATATTAAGTAATTTATAAATCGCATTTTTAAAAAGCAATTAAACTAGTAGATTTTCTATTATCCATAATGATAAACACTAAGACATAACGCTGTCATGATACATATAGCCTTTATTTGCAGAAGAGTGAAAGACATCTGACAGCAGGAAACTAATACTTTGGATCACTTTTAGCAAGTTGATGAGGTATACTGGACAATAAGTTAGTTGTGTATTTGAGGGCAAATATTGCCAGAGAAAAAGGAGAGTTCCGTCCGAAAACGAGCCTACTGAGAAAATTAAGGCATCATTTGATCTATGCTTCAGCATTCAGCTGCCAAGAGTTGCGCGGGGTAAAGGTAGGGGTCATTTGGCCACTAATATTTTTCACAAAGCAAATATTTATTACTCCCAGAAGTTTAATATATGTTGTCCTGTGCTGTTACATTATTTTCCCTACACTATTCTTTAAGATACTTTTCTAAGATATGTTGCGTCCTCTTTTGTCTACAGTACCGCCCTCCTGGGTATCTTGGTCCTGTGTTCCTCTTCTTCCTCGGTCATCGATCCTATGCCCACCCCCCTCTGGTTCTTGTCTCTGTGTTGGTGTGTGGCTGATCTGTCTATCTGGCCGCTGTTATTTTCACTGGGTTGTGGTCCGTTGCTAGCCCAAAAATTATGCCTTAAGAAATTTGTTCACCATTGCTCAGTTGTTAGTTCACAATGGCGAATCGCTTGAACTGCTATCAAATTACCTAATAGTTGTAGCAAATTTTATAGGCTGATCAGCTTTCCAGACTTATTAGCCTTATGGTGCTGAGCTGTTTCATATGATATTTCATTGATTGTTTTTGTGGTAATAATTTAGTGAAAAATGTTAGAATTAATAGGATGTCATCCGTACAAAATACATAAATTATTTTTATTATATTTAAAAACTTCAATTCTTTATTTATGTCATAAAAATTAAAAAGACAAGCATTATGTTGGTTTTATAGTATTGATTCGTCATCGAATAGCATTTTTCATTGAACAAACGCAATGCGATTTTTCTGTCATATGATAATTTTGCTACGGTACTTCGATTTCATATCAACATTTATCCTAAATGGTGCATTAAGATGTAGTTTTTAACTATTATAACCTAATAAGCTTCGGTTTTAATTCCTGGCTTTGAATTTCTAATTTGAAATTGGTCTCCTCGATCTACTTGAGCAGGAACTACTGTATGAAATTATTTATATGTTGAGAATTTGTTGTTGCTCTTCTACCGCCATATCTACTCGTATATCTGTACAATACATTTTACATAAATTTCCACATGATTTAATAAATCTCTAGCCTGAAGGCTAAACCTGGCGGAGTCTATAACAAATTACTCATTTTATATAAATATATATACATATATATTATAAATACAATTAAGTACTTTGTAATCTGTTCATGCCAACCTTATCCTAAATGGTAGATTATGACCTAATAGGCTTCGATTTTAATTCCTGGCTTTGAATTTCTAATTTGAAATTGGTCTCCTCGATCTACTTGAGCAGGAACTACTGTATGAAATTATTTATATGTTCAGAATTTGTTGTTGCTCTTCTACCGCCATATCTACTCGTATATCTATACAATACATTTTACATAAATCTCCACATGATTTAATAAATCTCTAGCCTGAAGGCTAAACCTGACGGAGTCTTTAACAAATTACTCATTTTACATAAATATATATACATATATATTATAAATACAATTAAGTACTTTGTAATCTGTTCATGCCAACCTTATCCTAAATGGTAGATTATGACCTAATAGGCTTCGGTTTTAATTCCTGGCTTTGAATTTCTAATTTGAAATTGGTCTCCTCGATCTACTTGAGCAGGAACTACTGTATGAAATTATTTATATGTTCAGAATTTGTTGTTGCTCTTCTACCGCCATATCTACTCGTATATCTATACAATACATTTTACATAAATCTCCACATGATTTAATAAATCTCTAGCCTGAAGGCTAAACCTGACGGAGTCTATAACAAATTACTCATTTTACATAAATATATATACATATATATTATAAATACAATTAAGTACTTTGTAATCTGTTCATGCCAACCTTATCCTAAATGGTACATTATGACCTAATAAGCTTCGGTTTTAATTCCTGGCTTTGAATTTCTAATTTGAAATTGGTCTCCTCGATCTACTTGAGCAGGAACTACTGTATGAAATTATTTATATGTTGAGAATTTATTGTTGCTCTTCTACCGCCATATCTACTCGTATATTTGTACGATACATTTTACATAAATTTCCACATGATTTAATAAATCTCTAGCCTGAAGGCTAAACCTGACGGAGTCTATAACAAATTACTCATTTTATATAAATATATATACATATATATTATAAATACAATTAAGTACTTTGTAATCTGTTCATGCCAACCTTATCCTAAATGGTCGTATTATGACCTAATAAGCTTCGGTTTTAATTCCTGGCTTTGAATTTCTAATTTGAAATTGGTCTCCTCGATCTACTTGAGCAGGAACTACTGTATGAAATTATTTATATGTTCAGAATTTGTTGTTGCTCTTCTACCGCCATATCTACTCGTATATCTATACAATACATTTTACGTAAATCTCCACATGATTTAATAAATCTCTAGCCTGAAGGCTAAACCTGACGGAGTCTATAACAAATTACTCATTTTACATAAATATATATACATATATATTATAAATACAATTAAGTACTTTGTAATCTGTTCATGCCAACCTTATCCTAAATGGTAGCTAAATTGTAGATTATGACCTAATAAGCTTCGGTTTTAATTCCTGGCTTTGAATTTCTAATTTGAAATTGGTCTCCTCGATCTACTTGAGCAGGAACTACTGTATGAAATTATTTATATGTTGAGAATTTGTTGTTGCTCTTCTACCGCCATATCTACTCGTATATCTATACAATACATTTTACATAAATTCCACATGATTTAATAAATCTCTAGCCTGAAGGCTAAACCTGACGGAGTCTATAACAAATTACTCATTTTACATAAATATATATACATATATATTATAAATACAATTAAGTACTTTGTAATCTGTTCATGCCAACCTTATCCTAAATGGTACATTATGACCTAATAAGCTTCGGTTTTAATTCCTGGCTTTGAATTTCTAATTTGAAATTGGTCTCCTCGATCTACTTGAGCAGGAACTACTGTATGAAATTATTTATATGTTGAGAATTTATTGTTGCTCTTCTACCGCCATATCTACTCGTATATCTTGTACAATACATTTTACATAAATTTCCACATGATTTAATAAATCTCTAGCCTGAAGGCTAAACCTGACGGAGTCTATAACAAATTACTCATTTTATATAAATATATATACATATATATTATAAATACAATTAAGTACTTTGTAATCTGTTCATGCCAACCTTATCCTAAATGGTCGATTATGACCTAATAAGCTTCGGTTTTAATTCCTGGCTTTGAATTTCTAATTTGAAATTGGTCTCCTCGATCTACTTGAGCAGGAACTACTGTATGAAATTATTTATATGTTCAGAATTTGTTGTTGCTCTTCTACCGCCATATCTACTCGTATATCTATACAATACATTTTACATAAATCTCCACATGATTTAATAAATCTCTAGCCTGAAGGCTAAACCTGACGGAGTCTATAACAAATTACTCATTTTATATAAATATATATACATATATATTATAAATACAATTAAGTACTTTGTAATCTGTTCATGCCAACCTTATCCTAAATGGTACATTATGACCTAATAAGCTTCGGTTTTAATTCCTGGCTTTGAATTTCTAATTTGAAATTGGTCTCCTCGATCTACTTGAGCAGGAACTACTGTATGAAATTATTTATATGTTGAGAATTTGTTGTTGCTCTTCTACCGCCATATCTACTCGTATATCTGTACAATACATTTTACATAAATTTCCACATGATTTAATAAATCTCTAGCCTGAAGGCTAAACCTGACGGAGTCTATAACAAATTACTCATTTTATATAAATATATATACATATATATTATAAATACAATTAAGTACTTTGTAATCTGTTCATGCCAACCTTATCCTAAATGGTACATTATGACCTAATAAGCTTCGGTTTTAATTCCTGGCTTTGAATTTCTAATTTGAAATTGGTCTCCTCGATCTACTTGAGCAGGAACTACTGTATGAAATTATTTATATGTTCAGAATTTATTGTTGCTCTTCTACCGCCATATCTACTCGTATATTTGTACGATACATTTTACATAAATTTCCACATGATTTAATAAATCTCTAGCCTGAAGGCTAAACCTGACGGAGTCTAGAACAAATTACTCATTTTATATAAATATATATAAATATATATTATAAATACAATTAAATACTTTGTAATCTGTTCATGCCAACCTTATCCTAAATGGTACATTATGACCTAATAAGCTTCGGTTTTAATTCCTGGCTTTGAATTTCTAATTTGAAATTGGTCTCCTCGATCTACTTGAGCAGGAACTACTGTATGAAATTATTTATATGTTGAGAATTTGTTGTTGCTCTTCTACCGCCATATCTACTCGTATATCTGTACAATACATTTTACATAAATTTCCACATGATTTAATAAATCTCTAGCCTGAAGGCTAAACCTGACGGAGTCTATAACAAATTACTCATTTTATATAAATATATATACATATATATTATAAATACAATTAAGTACTTTGTAATCTGTTCATGCCAACCTTATCCTAAATGGTACATTATGACCTAATAAGCTTCGGTTTTAATTCCTGGCTTTGAATTTCTAATTTGAAATTGGTCTCCTCGATCTACTTGAGCAGGAACTACTGTATGAAATTATTTATATGTTGAGAATTTGTTGTTGCTCTTCTACCGCCATATCTACTCGTATATCTGTACAATACATTTTACATAAATTTCCACATGATTTAATAAATCTCTAGCCTGAAGGCTAAACCTGACGGAGTCTACTACAAATTACTCATTTTATATAAATATGTATACATATATATTATAAATACAATTAAGTACTTTGTAATCTGTTCATGCCAACCTTATCCTAAATTTTACATTATGACCTAATAAGCTTCGGTTTTAATTCCTGGCTTTGAATTTCTAATTTGAAATTGGTCTCCTCGATCTACTTGAGCAGGAACTACTGTATGAAATTATTTATATGTTGAGAATTTATTGTTGCTCTTTTACCGCCATATCTACTCGTATATTTGTACGATACATTTTACATAAATTTCCACATGATTTAATAAATTTCTAGCCTGAAGGCTAAACCTGACGGAGTCTATAACAAATTACTCATTTTATATAAATATATATAAATATATATTATAAATACAATTAAATACTTTGTAATCTGTTCATGCCAACCTTATCCTAAATGGTACATTATGACCTAATAAGCTTCGGTTTTAATTCCTGGCTTTGAATTTCTAATTTGAAATTGGTCTCCTCGATCTACTTGAGCAGGAACTACTGTATGAAATTATTTATATGTTGAGAATTTGTTGTTGCTCTTCTACCGCCATATCTACTCGTATATCTGTACAATACATTTTACATAAATTTCCACATGATTTAATAAATCTCTAGCCTGAAGGCTAAACCTGACGGAGTCTATAACAAATTACCCATTTTATATAAATATATATAAATATATATTATAAATACAATTAAATACTTTGTAATCTGTTCATGCCAACCTTATCCTAAATGGTACATTATGACCTAATAAGCTTCGGTTTTAATTCCTGGCTTTGAATTTCTAATTTCAAATTGGTCTCCTCGATCTACTTGAGCAGGAACTACTGTATGAAAGTATTTATATGTTCAGCATTTGTTGTTGCTCTTCTACCGCCATATCTATACAATACATTTTACATAAATCTCCATATGATTTAATAAATCTCTAACCGGAAGGCTAAACCTGATGTCTATAATAACTTATTATATATATAATAAGTAATTATAAAATAATAAAATAAAGACAAGATCAAATATGTAAATAAGTGTAAATGTAATCACCCTAAAATAATAAAACCTATTATATGCCTCAATAATGGATATAAAAAGGCTAGATTTAAAAGTCTATGAATGGTATTCTATATATTAAACTGAAGCAGAATAATAAAAAGAAACATGCAAACCAATAAAAATTATTTAGTAATTAGGAACAAAGATAATATTCTATGTAATTTGCTGACGGTTGCTCAGTTGTTAGATCTTTTGAAGCTAGTGGACTATTAATCCTTCACAGCTGCTCGTTCACAAGAATGGTAAAGCTTGAGGAATTATTTGTTATCATTTCATAAGTATTAATCATAATTTCTATAATAGCGAGATAATTTATAATAATATAATTAATATCACCCTGAAAGTACGAACTATTTAAATAATTGATGTAAAACGTATTTAGAATGTATACAAATCTATGATGCATGAGTATTTAGTTTCCTCATTTGTTTCTAGGACTTCGTCTCAACTCACGAGGAATATAATTTTGTCACTTTGACGATTATTTAATTAAAGAGGCATTGTTAAAAAAATACTAAATGAAAACTTTTGCATTTTTAATGTACTTATTTGCTATTTATCCCATAAAAAAAAACATATGATTTGCCTAGGCAGGGCTTACCCAAGCATACCAAGTGTACTAAAGCAAAGCTTAGTAAAATTAATGAGAATTTAAAAAATATAAATATATTTCCCAAAATATTTGATACTTTTCTCAGTGCAATGTTGTTGACATGCCTGTTCTACTTATTGTCTAACATATGATTTTTGTGTTACTTTAGTCTACATATATATATTCCGACCACGTAAACGCAGCTATAAAGTTTCAGAATTAACACACTCTTAGTTGTTACGAAATTTGCTCATTGCACAATCCTTAGTTGGCAATATCCGTTGGACTGTCAGTATGATTTCTCCTGGTTGTAGCATTGTAATCGCTCTTTGCTCTTTGATTTTGTGGCTCAGTTGTTACTTCCGAAAGAAAAACCTCAACTCCACTAAAAATTTCTATAATATAAATATGTAGCCCTTGGTACACATGCGCCGATTAAACTGATCCGAGTTACTAAGCCCAAAACTCCTTCGTTGACGCAGAATCTTAAAATGATCATGAAGGAAAGGGACAAAGCCTTACAAAAATTTAAACGTACTAAAGCTGGCTCTGACTGGGACAGATATAAAGCGCTACGTAACTTCACAGTAGCTTCAAAATGATCATGAAGGTAACGGATATGCTCTTGCTTTAACAAGACTATGACACTGGTTTAAATATACTTCCCATTCCGTGAGTTCACCAAACCCTCAGCTCTTAGGTTGATCTATTTTGATCCTGTCTCGAAAAGAGGGTAACTAAAGTGAAAAACTATTCCAAAGAACTTGGAAACGAGGACTTTTTCTCCTTCAACAAATAAGTAAAACCATAAGGATAAAAAACTTACTTATGCAGAATGTGAAAGTCCGAGATCATCTTCACGATAAATTATTCAAAATTTCATCACAATCCAGAAAAAGCTCGCGAATTTCGGTACTGTTATTAAAACTAGATAGAATTTTCATTACAAACAAAAATAATAACTAATCTAATCTGATCAAATAGGTAATGTTTTTGTCTCATTGCAATTCATTTTCGTGAAGCGGTTTTTAGCGAGTTTGCGGTGTTATTTTTATTGGTAATTGGAAAGGACAGATTCTTTCATTCACCTCTTACAGTAGAATTTCTATCTGTGAAAAAACTAACAAACTGCAAACGCAATCTGACTGCCATCGACTTCTACTTATTCAAAATTATTCAACCAATACAATTGCTAAAATCAAAAGCGGCGATCGGTGACAGGAATTTCAACTGTTGTCGGCAATATGGGTGTGAGTGAGATACATTTTTACAATCACGTTTAATTGCGCGAAATTATTTTCGTCATTAATTAATATCGTATACTCGCGCAGATTGTTAGAGGATAATATTTGCTATTTCTCAGCTGATTCTAGATGATAACTATTAGATTGCTAATGCCTTATCAAAAATGTCTAAAATATTATTTAGCTGGTGTCAAAATGTGCCACAAAAATGGATCACATCCATTTAGCATCCAGTCATTGTTGTTTTATATAGTGCGCATGTGCTTTAAATTCAGTGTTTCTTGATTAGAATTTACTCATCAGATAAAAGATAAATTAGAGATGCTTGACGTGTGACTGTATACTTCATTTTCTTAAAGCATTTTAAGTTATTTTGTCTTACTAAATGATATCAAGCACACCGTCAAATCAGCTTCTCAATGAGGCTTTCTATTGTTAAATCAATATTTATCAATTTTATACTTGACCCCAGCAGAATCCTTTCAATTGTGAGCAGTCATCTAAATATTTTGTGAGCTTCAAAAGCTCATCACATTTGTGCCAGTTCAACGAAGTTTCTTTGATATGTTTTGTTTTCTGTTCATTTTTTGGATTCATTATAATTTTTTTTCGTATATCATCAAACCTAATGGTGTTTTTGGAGAAAACTTTGGGTAATTCATATTGTGGCTTTAATTTTATTGACCTAGACTTATATACTGCATCTTTTCATTCTACTTTAGGGCAGCAAATGCCTGCCTGATAAGCTACATAGTTCCTTTTTATTTTAGCTGTCTTCAGCTGATCCTGATCCCTTAATGTTCGTTTAAACAGGTTAACGATTATGTTCTGCCTGGTCCAACTCGTAACAGTTTTAAAATTAAACTTCCGTGGATCTAAATGTACTAAAATTATTTATTTCTTTTTATAATACATACTTGAGGTAAAAATCTAAATATTTTAAGGTCGGCATTTGCCCTCGTTGTTGATAGAATTATAATATGAATTAACAAAATATTAATTTGAAATAGGATCTTAAACCTGTTTGACAATTAAGGTTATTACTTTTAATTAGTACAATTGTTGACTAAATAATAATAAATAATAGAGATTTTACCGCATAAGAGTATAAAAAAGGCAAAAATAGTAACATTGTGTAACCTGTTCCTCAGTTCTTGTTCGATTTGTCATAATCAAGATTAAAGATTCTTTCCCTTGGTTCTGTATTTGATTCTCTTAAGAAATCATTTAGTCCTTGGCTGTATTTGCATTTGAGAAGCATTTTTTTCATACTAAAAGCTGTCAACGAACTCAATCAAATGTGCTTACAATCGATGCCCTTATAGACTTTTTAAGTCCGGAGATCGTATTTGCAGAATTTGATGGTGTTCCTTGACCAGCTTTTACCCAGAAAAAGTGGTAAAACATTGTAAACTCGCCCCATAGTGAAAAAATAATTTTATTAAAGATCACATCGAATTGCATATAAGTTAATTTCAAGGTAAAGAATCTTTAAACGTGATTGTGCCAAGTCATGGAGTATAAGGGACAACAATGTCACGTTTTTGTTCAAACGTCAACCTCACCTACCCGTGGTATACTCTGTTTATGCTAACGAGGCTCTGACGACCGAAGAGCGCGGTATAACCTCAATTTTGATGCTGGCATAGTCCTTGCAATTGTTTGCTCAGTCCTTTATATATTCTGACAGTTAAAAAAAAACTCAGAACATTTGTGTCATGTTTAGTTCATTTCCGTGGTGATTTTGAATTTTTTACAAATATTATCAGACATATCAAACGGTCAAAACGTTTCAATTTCAACCATATCGCATTTAACCATGGAACCTTCAAACATAATCAAGACCCAAATCTAAGTACTCAAAGTGATCAAAATTTGAACAAAACATGTAAATTAGACTGCGTCAAAAAAAGTTTTTTTTTCGATTAAACATATGTAAAAAGTTTCTTCAGTATAAAAAAAAATTCTCCTAAATTTTGAGCTCAATATCTCAAAAATTGAGCTGGCGCATAGGGGGGTCCCCTTATCCGTTTAAAATACATAGGAAAAAAATTATTTTTTTGCTTTAAAATATCTACATGCATAAAATTGCTAAAAATTTTTGCTTCTCACTATCTTATAGGAAATTGGATTCTCTACAAATTGCTTTCGGGGTTTTTGTTGTAAACTCAACCGCAACGAAGTTACAGGGCCCTGAATAAAAGGCAAAAAATCAATTAATGATATCGAAAACAATTTATTATATATTTCAATTTTACCTCATAAATTTATATCCATTGAAAACGAAATCCGACAGGATTTTGAAACGTTTGGTTTTAAAATATACACAAGTTTGAACTCTGATGTGGTATTATTCCCAAGAAAATCTAAAATAAACTAGAAGATGCCACAAATAACATTCAGAAAACAATTATGCATGTAAATATTTTAAAACCAAAAAAAAATTTCCTATGTATTTTAAACGGGAAAGGGGACCCCCCTATGCGCCAGCTCAATTTTTGAGATATTGAGCTCAAAATTTAGGAGAATTTTTTTTACTGAAGAAACTTTTTACATATGATTTTTGACGCAGTCTAATGTAAATGTTTTAAAATGCAAATCGTTAGAAATTTCATTCCTTAAATATGTGAATCAAGATCCTAAACAGGCTCCACGCCAAGGGGCTACATGAATACCCAAGATCTTCAAAAACAGTTGTGATTCAGTAATTATTACTGTTTTTGAAGTTGTGAACAATAACTAGTCAGTGATATTTAAATAAACAATTTGTTTACTTTTTGAGAAAATATTTTAACATACGTAACAAATTTAAATGATATAATAAAAGAAATTTTTAAACAACATGGGCTAAAATGTATTAAACAAATTCATAATATTCTTTCCACACGATTTTTAGACGTGTGGGCAGAGACAAGTTTTTACAGGATTAAGTTTCCTTTGTGTGTAGTTTCCGGTATGGGTTAATACCGAATCCGGTAAAAACTTGTCTCTGTTGGGGTGCAAACTCTAGCCCGCCTCCACGTGGTGCATCCTGGGTAATGCCAAAGGGCTAGAACAAGTGACAGTGTTCTTTTTTTTGCTTTTCAAATCTAGAAAAACAACTCCAAATCATTACTTGTTTTCTTTTCCATCAGCAATTTCTGTATTTTTTTTTCAAATTAATAAACATAAAAATACAGCACTGTCACTTGCATTTTTTTTAATTTAATTAAATTATCTTTTATCAAACACCTCCGATTTTTTAAATATCACTGCGCTGCTGTTTCTCAAAATTAAACTATATCATCCAATTCAATTCAAAACTATTAAGAACTGAAAACTGTTTTACACTTTTTAAACATGTAGAAATGAATTACTTCATCATTTAACCAGTTTTAACCTGCTAGAGTTAACATATCACGCATTAAAATGTTTCAGCTGAACTTCTTTACTATTTGGGGATTTGGCACTGAATTTAGCCAACATTGGATTTCCTGTTGTTTTTTTTTTAGAATATTATCAACTACACTGAGTTTTTTATAAAGCCGTAATCTTTTGTCTACCAATTAATTTAGCAACCTTAGCAGCAAATCAACACAATATATTTAGCCCATAATATCTTCAATTGTTTGTTAAAAACTTTAAATATTTACTTGGGTATATTAATTTAATTTGTTTGGAAAAAACCCATACAAAATTTTTACAAATTTACCTTAACAATCGTATAAATAAATTTCAGATTTCTTTTTCTGTTAAATTAAAATATTGGTCAATAAATGCTTACTTGCGGTTTGTTAACATTAATCGTTACTCGCAAATATCTATCAATTTCGCGAAATGTTTCAATCACTAAATAATTTGCATGCATTTTCTCCTACAGTTTAAGCAAATAAGATTTGTACAAAAAATGTTTATTTATAACTTTCCAAAACTGTTTATTTATTTAATAAATATGTAGTTTTTATGAAGTGTGTGAAATTCAACACTAAATTTTTGAACGTTGTTATTCATATCCTTTAGAATTTGGTAATAGTAATATTAAGCGAAATTATGTAATATGCTGTGTTTTTTGATCAAAGAATATCATACCATAGTCAAGTTGGTTATTCTAAGCACTAACCAGTTATATTCCAACGGTTATCTTAATTTAAAAAAATAGTTTAACCATAAATGTTATAACAAAAGTAATTTTTCTACAGCATGGGCTAACATGTATTAAAATATTTAATCAAACATGCGTGTGGGCAGAGGCAAATGTTCTACAGGATTAAGTTTGCCTTCTACTAACAAATCCGGTAAAAACCTGCCTCGGTCAGAGTAAAAAGTCTGACCCGCCTTCACGTAGAACAACCTGGGTAACACCAAAGAGCTACAACAAGTGACAGTGTTCAATTTTATAATCTTCAAACCTAAGGTAACAACAACTGTTGACTTCATTACATTGTTTTTTATTTCCAGTATTTTCCTACCAAATATACATTCACCAAACTGCTGTCACTTGAAAAAACTCTTTTTCTGTTTAACTTACTATTGATATACACTTGTCTAATTGCTCAAATTGTACATAGTCCCTAAGATTTACTCTTTAGTACTAATAGTGTTTAAGATTTTACTTAATGTAGTTGGTAAACATGTCATACTAATATATCTATAAATATTACCTTATACTGGCTTCTTAACCTGGCAACATAAAACTATAACAAAAGTTGAAACTTTCCTGTACTTTCTGCTATATAAGCAGACAATTCTGCAAATAAATTACAAAATTTAAAGCAGATTTTTATTTGTAATTATATGTTTCGGTTTTAAATTATATCTTCGACGGAGGAAGGATTCTTGAACTACTAAGAGTTCTGTCTATCCATGAAGATCAAACAACTCACTACCTCGCATTTATCGTTTAAAGTAATTCGTTTTAAAAATTGTATCTGTATCTCGTAATGACGATGGTTGGGCTCGCTAGAACCTACAGTATGAAAATTAGATTGTCTCGACGTTTCGGCTCCTACTTTGGAATCATTCTCAAGAAACAAAAAAAAATGGAAAACTGAAATAGACATAGATTTTGGGAGTAAGCTTGGAAATCATGAATTCAAACTAAAGTCAGTATTTTTTCGGGACCATATGAAAATTTATTTAAAAATAAAATCAATAAAATTTCAAACAAATTAAAAAACTAAAATCTATAAATAAAATACTGCAGCCAAATTTTATTGCACTAATAAGTTTAATTTACTAGTAGTTTTGTATATATGCACAGCTTGCAGGATAGAATTTTTAAAAATAAATAAACTAAACAGGGAATGAATGAAAATGTATGCCCAACCATTGAACTAACTCGAATAATGAAGACAATGGCAAATGTTTTAAAAATAAAAAGTATCATGATTTCAGATACCTAAAATTTCAATTTCAAAATGCGTTGTATTTATATAATATATTTGGTAAAAAGTTTTTAAAGGAATACTAAAAATGGGAATTACAACTAGTTAAACGGAAATTATTTTAAAATTTATACACACGTATTTTGAACAATGACAGGTGTTTCGGTAGACAGTACCTTCATCAAGTTAAAAAAATACAAAAGTATGGTAAATACAGTATTATATAGACATTAAAAATATGAGTTTGTTTCTATATCTTCGTTAAAATTACGCAACATTATCCTTTTATAACTTGTATATTAGCAATTCCCTATAAGTATTTTTACCTGAAATACAAAGAATTTTGAAATCAAATCATTAATATACTACTCAAGATAATTACAATTATTTTGCCTGTTCATTTGATTTTTCTCTAACTCAAATTTGTTCCTGCAAAATGATCAAGCAGTATTCCTGTATATAAATAGTATATTGCGTGATACTTATGTGTGTTTGTAAATTTCAACTCCAAATCTGGAGTAGTTGTAAATAGCTTTATACTGTAGTTCGAGGATTATTCTAAAATTTTCGCTTTTATGCGATTTCCTTGTTTATTAAAAATTTGTCGCTTGGTGCTCAGTTTTTGCTCTTCTAGATTTCTCCCACCCAAATCGAGGTCGATTGAAGGTGCCCTCCCCTTTTTCCGCTTTGTTTTCTGTTTTTTTTTTAAATCAAATTTGACTTGTTCTAGGAATGTTACACCGGTTTACCTTTTTCTTTACTTCTAAAGGTCTGGAACTTTCACCGGTATATGTACAATAGTGTACACACAATTTTTGGAATTGTAAGCTGCGTTAAATGGTTTGATGTTCTGGTATGTGTGAGGATAGAATATATATTATTTGTTTAAAAAAAATAACACCGTATTGGTTTCCTAGCCCTTTAATTTTTTCCGATACACCCGGAAGATATTTTGTTTTGTGTTTGGTTGGTATTAGTGGTGTGTTGTTTGTGCTGGTTTGGTTTCTTTCTAATTAATTTATAGTTTAATTTATAAAACCCTGTGGATATTCATTTTGAAGTAGATATTCTTTGATATGTTGACTGTCGTTAAATATTTCGATGGATGAAAATCCATGTAATCACTTTTTCTTTACATTCGGATGGTTCATATTTATCTATATTATTAGTATTCTTAGGTTTTCGATATGTGCTTGTACTTATTGTGTTGTTTGTTCTATCTATAAATGCATCAAGGTCGGCAAATTTATGTAAATTTTCGATCTTCGTTATAAATTTTAAAATGTCATCAGAGTTTCTCTCTCCACCACTTTTGGTTTATTTTTGTAATTTCCTATGAATCTTTGTTTAAAATATTTCATGAGAATATTGCTGATTATTGGTGACAAAGAAGAACCCATTTCCATTCTAAATTCTTGTTTATAGAAATCTCATTCAAATTCAAAATATGTTGTTTTTAAGCTGAGTTTGGCTAGTTCTGTAATTGTGTCAATGCATTATTTTGTTTTTTTTTTTGTCTAAGAGAATATCTTGTCGTCATTTGTTTTTTTATAATTTGTAATAATTTATCTACAGCTACATTTATAAAAAGATTAACTATGTCCAAACTTCCTAGTGCATTATTTCTGTTGATAATAATTCGTTTTAATTTTGTTAAGAATTCATTTGTGTTTTTTTAAATTGTTTGGATTTTTTGATATGGTTTACCTATATTTAGTAAAAATTTTCATATGTTTTGAAATGGTGAATTTGTTGAGCTTCAAAGTGCTCCCTTTGATATTGAGTCTTTATGTATCTTTGGAAAGACATATAAATGTGGAGGCTTACTGTAGCGAGGTTTTTTTTTTCTAATGAAGTGAATTTTTGTTTGTGTTTTGCTATAATGTCTTAAGCTTAGAGTATGATCGTGTGTTAGTAAGATCCATCATTGTGGTATTATAATCATTTATATCAAGTATAATCGTACCGTTGTTGGCAGATAGAAGTTTTTCTCCGGCATATTTTTCTGTTAGAGTAAGATTGTGTTAGTTTTGTTGATCATCGAGTATTCCACTATATAAATAGTGGTTAGTATATTGTATGATACTTATTTGTGTTTGTTGTTGCGGATATTCATGTTGAAGTAGCTGTCCTTTGATATACTTCGTCGTTAAATATTTTGGTCGATGAGTATATGTTTTCGGCTCTATTATATGACTCAAAATCCTCAAGGTGGCAAACACAAAGTTTGGTTTTATGACAAAAATTCTTAGATGCAATGTTAGTGGAAATCAGCTTATATTACTGCTAAATTTCTTAATAAACAATATCTAAAAGGGGCAAGGAAAGAATTTAATACTTTTTTAGTAATATTGATTTGAAAGGGAGCTATTGCTAAAAACAATCATTTCGGGAACAGTCTAGTAAATTCAATAAATATTCGAAATAATACGTAAAGAAGTTTTTTCAATGTCCTTTACCATAAAGACATATCTATCGGCGGCCCTTTTAAGATCCATGTTTGATTGTCAAACATTTGTCATTACGACCTTTTAGTTTTTATTTATCCCCTTCATTTGTTAATTACCATGAATACGAGGTCTTATTTAAACCTCCAAACGTTTGGACTATTTGAAATATACAGACTTTCAAGTTTATATGATGTTGTTCCCAAAAAAATAATAAAAATTGAATTGTTCTGAACTATATTGTGTACTCTACAGTGAAAACGATTAAATGTTGATATGTACACATATTTATTTGTGTAATGCAATTTGCATTAGTCATTATTATGCCGCCGAAACAGATTTTTCCACCTTGGTGGTTTTGAGCCTCAAAAGCACTTTACAATACATTTGTACTAAGGGTATCATTTTTTTTTGCTTTTCTAGCAATATATTTCTGCAAAGTAAATATATGAAAACAGAAATATAAACATCTTTATACAGCTGTTAAATGAAAAGCACCAAAAATCAGTGCTAACACCAACTAGAAACTTCATTGATAAAACTTGAATAAACGTATCAACTAAACAGATTACACCAACACAACACTGTTTACTTTCTAATGGGTTTAATTGTTCAATCGCTCCACAAAAAATACCTAAACTAGATCTGTATCCAAAAGTATACAGTGAATACAGGATAACAAATAAATTACTCCTGGAATAAATTACTCTTACAGGGCAGGGCCGGATTTAAGTTTGTAAGGACCGTGGACACAAAACTGGTGGGGGCCTGCTTTTAAGGGATTCAAATGACAGTCATTTTTTACAATTCACATTCATTATTTTTAATAAAACATATCGTATAAATGGATTTTAACATACTTATATAAAATACGTCAAAATAAATAACATTAAGCCCAATTTACATAGCATTTGAAAAAAGAGAGATTTTAAGTGAAAAAAATAAATAATGGGGTTGCCCACATATTTAAAAAAAATCTTAAATTTAATTTATATACGTACAAATTTTCAAAATCAAAACTCAAATATTGAATCTATTTTCGAATATATTCCTTTTTTGGAAGTCTCTATTGTGGGAGCTTCTGTATTGTGGAGGCTTCTCTAAATCCGGGCCTGTTAGAGAGACAACAAAAACAAAACACAATGTTACACCAACACAAAAACATGTCGTAGAAAAACTTAAAAAAGATAACAATAAAAATTCTACCAGCCGAAGAAGGCAAAGCTACGGTTATACGAGGGTGAATCAAATATGAACCGGACTTTTATTTTAAAAATTTTATTGGTACGATCAATACAAATTTTAATAAATATTATTTTTCTACATAGTCTCCTCTCTTATGTATACATTTTTCCCACCGAATCGGAAGTTTTTTAATACCTTTCTCAAAGAATGAAACTGGTCGTGTCGATAACCAATTGCGCACAAACGTTTCTACACCTTCGTTCTCCTCAAAGTGGTGGCCTCCCAGTTCTTCTTTAAGTGGCCCAAACATGTGGAAGTCACATGGCGACAAATCAGGACTGTAAGGCGGGTATTCAAGGGTTTCCCAATGCATTTTGTTCAATTTTCCTTGAGTCAGTGCAGCTGTATGTGGCCGAGTGTTGTCATGCAACAGAATCACACTTCGGATAGACATATCCGGCCTCTTTTGCCGATAAGCAAGTTTCACTTGTTGGAGTAGTTCGCAGTAATACTCAGTATTAATTGTACGGCGTTCGTGCAGAAAATCGATCAGCAGTACGCCTTCAATCAGCTCACGAATTGCGTAGATATTCGCCTCATCGATGCTTGTCGTGGGACGGCGTGCATGAGGCTCATTTTCCACTGTCTCTCGGCCATCTGAAAACTTTTTGTGCCAATCGTACACTTGGGTCCTTGAAAGTGTTTCATTGCCGAACTGTGCAGATAATCGAGGCAAAATTTCAGATGGTCGAACACCCTCCCGCGCCAAAAATTTGATAACAACACGTTGCGCAACAGACGTATGCACCTCTTGCTCTGACATGATGCTACTAACAGCGCATCGACTACGCCTCGCCAAACCGACAAACTACCCTCTTCTTAACATCCCTACCTAAGATATATCGAGACGTCACGCCACTCGAATTACCTACAGGGCGAGGAACAGAAAAGTCCGGTTCATATTTGATTCACCCTCGTATTTTATAACAAAATGATGTAACTTATTAATACAGGATCATGCTCTAAGCACAAAAAAGATCCTATGTAAAATATAGAAAAAACTGCTAGAGACAACATAACACAAGACAAACAAGAATTCACTCCATTAGAACGAAATCACCTTTATGTGCCGTTCCAAAGATCCATAAAACACGCAATACCAATGGGAGCATTTAAAAGTTCAATAAATCCAACAAATACAAAACATCAAAATTTTTACTAAATATTATTAAATTATATGAAAAAACAATGAAAATAATTTAAAAAACACAAATGATTTTTTAACAAAATTAAAAAACATTATTATCAACATATATGGTACACTAGTAAGTTTTGACGTAGTTAGACTTTTTACAAATGTACCTATTGATAAATCATTGCAAATTAGAAAAAACAAATTACAACAAGATATTTGCTTACACAACAAAACAAAATTTAACATTGATACAATTATCGAAATAGCCAAACTCGGCTTAAAAACAACACATTTTTAATTTGATAGAGATGTCAATAAACAAGATATTGGTGTGGAAATGGGTTCTTTTTTCTCACCAATAATCAGTAATATATTCATTACATATTTTGAACAAGGATTCATAGGCAATTACGAAAATAAAACAAAAGTGTGGGGGAGATACATTGATGACATTTTTGTCCTTTGGGGGTATTGTGTTGAAGAATTGCACTCACTCCTGGATTACATTAATAGTCAAGTACCCACAATAAAATTTACAATGGAGATCGAAAATTTACATAAACTTGCCTACCTTGATGCATTTATAGATAGAACAAACAACACAATAAGTACAAGTACTTATCGAAAACCTACGAATACTAATATGTATTTGAATTTTAACTCGAAACATCCCTTCAATCTAAACAAAGGTGTTGTAAAGTGATTATACGATAGAGCAAAAATTATTTATATACAAGAATACTAGTTGATAATTCTTTAGACATCTCTTTCTCTCACAATAACTGTGGGGAAGAATTTCTGTAGGGACAGCCATTAGTCCGGGCAAATCTCGAATTTCACTTACTACACTTGGTTCTCCATTTACAGTTTTCAAATACTTTCTGCTGCAGGAAAAAATCTGAGGAGAGAAATCTCTAATGAACAGGCAAAATAATCCAAAACCTCATCAACAATTTTTTCGAGATATTCACAATATCGAAACTATAAGAAAACTTAATTCCTAATGAATTGCCATTAGTAATGCGAAACAATTCAGTACTCAATGATTATAACAAATAAATTAGTTTAAATTATAATAATTATTTAGCCTACTTGTTAAGTTATGAATATCAAAGAAACTTTAGTGTTATCTTTAGATTCTAACTGTCCTATTCTAAGACGATGCTAGCAGATCAAACACATCTTTTTTCGTAATAGTTCAGGTCAATTACAGAAAATGAGTGATTCTGTGTCAGAATTAATAGAACAAACCCAACACTACCATATTCTAGGGATAAAATATGATAGATAAAAACAACAAAAATTGCTAGAAATTTATTACTTTTTTTAATTATCCACAATGTTCTGGGAATTCAGAAGCATACCAATAAGATATAATAAATTCAATTCAACAGAAAACAAATTTTAAATGTTTAAGATTTGTTTAATTTTATTTGAAAAACTTTCTTGTTAGCTGAAGACGCACTCAATCTTCATTTGTGTTTCTTGGAAAATAATTAAACCCTACTAATAAGCTCTTGTTAAGGTTTCTGATACCTCACGCTATGGTTTCATCATCATTTCATTTGTTGAGTTAAGAGACCTCAAAATAGCCCTGAAAGTGCAGTTTTTAAAATATTGGATAGGTAGCTCAGTAACTATTGGGTCGATTTTCATATTTTTAATTTAAACTGAAGTAACTCAACTAGATTGTTATGTAAAGTTCCAATTCACTGTTCATTAACAAATTGTAATATGCTGTAAGTAATCTTGTAAATAATTTTTATTAAATTATTATCTTCAAATACAGTAAGTTAATTTATTTCATAGACAAAGCTACGGAAAAGGTACAACTGACCTCTTAAACATGAAAATTAATATCACAGTTGATTTTAGCTGCACAGGTACAAAAATAACCAAAATAGTATATTTAAATAATTTCGTCAAGTGCGAGTTGGACTCGCATACTAAGGGTTCCGTACCACCTTCAAGATTCGCTGTATTTATTTTTCTAATTTGGCACCCAAAAATTAACATTAGAGTTTTATTTTACTAATAAACTTTCAGGGAACCCTTTTTTAATCTACTGTCTGAATTTTGAGGCTCTATAGATTGGAAGATAAAGGGCAAAATAGGTCAAGTTTTAAATTATAAATTATTAAATCTGTTATTCAAATTATTTAAAAATACAAATAAAATATATTTTTCAAAATTTAAATAGTGTAGTTTTTAAAATGGTAATTAAGTCGATGTTAAATATCTTTGCTAATATCTTTTAAACAAATGATTTCAAAGTATTTTTATTTTCCATTTAATTTGTCTATAAAATTACCATGGAGGTTTTCTAATATTTTTTCTAATAAATTTCAAGTGAGCCCCTAATTATTTTCAAAATTTTAGGTAGTATGGTTTCGGAAATAAAGCAAGAAATGAGAATTTTTTTATATCTCTATGTTAATATTTTGTAAACAATTAATTTTAAAAATATGAAAAATATATATTTGTATTCCTCATAATGAGCCTCTTCATTTAATATATTGCATGACACGATAAAAAAATATTCTTTATTTTCCGTTTATTTCTATAATTTGACCCCCAATATTAATATTAAAGATTTCTTCGTATTTTTCCTGTAAATAAAAAAAAATTAGGTCTTATAGTTTGGGGAATTAAGGGGGGAATAAGTAATTTTTTAAATATATTTTTTAATATACTTTAAAATATTTATTTTAAAAAAATTTAAAAAAATATATATTTGAATTAGTCATAATGAGCCCTGTGATTTGATATATTACATGATACGTTAGGAACAAGTTTAATGTTTTATTTTCTATTTAAATCTATAATTTGCCCCCCAAAATGAATATTAGGGGTTTCTCCTTATTTTTCCAGTAAAGTTTTCAGGTGGGCCGCTATACCTATATTTTTTTTCAAAATTTTACAGCTTATGGTTTCGGAGATAAGTGGGGGGGGGAATGGGTAATTTTTTTTATATTTTAGTTAATATCTTTTAATTAATTTAATTTAAAAATATGAAAAAATTATATTTGTTTTCGTCATAATGAGCCCTTTCATCTGATTTTAATTTTATATTTTCCATTTAATTCTGTAATTTGCCCCCCAAAATTAAAAGTAGAGATTTCTCCTTATTTTTCCAGTAAACTTCAGGTCAGACTCTATATCTCTATTTTTTTCAAAACTTTACGTTTTATAGTTTCGGGGGCATGGGTAAATTTTGGTATATTTATTTTTTAAATTAATTTTTTTTTTAATATGAAAAAAATATATTTGTGTTCCTCAGATTGAGACCTTTCATTTGATGTATTACATGATGGGTTTTAAAAAATTTTAATTTTTAAATTTTTATTTAATTCTATTATTTGCTCCCCAAAATTTATATTAACGGTTTGTTTCTCCTTATTTTTCCTGTAAAGTTCGGGCAACGTTCTATATTTCCTATTTTTTTTCAAAATTTTAGGTTCAGTAGTTTCGGAGATCAGGGGGGGGACAGTCGATTTTTTTAGTTTTTCCTTTTGGGATATGTACTCCTGATCGGGTCACCAAACAATACCTTCATACCAAATTTCAACCTCTTCCGTCCAGTAGTTTAGGAGAAAATTGCTGTGATGTGACAGAGGCAGAAATCCTGAGTAATATTGTATATACGGAACCCTAAAAATCACATACTTTTTGAGTTTTCAAGATTTTGAAAAATTGATCTAATGGGTGCTTAGTATAATTCATCAACGTTTTAAAGCTACTTTCTGGATAAAGACAGGACCATTCACTGGGATAATATTGCCCCATATAATACGGCTTCCAATGGTTTATTAAAAAAAAACTAGCACTTTAGCCCATTTTTAGAACATAGCCTTATTATGACAAACTTTCCGTCTTCGGTAATAACCTAACCAAATTAAGAACATTTATATAATAGTATTTTTTTTAATATCTAACAAATTAGCAGAGATTTGAACGTAAAATAGGTCAATACTCCATCCACAACGTTGTCCACATATTATATAAGGTTTCAACTTTACCTCTAGAACATGGTATTGTTTCTGTTCTACTATTAATTTTTTCACGCATTTGCGCAAATGGCCTGTGCTATTACCACACCAGAGCAGTTCTGCACTATTTAATATACCTCCAGACCTATTCTATAAATTTTTTCACTTTTTTCTTTGCTGTGTATTAGTTTTCTATACTTTACGTTTGATTTTGTATACTTGTTAAAGTTGATTCTCCAGTTGTTATAAACAAACTTTTTAAAATTTAGTAAGTACATTAATGTTAGGTTGAGTTTATGAATATATTTTATTTTAATTAGGAATGAGGTATAGTTTTTAGCCAAAGAATCGAGCAAAACGGTAGGTTTTGTTCTGTAGAGATGCTCACGAAATGGTTGTGAATTAGTTACTAAGACGACTAAAAAAACATTGTATTTAGTCATTAATTTTAGAAACTTGTACAGTTGTTTATCTTCTTCTTTTTAAGCTAGTTTTTTTAAATATAATTGTAAGCATACATGTATTTTATTCTTATAGCAACACGTTATTGTAAGTAGGTCTTAAGTCAAATCAGATGTTTTGCAATTTATTGTGACATTTTTGTGGTCAAATAGCAGAGAAATGAAAATGGGAGAAAATTTTCAATCCAAGAAAAAACTGGTGAACGCAGTCCATAGGAATTTGCTGTAGATGGTGAGTAGTTAACACATTTAGAGTAACTTTTTTTTCTATTTTTACTTCTTTTAATTCTACGGTAACATTAGTGACGAATTTGACCAATTTTGAAAAAAAATATCGTTTACTGACAAAATCAAGTATTATTGCCTTATTAACTTTATCTAGAAATGCCTTATAAATGCTACATAGCTGCTAAAGACCTGCCTGCTATCTCCGAAGTGAAATCAGTTGAAAGGCGGGTATTAGTGATTGATTCTGAAAATTGGGAAGAAACAAATAATTATTGGAATGCGGTGTTCCAGCTCTCGTAGCATCCCTTAGTGGTTGTCCTCGTGATGTCATATTGTTATGATTTTGGATAATGTGTCCTCTGTCATTCTCTTCACACGGTCCCTCCATGTCCTACACCTCACAGTGTTCTCTTGTTCCATTGCTTCTTCTCTTATGGTGACATATGTTTCCGATAATTTCTCCTCATCTCGTCCGTTTGATTGATGAGAAAACCAGATATTAACACTGCTTTTGTTGTTTGCGTCTCTTCCTTACATTTCTGTGGTTGCTGATTGATGCTCTTAAATATTTGCATTTCACACTTTGGTGGGTTGTTGACGGCCCGTTTTTTCTTGCGAGATGATCATATGGAGGTCATAAACCGTGAGTTCGAATTTCTGAAACATTCTCTACAAGTCATCGTCATTGTCTGATGTGATAACCATATCATCCGCATAGCATACAATTTTTCTCTTTATTGCCTATTGCCTACCCCATCACCAACTCTTTTGACTTTTATTATTGTTCGATATATATTTCTTTAAAAACATTTTCAAAGAAAAATCAGGAACACGGACACTTTTTCGATGCACTTTACCTTCGTCAACATTGTTGTAAGTTGTGATTTATTATTATTACATATGACATACAAATATTTGGAATCCAAATTACAACAATAAGGCAATAATCACTATTAACTCTGTTATGGCTAAGTATGAACTAATTAATCTAATTTAATGCAATTTCAAAAATAAAATTTCCCTACACTCCAGAGGCTGGCCAAAAAATTGCTGTAATATTTGGCACGTGCACATAAAAACGTCCGCATTTACTCATACAGTGTTTTCAATTCACAGAAATTTGAAAAAATATTAATTCACTAGAAATTTTAATAGGTCACAAAAACTGTTAAATAGCGAGAAATATTTAGTTATAATTAGGTTATAACTGTAATACGAGGGCTGCCTTTTATATTTCGGGATTGGACAACCCTAAGTGTTGCAATCTGACAATTGACAGCTCTATCGTAAAGTTTGACATTTTTGAGGTTATACGTACTCAGAACCTTTTGACATACGAGCGCTATGTGTTGTTTACAGTAACTTAAAGGATTCATCTCGGCCAAAAAATGGAATTAAATCGGGAACATTTTCCTGCTATTATTTTTTACAACTTTCGACGTGGATTAAGTCAGCAGAATGCATGGATGAACTTAATTTAATTTTTGGCCATGAAACTCCATCAAGGACCACTGTTTATCGATGGTATGGTGAATTCAATCGAGGTCGTAGTTCACTCCAAGACGAATTTCGTGAAGGTCGTCCAAAAACAGTTGTTATTCCGGAATTCCGGAAACCATCGCTGTGCGCGAACTGATATTGCAAGATCGTCATGTGACCTATTGGGAGATTGAGTCAACCTTACGCATTAGTGGGACCAGCATACATTCAATATTGCATAAACATTTGAATGTCAACAAAATTTGTTCGCGTTGGATCCCACACAATTTGTCAATCAAAAAGGCTCGTGTCGATTGGTCGAAAGAAAAGCTCAAAAAATACGATCGCAGTGCTTCAAAACACGTTTATGACATAGTGACAGGTGATGAATCGTGGATTTACGCGTATGAGCCCGAAAGTAAACAGCAGTCGACTGTATGGGTGTTTGAAGATGAGCCGAATCCAACAAAAGTTGTTCGCGCACGAAGCACTTCCAAGCAAATGATCGCCTGTTTTTTCGGAAAAACTGGACATGTCGCAACGGTACCACTAGAATAACGCAGAACAGTCAATTCTGAGTGGTACACAACCATTTGTTTGCCAGTTGTCTTCCAAGAAATGAGGAAAACCAACCCCCGAAGACGGATCACTCTTCACCACGATAATGCGAGCTCTCACACATCGGCTCAAACAACTGCATTTTTGACCACTCAAAACATCGATTTGATGAGTATAGTATAGTCCTGACTTGTCACCAAATGACTTCTCTTTATTCCCGTACGTAAAAAACAAACTCAGAGGTCAACGTTTTTCGACACCTGAAGAAGCGGTTTCTGCGTTCAGAATGCATGTTTTGGAGATACCCCAATCAGAGTGGAAAAAGTTCTTCAACAATTGGTTCAAACGCATGCAAAAGTGTATAGATCTTCATGGGGAATATTTTGAAAAACAATAAAGCGATTTTCGATGATTAATATTTGTTTTTGTTCCCTAATCCCAAAATATAAAAGGCAGCCCTCGTATAATCAATTTTTGGATGTAATGTGAAAGGCGTTGTGATTGTTATAAAATTTCACATTCCACCGTCGGCCTTTCTTTAAACCACCTTTCAGTATCACGAAAATAATGCCCGGTCTTGTTAATAATAAGCCAATTAATTGATCAAATATCTCATTAAGCGGTGCAATCACTTTCATTTTTTTCCCAAACAGTCAACGAAACATTTTTTCTCACGAGCACGATTATCGAATTCGAAGTATAACCGTAAATAAAATTTAGTTATGTAAACTAACTGACACTCTGTATATTATAAGATTCGTTCAAATGAAGTGAAATCTCGATAGCTCACAAAACTATATACCGTAACTTATAGAGAGAAGAAAAACGACACAATCAATTCGATACATAAAGTGTTTCATTTTGCTGCTTTCAAAAAAAATCCAATAAAAATTATTTTTAATTCTTACTCTTTCGGACAGTTTCTCTCTTTTTCATACTATCGTTGTTTCATTTTGCCGGCTGTCCCTACCTCAACGCTTGCCGGCTTTTGATATAAAATTTGACTTAATGGCGAAGCACCGGCAATCCTTCGTTGTACCTTCAAGAAGTTAGTGTCACACCCCATCGATTATCTGGTAGGTGAACAGTGGATAGTGATTTTGTGTACATGGTGATTTCGTTTATCAGTGTCTTGGGAGGATACCGAAGTGGATGTTTTTGAATCCAACCTTCAAATTTAGATTTTTTTTATTCCCCTTTAATTATCTTTTTTAACAAAAACAATTCTTTCACAAACATCCACTATATCCCTTCACCTCTATACTCAACAAATCGTTATTTTTTTCTTTTCAGTTAGTGACATGTTAAAGTTCTTGGTCTTGGCTATTTGCACACGTGAGTAGATTTTTTTTTAATGTGTGGTAGCTAACAGATATTTTTGTGAAAACAAATTGAGCCGCTGAGCCATAAAAATGTCTGATGTAGAAATTCGTTTTAGAGATATTTAAAATTTAGAGTTTTAAAAAAGCTTTATTAATCATCTCAAGCTCAAGCTTAGCCTCTTCATTTGAGAATTTTTGAGGTTTACTGTCTCTAGAAAAACAGAAAATATAGAGTCATCTAGAATAGCATTTATAACTACAAATTTCCGTAGAACAACTTATGAAAAATCAATCAACAATACTCTCAGTTCGTTTGACCAATATACCAAGCATTAACAAATACAGGCAATTTGTATATCAGAATTTTAAAACTTACGTAAATTATTTTTACCAATTTGACATATATTGTGTAGTAATGGAAAAAATCTGTGAATAAGTAATATTAGTTTATTTTTTTGAAAGAATTAGTTAAATCTACTTTATAGTTAAGAAAATGACTTAAAATTTTAACTTTTTTTTCCTTCTTATTTAATAGATTCAATGGTCTGCTCTTTTGAGTACAATGTTGGAATTGTTTTTTGAAATGGGATTTTTAAGCATTTGTCCAGTTTAAACCATATAAAGCGCAGGAGAATTCATATATATTTTTAATAATTTATTTTAAATCTAACATTAAAGTATTTTTCTGTGAATAGTATTGTTATTCCAAAAATTAGCTGAAATCGTTTAAATTATTGATATTTGTTTTTATTTCGATATAAGCTTTTCTTAATGCCTTCTATTGTTTTTTTGAACATTTTCTGTATTAATTCAGTTCCAATAGCCTTATCTATTATTCTGTTTGTTCATTAGAAGTTTCCCCACCCTTATTTTTTGATTTTTGTAATGGAGGCGAAATTTGTAAGTGTAAGTTTGTTCATATTGTTAAGACATTTTTTTCTCACATAATGAACTAATACAGGGAGTTTTTCAAACTTGCCCTCCTACGCTTTGTTTTCCTCGAATACTTATCTTTGACAGAATAAAAAGATTCTGCTTCTATGAGTACAATGTTGAAAATTTTAGAATTGTTTTTTGAAATGGGATTTTTAAACATTTGTCCACTTTAATCCGGATAGAGCTCAGAAGAATTCCTATGAAGACTTTCTGATTTGTTTTAACATTAGTCTTGAATTTGTTTTTTTTTAAATTTCATTTTAAATCTAACATTAAAGTATTTTTTGTGAATAGTATTGTTATTCCAAAAATTGGCTGAAATCGTTTAAATTATTGATATTTGTTTTTATTTCGATATAAGCTTTTCTTAATGCCTTCTATTGTTTTTTTGAACATTTGCTGTATTAGTTCAGTTCCAAAAGCCTTATCTATTATTCTGTTTGTTCAATAGAAGTTTCCCAACCCTTATTTTTTGAATTTGGTAATGGAGGCGAAATTTGTAAGTGTAAGGTTGCTCATATTGTTAAGACATTTTTTTCTCACATAATGAACTAATACAGGGAGTTTTTCAAACTTGCCCTCCTACGCTTTGTTTTCCTCGAATACTTATCTTTGACAGAATAAAAAGATTCTGCTTCTATGAGTACAATGTTGAAAATTTTAGAATTGTTTTTTGAAATGGGATTTTTAAACATTTGTCCACTTTAATCCGGATAGAGCTCAGAAGAATTCCTATGAAGACTTTCTGATTTGTTTTAACATTAGTCTTGAATTTGTTTTTTTTTAAATTTCATTTTAAATCTAACATTAAAGTATTTTTTGTGAATAGTATTGTTATTCCAAAAATTGGCTGAAATCGTTTAAATTATTGATATTTGTTTTTATTTCGATATAAGCTTTTCTTAATGCCTTCTATTGTTTTTTTGAACATTTTCTGTATTAATTCAGTTCCAATAGCCTTATCTATTATTCTGTTTGTTCATTAGAAGTTTCCCCACCCTTATTTTTTGATTTTTGTAATGGAGGCGAAATTTGTAAGTGTAAGTTTGTTCATATTGTTAAGACATTTTTTTCTCACATAATGAACTAATACAGGGAGTTTTTCAAACTTGCCCTCCTACGCTTTGTTTTCCTCGAATACTTATCTTTGACAGAATAAAAAGATTCTGCTTCTATGAGTACAATGTTGAAAATTTTAGAATTGTTTTTTGAAATGGGATTTTTAAACATTTGTCCACTTTAATCCGGATAGAGCTCAGAAGAATTCCTATGAAGACTTTCTGATTTGTTTTAACATTAGTCTTGAATTTGTTTTTTTTAAATTTCATTTTAAATCTAACATTAAAGTATTTTTTGTGAATAGTATTGTTATTCCAAAAATTGGCTGAAATCGTTTAAATTATTGATATTTGTTTTTATTTCGATATAAGCTTTTCTTAATGCCTTCTATTGTTTTTTTGAACATTTGCTGTATTAGTTCAGTTCCAAAAGCCTTATCTATTATTCTGTTTGTTCAATAGAAGTTTCCCAACCCTTATTTTTTGAATTTGGTAATGGAGGCGAAATTTGTAAGTGTAAGGTTGCTCATATTGTTAGACATTTTTTCTCACATAATGAACTAATACAGGGAGTTTTTCAAACTTGCTCTCCTATGCTTTGTTTTCCTCGAATACTTATCTTTGACAGAATAAAAACGAGGAGAGACAACTTCAATAAACGGACCAAAGATTGCTTTAATTATTACTGTATGTTTAAAATTATGTTATTTAGTGAAAATTATTACATGTCTCTTCCATGGACAATAGTCTTATCAGCTACAAATATTTATTGTTGACGAAGTAGAAAGCGGAATGTGTGTTAGATGATGCATGTAAAGTCAGTTCTATCTAAAAAGAGTTAAATCTAAGGAAATTCTGTTATAGGTCTAGAAAACCGAATCGTTATATGTGTGTTAGATGATTTATGAAATACAGAAAGTCAATTAAAAGGAGTTAGGTCTTATGTTCAAATAATAAAACAACACAACAAATATTTCAAAGCTTACATCAGGAAATTAAAAATTTACAGAACTGCAATTTTGAAATTACGTAGAAAACAAAAATTCTTTTGTATGTTTTCAAGCCTTCAAATTTCAATTCTGAGGCAATAGCAAGATTCGGTACTAGCATTAGAATTTCAATAAACTATTAAATATTATCAAACAAATAGCAATTAACGTTGGTTTTGGAATTAATTTACTGCTGGTTTGAAGTATTATATACAATTATTCAGACAAAACCATTATAAATGTGCATCCATAAAATCGTTGGGAAAGTAACTATCCTAACTAAATGAAGTTACGCAACAAGCGAATAATTTAATAAATTCCAATTACTCGATTATTGGTTTTAATCAATTAACCGAAGAATCAGCTCTACAGATAGTTTTCGTATTTATTGACTGGTATTAAACTTGGTGTTTTTTGTTTTTAATTTTAAATATATGTCAACATTTTGAACTTGGTAAAATTGAATTTTGAACTTAACTTTTTAATTCGAGACGAAGCTATGTGAAGTCAGAGCTTCTGATGTTGAAAATATATTCAGAACATATGACCTTAACATAGTACTTATTTGGTTTAATACATTGCAATTTAAAATAGCAAAATTAGTTTGTAAGGAGACTTGGGCTTGAAATACTTCAAATTTATTTACATAACCGAATACGTTTCTGATACTTGAGCTTCATCTTCAATCTTCATTTCCAGTTCCCATCTTAGAAACGTGGTCGTACGATGATATAGACATACTGACCAATTATGATGTGCAGTTTGCCGCATTAGCCCAAGGAAATGCCCCGGGTAACCCTAAAATCAAACAGGGCTTTAGCTCGGGAAGTGGCCTGAGGAGTATTGCGGAGGGATCATCCAATGCTGCCAACGACGCTGTCAACAATCAAGAAGTTGCTGGTCATCAAGCTGCTTATGTTGCGAAAAATACGTTAGCCCAGTCTGCAGCTGCGGTGAGTAATAACACTTTTTACATCCTAGGTATACTTTTTGCAGACAATTTGAAGTCTTCTATGACAAAATTAATTTTGTATGAGGAATGGAGTTGTTGGACTTCTATTTGAAATAAAATATATCTATAGAAGTTACCCATGATGACAAGATGTGGAAACTCGTCAATCCCAAATCTGAATCCACTAAATTTTTCATGATCAGCCTGGTTTGTTACATTGGTTTGACAGTAAGAAGTGTATTGATTTACACCTAAGTGTTAGATTTGACCTTTCAGCAGGACCATTTGTACTTGTACTTCATTTTTTCTTTTGGCTTTATTTAATCATATATTTAAAACACTTATTCCGTTAGTAAAACTTTTGCTTTACTCCATTTTGTTTCATGACTACCTGAAGTTATTAGCCTACCTATCCTCAGGAAATGCGATACTATTGTCCATTCTTTCAATACTATCAAATGTATTTTTAACTTTTTAAACTTTGAAGGTGTGTATTATTTTGCGTGTATGTAAATATCATCATAACTTTATGTACATCCAATAAGCATTGAGTTGAGCCTCAGCATTTTATTGAGTGGATTTTTCAGATCTGAGTATGGGCATTACCCACATATTTATAACAGTAACTTCTTTTTTCAATTTTTTATTGAATGAAGATATCTTTTGCACTCTATCATAGAAACGCTTTATGTCACTAGACATGCTGTTTAGGGTAATTTTAAAAATAAATGAAACAAATAAAGTTTATATCTAAATAGTCTTTGGAATCACTGAATGTTAAGAAAGTAATTAAATATGTAAAAAAATAACCTTGAAATAATTAACAGAAGGAAATATTTATAAACATAATGTGTACAACATAAATTAGCCCAAAAATCCCAATATTTAAGTTTCATTAATCAGTTATAAGGAAAAATTCTAGAGTGATGCTTCTTTATTGCCAGTTGAAATATTGTTATGTAGAACCTATTTGAGAGCACTTTCATTTTTCTTCAAAATATTATTTGCCAAGCCTAATAGACATAATGAAATTATTATCGTTTGTAAAATTTTAATTATAAATAATAAAGAAACTGTAAATTACCTACATTGGCTGGATGTATGCGATAAATTGGCAAAAAAATCACTGCTGTCGAAAACAGAAAAAGAGTTTATAAATATTATGTAGCGGATTGAGCGATATCATGATAAAATAATTAATGGTAAGTGGGATTTTGGATTCCTTTTTTTATTCGACAAAGCTGTTTTTTTTTAAGTTTACTCTGAATGATTCTCATTTTTCACACCATCTAAATTTTTGAAAAATTGTAAATTTGATCTTTATGGACTGTCCTAAATGATGCTTCACTTAATAAGTATAATTAAAATATCGCCATATAATCTGGAGATTACCCCCTATAAACAAAATACATTTTAAAATATTACAATAGATTTGAATCCAATACAAATAATAATTAATATAGGTCAGTGTATTTTTGGGCAACTTTTTAAATAATTACCATATTGCAATCGCATTTTAATTTTACGCTTAATATCAATTACATAGCTTAACGTTTGAATTTATGTCATTATTTATACTTTGGTTGTGTTTACCAGACATCAAACATAACCTCAAAACCGTAGACACCGTGGGTGTTACGTAAAAATTTTTAGTTTAATTTATCAGCCCAGACAATATGGCTTTGTTATTTCCAAAACCATGTATTAACGCATGATTAGACATAATAGACTTTTTAATCGAAAGAAAGTTAATGTAATGTTTAGAAGAAGAAATTGGCAGTTGGCACATTGTTCGAAAACCGCAGGGTCTTTTACTCATGCATCGGTAACCACGGTTAGCAGCTAGTGGACCATGGATGGACGTATGTAAAAAGCACTGAGATCTTTGCCAAAAATTTTACTAACTAATGGACGTAACGAGGTTAATTAGAAATCTAGTTCTTCGTAACAAATGCATTTTTAGTGGTTTTGTCATCGAATCAAATTAAAATGATAAACCGGATGTCGGACTACTATCGCGCTCGCTGCTGCTGAATCAGCAGCTGTGAAACTTTTTAAATAGCAATGATCATAAAGTGACATAAATTTGGCATTTTTCACGTTTAAAGTATTTTTATAAATATAAATATTGATTAAATAAGAGACACTCAGTAGATCATTTTCACCAAATTCATCTCTCTTGAAAATAATTAAATAATTGTTCGTTTTCCTGCTTTGACATATTCGAAACCACCAATAAAATATGTTTTAATACGCCAGATAAGGGGGTACTATAGTATATTCAAAACTATACAAAACGGCAATAGCTAGAAAAAAAGCAAAACAAAAATGTAAAGTATGAAATTTTAAATTAATAATGCTGTTATATATATGTAAAACTTTATAATATTAGACAGAGCTAAAAACTTTGCCATATGTTTCGGTATTCCGAAGAAAAATATTTTTATTTGTATAACTGGCTATGAAAACAATGAATGAAGACTTTTTCAATACCACAGAGAGGGGATTAAAAGGTAACACAATAATATAAAGGGTTGTTTCAAAATAACTTAAAAGGACAAGAGGTAGAAAAATGTCAGAATAAAAATTGTAAAGTATAAATTTTTTGCTAAAAATCACTTTTAGCCTATTTTGGTATAACTGGTATTTTTAACCTGGTTTGACATTCTCGTATTTTTTTATATTCACTAAGAATAAAATATAAACTTTGCTGAGAAATTAATTTTTTGCTAATAAAAGAGTTAGAGCAATTTTGATTATGTCACAATTTAAGAGGCTCTCAAATGCATTGAAATTAGTTTTTATTTTTTTAATGGTTTACTTTGAAACGTTTGGTTTTCCTTCAATATATGTCGTTTTATTTCGATTTTGGTGTTATTGCCCAAAAAAACATAAAAGAAATCAAGAATATGCCACAAACAACGTTTAGAAGACACTCCTATAAAAACTAAACATATGACAAAATTACAAAAGCATTGTTAGAACTTTGGTTTTTAATCACTATTACAACTGTCGTTACATTTTAAGGGCTTCATTGAGATATAGATGTGATGTTTGCGTCTTTTATGGACAATGCAATAGTTGTAGCGACAGAAAAAAATTAATTCATATACCTACCTGAAAATATAAACTAAAAAATGGAAATTGCAGCTGTTTAATTTCTAAAATGATGAACAAAATAATATAGAAAATACGTTGCCGTAATTATTCTAATATAAAAGACAATAAATAAAACGTTTTCTCAAAACAGAAAGTTTATATTTGTAGTAAATAGTTTAAAAAAATATTTTATTTCCTCTTTGGAGACTGAAACATATCTCTGCCATTCATCATTATCAGATAATTCAAAATAACTTATATTAAAAGACCAATTTGATTAAAGTTCAGGAAATGTAGTTGATTAAAAAAAATCAGGATTTTAGTGATAGCAGAATGAAAGTACTGTAAGTAGCCGGGTGTGTCTACATGATAATTTTGAAATGTGAAAGTTGTTTGTACTATATGCACCGCTTTTACGCATTAAAGAGAGTAACTACTAAAATTCGGGCATGTCAAAAAAATGCGTTCATTTTTAAATGTGTACATAACCCACTCAGGTAATTATGTAAAAACAGGCAGCAAATGTGATAAAAAAAGTATAACAACTTCGTTCCGACTGTCTTAATTGGCTCTGCCCGTATTCAAATTCTGTCATCTAATTAGTGATCAATATTCAATAAACGGAAAAATGGAATTATATCCTTTCACTTGTCAACGCCGATTGTTGAATTTTGGCGATTAGTCATACCCTAATTACCATACCGCCACAACGTTATGTATAAATTCGTTTCCATAAAAATGGCTGTGAAGAAATTACTTCATTTGTTGAAAAAAATTTCATTGAAATATTAATTATTACTTACTAAATAGCGTTCAATATTGTGAAACAGCTTGGCGCTGCAATGTGCAGTTACAAGAACCCTTTGTATAAAAACTTAATGTTTCAAAATTAGATATGCAGAATAGTTTGCAAAGACGTAATGAACCAATAAATACGTATTCTGTTTTATTCATTCATGGTGGATATAAAATTGTGAAACATAAATTCATCTTAGTTTCAGATATCAGTATATCTATGTGTTCCTTTGTGTCTAAAAACTGTCTTGTGTTCGTATGCGTTCTTATCTATTGGTTAGTTGTATAGCAATTGTTCTGTAAAATTTTCAGCTGGATTTCTTTTGCAGTGAAGTATTTGACATCTTAATTTCAATTCAGCTAACTCAAATCTTGTTCAATGGCGAATTTTTAATGGGTTTAAATAATCGATGTTTTAATTAGCATTTGAAAATAGCCAAGACTCTCTACTATCTACATAGATACTTAAGGTTGTACGATACCTATTGCCAGACCATTTTTTTACACAAATAAAAAGTCAAGAAAAGTACGTCAGGAAATAAAATTAAAACTTTAAATTTCCAAAAGAAATTTTAAATGGAAAGAATTCCAAATAATCAAACACCAACCTTTAGTTTAATTTACTAAAATTAGCTCCAAAAAACACACCTTCTTTGAAAACCTATTCACAGCAACAGCTGTTTCGAGTTTATTTCAAATCATTTCAAATCACCCGATTTCAGGATGGGTTTAATGGGGTTAAATAATCGATTTTGTTAATTAACATTTGAAAATAGCCGAGACTCTCTACTATCTACATAGAAACTTAAGTTTGTACGATGCCTATTGCTAGACCAATTTTTTACACAAATAAAAAATCAAGAAAAGCACGTCAGGAAATAAAATTAAAACTTTTAATTTACAACAGAAATTTTAAATGGAAAGAATTCCAAATAATCAAACACCAACCTTTAGTTTAATTTACTAAAATTGGCTCCAAAAAACACACCTTCTTTGAAAACCTATTCACAGCAACAGCTGTTTCGAGTTTATTTCAAATCATTTCAAATCACCCGATTTCACGAAAAAAGGGAATGAGAATTTAAAAAAAATAGAATTTTCTTAGGAGACAGTTTTACATTTTTATTTACTCGTTATAACTTTTGATTGTATACAACAATTTCATGTGTTTTTAGGCTTCAGCTACCGCACAGGCTGCCCTTGCTGGCAAACAAATTTTGTTGCAAGGTCTGGAACAACAATTCAGAGATGCACAGACGGGACTTATGGGTGAAAAGCAACAACTTATGCAGGTATTAAAACAATCTAAGTTCAATTGTTGACATTTTTTCCTGACCACCAAAACCCGCGTCTTTTAGGCTCAACGAGCAGCAGACCAGACGCAAAGAGCAGCTCAAGAAGCGAGACAACATGTCCAGGTCCTCACGAACACGCTAAACGCTGCACAGGCTGCAGCAGATCACGTAACGCAAGCAGCCTCTGAAGCAGCTGGTGAATTAGCCGCCCAGCAGTCTATGGTTGGAGCTGCAATGGATCGGCTCGAACAAATCGGCAAACAATTAGCCGCAGTCAGAATCGATTTCGAAGCAACACAACAGGCCGCCCAGAAGGCTCAAGCTGCTGCACAAGCGGCTGCTGCGAACGCAGCCGCAGCAGCAGCCGCAGCCGCTGCTGGTCTGGCGAAGAACACGCCGACGCAGGCGCCGGCTACTGGAGGAGGAAACGGAGGAGGAAAGCAAGGTAAGTACAGCAGCATTAGATTAACTCAAAGGAGACGAGCTGTACGAAAAGCGAAAGATGGCGCGCGGGATTCCAGCGAGCATCTTTCAGACTGTTAGTCTTTAATTTCACACTAGACAGCACTACTAAAAATTTAATCCTTGCTTTTAAAAATAATTTTAATGTGGTGAAAATATTTTCATGAAATACAAAACTCAGAAACCATTTACGTACTGCCCCATTTTTCCAATTATCATCTACGTCTTTTCTTTTTATCAATACAAAATTTATTTACACTTGTTTTAATTGTCATTACGAAAATCCCTAACGAAATTTTGATGTTTTTAAGACATATTGAAAAACTGATCTGAGGGCTATTTAGGGCAACCCTTCTACTTTCATCATAGTGATAAGGGCATTCGTTGAAGTAGCAGTGCCCGTTAAAAAAGTTGACTTACTATGATTTTATTATTTAACAGAAATTACCCAGGTTAAAGTTTCCACATAGAATAAAACCAAAGGTTTACCAATAAAATTAAACAATTTATACACAAATAAAATCTATTTTTATTTAGAAGATCTGAGCAAAAAATAGCGCATTTGAACTCATTTTGCAATTTTCTAGAACATTGTCAATATTCTGAAACAGAGTTTCCCGTGTAGCTTTCATACAGAAAGAAAATGACGTTTTTGGCGATTTTTAAGAATTGTTATTTAGAAAACCACATAGCGATTAAATGTCGAATTTTATACCCCTTAGTCAACAAATATTCTTTTGGAACAAACACAAATTTTACAGCTGACAAAATTATGTATATATCGTTAAAATTGCTGCTAGTGTCAAGTTAAAGATATAGTTGTTTTAGTCTGTAAGTCTGTTATTCAATAAAATAAAAGTACATCTGATTTATCAAACTGATTAGAACAACTACATGTTTTTGTGTAGTGTTTTACAAGACAAGTATATGAACCCAAAATTAAAATGAAAATGAAATAAGCAAAACCATCTAGGAGGTAGAAAAGGGTTTCACATTCAGGCAACTTCTAAGATATGAGCACAATTTGCAACAATATCAGCTGCACAGTAATGATAGTTTTGCCTTTAGAAGCTTGTTGAGAGCTTTGCAATCCTTAGTATTTATGTTGGCAAAACCACAAATATCGTAATTCAAAAGTTTTGTTCAAAAAACCATATCTGATCGACACCAAATGGTATTTTTCTGGAACATTTTGATTTATTCGCCAATATTAACTATTATCTTCTTTCGGCCAGACACCTCTGGCTTTTGCCATAGTCTCAAACCTCACAACGGCTTTGCCACAAAAACTTGCATTTATTATTCACTATAGCCCCTGATGTCAGAAGGCTGAAGTTTGAAACAGCATCCAAAGAAAATATTCAAAATTCTTGAGCTTGAGATTTTTCCAACTTGATTCCACAGTAAGCTTCCATTGAGATGCTAATAACAGCTATATTTGAGCAATCCTAATCACATATTTGCTTCATTTTCTTAAATTATCAATAGTAATTGATGTGCCCTTCTAGAAAAGTTTTACGACTTATACATAAAAGACTTGCAAAATAATGTGAAGCATCTCCAAAAAGTTGCTGTACTTTATTCCTTTCTTTCAACAGCGAACAATAAAGTCAGGAACCAATATGTCCACCAACGTCAAGGTACGACAAGGATAGTACCAAAGCAAGAAAAAAATCTTGGCAGTTACGCAGAACAAGAAATTCAAATCCTTCCCATATTTTATTACGATTACTAACCTTTCTGACAATCAGTTTGCTTGAATATAACAAATCTTGCTTAATTCGTCATTTCTCATTTACTTAACTAAGTTAACTACATTTCTTCCAGTTGCATGAAGACAGTCGTTCATAAATATGTTACCAGATTAGTACATCTTTGCCTATAATAGAAAACTTAAAGTTTTCTTCTTTAGTTCTACTTCCTTCTTTGGGTTATACTATCAAACCTGACTCTGATCGAGGATGCTGGGTCAAGGTTGGTTAGAAATTAGTAGGTATTGCTAAGAGTTTTAATACGATGGAAGGAATAACAACTTTAACTGAGACCCTTTAACTAACCCTAACATTAACCTCGATATAGTTGTGACAACTGTAAATTATCTACTGCTTGAATTATGCTTGCCACTACAATGTGTCCCAAAGAAACAAGCACAGAAACTTTGAACTAATTGAATTATGGTGTCTTTCAAAAATCATTTTCAATCTAGTCAACATTGACACTTTTTAGGATTTGTAGTTTGCCTTCTCAAAAAATTATGGTTGAGATCCCACTCGATAGTCTCAAATTTTGAAAATAATTCAAGTAGCACTAAAAACAATTACAAAAGTTATCTTTAACTTTAATTTTCGGGAATATCTCAAAAACTGAGTATTGCAAATTTAAAAAAATGGTCATTAAAAGAGCATTTGCATTAGTATATATATATATATATATATATATATATATATATATATATATATATATATATATATATCAATTTATCATTAGAAATTTTAAAAAATATACAACAGCATCCAAAAATGAAAAAAAGGTACTTTCATAGCTTTATTTATTTTTTAAATTTTAATAAAAAACTGAAAAAAAGACGCTCGGTTTTAAAACGATTTAAGAATGGCTCACAGAAGTGGTGCTTATGTTGATTTCCAAATTAAAAAAATTACTTAAAAAGCAGAAGTAATTAAACAATTCCGGAATACTTTTTGGCGGGTAATGTTTCTTAGTCTATCGAATTAGTATGAGTGAATTGTGATTCACATTATCAGTTGTTTAAACAATTTTTAGTTTAAAATTAAAATTATAGACAGTGATCGAAGAGAGGTTAGGTTTCACTCCTTTACAGTATCTCGAAGTTTCCTTGGACTTCCATCGTCTTGAAAAGGTTGATCTCACAACGTTTCAATAGCTTTGTATCTGCTATCGTCATCAGGTGAATGATGGGAAATTCAGTTTATTCATGGTATTTATACCTTTAATCGGTCATGCGTCGCCAGTCATGGTCATTGGGTCACATCCGGTCCAATCAGCGTCGTCGTATCTGGACGCTGGGCTCGCTAATTATATTCTCGTTCGAGATTATATATGCTGTCTCTATAAATTTTCTTTTATACCAATGCTCCTCCTTGTGAATTACCCTGGCCTGGTCACAGTTGACGTTGTGGTGTTTGATCCACGCGTGGTTAGCTAGCCCAGACTTCGTTAGCTCCGCCCTTTGAGTAGCTGTGCGGTGTTCCTTAACCCTAGTGTCCAGTGGTTTGTCTATCCAATGTAAAGATTGCCACATTCACAAGGCATACTGTATATACAGTTATTTGGTATTGTTCTTTCGGCCTCGTTCTTGTAATCATGCTGCTGTCTGCAATTCGTCTAAGTTTCTCCGACAAGCCTTTAGTATACGGTAATAATAGAGTAGAGTTGCTATCGTGGTTTCCTCTTCCTGCCTAGGTGGTTTGTCCAGTTCTTCAAACGCCTTGTTAATGATGGTTACCGGGTATCCATTCGCCAAAAGATCTTCTCTAAGTTTCACTTGTTCTTCTTTGAGGACTTCTGGCGTACTTCAGATATTTTTGGCTCTATGGATTAGAGTTTTGATGATGCCAGTTTTCTTTGTTAAATGGTGGTTAGAATTATAATGTAGATACAGTCCTGTATGGGTAGCCTTTCTGTAGACTGTTGTTTGGATTCCGGTCCTAGTCCTTTGACACTTTACATCTAGGAATGGTAGGCACCCACCTTCTTCCATCTCCATGGTGAATCTAATGGATGGTTGGCATCGGTTTAGGTGCTCCAGGAATGCCTGTAGTTGTGTCTCTCTGTGTTGCCAAATAATGAAGGTGTCATCGACATACCTCAACCATAACTTGGGCTGCATCTCGTATTTCTTCAGTGCATTTTCTTCGAACCACTCCATGTAAATGTTGGCGACGGTTGGCGATAACGGGGTCCATAGGCAATCCTTCTTCTTGCATGAAGAACCTGTCCTTCTCTTGAAAGTAGCAGTTCTTGAGACAACATTGCAGTAAGTCCATGATTGAATCTATTGGCAGCTCCGTCCTCTGCATCAGGGTTTCGTCTTCACTAAGTTTCTGTCTCAGTATGTCAAGAGATGCGTCTAATGGTACGTTCGTGAAGAGATTTTCTGGTCCAAGCTCCATGGCACCGATGATTTCAACAAAATGCTTTGAATCCTTGACGTGCGATGGTGTTTTGCTCTCCAAAGGTTGGATGATTGGTAAAACGAATTTTGATAGTGCTTACAGTATGTTTTTCAGATTGCGACATATGCAAAATTTTTTGAGACATTCGCTAAAAAGGATACCTTTTGAAATTTTTTGAGGGCAAATTGGACTTTGAAAAGACGAACTGGAATTTTTACAAAGTGCACTTGTTGACTAGACTATTTAGTTGAAATTTATATTAAAATTTTCTAAATAATTGGCTCATTTCCTTGGGACACCCCGTGAACCTCCACCAAAACTAACATTTAACAATTTTTCCAGGTGGAAACGGAGGTGGTGGTGGTGGTGGTGGTAGTGGTGGCAAAGGTGGCAACGGAGGAAGAGGTGGCAACGGAGGAAAAGGTGGCAACGGAGGCAAAGGTGGCAAAGGTGGAAACGGAGGCAGTAGTGGCAAATACATCTCTGATGGACCCTACGACGAACAAGGCTTCTACCACCCTTTATACTATGGAGAAAATTAAAAGAAGGTTTTAGTTCTCTTGCTAACATTTTCAACGTTTTTAACAGGAATCAACCGAGTACAAAGTGACGTGAACGCATTGAACGTTCAGCATGTTTATTTCTATCTGATATAAACATGTTGATCAACCAGTCAATCTGTTTCAATTGAAAAACATTTGCTCAATATCCTAAACTTGTTAGACGTGCATTTTTTGGCATCAGCTTGAGGGAGCTAAGTGTTTCTTTTAATTTTCGTTGAGTTTTTGTTTGTTTTATAATGTGTTGTGGGTGGCATACTAGTTACTTTCAAAAATTTCTTCTGTTTGTGTTATTATTTCTTCTAATTTGAAAGTAAGAGTATGCCACTTGTTATCTTATAATAGTGTTATTGTTATTTATATATTTTTTGAAATAAATGATAAATTTGTGATGAAATCTCTGGTTATTATTTACCCAATGAATTTGCATATGGTAACTACTTGAAACTAATAAATTATAGTTTGTGATGTATTAAGTGAACACTAATTTAAGCAAAAAATTACTATAAATAAGATCAAAGACTAGAAGCAAAAAATTGCATTTATCAGATTCCTTGCCAATGTAACAAATTTTATATTGGAGAAAATTCTAGACCTATAAATGTTGGAATAAATGAACACAAAAATTATATAAAGAAACGACAATTGGAAAAGTCAAAAATTTTTAAACATGCCTGGAACCTTAGACATAAAACACAATTTCAAAATTCAACCATATTACACAAAGAACATAATAAAAAACGAATGCTTCTATTCTCATTTTTGGTGAATGCACTATCTTGTAACAAAGTCGTACCTAGGAACGCCACATGATCTTTAGAATTTTTAGTGCTACCCTGAATATATCAAATTTGCAGTAATTTCCCTTAGTTACATCAGTTAAATTGTAATGTCAAATCGTGATTTACTAAATTTGTCATACCTTTTATTTTTTTAATTTTCTTATTCATTTGTGTTAAGTTAAATACCATTGACAACGGGGTCTCATTTAGACCTTGAAACATTTGGACTTTTGAAATATACAGAAATTCCAGATTATGTGGTGTTACTCCCAAACAACTCAAAAAAAATAATATGGAATTAACAGTACTATATGTACTAATAAGTAGAATATTTTATTTGTACTCCAATAATAGTTTGTAGTTGGAATATCATCAAACTAGAAAGTATAAATTTCCAACGATTGGAAAGTTTATAAGCAAACTAATATAAAAATAAATTATTTCTCTCTTTTGTAAACAGCAATATGCTAAGACAATTTTTTGAACATATTTCTGGTAGATTTTTTCTGTAAACATTTAAAATTTCGGTCGGGCAAAAGAGTAGAATAAAAAAACGCATATTGAGGGTTTATAGACATTGATAGACAAATCAATATTTTGGAGAATTAATATTTAGTATCCTTACCTGGAAATCATAAAAAACTGACAAATTTGGGAATAACGTAAAAATCCATGGATCGGCCAAAGCTTGAGGCCAGATTTTAGTTTGAGTAAATGATTAAGTCTTAACACATATTACAAACTATTGGAGAAAGTTTTTTTCGCATAACCCCAACTACAACTAACGATAACAACAGAATGTAACCATACTTTATGAGATGAAATGTAGCATTCAAAATAGGTAAGTGTAAGTTATTTAATTATTAAAGACTAGGGAATTTAGAATGTAAAAAAATAAGGAACAATATAGTAGAAGTAAAGGCTAATGAATTTTTGGTTGGAAATATCCTCAGAACTTTAAAATCCTATATATAATATTTTGTACTTTTGTTAATAAAATTAATAAATTTTATAATGAAATCTAAAAATTGGATATTTTATTAATTACATAATATTGGTATTATTTTTCTGGCGTTGATAATTTTGCCTGGGATATATGTATCTCCTTTATTCCCTGGCGTGAATCCGCCAATGGAGCAACACACCTTTAAAACAGATAAAGCAGGATTTTATAGCACAAAGTTACGGGGTAGCCACTAGCCTAGAAAACAAAGCCAAGGTGACTAAAACTAACAAAAAATTATTAGGCCCAGTAACAAGATATATTCAATAAGGTGAACAAAGGGCTCGAAAAACTAAATAGTAAATCAGTAGATGGCAATAGTGAAACGATCAAATACCACAGCAATGCTGTAAAATTTCCCAAGTCCAAATAACTGAAATTTTAACGGTAAATGTTTTCTTGGAATTGCTGTAGTCCGTGCCCTGAACGTTATACAACAAACATAACAGCCTTTATTCACAATTAAAATGTAGGAGACAGCCACATCCAGATAAAATGATTAATGTAAGAAATTTTATAAATTTATGCTTCAAATAGAATTAATATATCATTAGGTCAGAAACGTATTAAATATAAATTATACAAATATGACAGTTTATCTTAGCTGAAGGTGTGACCAAACTTAAATTAAAAAAGTCCCAAGTAGGCCCAATAATATTTAATATTTTTTAATCGCTTTTTGATCTTAAATACTGAGAAAAGGGAACTATTCTGCTTTCCAATGCTGCTTTCTGATAGTTAAAATGATATTTTGCAGTAGTAGCTATAGCGACAATGTAAACTATCAGTTAATAAAAAATTTTTACAAATAATCAAACAAATCATAAATGTTATAAAATTGTTTGAATTATCTAAACAACAAATTAGCGGCGTTAAACCTGTTACCAGTGGCGGGTGCAGAGAGGGCACCAGAACCCGTACCCCCCTAACCTTTCCGAGACCACTGAAATTAAATATATTATACACAGAATAAGTAGAGAAAATATGTAGCACCAAATGTAATATGTTTAAGTTGTTAGCTATTCATTTATTTTTCTAGTGTCTCCTACCCTTGAAATTTTTGGCTAGCACCGTCCCTGGTTGTGACAGCTCATTTTGTAGGTCTATTCTGCCTACTCACTGGATTTTCTATACTCAGTCCTTATCAATCCCAACTCCCAATAAGTCACTATTTGTATTATTTACAATATAGTTTCTGAATTTATACTGTCATGAATGAATTTCACGTCCAGATTTTATATCAAAGAAAAAAGTTATACCCAGAACATGTCAGCAAGACCATAAATGACCTACGCTTAACAATATTCAAGTTTGATTTCAAATAGGACAAAAAAAACTAATCAAACACAGAACCTAGAGCTAATATAGCGTTAAAATTGCAAGCATTAAAAATGCTGCGCTTCATCATAAGAAATTGTTAACCGGTCAGTGACATCAAAGCTCTGGATATTTTATATTATTCACTTATTAGGACAAAGCTAGAGTATGTTCTATAGTGTCGAAATTGTACTATGAAGTACAAAAATCAGCGATTGAAAGTGTACAAAGACGTTACTTAAAATTTCGACTATTTTAGCAAACTGGCACATATTCTGAGAGGGGTTTTAATCATAGTGAACTTCTATTAACTTCTAACAACCATTCATTATAGAGCGAAAGGAACATTCAGGCAACATAGAATGTTTTACTTGAATACCGTCAATACAAACTTATAAACGAAGTTACCGTTGTATGTTATCTGCAATAATGCCAAAATTTGTCAAATCTATGACTTATTTCACTGTACTTATAAAAGTCTGCTGAACTGTTTAAAACATGAAAACTGGTAAAATATTTAGCTAAAAATAATTAATATATACGTGTATGTGTGTACTTATATAATTATGTGTATAATTTTTGTTATATGTAGGTATTGTGTTTGTATATGTGTATACATTTATTACTTATTTCTCTATATTTATCAAAGTCTACTGAACTGTTTGAAAGATGTAAACTAGTAAAATATTTAGCTATGTAATTACCAATAGTTTAATGAATCTAAGTGTGCATGTTTGTATATGTATTATATGTTTATAAATGTGAGTACTTATATAATTATGTGTATAATTTATGTTATATGTAGGTATTGTGTTTGCGGTTGTGTATGTATATCTGTCATGGCTATAATTACTTATAATGTATATTATAGTATATGGTAGCTCCGTAAATGTATGTATTTTTGTTGGGCTAATAAAGAATATTATTATTATTATATTTTTATTATATTATTATTACATAAGCCATTGAAATAATAATAATCTAAAATATGGCTTCATTTTACAGAAAGATTAATTTCATTCGTCTATGTAGGGGCATCAGACGCCCTTTCCATGACCAGGTAGATAAATAAAATGTTTAGTAAGCAAAAGCTATTCATAGCAACCGTATCTATAAATAAATTCATTAAACATTGATGTATCTAAGGTAGTTGACTATAGTAATTTTAAACTGTTTAAAAAAATGATCTAATGAATTGTGAAATTTAGTGCACAATAACGGTAAGAGAGATTTGGATATGAATAAATTGTTATATATTTAAAAGCGATCTATACAGGAAGACTATTTTGTCTTGTTATTAAAACATTTATTCAGAAAATCCTGAAGGTATTATTAGGAGAGCCAGCTTGATTAGGTTTAGACTTTATGCACATTTAATTCAATATTAATTAATAAAGAAAACCATTATCTGGCAGCCTTAGCGTAGGTACAATATAACCCCAATCGTAGATTACAAAGCTGACCTTAATATGTTTTAAAATGGACATTTTTAAATTAAAAAAAAATCAGATCATTCTTTCTAGCATTAATGCTCACCAGATGAATCTAAAGTTGTTATTTTGGAAATATGTGCCTGATTATGTGCTGCCCGAGGGGGGTCAAATGGTCAAATCTCTTAAAACAGAAGAAAAACCAAATAATTTTGAAAAACATTCCATGTTTTAATGCCGAGACTTTATAAACACTTTATGTAAAATTATTAAACAAAATAATGATCTAGAGGATGCAATGTACCTGTTCAAAGAGTATAAAAATGACGTTTTGAACAAAATAAGAAATAGGGGTATGCCATCACATTGTATAGTTTTTCATTAGCAAACTATAGGCAAAAAGGCATACGACAAATACTCAGTTTAATTTTGTAAGCACCTCCATAATAAATAAAATTATAGGTTCGTAATAGGTAAGTAATTGTGTTAAAAGAGTATTTAAATAATATTAATTAAGTATTTACTAGCAGATCAATTTGAAACAGATTGACGAACTTATTATCGTATAATCCACTGTATTAAAAATAATTAGCAACAATTATCTTCATACAAATAACTACGTATTTAACAATTTCTTGTCTATGTATTTATTATTATCTCCAGAAAATGTCCTAAATACTCCAAACTTTTTATTACCACTAATTTTGAACAAATATTCAAATCAACTAAAATTTATATATTGTTATTGTTTGATAAAAGTCCAATTATAAATTCTGTTACAGTCGTTCGTTTTAAATTCTAAATGTAATATTTCTACCTGGCCAAAAGAAATAATCCAAAAAAACCCTTATAATTATAGGGTGTCGCAAAAGACAAGGGTAACCATAGCACATGGCATTCGGTGTGACCGTGACCAGCTATATTGTTAGTAATCCCTAATTTCATTTCACAGAAATACACTTAGAGTTCCACGAAACATTTGACAGTTCGATGGCACAGAAATGGTTGAAACATAACCTAAACATGGCTGCTATTCGCAAACAGAACATTTGGTTGGTATTTTAAATGTGGTTCCTAGAATAAAGAACGCGAGTTTTTGAATTAAAAGCAGATCTGAGAGTGATTAATTCACACGTAATTTCTAAAGAGAAGTACTTATATCAAAGTATAACAAGGTGCTGTAATAGGTGAGTAATATTAAAAATATTTTTATATTGTTTAGTTTTACCTATTCAGCATTTATTTAATAGTAGTTTGGTACCAATATTTACTTTTAAAACTGTCCCTGAACCGTATTTTGATGCTATTATTCTATGCTAAATAAAGTACATAATATTTTATGTTATAATTATAATACTAACTCAAAGGGAATTACATAAATGAAAAGTTCTGAAATTGTGTCCTGTAAGAGGAGAAGGGGAACCAAATTCCTGAACACTTATTGTCTCTCAGTACAATATAGCCTTACAAGTTTTGCCTTCGTTTCGTGTTTGCAGTTAAAGAAATATTTAGTTATTATCAGATATTTCAACAAAAATAGTTGGTTTAAATTTTAACTATTTTTTCTACAACTCAAATATTAAAATCAAGGCCGTAGCCAGTCTGAGAGTTTAAGCCCTCCGAAATTTCGGGATTTTGGGTTTCAAGATTCAATTTTATTATATTTATACAATTTTATATATCCTGGAAATACATGAACAAAGATATAAATTTATCAGTCCTAATCACCCTACCACCAATCAAAAAAATTATCCAACCCAGCCCAAAAAAAATTTCTGGCTACGGCGTTGATTGAAATTAATTTGCAAAACAACTGATTTTCGGGTAAAAATACTCCAAATACAAAATTTAGTACCTGTAGCCTCTAACAAACACGCTGTTATTTATATGTTATAATTTGTAGAAAATTTGTGTTTGTGCTGATCGCGTCATATTTGGATGTTTAAACTCAAAATAAATATAAACAAATATGTATTCAAACTTTTAAATAAATAAAGTAGTGAAGTCAATCAGTATTAGATATAAAGTCAACGTTATCAAATTAATTAAAGATGATAAAGATAAGAGCAAAATATTTCTAAAACAAAATTTTAACAAATTCAGATAATGACGCCCTATCGGTTTCGGCGCACTTTTATCTCACTATTTTTCACACCAGAGTTGTAATTACTGTTTTTTACTATTTTAAATTCGCTGTTAATGTTTTTAGACAAAATTATTGTATTTTCAATGTTAACTTGTATGAATAAAAATCGGGTTTATCTGTCGGGTCACCCCTTAGCCCATTAATGGCTGATATTTTCATATTTCTTCACTTGACAATAAACATGTCTTATTTTAGTTGAGGTATGTGGACGACATTACAGCTCACTTCACAGGCACAAAGAGACCACTTAACACCTTCCTATCCTTCCCTAACCCATTACATTTTAAAATCAAGTTTCCACCTCACACTCCAATAAATACAATAAAATTTAAAACATTTATAGTCACTATTATCATAAATTCTACCCTTCAGTCCACATCCATACCAACTAGCAGCATACAAATCAATGATACATAGAGGTCTTAAATTATCATCAAAAGCATAAATAAATAATGGTTATGCCCATCATTTGATCAATAAACTTATTTTTAGAAAAGAAAGTCAAATCGTTTAAAATTCAATTTATCCACAAATTAAAGAGAAGTTTCAATTTAAATACTTTAGCCTTATTTCGGAATGACAGACTAGCTAAAACAGTATATTAAAGTTTATTCTAAATCGCAATTCAAACTGTCAAATGATATTTTTAATGCCAAATATAAAATAACTGGTAAGTTCTCGAAATCTGGAGTATATAAGTTAAAATGTCAGAGTGCAATAATTTGCATTTATCTAGGTATGACTGTAGACATTTTAATATACGATATCTCCAATATTTACGTTTTATATTAAACAGAACTAATTCAACATTTGCTAATTATTTCTTACTGCAAGGCATACTTTTACAAACTCATTAAAAACAGAAATTATTCATTATAAAAGTTTTAAGCCATTCATTGAAACTCTAGAAAGTACAAGAAATTTACAAAAGTCGTTGTAGTAATTTTTTACTTAAAAAACAAGTATAATTGCTAAAAAGCACCCCATTTGAGATCTTTAAGTAACTGGGTCGTCATAGAATGATATATTTTTTAAATCCTTTAAAGCGTTTCCCGATTTGTTTCTATATTTATTATCTTTGCACAAAATAATTCCATATTTTTATGTAAGCCTTCCTGGGAATTCCTTCCTACTGTTATACATAATAATCCACTTAATCTTTATAAAAAATTTATGGGTCTGTATGTTTTAAATAAATAAATAAAGTAGTGATTTTTCTTGGTTAAACTGAACAGGAAATTCAATATTCAATTTCAATGGCGTAAAAACAGATGATAAAAGGGAGAACTAACTCGGTTTACTTTTGTCAAAGATATTTATTGCTTTTTTAAATGTGTCGGGCACCAATTTTGAAAAAAAATATTGAAGGGTGTTCTTGCATTATGAAGTATTTTCACTTTTAAACTTAAACATTTACCACCCTGTACCTCGACAAAAAACCCTTTAAGGGTTCGTGTCCCTTAAAGATTGTCAATTATCGAAAGCTTTTTCGGGTAGATCGTAGTTTGTCGTATACAGTAATGGGAAATGTGTGGAACCAAGTAAATATCTCTGGAATTATTAGAGATATCAAAATGAAATTTGGAAGGTGGATACTGCAGTAGATTGCCTATTTGTTTCCAGTTTTTTTACAATTTTGAACTTATTTTACCGGAAGTAATGTCGATTTTAAAATTTGCAATGAAACACCCTGTATAGTATTTTAGTTTCTGATGAAATATTTTATTGCGAATACAAAAATATCGGGTTTGATTTTGTTTACTTCAATACCTACCGAGATATTAACAGAAAAGTAACTAAGGAAAGGAAAAATTCAATGGTAGCTAAACTCGGTTCAGATTTCATTTACGCTCGATATAAACAAACCGCTCGGTAAGGATTTGTATTTCTATTGGCCAATCGGTGGCATTATACCGTCACAGCCAACAGCACTGCTTGTTCCATAGTCGAATACACGTACGTTTGTTTAAATCAGGCGCAAATTAAATCTGAATCAAGTTTAGTAGTCCATGAAATTCATTGCAGAAGTGACAGTAGTTGTCAAAATAAGTTATTAGTTTTTTTTATCTGAACGTAAAAAGATTGTATTGTTTTAATTTGATCGTAAAATGGCCGAATTAAGTGAAGGAGAAAGAATAGAAATATTAATGATGATTGGGTATGGGGAGAGGAAAAGGACACATCAAGAAGTTTGTGACCTTTTTAACATTGTTCATCCGAATACACAAATATCCCGTTCAGTAGTTATGAAAACTTTGCGAAGTACGACACAAGTGGAACAGTTTTACCAAAAAGTGGACGGTTAAAAAGTCCAAGTAATGAAAGTGTAGCTCAAACTGTTGCTATATCTTTGGAAGAAAATCCTCACTTATCCATTACCGACCTCGCCAATATGCATGGAATTAGCCGTCGTTCAGTATGAAGTGTATTAAGGCGAGAAAAATATCATCCATACAAAATTCGCCTCGTTCAAGAACTCTCCTAAGACGATTTCGACAGACGTTTGCAATTTTGTGAAACGATGATGGATATTTGTAACCGTGATAAAAATTTTATAAGAAATGTGGTGTTTTCAGACGAGGCTACATTTTGTTTAAATGGTACGGTTAATCGACATAACTGCCGCTACTGGTCGCAAAGTAATCCTAATTGGGTACAAGAGGCTCATACTCAACATCCCCAAAAATTGAACGTTTGGGTCGGCATTTATAACAACAGAATCGTGGGACCCTTCTTCCTACAAGAAACTTTAAACGGAGATAGGTATTTACAGCTATTGGAGTCACAAGTTATTCCGGTATTGGAGGTAAATGGACAATTACCAAATAATATCTGGTTGCAGCAGGATGGAGCACCACCCCATTACGCTCGCATTGTTCGAGATCATTTAGATAGGTCATTTCATCACAGATGGATTGGAAGAAGGGGTACTTATGAATGACCTGCACGAAGTCCCGACCTTAATCCACTAGACTATTTTCTGTGGGGTTACTTAAAGTCTAAGGTTTATGTTTACAGACCAAATAATTTGCAAGAATTAGCTACAAGGATAACTCAAGACATCCAGAGAATTACACCAGAAGTAATAGCTAATGTTACCAGAGAATTTAAAAACCGACTTGCTTATTGTCAAGAAGTAAACGGTGCTCAGTTTGAACATCTAATACAATAAGTTTAGTTAAGTTTCAATGTTTTGAAAATCACTTTGATTTTTAATTATGATTATGTATTTCTTTAATGGATATTAGATTTTTCCTTTCCTTAGTTACTTTTCTGTTAATATCTCGGTAGGTATTGAAGCAAACAATATCAAACCCGATATTTTTGTATTCGCACTAAAATGTTTCATCAGAAACTAAAATACTATATAGGGTGTTTCATTGCAAATTTTAAAATCGACATTACTTCCGGTAAAACAGGAAATTCAAAATTGTAAAAAAATGGAAACAAATAGGCAATCCACTGCAGTATCCACCTTCCAAATTTCATTTTGATATCTCTAATAATTCCAGAGATATTTGCTTGGTTCCACACATTTGCCCATCGCTGTATAGCTGTATAGATAGTTCTAGTTTTTAATTTTTAGTCAGTGGTAACAAAATAGTTTTAAATTGTCATACTGATTATAAGTTTTATAGTTAAAAATGTTGAATCATATCTTTGGTTGTTATTCAATACATAGATTTATGAAGGAATTCCTTTGAGTGATACATTACTGTTGTTGTTATGACGTGATACAATCATTACCTCATATTACAGTCAGTAATATTTGTGTTTATCTTATCTAGTGAATAATTTTTTTTTAATTTAGTTCACGTGCAATAATTATGGTTGCCGTGTCAGTTGATTTGTAATTTTATGAGAATATTGAAGTCGCGCACAAAAAAATGTCATAAGCAGTAATTTTATACTTTTAATTATTTATTACTTTAATTTAAAATTTTGGAAGATTCCTACATTTCTCTTACCTTTGTTCCAGTTGTCAAAATGAGCGATAAGAAATCCACAGGGGCCATTAAAAAGAAACGGGACCAGAAGAAGCAGCGAAGGGACGCCAACGGCTGGGAAAATCTGGTTAAATCATTAGAAGGAGTAGACGAAACTGAAAAATGGAAAGCTATCGAAGCAAAATACAAGGAATTGCACGTTCACTTTATAGAGAGTCAAGACACAATAAAAGAATTTCAAAAAGTGATTGGTGACCTCGAATCACAAAATAATCATCTCAATCGAGAAATGGCCAAGATGATGGTTAACAAAACCAAAATCGAGGCTGTAGCTAGGGAGCTTCAGAAGCAAAACAGGGAAATTAAAGTAAGTATCAAGTGTATGATGCAGATATTTTCTCACATTGGAACTTTATCTCAGGACTATAACCAAATAAAGTTCAAAGAGGAAGAAGAGAGAAGAAAACTAGTTGCGTCTTCTTTTACCGAAAAGTTGAACACTCTGAATGGGCTTATGGATGAGAACAGGGAGAACTCCAACAAACTGAAAGACGAGAACATGAACATGAGAAGTAAGCTTCAAGAACTATATGTGCAATTTCAAGAAAGGGAACAACATGTCATGGATATGAACAGACAAATAGAATTACAAACGAAACTTACAGAAACGCAGTTCAGAAAGTTAGAGTTAGAATTCGCGACAGAGAAGGATCTCTGGGAAAAAGAGAGAGCGCTGCTAGTATCAAAGTGCGAAAGAACGGAACAGACCAACAAAGTGCTTGAATCAAATGTGAAGTCCCTTCAGGGCCATCTGGATGCCTATCAGAAGCAATTTAGCGATTTCGAGACAACAATTATACAGAGCAACAAGGTATGAACAATGTTTTTTAAACGTTTAGTAAATTTGTCACTATTCTGTGATATAATAGCGTCTGTTTTCATTTTTTGGAATTCCCGAATTTTGTCAATTATACATTTTCAATTTTTTAATGTGTTTTTATATATATATATATATATATATATATATATATATATATATATATATTGAAATTTCTGTCTTATACAGATATACGATAATTTCAAAGACGACATGGTGAAGCTACAGACTGAAAATAAGGAATTGATTAAAGAGAGAAACATATTTAGAGTAAATACCCAACAACTCGCTACCTCTGCACTTAAACTGAGCGAAAAAAATCAAAACCTCTCAGAGGTGAATAAGAATCTCGAGAGGAAGTGCACCACTCTGGATAATTTATGCCGGCGGCTGCAGCAAGAAAGAACTCATTTTTACCAAAAACAGAAAGACAGCGACGAGCCAGACCTCGAAAATTGCCAAGTAATTGAAGAACTCATTAAGCAAACGTGTTTTAATGAAGTGGCAACCCAGACTGATTTTAATGTAGTCGTTAGGAGACTCCCGGTGGCCTGGCCTGGTACACAACGCGATAGAAAGATCTACATAGAAGCAGAAGAAGGCAAGCTAGTGAGATTGAATCTGGACATGAGCTCATTTCATGATAAGTATATTACGCTTATAAATGATGTGAGTATTTAGTCTGCTTTTACCAGTTTATTAATAATTTACAAAATTTTGAACATGAACTATAAATGGAAGTAGTCACTTAGAATAAAATTGGTTTATAATTACAAAGAACTAACCATTACCCGCGGTTTCACCTACGTATGGAATGTACAATTATTTGCAAAAAGAAATAGCTTAGCTTATGAAACATTTTTAAACAAACCTACATAACTATAAATCCACCAACCCGAATATATTTCTCCCAAATTGGAAGTACTTATGGGCCCAACCTGTGTAACAACTTTATTCAACATTTGTTGAACCTCTTTGTATAACTGTCACTCTACTTCACCCTATAGTGCAAGCACCCTGTATATGCTGCTATTTATTAGTCACCCAATATAACATTTTTCAAATACCTAACTATAACTCTACCCCACTCAATATTTCAACTATAATTTTGCTTCGCCCTATATTTCAGGTATTCCATATAGTAAGATGCAACTGTTCAAGTTCTACCGTATATAACAATTTTTTTAAACATTTTTGATCCACCGTGTGAAACTCTAATTCTACTCCACCCTCGATTTTAACCACCTTGTATATACAACTACTTATAGGACACCCAATATAAATTTTTTTGTACCACTCTGTATAATTATAATTCCACCATACCCAACATATTTCACCCAACCTGCAACTGCTTATTAGCTACCCTATATAACAATTTTATTCACTTTTTTTTGAACCGCCTTGTATGACTATAACTTAACATGCGTCTTTATTTAAACCATCACGTGAAGACTGCTGCCATTATAACCTATTTCTCTATCAGTATAACCACCCTGTATAAACATAATTTTATTTTACCAAATATTATAACCACCCTGTATATGCATCTGCTGAGGTGTCAGCAAATATAATTTCAACTATCTTATCTATGCAACTGCTTATGGACTACGCTATATACCCAAGTTTCTAACATTTTTTGAACCACCCTGAAAAGTACAATTTGTCTCTACCTTATATTTCAACGATCCCTTATATGCAACTTTTCAAACATTGTTTTAATCATACTGTATATCTATAATTTTACTTCGCCCCAAGTTTCTGATATTGCATATATGCAACAGCTCATGTTCTATCCTGCAAAAATTGTTGAACATATTTTCATTCACCCTGTTGAACTATACCTAATTCTATTCCACCCTCTATTTCAACTACCTTGTATCTGCAAGTACTTATCGCTCACACAGTATAACATTTTTTTGTACCTCCTGTATAACTATAAATCCATCAAATCTCAATATATTTCACTATAAAACAATTTTGTTCAACATTTTTTAAAATCACATTGCAGCCTGTATTACAGACATCCTGTATATAATATAACTTTATTTTTAATCCCTAACTATAACTCTTCTCCCTATATTTCAACTATCCTATCTCTAATTATGCCCTACGCTATTACACATTTTTTCCTCATATTTTTTTGAACCACAATATAAAGTATAATTTCCCTCCACACCTCATTTAAACCACCTTTTGCTAACTCTGTGTAACTATAACTTTACTTCGCGTCATATTTCAAGTACTCCACATATGCAACCGCTCATGTTCTACCTCATAAAACTTTTTTTTCATTTTTTTTACTCACCTTGTTTAATTATACTTCTACTCCACCCTATATTTCAACAACCTGTACCACCCTGTATACTTAGAATTCTATTCCCGCCTATATTTCGACCATCCTGTATATAGTACAACTTGTAGATCATAACATTTGTTTACAATATTGTTTAAACCCACCTGTATATTTCAACCATCCTATATATACAACTAGTGGATATAAAATATTTTTTTAACAACCATATAAACTATAATTCGACTCCATCTTATATTTTAACCACCCTGTATAAACAACTGCTTCTGAAGTTTGTGTATCCAAACTGGTTAACTATAATTCTATACTACCCTTATTTCATCCACATGGTATGTGCAACTACTTATGAGAACTCAATATAACATATTGTTATCCACCCTGTATAAATATAATTCCAATCACTTGTTTTTCAACCACCTGGTATATGCAACTATTTATGGCCCACCCAATATAACTTTTTTGAACCACCCCATATAACTAATTCCACTTACCCTTATTTCACCCACATTGTATACATGCAGCTGCTTGTGGGCCACTTAATATAACTTTTTTCCTATGTCTCACCTATCCTAAATATGGAACACCCTGTAAAATTACTCTTCATATATCAGTTGAATTTTTTTAAATCCAAACATGGTTTGTGCGGCAGAATCAATAGAGTGTATGCGTGACCCAACATCGTTAAAGTATTTTCGCTATTTCTACTGATTCTGTCAATGTAGGGAGATAAAATGTATGCCAGATTTTAAGTCAAACTATAGGCAACAAAATAAGATCCAGCAAAATCAGTTGAGTACTTCTTACGTGATGCCCGAACAAACAAACACATAGACAAACTACAATTTGATAATAGTATAGAAGATAGATTATTATAATTGCCTCAAGCCTATTTTTTAGGCATAAATTATCGCTATGTTAAAAATTCAAGGGTTGATTAGACCCCATGAACCTTGAATTTTAATTCAGACATTACGTAAGAAGAGCCACACAAATTTCTCTACTATAATCTCTAAACCTTTCGTCTGATAAAGTGTAGGAACTTAGAGTCAGGGGCGTGTCTTGAATATTTTAATGGTGGATCTAGTAAACTAGAATTGCATTTTTATTGAGGAGAATAGGCTTACCCAGGGAGAGTTGGAGGGTCAAAATACTGGCGTGAGTACGCCTATGGGGAAGGGGAAAAAATGAAATAGTTCATATTTACCATTGCCCCCAGTAAATACGACTCTACTTAGAGTGCAACCAAAATAGGCTATAACTTTATTATGTTTCAGATGAGTAGATCCGACGGGAGAAAGCACAAGACTGCAAAATCAAGAGAGGTTTTGATCCAAAGATTCAAAAACTTTACTACTGCAGACACAGACGTAGTGCTAGATATTGGACTGTTGGCAGATGGGAAAGTTTCTGTTGTAGCTAACCTCGGCAATCTATACATAGGCCATCCATTCCAATTATTTACGGCGTACATTATTGACCAAAATGATGAGAACTCAGATCCAAAAACTCGAACTCAACCAGTTAAGTTTATAAGGAAAAACGTGGGAAAGTAAGTGAAAAAACAAGTTAGTTAGTTTCTACATAGATACATAGATGTAGCTGCTTAAAAATTTGCCAATATATGAATGCGATTCTCTACCAGCGCGCCAGTAACCGGAAACCTTAATTGTTGAGTAACGGCAAGTGTGAGCAAACGACTATGAGAGCAATGCGAACAGACTTGGGAAGAACAGATCTTACTCACCTTATGCGATTATTATTTGATGATTTGCAAAGCTCAATGTGTCTAATCCCCATACTTTCACATTATTTCTTATAGGGAGTCTATTATTTTTGCAGGGATATTTAAATATGCTTGCCTGGATCCCAAAATTGGGTCGTATAAGTTTCTCGGCGGTCTATTGTGAAGCTGTTACTTTTTCCAGTGTATCTTTTTATAATAATGTACCCCTACAATTCTTCTTCGGAATAATATAGTTCTGGTGGTCTTCCTCCTTGTCCGTTCGGACTTCATTTTTCAATGTGTGTAGCCTATTTGACTCTTGTAAGGTTATGTAATCTCAGGCCTGGGTTCAGACACGTGCTTCGGGGGGGGGGGAGGGGGGATACTGAATTTAACTAAATATAATTTTAAACTGTAGTAGTGTAGGATTTTTTTAAACTGTAGTCCACAAGTGCACTTCTTGATAATTCCAGGTAGACTTCTTGGTTGAGCTGTCATTCGGTACGGAGAAACTTTTTGAAACTATGAAAAGCACAATTCTAAAATTTAAAATTAAAATATTTGACAATATCTATTACTTTTTAAATAATAATAATAATAATAATAATAGATATTGTGTGTGGTATACAGATTTGGAATTTCAAAAAAGACTCAGTGGAACATGAACAACACACGAACTGTACCAATTATTATGTCAACGACAGGACTAGTCCCAAAACATCTATTAAACAATCTAAAATACCTCGTTCTGGACGAACATCTTTACAAACAAATGCAAAAAGCCTCTTGTTAGGGACAGCCCGGACGGTCAGGAAATTCATGGGAAACTGCCGCCACGACTCCAACCACGGGCCTGAAAACCTGGCAAGGGCTCCCACAGAGCTAAACCCTTTTGATATCTAGGATAACGTGCCTTAGAGGGAGTGTGATGCCATACAGGTCAAGTCGGGGATAGATATTGTCAAATAGGATCTAAGCAAACTATTAGATCAACAAATTTCTATTTTGCGTAGTCATTTCCAGAAACTTGCAGAATTTTCTGATCTACACAGAGTCATGTGCCTGGTTGATGACTCAACACCACTGCGACTGACACAACAACACGTCCAATTACACCACCAGACCACTGATCAGAAACTGCTGAAATGGAAAGAGAAGCCCCTTCATGGAAGACATATAAATGACGTCAACCAAGATTATGTCGACAGTGCAGCGTCGAACTACTAGTTGATCTCTGGTCATATGTTTCCTGAAACGGAAACGGTTTTATATTGGCAATCCAAGATCAAGTAATTCCAACTAAGAACTACGTAAAGTACATCGTTAAAGATCCTTCTATTAACAACGACAGATGCAGGTACGGTTGCCAAACATCTGAATCTATCCAGCATATCACAGGAGGTTGTCAAGCGTTCGCTGCAACTGAATACAAAGAACGACACGATGCTGTGGCAAAAATACTTCACCAGAAACTAGCACTGAAACTTGAATTATCACAGTCGGTAAGATTACCATACTATAAATACAAACCTAAATCTGTTTTAGAAAATAACAACTACAAGCTGTACTGGGACCGATCGGACAGTTGCTCACAATAGCTCAGATATAGTTTTGGTAGATAAAGTCTCTCGGAAAACAACTTTAATTGACATAGCAATTCCTAACAACAATAATATAAATATCAAGCAAGCTGAGAAAATAACCAAATATAGAGATTTGGAATGTCAAATAAAGACTCAGTGGGACATGAACAACACACGAACTGTACCAATTGTTATGTCAACGACAGGACTAGTCCCAAAACATCTATTAAACAATCTAAAATACCTCGGTCTGGACGAACATCTTTACAAACAAATGCAAAAAGCCGTCCTGTTAGGAACGGCCCGGACGGTCAGGAAACCACGGGCCTGAAAACCTGGCAGAGGCTCCCACAGAGCTAAACCCTTTTGATATCTAGGATATCTGGGGTTTAGTGAATTTTGCCCTAAAGTCACTCATAGCGTGCCTTAGAGGGAGTGTGATACCATACATTGTATGGTCAAGTCGGGGATATTGTCAAATATTTTAATTTTACATTTTAGAATTGTACTGTTTTTCATAGTTTCTTTGCCATTGACAACGGAGTCTGACCTAGACTCCTGGTATTTCTCAGAAAGTGCTTTAACATTGAAAAATATGCCACAAATATCCTTCAGAAAACAATTAAACACTATATTTAATTACCTTATGTAGAAACTACTGTTGACTAGTTTATTTTGATTAAGATATATTAAACTGTTCCTCTTTGTTTCAGGTAATCGATGCCGAAGATATATTGTGCTTTATTTAAAAGCTATTTAATTATTAATCATGCTTTATGCCATCTATGTTTTGAATTTAAAAACAAATTTAGTTTTTATTGATTTCTGTGTTTGCAATATGTGTATTAACACCTTATATAAGGGTTTGTTTTAACCGGTTGTTAAACTTTTATTTTTTTTTATTCGAGTCCATATTAAAGAGATAATTATACGGTCCCTTGATCTTAGTATTTGATTATGGGACCTAAAAATACTTTTTAATGTATATTAATCCCAAATGCATGCATAAAATGCAAGTATTGTTTATTTTTATCGTTTTTGTATTATTAAGGATAATCTCATAACATCCTTCATGTAAGGTGTTAGCAACTTTTAAAAAGGACTGTTATATTATGTTTTTCAATGTTAGTATTATCTAAGTTGTATGTTGTGTTGTGTATACATCACGTTTTAAAAAAGTTCATCTTTTGTTTCGTAAATGAAAGATAAAGTGTTTTTGTTGTTTTGATGATTAACAACTTACCACTAAGATCTTGCCTTTTTTAATTGTACTGTGATTTACACTTTCGATTTGTACTTAAATAAAAAATCGTTATAACGTTTTTGTTTATTTTTTATGCCTTACCGACAATCTTATATAGTTCTTTCCAATTTATATTAATTTTAAATTAAAACTATACTAAGTGTTGCACCAATAAAATAAAGAAGTTCACAACAGCTAAGAAAGTAGCTAGAAATGGTAGGGTTTGATTTTTTTTTTGATGGCTTTCTGAAATCTCCAAATTTTTGAAAAACTGAAATACGGCCGAAGAAGAGCTTTCCAAATATTTTTAATTTGGACGCTGGGTTCGCTAATTATATTTTCGTTCGAGATTATATATGCTGTCTCTATGAATTTTCTTTTGTACCAGTGCTCTTCCTTGTGAATTGCTCTGGCCTGGTCCTAGTTGATATTATGGTATTCGGTCCATGCGTGATTAGCTAGCCCAGACTTCGTTACCTCCTCCCTTTGAGTAGCTGTGAAGAGCTCTTCTTCGGCCACTGCCGCTACGCATCACCGGCAACCAATCTCCAGGTACGAGGACGCTGATTGGACTGCGACCAGGCCAGAGCAATCCACAAGGAAGAGCACTGACATAAAAGAAAATTCATAGAGACAGCACATAGAATCTCGAACGAAAATATAATTATGGAGCCCAGCGTCCAATTTAAAAATATTTGGAGAGCTCTTCTTCAGCCTCTGCCGCTACGCATCACCGGCAACAAACCTCCAGGTACTACGACGATTGGACCAGATAAGACCCAATGACCATGACCCACGACGCATGACCGGTTAAGGGTATAATATAAATACGAGGGATAATCTGAATTTCCTATCATTCACCTGATGACGATAGCAGATACACAGCTATTGAAACGTTGTGAGATCAACCACTTCAAGACGATGGAAGTCCAAGGAAACTTCTTGAAATACGGGTTTTTAAGTAAGAGTTCTCTACTTTGCAATATTGCTTTCTGAATGACCATGGAACCATCTGGTAATCTCCTCCTTAAAAAAGGACCTAATTGTTATTTTGCAAAAATAGTTTCAGGAGTGTATGTATTCCGTATGAGGAGTTCTACGTTTTCCGTTAATAAAGTTTTATCAATAAAACTAAACATTAAAAAAATGTTGGCTGGAATTGTGTAAGCAACAAATTCTAGTTTCTAAACCATTGCCAATCGTACCAAACGCGGTTTCGATTTCGTGCAGTACCAATTTTTGTGACATGATAAGAAAATGTACTCTGCCAATTGCTCACCTTTTAGTCAGTCTCTGAGGCCTTGCTGGGCTCCCCCGCCAACCAACACATGGGTGATGTGAGTGTTGTAGCTGATAATTCTCTTATCGATTGTTTCATGAATGATATTTGGCTATTCTTTTTGCCTTCAGATTCAGACTGAGTTCCGATACAATGCTTGGGCATTCTCTATGTACAGGATGTTGTGAAGCTGCTCTACTTGTGATACAGAAATATCAAATCGATGGCTAAGTGCAAAATCGAAATTTTCCTATTTTGTGTTTAACTCACCAATTTATCAATACTGCAATCTATTAAGTTGCCAATACTCACAAGCCCATTTTAATATTGTAATAGTTGTATTATAATACCTATAACTTATCTCTGCTCCAAAAACTGGAACGCCTTATTATAAAAGTATCGGTTTCTTGTCTCCCTGGAATATTTAGAAAAATCGACTAAAGAGGTTTTACATTTCAGCCATCTAAATGCTGGTTCTGTCTAGTTTCCATTGTGGTTCAACATTTTTGCGAATTTAGATGTTTACCAATCACCACAGAGGAAGACACTGCGCTCTACTTACAGCTTCAAGGCGAACACTGAGCCAAAGTAGACTGAATATTTTAACTGGTAAAGACCGTGGAGTATTTAGGATCACCATGCTTACAATTCTGTTTATACTGTAATGGATATGTTAAGATGCAATTCCAATCGTCTGAATGATGTCCATCTTATCGTATTGTAAATTGAACATAAAAATATCGACAAGCAAAGGACTCAACGAAGAGCCCATTACCAGAACATTGTTTCTAATAGAAAAATTTTAATAATCTATTAAAAAAGAGGCAGGAAAATGTTTAAAACAACTGGGGCACTAGTGTGAGCAATTCAACTGGTAGGCTGTAGAATGAGAAATTGTTAAATTAAATGTGATATCACTGGCACAAGTGAAGTTAGGAAGAAAAACGAAGAACTGCTATCACTTGAATCAGTATTGGAATTTTCATCAAGTTTACGCTCCGACAGTAAGTCATACGGATAACGAGATCGAACAACTATACAACGAATTCAAAGAGACACTAGGAGTTAGTCAAGAATTAAATTGCTTTTGACCTGACATTACCATTAAAGATGCAAGCTAAATACAGCCAGGGCAGGAAGTGATCATAGGTTTGTTAAAGCAAGAATTGTCCTTAATACAAAACTGGAAACATGAAACTCATCAAGAAAACGCAGACCAACTGCATAGACAACAACAGCTGATCGAAAACTGCAAACAATATTAATTACGTATATGAGAAAAGATAGAAACTCAAGACAACAGGCAACTAATGAATACAATAGTGACTTGTGAAGAAGAAATAGGTGGAACACAATAACGTAACCAACAGGACAAACGGGAAAAAAAAGGAATTGTCATCAAGTGACATATAAAAAAACCGAGACACAATTACAATCTGCAACTGAAAATCAAAAGAGATATACAAAGGCACTGATAGTGACACTGATAAATGACAACCATAAAAAAACAAAAATATCCGAATAATAGAAAGAACCTAAAGTTTTGGAGAACGTTGCAAGATTCCACACGGATCTACGTAATGCCCCTGAAACTTCTTGAAATATAGGCGACGGAAAAAGAAAGACCAGTAGTCAAGGACATTTCTGTTGCCAGAGGTACTCCTGGAAGAACTGTAATTAGCGGTTAAAAACCTGATCAATAACAAAACAGCAGGATTCAAGAGTAACATATGAACTGCTAAAATTCGCTGAAAGATAAACATAGAAGGTAAGGAAAAACACCCAAAAACATGCAGGTGTATGTTCAATCACCAATTAAATCCCTAAATATCAATTACATCTACTTTCAGCAAAATAATAGAAACATTAATCAAGCATCGTTTAGTTTCTTATTTTGAGGAAAATAACTTTCTAGATAATTCCCAGTACGGATTTAGGAAAAATCGTTCAACAACACAAGCAGTTTTGAGTGTTGTGAGTGGAGTGGTTGAGGGCCTTGACCCATACAGCGATTAAGTTGTGTGATCTTTCCAAAGCCTTTGACTGTGTCTCGCATGAAATTTTACTAACTAAACTTAATTACTATGGAGTTAGAGGATCTTCATTATCCATATTTAAAACTTACTTGACAAATCGCTTTCAAGCCGTCACTTAATGATTCTACGTCTGAATTTAGATCAATAGATCACGGTGTTCCTCAAGGTTCCGTCCTTGGACCCATACTGTTCATTATTTACATCAATGATTTGCCTAATTTTATTCGTCCCAATAAATCTGTTATATTTGCAGACGATACGAGTTTTGTGTATTCTAACACCAATTTAGCTAATCTCACCAAACTATCGGACGATATAGAAGCAAAATCTGAAAAATGGTTCAGTACTAATAAACTCAAGCTTAACAAGGAAAAAACACAAGGTCTTATGTTTTCAACCACTTCTAATACTGATAGAGCTAGCGTAAAAATTACTAGGTATTTATTTAGATAACAACTTATCGTGGAATGTTCACATAGACCACTTAAGAAGTAGATTATCGAGTTCACTCTTTCTACTTCGTCACCTTCAAAATATTACAGGCTATAATACCTTAAGAACTGCATATTTCTCACTATTTCACTCACATATCGATTATGGAATTATGATCTGGGGAAATTCGTCAAATGCTTTTCTGATATTCAGGTTACAAAAAAGAGCAGTGAGAATACTGGCTAAAGCTGGAGTTCGTGAGTCGTGTCAACCTTTATTTCAGAGATTCCGCATCTTGCCATTGCCTTCCCTTTATTTGTTTCACGTGCTCCTAGAGATACACAAGAACATTAATGTTTTGACTAAACAGTCTGATGTACATCAATATCGTACAAGAAAAGCAGGAAATATTCGAACAACCCGTTTTCGATTAAATAAGACAATAAAAAACTCGCTAAACTACAATGCTTACAATATCTTGCCAGAAGAATTAAAAATTTTGAGCTTAAATAAATTTAGAAAGAGTTTGAAGAACTACCTACTAAAGTTTTGTTTTTACTCAGTTGGTGATTACATGAACCACAAAATGTGCTCCCCGAATTTTAGTGTCTAATTTTTCATTGTTTATATCTGTTCTTATTTTCATATTTATTTCATATTTATATTATTTTAATTATGATTTTTTTTTCTCACTAAGAGTGTATTTTGGACTTGCTACAAACATTGTTTAATATGTACCGTAGTCAAATAAAGAAATCTAAATCTTAGAAAGAATTCTTTTCTCAAAATTGAAAATTTATCAATCTCGATGTACCATCCATTAAATAAAAAATGATTATTCAAATAGGTTCACACTCGGAGAAGGAATTGATAACCTTCTCTTTTTTTGGAAGTATGTTAAACCATATGACAATTGTAATTTTTTGACATAAACTAGACTTGACTTTAGTTACCTTAGCTTAAATTTGTGAAAAGTAAGAAATAATATATTTTGCATATAAAAACATTGTGTGTGCACGATTTTCGTTATTTGCAAAGACCTTCGTTAACCAAGTGCACACCTTCAGAACTTCAAAACAATAACCAGATAATGGAACTTTGCTCGAAGCAGTTTTCAAAACAGACTGACGTTTCTAAATATATCAGAAGTTAACTCAGTTTTTGATTAGCATATAACAGATAATGCGAGGTTGAAACCTTAAAATTTAATAAGGTATTTATTTCGCGTATGAAATTTTATAGGTAAGTTGGAAAGCTTCATTGTACCAGTTAAATTGTTTATACGGTATTACAGAGAACTCATCTAAGGGAAAATTTTTGCAAATATCACTGATATAACACAGAGCATCAAAATTAAAAATCGTAAAATATTTTTAATTATTATTATCTGATTATTACAATACTCTTCGGTGTTAAATCGGAATTGTGAATTATACACAACTGGACATAGTTACTATATGAGATTTTACAACCCATTAAACGCAAGACAACATATTGTTTCTAGTTGAGAACCCTCATGCGTTTGCTCATGTTAAGACTCCTTAAATATTCCACCTGTTTGAAACTCTCCAACATGTTTGCATTAAATACAAACTTCCGTCTCAATCATGAGCATATGTGATTCAAATTGGAATCAAATATTTGTCTCACATTACGATTCAGATAGATGTGGAAACATTCGCAAAGATTTTGGAAACAGTGACCGTCCTTCCTTTCTCCGGGCTTAAAAATTCTACGAGGGCTGATTTTTATATTTCGGGATTGGACAACCCTAGTGTTGCAATCTGACAACTGACAGCTCTATCGTAAAGTTTGACATTTTTGAGGTTATACGTACTCAGAACGTTTTGACATACGAGCGCTATGTGTTGTTTACAGTAACTTAAAGGATTCATCTCGGCCAAAAAATGGAATTAAATCGTGCGATTATTTTTTACAACTTTCGACGTTGATTAAGTCAGCAAGAGTGCATGGATGAACTTAATTTAATTTTTGGCGATGAAACTCCATCAAGGACCACTGTTTATCGATGGTATGGTGAATTCAATCGAGGTGGTAGTTCACTACAAGACGAATTTCGTGAAGGTCGTCCGAAAACAGTTGTTGTTCCGGAAACCATTGATGCTGTGCGCGAACTGATATTGCAAGATCGTCATGTGACCTATCGTGAGATTAAGTCAACACACATTAGTGGGACCAGCATATATTCAATATGGCATAAACAATGTCAAAAAAATTTGTTCGCGTTGGATCCCACAGAATTTGTCAATCGTTCAAAAAAAGGCTCGTGTCGATTGGTCGAAAGAAAAGCTCAAAAAATACGATCGCGGTGCTTCAAAACACGTTTATGACATTGTGAGAGGTGATGAATCGTGGATTTACGCGTATGAGCCCGAAAGTAAACAGCAGTTGACTGTACGGGTGTTTCAAGATGAGCCGAATCCAACAAAAGTTGTTTGCGCACGAAGCACTTCCAAGCAAATGATCGCCTGTTTTTTTCGGAAAAACTGGACATGTCGCAACTGTACCACTAGAAATCGCAGAACAGTCAATTCTGAGTGGTACACAAACATTTGTTTGCCACTTGTCTTCCAAGAAATGAGGAAAACCAACCGCCGAAGACGGATCACTCTTCACCACGACAATGCGAGCTCTCACACATCGGCTCAAACAACTGCATTTTTGACCACTCAAAACATCGATTTGATGAGTCATCCGCCGTATAGTCCTGACTTGTCACCAAATGACTTCTTTTTATTCCCGTACGTAAAAAATAAACTGAGAGGTCAACGTTTTTCGACACCTGAAGAAGCGGTTGCTGCGTTTAGAATGCATGTTTTGGAGATACCTCAATCAGAGTGGAAAAAGTACTTCGACAAATGGTTCAAATGCATGCAAAAGTGTATAGATCTTCATGGGGAATATTTTGAAAAACAGTAAAGCGATTTTTGATTATTAATATTTGTTTTTGTTCTCTATCCCGAAATATAAAAGGCAGCCCTCGTACTAGCCAATTTTTTCTACACCAGTAATGATTCGTAGCCCTATATCCCATATTTAGCAACTTTAAGCAATTTTGCTGACCAAAAAGCACACGTCCAAAAGTACACTGAGGTTATGGTGATTTTCATTTATGTTTACAGAATAGGATACCGGTCATGATGCTCATGTATTACCATAATGTAACAGCACTTTTTTAACCTGGCTTTAGAGAAATCAATTACCTAGTTTTCACTTCTATGATTTTTACTCAATTCCAAATTCACTGAACTGTTGCTGTATAACAAACATGAGCAAATTGCTGTCGTTTTCTGATGTACACATGAATTGACGGTCTTCAATCTCAGATGATTGAGATATTTTCAGTCTACGTTTAGATCTTTGTTGTTATAACTAACTTTTGAAAGACTGTTTGAAGACTGCCTTCAAATATTTTGTTTTTGACTCACTCGGGTATTCACTGCTGTCTTCAGTAATATAAGGAGTCCACAAACGCCAAAGCGAATATTGTTAGATATTCGTTGATGAGACTGATATTTACCTAACACTAATAAATAGGATATTAGAACAGCAAATGCGAGATACTTAAAAAAAAATCAAAATGCTGTAGATAGTCTGGGAATTACTAAAAGCGGATATTTTATTAGTATCGGTATAACAGGCCAATATCGTCGAAACTCTTACTTGCCAAAATGGAACCATCTACATACTTAAATTAATTTTGTTCGGAATTCTGAATATCTATATCGCTGTCTCAGGTTTTTTATTCTGTGAAAAGTGAAAACTAGAATAAATAACCTAAATAAGAATAAATGTTGTTAAGTATTATCTTCATAGGCTTGAACGTTTTACTAACATATTTTTTACATTGCCTAAGTCATCGTCATCGTCAGCGGTTTACAAAAAAAAAATTAAGGTGTGTCTAAACACACTTCTATATCTTGAGGATCTAACATCAGAATAAAAATTGATTTTGTACGCTTATTTGAGTTCAGTTGGGTGTTTTCGAGGTCATCGGTTTTTGACCAAGATATTATAAAATTTAAATGAAGAATTTCATCAGCAAACGAAACATTTTGTGTAAGTTGAACGAAGAATTTTCACACTGGCTGTTATTGTAATGTAATATCTTGAATAATTTGTTAATTTTTCAACGCCTAAGCCATTGGTTAAACGCCTCCATTTTTAAGAATAATTTACAGCTTATTGTTGGAATAAGAAAAACTTCTAATTTATAACCATGTTATTAATTATTGACCCAAAGACCTAATAGTATAAATATGAAAATGATGCATCGTACTAGCTGAATGGGTGTCATCACATAGTGAAAGTTGGTACACGTTTTTTATTTAATAAATTTTAGGTATTTAGTGACATTGATATAATAATAATCTAGTCTATCTTTATTTTTATTTACCCAACAGGACAAACTCCCAATTACAGGGTTTTTTGAAGTACATATGAATTGATTTTTATTTTTACAAAGCTCCGCAAAATAGAGGAAAAAAAACATATCATCAAGATTGACACAATAAATAATTAAATCAAACGAAATTAATTGTGCTAACCACAAATAAATATCAATTAGTCAAGTTAATTTATTTGCCTTAACACATTCTAAAAGATGACTAAGAGAACATTCGTTAATATCACATAGGTTAGAAATCTTATTAAAGCAGTTGCACATGTTATATATGGGCGATCTAAGTAAAACACCAGTTCGAGCAGTCTGACAGTAGAAACTTGAGTGATTATTTAGCCGAACGCCAGGTCTCGGTATATGAAAACAAATTTTACCTAACAAAAAGGGACAATCAATTTTACCATTAACAAGAAAATACAGAAATTTTATGCAAGCAAACTCTCTTCTGAGCTGTAAGCTGTCGATACTAAACATGCTTAAAAGAAGGGTATGTTCAAAACCACGCTCAGGGTAAATACCATTCGAAATAAAATATAAAAATTTTCTTTGTACATTCTTCAAGGCTTGATTATGAACCTCATACAGAGGAGACCATACTAGAGAACAGTATTCCATCTTAGATCTAACGTAGGCAAAATATAGAGTTTTTAGGGCAAAAATATTAGTGAAAGACCTGCAATTTCGCATGATGAAGCCTAAGATTTTCAGAACTTCGCTAGAAATCTTACTGAAATGGTTAGAAAAGGTTAGCTTAGAATCATACAACACGCCCAAGTCTTTCATAACTTCACAGCGTTCTAGAATATTGAGATTTTTAAAATAATCATGCACAATTTTTAATTTTTTCTTTGTGAACGTTATTATTTTGCATTTTTTAACATTCAGGTTAAGGTTGTTATTTTCACACCACCGAGCAATGCGGTTTAAATTAAGTTGAAAACTTAAACAATCAGCTATCGTTTGAATTTTATTATATAATTTAAGATCGTCAGCATACATTACATGCTCACAGTCCAATAGTTCACTTAGATCGTCGATATATAAGAGAAAAAATAGTGGACCGAGGATGGATCCTTGCGGTACACCTGATGTTGCGTTGATATGTGATGAGTTGTGACCATTAAAGGATACATATTGCTTTCTGTGCAGTAAAAAAGACCTAAAGAAGCAAATTAAACTTTGTGAGAAACCGTACGAATAAAGCTTTTTCAATAAAATCTCATGATCAACACGATCAAAGGCCTTCGCCTTTAAATGAAATCTTACTGCTTTTTATTTGCAGTAAACTGTAACTACACTTATTTCGGTATTAAGTATACTTAATATATGCGAAATTAACCTGCGAAAAAATTTGTTACTTCGTGATGAAAATAATTTCGCTGGCATTTTTATTTTCATATTTAGTAAAATGGCTTTTTAAGAAATATTGCCTAACATTCAAGACAGTAGTCAAAAAATTGTGTTGGGGGGGGGGGTCGTTGACTATTTTTGAAGGGTGGTAGAATAATTATGACCACAAATTTACATCCCTATTCAGGTATTTCCAATATATCGAAAATGTATAAAGTATGAAATTCATCATTAAAAAATGTTAATTACTTAATATTGAATTTTTAAACCCAAGACCCCATTAAAGAAAGATGTCAAGTACGTTGAAATAGTGAAGGCTATCCAACTTTCCTTATATATTGGGTTTTTTGAAAAAGCGAATGAAGAATTCTAGTGCAGTCCTATAAAAGTGAATAACTGATTTACTCCTAAAGACTGTACAAGGAAAATTCGTTTTGTTTGTAGCAGTTTAATTAGTTTCAAAGTTTATGGTAACGTTATTTGACATATTGTAGCATGCGACAGTAGTGCCAATATTTAAAGTCATCAGCAAACCATATGAACCACTCAGTTGCAGGATTTTCAAAAGGGTCTGTAATATGTGTTTACCTATTCGTAGATTTGGAAGCCTGGAGGTTTTCCCAACAAATATGTTTTACATATATTATTTTGAATTGTCTTTTCTTGATTCTGTTTGCCTTGATGAACTCCCCATGTATTTCGTTAAAATATTTTGCATTATTTTATGCTGGTGTTGAGACATTATAAAGAGATTTCGCTATAATATTTTGAATAAATGCAATTGTTGTGGATAAAAATAGTTCACTAAAACAAATAAGAACTTATTTTGAAATAAATAGTAGCTATTTCACGGTTTATTTATTACATAATGCATTTTTGTTTGCTTTCTATCGGAATTTCGTCTCGGACGTTAACATATTTGTGTAAAATTAACAGAAATGTTTAAGTAGATGTTTGCTGAAAGAGTATACCGTTAAATTACATAGTGTCTTCATTAAAATGAATGGAAAAATAAATTGCTCTACTGTGTTAATAATATTAGAAAAAATGGCAAAAAGTGGGATAATTTTTTTATTATTTGACTAATATAATAATTTGTTAATTTCATTATTAAATAAGAGGTTATTTATTACTAGACTAATTATAATTTGTCTCAATTATCAATTAAAATGGAGGATGCATGATAGTTTCCTAGTGGTGTGCTGAAAAACTTTTGTAGGCTCCTTTTTAAAATCCTAGTTTACTTACGTAAAGAAATATAATTATCCTTCGATCAAAATTATTATAGACTGAAAAACTGAATAACCAAAAGGGTTTTGACAGTATGTTCGGGTCTCTCACCTACATTAATTGACAATAAACCACAGGCATTAAATCTATCTTACACGTAAATAGTATTCTACACTTTTCAAGATGGAAAAACTTTTTTCCTGAATAATTTAACGTTGATATCCCTAAAAATATGTACCTTCTGTTTATGTCCAATATTCCATCCATTTGTGCAGAGTGCATATCTTCAGTAATGTAAGTGAATATACATTTATGCCAATATATTGTTAAGATACATATTAACTAGTTCATTTGCTTGATTTTCAACTCATTTGTATCAGATTCACATAGATTATTGAAGAAATTGAAGTAAATATGAATCTTGTCATACACATTTTAAATTCAAAATAGGGAAATAAATATTTGTACGAAAATGTTCTTGTCCAGAAATAGATGGGTTTTTAGTCTGAAGTTGGTAGAGAATGTAACTCGTTCCTCGAAGTTTCCTTGGACTTCCATCGTCTTGAAGTGGTTGATCTCACAACGTTTCAATAGCTGTGTATCTGCTATCGTCATCAGGTGAATGATAGGAAATTCAGAGTATTGGTCGTATTCATATTATACCCTTAACCAGTCATGCGTCACCGGTCATGGTCATTGGGTCTTATCTGGTCCAATCAGCGTCGTCGTACCTGGAGCGGCAGAGGCCGAAGAAGAGCTCTCAAAATATTTTTAATTTGGATGCTGGGCTCGCTAATTATATTTTCGTTCGAGATTATATATGCGGTCCCTATGAATTGTCTTTTGTACCAGTGCTCTTCCTTGTGAATTGCCCTAGCCTGGTCCCAGTTGATATTATGGTGTTCGATCCATGCGTGATTAGCTAGCCCAGACTTCGTTACCTCTGCCCTTTGAGTAGCTGTGCGGTGTTCCTTAATCCTGGTGTCCAGCGGTCGCTTTGTCTCTCCAATGTAAAGATTGCTACATTCACACGGTATGCTGTATATACAGTTATTTCGTATTGCTGGTGCGTCGGGCCTCGATCTTGTTAAAATGCTCCTCAAGGTGTCGTTGCTTTTGAAGATCATTCTGATTCCATAGCTGTGTGCAATTCTTCTAAGTTTCTCCGACAAGCCTTTAGTATACGGTAATAGTAGAGTTGCTACCGTGGTGTCCTCTTTTTGCCTAGGTGGTTTGTCCAGCTCTTCAAACGTCTTGGTAATGATCGTTTCCGGATATCCATTCGCCAAAAGGTCTTTCCTAAGTTTCACTTGTTCTTCTTTGAGGGCTTCTGGTGTGCTGCAGATATTTTTGGCTCTATGGATTAGTGTTTTGATGATGCCAGTTTTCGTTGCTTTTAGGTGAATGGAATTGTAGTGAAGGTATAATCCTGTATGCGTAGCCTTCCTTTAGACTGTTGTTTGGATTCCGGTCCTAGTCCTTTGACACTTTTCAAGGAATGGTAGGCGCCTACTGTCTTTCATGTCCATGATGAATCTAATGGATGGTTGGGATTGGTTCAGGTGCTCCAGGAATGCCTGCAGTTCTGTCTCTCCATGTTGCCAAAAAATAAAGGTGGCATCGACATACCCCAGTGGGTTTTTATTTGTCGGTAACTCATCTCACTGACACTTTGCGACTTTTGAAGGGAATGCAACCTTATTATTTTTATTTTAAAATTAATAAATTATAAGTTAATCTTTAAGGGTACTTATTAAGTATAATATTTGGCCTGGGCCTCACGGGCATAGGCTTAAACCCATCACTGTCATTGAGAGCACGATTTTTGAAAACCTCGAGAGCTTCTTGAAGTGAAAAAAAACGAAGAAATAAGTTTCATTTGATCATCACGACTGATTGCCACAAAGCAACGCCTGCAACAATCGATTTTCAGATCAGCACTTTATAGAAATACATTAATGGATCTTAAAAAAATGATGGTCCCAATTTACAAATAGCGTTTCACGTAATATGTACCAAGGTGAACATTTCGATAATTTATTTTAAAAAAGTTCTACATTATTCCATCATAATTGCGTTAGCCTTGGATGTCGAAATGGCCGGCCCGAACGAATATTAATATTGGATAAGATCAACGCTTGCACTCGTCCGCCCTTCCTTCCGTTTTTCGACAGCAGTCGCCTGTCAATTAGCCCTGATCAAATTCAACGAAGAATGCATAACATTATAGGCAAAACTCTTTCGTTTATCAATGATACCGTTAGTGGCAAGCTCTTGAGATTGGGTCACATTTCTTTCAGTCATTGGTGTTAACAGTCGAGTGCTGACCAGCGAGCTAGTGAAGTGCGGTCCGCGTAATTTTCAATGCTGGACGATTGAAAATCGACATCGTTTGTTTTTGTTGTGATAGCACTCAGTGAGGAAATCACATTTTTGTGTACAAATGAGGTGCATTAGTGTTTTGCTATTTATCACGTTGTTCGGTATGTCGATTTGATTTCGTTTACTTATTGGGGATTTCTGTAAATATTATTTAGTAAAGCATGAATGAATTTGTTAACTGACAGAACTTGGTGTTACCAAACGGGGGATAAATGAGGCTATTTACGGTAATTTTGGTTTGAATACGGTGATTAGTGCACAGTTTTGAATTGAGAAATTCCGGCAGTTATTATCGCGTTCAGTATTTGTGTGAATATCTTTTTTGCAGCGGAAGAAATCGCGTGATTGACTATTTTGAAACGATTTTTTTTCGACAATCTTAGAAATCTTAATATCATTATTTATTTAACATGTAAACATTTTCAGCACTTTATCTGTCAACTCTTGACAAAACTAACAACACCACTAGAAAATTAAATAATCAATATAATATTAAAATATTGTATAAAACTTATTTGAAAGTAGATCAGACAATATCCTTTACTAAGTACATTTCTTCCAAATGCTAAATTCCTGAAGATACTCCCTTCCATGATTTTATTCAAGTTCTATACTCCTTGTAAAGATTGCTAAAATGTGATATAAGAATTCTTGGATGATTCGGGTCTTAGTTACCTAAGAAACCACATATTTTCTTCCAGGACTTTATACCTTTTTTAATGCTTATTTACTTAAGGTTGCTCTTAAGATCACATTTCTTCAATTTTAGGACTATTTCCAGCTCCCCTGATGTTTCTTTTCCTCACCCAAAAACGCTCTCGATGATATTTTCGATATTGGGGTTAATTTTGTTCACTTGGGACCACTTGTTGAACCGAAAGTCAAATCTGTGTGCAGCCACAATTCGTAAGGTAATTTAAGCAATTTGACCGCTACAATCACGGATGAGTAAGCTGGCTTATTGTCGTGATAAATTTCTTTGTCAAATGTGACCGTGTCTGTGTTTAGTTACTTACAGAATTTGTGAAATAATTTACAGTAGATCTTATAATCGTGACTGCTGTGTTTTAACTTCTTTTTTAATTCTGAAGTAACGGCCTATCAATAATTACCTCTTAACAAGCCGGTAAAATATTGAGTGTCAGCCTTGCCAAGTAGTTCGTTTTCTTGTAGATACAAAGATCTGGCGGTGTTCAAGGGATTTTTCATTTTCTAAGTCCAACTAGCCTTATCTATTCTAAAGCAGAATCCATTTAATTGCATCAGTTGACCCATGCGCAACCCTTTGAGGGTCTTAAATGGGTGGAACGATATCAATAACAACACAATGAAAATTGAACTACATTTGTAACCTTCAAATTAGGTCAAAAAAATTATTATTATTAAATTAGTTCTAAAACTAGTGGTATCACACTTGGGCAGAGTTTATGCTAAGGAAATTTTATAACTAAGGAGAAGGTCCAAAACGTATTATTGTCATTATTAAATCGCCCTCGCATATTAGAATATCAATTTCTGATTTCACTTCAGATTGAAGTCGGTGAAAACAAAAAAACTCACTGCCTTTATTATTTATTGTTTAGAACTATCTTTTTGATTAGAACTGTCGTTTAGAATACACACTGACTTGTGTGGGGGGCACTTCACTTCAGTGGTTTTTAATTTCTCTTTTCTGGATTATTATTAAATCATAACCACTTTCATGTCTAAAATACTATTTATATAAATGGATACAATAAACTCAATTCAATAAGACAGAGCAGTAACACTCTTATCAGTAACTCTGATGGTTCAGCATATAATTCTTGAATATACGAAAAGAACTTAAAAGTCTCAACTTATTCATATCATCTCATCTTTGATCTATTTCTGGATATCAGTTTTTGCGTACTAGATGAGTGACAATAGTAGATGCAATGCTACCAAACGTAGAGTATCAAATTAAGTTGATGGAAATCCAAGGAGACCCCTGGCGGTATTATTAGTTATTATAATTTTTTCAGATTAAATTGGAATAACGTAATGGCTCGGTTCGTTTTGTGTTAATTAATAGTGGATAGAATGTATACATATTAAGACAATGCTGTCGGAATCCCATTAAATTTTTTTACCAAAAATTGTATTAATTTTCCTTGAATAGTTTTAAGAAGAAAAAGTCCCATAAACATGGGTCCGCAAACGTTTCGTTTTCAAGATACAGAGTGTTAAAGTTTCAATTTTTTTTCTCATAGTATCTGCACTTCACAAGATATTCAAATGAAATTTGGCATAGATATTACAATTAAGAGTTTACACCTTGTGACATGCCAATTTCGATTGCAAATCTACAGGGTGATATTTTTTCGGGAACACTGTTTACTGTTGTCCTTCAGAACTTTTTTTTGGTGAGCCACTGGTACTTTCAAAAATTGTAAAGAAAAGCTTTGTTGTTATAGCAAACTATGTTCTCTTGTAGTTTTGTCGTATCTACTACCGATTTCGAGAAAAAAATTTTGAATTATTAAACTAGCAATGATTCTTAAAGATTCGATAAACTGGTATAATCATCAAAAAAAATGTATTACTGCAAGAAAGGTACAACTCAAAAATTAATCATAATAAAAAACTAAATAACAACAAAGGAACTAAACTACAGCAATTGTTGAAAATGTCCTCCCCCAACCCTTATACAAGCTTCTGTTCTTCTTCTCATAGACGATCGAACTCTTTCAAACACTCCTCGAGTATTCCTAATTGTATCAAACGCGCCTATTATACGATTTCTCAGTTCGTCTACGGTATTCACTGGTGTTATTTACACTAGAAATTTCAGATGGCCCAATAGAAAGAAATCTAAACTATTTAAATCTGGGGATCTGGCGGGCCATGGCTGATGTCCACCTCATCCAATCCACCTGTTTACATAATTTTCGTTCAAATACTCCCTAACCACCGTCGTGCATGAACCACATTTCACGTCGCAACATAAGAGGTATATCATCCAATAACAAGGGCAAATCGTTTTCTAAAAAATTTATGTATGATTGACCAGTAAGTCGCCCTGGCAAGAAGAAAGGACCAATCAAATAATCGCCAATATTACCACCCTACACATTTAATGAAAATTCCTCTTGAAAATAAGCTTCTGCAATTTCATGTGGATTCTCCTCAGCCCACATGTGTTCATTATGAAAATTTATGATTGAAGTCCTTGAGAAACAGGCTTCATCAGTGAACAGAATTTGGCAATCAAAATGAGGATTGTTCAATAGTCTGTTGAGGTACCACTGACAAAAAATAATTCTTGGATGACAATCTCGAGGCAAGAGCGCCTGCGCCCTCTGAATGTGATAAGGATATAGAGAATCTCGCAAGATCCGCCAAACAACTTGATGACTTGTATTTAAGGTAACACTAATTTTTCTTGTACTGGTTCCTGGATGTTCTTCTATTTCGTTCAGCACTGCCTCTTCGAGTCGTGGTGTTCTCACACTTCGTGGTCTACCTGCATTAATATTTTTCGCAGAAAAAGATCCAGTTTCTGAAAGACGCCTGTGAATATTAGAGAACATCCGATGACCAGGCATCACTCTATTGGGATAGCGTTCCATGTAAAGACGCTTAGCTTCTCTTGAATTACCATTTGCAAGACCATACATGAAATGCATGTCAGCCATTTCGGAATTCGTAAAATTCGGCATGTTTTGATATTAAAATGCAACCATCTTAAATTTTCAAAACACAGTAGTTTAATTTGATGTGTCAAAACTAACAATAAATTTATTCATTCACCACACCCTACTAGGTAGGTAACTAGATTTCTATGACAATTCGGAATTTTCTGAGGATTTCAAGAGAATCATTCAAAATTTTTTTCTCGAAACCGGTAGTAGATACGACAAAACTACAAGAGAACATAAAGTTTGGTATAACAACAAAGCTTTTCTTCACAATTTTTGAAAGTACCAGTCACCAAAAAAAAGTTCTGAAGGACAACAGTGGACAGTGTTCTCGAAAAAATATCACCCTGTAGATTTGCAATCGAAATTGGCATGTCACAAGGTGTAAACTCTTAATTGTAATATCTATGCCAAATTTAATTTGAATATATTGTGAAGTGCAGATACTATGAGAAAAAAACTTGAAAAAAATTCAAACTGTAACACTCTGTATCTTGAAAACGAAACGTTTGAGGACCCATGTTTATGGGACTTTTTCTAAAACTGTTCAAGGAATCTCCCCTTTTCGTTTGTACCTCCAATATAGGAACACCCTGTATATTTGGTTATTACCTATTATTTGTTCATTTGGCCATTAACATATTGTTTGAGACATTTCGATTATTTCAGGACGGGATAGCACAAGATATGGATTAATATAGATTTTGTTCTGGCATGAATTTCAAACTGCCAATACTTTGTATAATCTGTTTCTCAGATCATCGTGATTTCCTCATTTGAACATTCACATAACGAGTAAATTGGCAGCTTTTTCAGCGTTCAAATACTCCTACAGGTACTGTAAATAAGAATATTATTTCTGAGTACTTCAAAACACCCAATATTCACTTTGATAACTCTATTTGGTAACTCAAAATTTGTATATTGCAATTTAAACTGTATAAATAGTTTAAAATTGAAGCAAGCCGCAATGGAAAGATCGGTTGCAGCAGGCTACTAGGCCATAAACTTCAAATGTATCGTAAAAACACAGTTTTCCACCCAAACACCATCAGAGTTGTTAGTTTTCTAGTATGGGGCTCACAATTGCTCCTAAATTATTAATTGATTGCTTAGAAAACAAAAATTGGAAATAATTGATTGAATGACCATACCTGTCGAAAATGTGACTACGCATTTAGAACAGTTATTGTTTATTTATCCCATATGTCTAGAAGCCAGAAGATCATTATACTTTTGATCGGTCTCAATCTTTTGCCTTACGCGATAAAGCAAAAAGAAAACGCAAATTTAGAACTTCCGAAAGTTGTTTTCAAAAGAACTTACTTGCATAGAGCCTTTACATGCACCATTTTGCCGATTCATCGTATTATATGACTTGCGGATTACAGTTTGAAATGCATTAAAATAGATATCTGTATGTCGACCTTGAATCAACCAGCCGATCGCTTTAGCGTCGGAAACATGACAAAACTTAATGGGATTTAAATCGTTTTAAAACCAAAGTGATTTCGAATTTGATCTCATTAAAACAGATATTGGAATCATGATTACGAAGAACTAATGCACTTCAAATAGGCATAACGAATTGAAGCGAAAGCCTATTTCATGTACGATATGTGTAAACAAATATTGGCGATATTTAATATTACATAAATCACCAAGCAGATGACGTATAAAAACGTTTAGTACATTCATAGTCGGAGAGATCTAGCAAAAATTTGTTTTATTGAAGAATTATTTTCTGACAATATAGATAATATATATAGGGTCTAAACTTCTGCTGTGTGTAGAACTTATTAAAGTAAGCCAAAAAGTCGCTATTAACATGTGTCCTAAAACGCACCCTTAGGTAGTTATATGCCCATAACAAAACTGTTTTTTTTTGTGTTATTGATACAACGGTCGACATTAAAAACCTTTTACATTAAATAACATGTGCTACTTAGTTTTTTGACACGCAAATCATAGGCGCCCTATTTACGTTGGTGAAGGGAGTTTTGGCCCTAATTTTTTTTATTTAATTTTCTTTACAATTTTCTCTGCAGATTTATAAAATCTTAACAATTTTACGTAAAAATTTTTCGAGTAAATTGAGTTTAAAAAAATACAGGATGAAAACAACCCAAGACCCATATATTTTTATCTATTTATTTTCGACCATTTTGTCATTAACAGAAACCTTTTAAAGGCATATAACTTCCTAAAGGTGCGTTTTAGGGCACATTTTAATAAGCACTTTTTGGCTTAGCTCTATACACAGCAGACGTTTGGAACCCCATTTTAGAAACACCCTGTAGGGTAACAACATTTTCTCTCTATTTTCTAAGCTGTAAAATGGGAATATTTGGAAAATATGAAATTTTATTTAAAAAATGCAGATATTTTCTGAAGCTTTTGTGTAAACCAAAATTGTACTGGTAGGTATATAGCCGGATCGGGCAATACTAAAATCTTGATGAAATATGATAAATAATACTGGAATCGAACTCCGTCTACAAATGTGGATCCTTGTTGGAAATAGCTACTGCTAACCGAGTACCAGTGATAAAAAAAGCCAGATAAACTGTCACTCTTAAATTAATTTATGTGACAATTGCAAAAACACAACCAAAGGTTCCACAGCATTTCCATGTGACAATGTAAAAATTGCGCAGAGAATATCCGAGAAATACAGCAAAACTAACACCTACAATGGTTGAAAACTACTACAGGGTTGGAGTTGGAGTGTCTCCATACCAGACAAGAATACCCAATATACAACGAACATAGCTGTACATAGGAAGGCTGGTTGATCATATTGAAGAGATTTCTTTCTTTCAGAACATCTGTGAGTCAAAATAATCAAGGACCTCTTCAAAAATCACTTCGAAATTCCTAATCATTCTCATTGTCAGTAGACGTTCATTTGTGTTATAATCTCTGCTATCTGCTATCACTTAATAATCTTCCCGTTCTATGCCAATTGTAATATTGATAACTAACATTTTCGCGTTTTGGATACGGAGCCTATAATTGTAATTTAATATAATATTAGACTTTCTTACTTACATATGAATTTCTCTACGATTTGTATCTAGAAACAAATTTGCGAAATTTGCTTAAGGACTTCACGTAACGCTAAATATATACTTGGCAGCGTTCTGTGAACGAATTAAAAAAAGTGATATATTTAATAGAGGCTTTAAAATCAACTGACCAACTTTTGCTTCTGCCTATGCTTCTGAACATTATAAACATGTAATTAAAAATTAAATCGGGGTTTTAGGCAAACAATGTTCTAACTTTGTGAAACAGGTGGCTATCGGTTCAAAAATAAATATTTCATTAGTCTGAGACGTTGAATGACTTTGTCAAATAGCACATGGCGCTAATATTTTGTCAACCGCGGCACATAGTAATATCGGATGGCAGTAAAACTAAGCTCAGAAACTCAGCAAATCTTTCTAACTGAACCAGCCACCCACAAATCATCGCATAATTTTTCGTTATTTCACTTGTTAAATGATATTTTTCACTGAATCGCGTCAACACCGCTAAAAGACCTATTATGAAGAATAGAAGTAAGGAAAAGTCCATGGAGTGTAAGTATGGAGGAAGAGATTTGGAATGAGGACATTTTGCTGATTGCACAAAAAAGTCAAGTTTCTTTAGGTGATTTGTTAGTCAAATCTTCTTTTCAGCGGAAGTTCTTTACCTCGAATTAAGATGCCTATTAGAATGGGACATAATTTAATACTGGGCAACTAGATTCAGACTGGAGTAACCATCAAAAGAAGTTCAAGGTGTAAAAACAATACAAGTATACATACATCCCCACTTAAAACTGCATTAAATTACAAACTAGTAGAGCAATCAAATGCTGCGACAACAAACTTGTCAAAACTTTCAAATATCTCTCGAAAACACTAGTCGGCATTTTGTTTATTTCAAAATATCATATAAACCGTTTTTCTCGTTAATGTATATTAGTTTACTTATGTTTGTCCATTCATGAAGATACTCCTCCCTGCCTAAACTCCATGGATTGCACTTTATCTTTGCTCTTCATACCAGGTGCATGGGTATAGTTATGATGTGAGCCATCCATTGTTTAAAAAATTAACAGGATACTAGACAAAGCACGCAGCTATATTCTTGCAAAATTGTGTTCATCTGAATTTATTTAAATGATAACTTTTGTCATATTATCTGATCGAGGGAATAAAACTGTATGTCAAAAATGCCTACTATATAACGGTATTAAATTATACAACGTGATTCCATTAAGTTACAAAAAACTAACCAGGAAACAGTTCAAGAAAAAAATTAAAATATATATAGCCCAGAACTATGATAGCTTATTAGCCCTTCTAGTATAATGAAAACACCAAAAATAAGTTACTCTATTTATAGAATAATACCCCTATTTGCATACCTCTATTTCTATTCATGTTTAGTTATATTTTATGTACCTAGTTATATTTTGTTGTTTTGTATACAGGGTGTAAATAGTTTGACTGCATATATTTTAGGTGCAGATAGTACCCACCAAACAAAACAAAAACCTCTTATAACACTATGGTCTAAAGGCCTTAATAAGCAAGAAAATTTGAAATACATGTTAAGTAAATTACTGTCAATGTGGCAACGTCGCGCTAAAAATGAGATTTGCTTGTAGCGTGAATAATAAAGGAGTGAGTCACCACAAAAAAATGAACACCTGTTATTTTTTTGTATTAAATAATTTCATAGTTTCGAGTGCCGGTAGATTTATTTAGGTACATAAAATTTTATGAAATATTATTTTCAAAAATGTACCCTTTTAATATCTATGTATTGAAATGAATATTTATATTTGGCGATTTATTTTATGCATCAAGTTGAAGAAGGGAGGATACAAAGTTGTTTACATTATGATACAAAAATAATGCGATACAAACTATATTAAACAAAACATTTCCTATATGTAGTTCTTTTATGTGTTAAATTCTTCGAGAAATAATTGTTACTAAGAAATTAATATTACTTATCTTAGACAAATAAAAACCTTTCACCTGTAGGATGTCATTATGATAGAGCTCTGGCGAGCAAACGGATTATTTATAGTAAATATTCAAAATTCAAAATTATTGTTATTACATTTGCTTTCCCGACAAATTAATAGCATGTCAGGTTTTTACCTAATTGTATGATTGTCACTGTTTGTCACAAAATAATACACTCGAACTCACAATTCACAACAGATTTTATTTATTCTTCCAATTTATATTTTAAAATGAAAATCAAATAACTTACGCTATGTCGAATGTCACGCAAAAATCACTTGCACTTTCTTAAAAGAACCGGGCAGCAAAAAAGCATTCATGGCAGCGGCCAGCTGTAGTACTGAGTATATGCTATGTTGCTACATCTGATCGGAGAAACGTAGGGCAAATTATAACAGAATATTTAGAGTTTAAATAATAATTTTCTTTGTTAATACAGTTATTAAAGGTGTATACGCTATTGAGTATTTACATATTTAGCTTTACAATCATTTTGAAGCCGGAAATAATCTATTATTCACTGTAATAAAGGCTACAGAACTTCGAACTTTTTCATTTTTTTTTGGCAAAACTATAGTTTATTTCTGAAAATGTTATAAAGCTTTTTGATTTGTTTTGACCTGAAGTATTGATCCTCAAAATCTTTGCACTCAAACCGTTTACACCCTGTATACTTGAATGTTCTCTTGGACACAACACAAGCTTAAGCTTATGTGTCCATTTTCCATTCGAACATATAATATTGTTAGTTTTACTTATTATTGTTATTATTATACATATAATATTGTTAATTTTACTTATTACTATTTCGCTATTTCGTTGGTAATAATATTAATGATAATCTAATTGTAAAAACCATAATTGTATTTTTTTCTGCTAATAAATTGAAATTGAATATTAAAAAAAAATTATGGAACTAGTTTGCCTGAACTATATGTATATCCAGCAATAAGTCTCGAGATATGTAGCACAATGTATCCGTAATATACTTAGCAAAGTTTACCCTTTCTATTAAGCACATTAAATATTCACCTGCATTTTATTATGAGCTTATTAGCAAAGCCTATTCTCATACGCGTGTGTTTTATATTAGAACGCTAATATTTTATTAAAGCAAAATCTCATTTTACAATCTATTTATGTACATTTAGAGTACCTTTGCTAGCTGAATGAATAATGTATATATTTAAATCATGCTACAGTTCCTCTAAAGCAAATAACTCCTTTCCTGTTTTGATTTTCTCGCAAATACTTTTATACATTTGTGTGACATTATATCTGGGTTAGTGGGTATTTGACACAACAGCCAAATTTTCACTCGACAGAAAAACTAAGAGTGTCTATTACTGTCTAGTCAAGTAAGTTATGTTTCGCGCATACAAGGCCTGTTCGAAAAATTATTGTCTTCATATCGATTATCGGGATAATTCGTTAAATTGTTGCTCCTATTGTCAGTTTATCTTTTTTTTTGTATGATTTTATCACTTTAAGGTCAATCATTATCATATTAGCTATACTGTACCAATATTTTCCTTTCCATATCAGCGGTCAATCCAAAGGGAAAGTCTCCTCCAAGATATTAAAAAAAACGTACATTTTAAATCCAGGGGCTTCGAAGGGAATAACTTCTATAGGTTAAAACAGCAGACGCTATTTTTACAGCAATAGACCAAGAAATACAAACCCATAGGAATCCACCCTCTGATCGAGTAAATTTACTATGAGAATCATCAAATCTCCCCCAAAATACATTTCTTGATTCACAAGCTTCTGTTGTTAGCTTTTTGGGGCGAGATTTTCGCTCTTATTTTCCTGTCGTAGTTCTGTTTTATATTGAGACGATTTCCAGGAATAAGAATACCCAATGCACAACGCAAATATTTGTACATAGGAAGACTGGTTGATCATATTGGAGGATTTTCTTTCTCTCAGAATATCTGTGAGGAAGATCTTAATATGCGAAAGAATTGTAAAAGTTGTAAATGGAACCTAGAAAATGAGGAGGCGATGTAGAAGTTGGGGTAGAAAAATAAATCTGGAATTTGAGGAATACGAGGGATGCCTTTTATATTTCGGGATTGGAACCCTCGTATTGCAATCTAACAACTGACAGCTCTATCGTAAAGTTTGACATTTTTGAGGTTATACGTACTCAGAACGTTTTGACATACGAGCGCTATGTGTTGTTTACAGTAACTTAAAGGATTCATCTCGGCCAAAAAATGGAATTAAATCGTGAACATTTTCGTGCGATTATTTTTTACAACTTTAGACGTGGATTAAGTCAGCAAGAGCGCATGGATGAACTATATTTAATTTTTGGCGATGAAACTCCATCAAGGACCACTGTTTATCGATGGTATGGTGAATTCAATCGAGGTCGTAGTTCACTCCAAGACGAATTTCGTGAAGGTCGTCCAAAAACAGTTGGTGTTCCGGAAACCATTGATGCTGTGCGCGAACTGATATTGCAAGATCGTCAGGTGACCTATCGTGAGATTGAGTCAGCCTTACACATTAGTGGGACCAGCATACACTCAATATTGCATAAACATTTGAATGTCAAAAAAAAATGTTCGCGTTGGATCCCACACAATTTGTCAATCGTTCAAAAAAAGGCTCGTGTCGATTGGTCGAAAGAAAAGCTCAAAAAATACGATCGCGGTGCTTCAAAACACATTTATGACATAGTGACAGGTACTCTCTTCGAGGTGTCATTCCTTTGTACGCAAGACAATATAGATTATATATAAATATAATCTATATTGTTTCTGGTTAGGGAACCTTCATCAGTTGCGCTTCCCACAATTGAATGTCCTCTCGAACACTTCTTTATGCATTTGATGCATTTCGTTAAATTTGAAGACGCGAGATGTAAGACCGACATCTAGGATTTTCAAGAGAATCAGTACACAGAGGTTCCGAATCTAGAGCCGTTCCGTGTAATTGCTGTTCTCTCTCCACTCCTAGGACAGAATGTCACGATAAAATTTTCAGGTTACTTCACCTGTCAGAGATATTGAATACTCTCTTCGCATTCGTACGCAAGACAATATAGATTATATATAAATATAATCTATATTGTTTCTGGTTAGGGAACCTTCATCATTGCGCTTCCCACAATTGAATGTCCTCTCGAACACTTCTTTATGCATTTGATGCATTTCGTTAAATTTGAAGACGCGAGATGTAAGACCGACATCTAGGATTTTCAAGAGAATCAGTACACAGCCGAATCTAGAGCCGTTCCGAATTGCTGCTCTGGACAGAATGTCACGATAAAATTTTCAGGTTACTTCACCTGTCAGAGACTGATGAAGGTTCCCTAACCAGAAACAATATAGATTATATTTATATATAATCTATATTGTCTTGCGTACAAAGGAATGACACCTCGAAGAGAGTATTCAATATCTCTGACAGGTGAAGTAACCTGAAATTTTATCGTGACATTCTGTCCTAGGACAGCAATTACACGGAACGGCTCTAGATTCGGAACCTCTGTGTACTGATTCTCTTGAAAATCCTAGATGTCGGTCTTACATCTCGCGTCTTCAAATTTAACGCATCAAATGCATTGTTCGAGAGGACATTCAATTGTGGGAAGCGCAACTGAAAGGTTCCCTAACCAGAAACAATATAGTTATAATACTATATTGTCTTGCGTACAAAGGAATGACACCTCGAAGAGAGTATTCAATATCTCTGACAGGTGACCTGAAAATTTTATCGTGACATTCTGTCCTAGGAGTGGAGAGAGAACAGCAATTACACGGAACGGCTCTAGATTCGGAACCTCTGTGTACTGATTCTCTTGAAAATCCTAGATGTCGGTCTTACATCTCGCGTCTTCAAATAGTGACAGGTGATGAATCGTGGATTTACGCGTATGAGCCCGAAAGTAAACAGCAGTCGACTATATGGGTGTTTCAAGATGAGCCGAATCCAACAATAGTTGTTCGCGCACGAAGCACTTCCAAGCAAATGATCGCCTGTTTTTTCGGAAAAACTGGACATGTCGCAACCGTACCACTAGAACAACGCAGAACAGTCAGAGTGGTACACAACCATTTGTTTGCCAGTTGTCTTCCAAGAAATGAGTAAAACCAACCGCCGAAGACGGATCACTCTTCACCACGACGATGCGAGCTCTCACACATCGGCTCAAACAACTGCATTTTTGACCACTCAAAACATCGATTTGATGAGTCATCCGCCGTATAGTCTTGACTTGTCACCAAATGACTTCTTTTCATTCCCGTAGGTAAAAAACAAACTGAGAGGTCAACGTGTTTCGACACCTGAAGAAGCGGTTGCTGCGTTCAGAATGCATGTTTTGGAGATACCTCAATCAGAGTGGAAAAAGTGCTTCGACAATTGGTTCGAACGCATGCAAAAGTGTATAGATCTTCATGGGGAATATTTTGAAAAATAATATTTTAGCGATTTTCGATGATTAATATTTGTTTTTGTTCTCTAATCCCGAAATATAAAAGGCTGCCCTCGTAGATGTAGAAATTGAGGAAATGGTGTGAGAGTTGTTTTCGATTTCAAAAAATACTTACAGTCAATATGGCAACCAACTACCACTTTGATTAAGTTCATCCTAAGCGGGGAAATTTTTCCCCGGGGATCCCATATTGTATGTGTTGTGGATTGAGTGTTAAAATTGTGTCAAATTGATAATAACAAATAGAAAATAAGAAACGGTTACGCTAGAGGACCTTCTTGCTCTGCTGATAGCTCTGTGGGTGTGGACCGGTCGGAGTTTTCACTTAAACTAATCAACAATGGAGGAGGTGAAACCTTGTTTTCTACTTGCTAGAGTACCGGCCAGATCGGTAGCTAAAGTACCTCTAGAAGCTAAATAGTACAAAAATACCAACAATAAAGAGACTAGGAGTTACACTGCTTATCCAAAATATTGCCCCAAATAACTGTACGATCATTTACAAACTATATACTAATGAATCCTCAACACTATGATTACACATCTACTGAGCCTCAGTTGGTTACTATTACGAACAAAACAAGATATAATGAACAATAATCAAACCCTACACAATTACCAGGAATATGGATCAATTTAGTTTAGTTCATTGTTATGTATATGAGATAGAATAAGTCGTCCTGAAAAATACCAGGATCTCTATCAACAGCACATACTCAGCGAATTTCGAGCGAAACCAAAGAGTCGAAATAATTATTTTACAACTAGGAAACTGAGTAGCACAATTTGATATTTAAATTTTCCATTATTCTCGGAGAATTTCCACAGATTAATTTGACAAGTTCCTGTTCTGCAAGCAGCAGGTTGTGCTGCTCCAGTGTGCGTATAATAATTGTGAAATCGCATAATTCCATCCGTGTAAGCCCCAATTATTATATCAGGAACTATCACAAGCAGACGGATAGTTTGCTGGGTATTAAATGTCCGGAAATTCAATGTATTTTGGAGAAACTTTCTACCACATCGTTACGGAACGAAAGGTTCTTTTGTATCCAAGAGTTGAAAATTAAGCGCAACGACTAAATCCAAGAATTGCACTTCAACGCTTTTATTTTGACACGTTCATATTAAAACTTTTTTTTTTGATACGTGTTTGTTCGGATAGAATATTGTAAACGGTTAAAGTAACTTTCGGATGAGCTAATGCTTTCAAATTTTGTAAATAGCTCAGAACTCGATGACTGTGCAATTTGATGAGAAAGTTTTCCTCAGTAAGAATGACATTTAGGAAAAAATGCTAAAATTTTCTGACAATTTCTGTTAACCTTAACATTTTTTCATTTTAACCGTCGTGCAATTGCAAGTTTATGAAATAGATAACTACTAAAAGAACATGTATTAGTTTGTTGTAGAATATTTAGATCTGACATTCAACTTTTATAGGCATATGTTCTATATTCTATATAAGGTATAGTATAGGTTTTGGATTATTTTCTAGCATTATGATTGTATTGAATCGTACAATTTAGTGATCGCTATTGCTTTTTAAATGAGAAACAATCTATTTGCTTTCTCGCAATATAAAAAAACATTAAAAAGCCTGATAGGTAGTTTAACACATTGACAACCGCATATATAAACAAACCAACGGAGTAGTCCCCACTATCACCAGCGGTGGCAAACCTCTTCATGACCTATTTCGAGAAAAAGGCACTACAGACAGCAAAACTGAAGCCAACGTTTCGGCAAACAAGTTTCTGGAACACCCAAATTCCATACACCCCAGGATTCAATTTACAGTAGAACTTGAGGAAAACAACCAGCTGCCTTTTCTTGACGTCCTCGTAAGAAAAAACCCCCAGAATAGGCACTTCGACCACACCGTATATAGAAAGCCAACACACACGAACAGATACTTAAAGTACAAATCCCATCACCATCCTTCTCAAATACAGGGAGTTGCCAACACGCTAGTTTCCAGATCCATACGACTGACCGACGACAATAACAAAACACACGAATTAAAACAGATAACTACCGCTCTACGACAAAACGGATACACAAATCACACAATCAAAAAGGCAATAGCACAACAACACCTTGAGCCAAAACCAAACGATGACCTCACTGAAAAACCGAAAGCAGTCTTACCATACATCAAAGGGACAACGGACAGAATTGGCCGAATTCTTCGAAGGCATGACATAGCGACAGCATACAAACCGCACCAGACCATAAGCACAAGTTTAGGAAATCCCAAACCAAAAGTTAAACTTGAGAACCAAGGGGTATATAGTATAACTTGTGGAACGTGCGACAAGCTATACGTCGGACAAACGAACAGGAGAATTTCAGCCAGTTTAGATGAGCACAGATTAGCTGTCAAAAATAAACAGACAACATCGGCCCTATTCCAACACCAACAACAATCCAAAATCAATTTCGATAGTTGCAAACAGATCGCACAAACAACTCATTACAAAGCCAGACTAATACGAGAAGCCATTGAAATCGAGAAAAGTGGACATCTAAACAAAAGAGATGACGCCCTGCACCTTTCTAACACATGGAAGACAATTATTCAACATCAAAATAAAACAGAATTAGCCACGCAAAATACAAACCCGTCAAAGGCAGCAAAGGGGGCGGAGTCAACACCGACCAATCAGACGCGATATAACCTCCGACGGAGGCATATAAAATAAAAAGCTCAGGTAGATCACCTCTCAGTTCACCGTAACACCGCATTGAAAATGCCAAGTGAGACCTTGGCGAAACGTCTGCAGGATTCAAACAGGAATCAATATAACGAACGTATTCCCGGATAAATAATTCTTCATATTGTTCCATCCGTGAAAGCCTACGACTAGACATTTTTTATTAAGTTGCGATATTTGGAGTAGTTTCTAATGCCTTTCGATAATTGTAATTTAATGGTTGGCCCACGTTTTAACTAAGTACGATTACCTAGTATGATATTAGATAGTCGAATTGGGTCTTCTCAAGTTGATAAATGCTTGCGAAAAACTATGTTTAAAATAATTTGTCAACACCATTAATTTTATCAATTTCGTTAGCCTATAATAAATTAATTAATTTTTCGACACAACTTGCAACATTCCCGGCCAAGTATTAAATTCGGTTGACAATTATCTCATAACCTACTAAATACTTGAAAGCAATTATCCATGCAAATTAAATAAACCATTAGATAGACTTCAAAGGTCATAGGAATTTAGCCTTAAAACTCGCCGAACTGAATGAATATACAAAACAATGGTTTGATGGATAAAAACAATAACACGATATTCATAAACAATTATAGGAAGACTGATAAAGTAAGAAAAAAAACTGCATCTCATATGTCAAGTGTTTTCTTAGAAATCTACTTTTTATAATTATTACAATCTGCCGTGAGGAATTGCATCATGATCTTCCTTGAATTACAATATATAATAGGTAATTCTGTATTTCATTGCCATCGATAGGAAAAATAATATGAGTTCTTACAATTAATATTAATTAAAATGATAATTAAGACTTTAAAGACATTGTTGGTATACCTATACCGGTTGGCCAACATATAACTAGCATTATAGTAGTTGCTTAGAGCACATAACATTGTGTTAAATACATCATGAAATATGGTCCTAAAACTAGTTTGTATTGCTAAGTCTAAAAGAAATTGAAAATTTGTGAAGGACTGGTAATGTTTCAATTTTTGGTATTCAGCAAAATGGGGAGAGAGTTTGTGTAAGTGTAGGGACAATTCGATAAGTTCTGGATTTCATTGCGTGCGTTTAGACTGTGAGGCCTCTTCGCTATTTCAATTGCCTCTCTTACGAGTCTTGATTTCGGGTGTTCTATATTTGCCAGTACTCTGGTGTTCTCAAAGTCTGTTCGGTGTGACGTCATGGTGGCGTGTTCCGCAATGGATGTTGTTTTTTCCTGCTTTCTTATAGCATTCTGGTGTTAATAACGTCTAGCTTGAATTCTTCTGTTAGTTTGCTCCACATATGGTTTATGACAGTCTGCACATGGAATCTCGTACACTCCCTGTTGTTCTAAAGGGATCCTCGTCTTCGGAGTCCTCAACACCGTGCTTATTTTTCTGTCTGTATTGAAAATAGTATCGATATTGTGTCTCCGTAGAATTCTTGCAATACTGTCCGTGGTACCCTTGACATACGGTAAATAAGCATTGGTTATTGGTGTCTCATGCTCCTCGTCTGTTCGTCTCGGTTTTGACTTTAGGGCTCTTTGAATATTTCGGTCTGTAAATCCGTTTTGTCTCAGAGCTGTTTTTAAACTGTCCATTTCCTGTTTGATGTTGTCCTGGTCAGCTAGTCTTTGTGATCTGGTTACTAAAGTTTTGACGACGGCTTGTAGTTGGGCTGGGTGGTGATGAGAATTAGCATGAAGATATCTGTTGGTGTGAGTTGCTTGCCTATATACCGTATGGCCAAGGATTCCATCTTCCTTCCTATTTATGAGATCATCAAGGAATGGCAGTTGATTATTGCCTTCAACCTCCATGGTGAATTTTATTTTGTGATGGATGCCATTAAGGTGGTCTAAAAATGTGTTGAGGTATTCGCAACAACGGATCATTCGTTGTCGTTAGGCATTCTTAAAAGCAGAAAAAATGCAGTTAACCCAAAAGTCACATAACTAAGGCCTTCAAAGTGGCCAACAACCAAGAAAATGATTATTCTCAAAACATCGCAATAAGTGATGAAGCGAACTGATATAGGAACGGATTTGTTAATATCATCCACCAACGACCTCCTCACACCCGTGAGTCAGAGTTGGGACCAGTTATTATTGGTTGGGTGTTATCGGACGTAGCAACTTTTCATCGAGCTAGGGAATCTTTTGCAATTTCAGGGGCGTTTAATCCTTCGATATGAAGATGCCAATTGGACCCCTAGGTCACCAGATTTAATAGCTCCAGATTGAAAGATTAAGGTTGTGTCAACAAAACAAACTGTAGAGCAGCGGATCAATATTCGGCGAGGGTTTCAAAATGTTAATAAGTTACCCTTGTAAGTAAAGAGGAATTCAGAAATTCAAATTTTCTAATGAACAAGTAGCTGCACTAGATCCTGGTGAACATAGGGATAGCTGATATAACTGATATAAATAAGTTTATTCTTGACCAGAACAGACATGAAAGAAACGGTCAGAACCGTACCACAAGTGTAAACATGAATGCATAGTCGATTGGCAAGAAAAAAGATATTATAATAAATTGTATCTGGAAATGCGAACATTAGGAGATGAAGAATAGTTGAAAATCACTCTTAATAAAACCCACCCTCAAAGACTGAAATAAGTACACATATTGCTCATTTTAGAAGCAGTTGAAGTGCCTTACACAGCTACAGATGAAAAATGTTTTAAAGTTCTACTTTAATTTGAAAATTGTTTTGAACATTGCTGAATGATATTGATATTTGACAAAATAGATAAATTATGATTTCGTTCATTATTGGGTTTGTCCCCTTACAGTGATTTCTAAAAAAAGGATAAGTTAATTCATTGAAAATCAACGTTTAACAATGTCAATTTGTGAGAATTGCCGGAATAGTAATTTGCGTTCACATACAAAACCTCTATCGCAGAATTGACTGATGGAAAGAAGGTCTATGAATTTGCCAAATAGTTTTCCTGTACCATCTGTTAGAACGTATACTCCAAAATACTTACCAGTATAATGTGACGTTTCGATTCCCTCTTAGGAATCATTGTCGAATAGTGTTTTTTTTAGATTTTCTTGAACCAATTTGTGATAATTGTTGACCTGATTTTTTGAAATTGTCAATATTATTTAACATTTTTGAATGGTTGCCAATCTTGATCTATATATATATATGCCTTCTAGAAAATTTGTATTGGTGTTCTTTGTTATTTGCAAATGTTGCGTCGGTATATGGATTCCCCCAGACACAAGGCACGCTATATACTCAATTTTCGGAACTTTGAGTAGAGCTTTCTTGTTTTGTTTCTGTCAATTTACATGTTAGTGTATTATTTGTTTTAAAAATGTTTTTTTCGGATAGATAATTTATTTTTATAATTTCTGTTGATTTATACTTTGGTACGTGCCTAAATAAACTGACATTATCAATCATTTAGCATGATATCAGATTAGGTTTTAGGTTAGACAGCCGAACGAGAAATGAAATTGCATAAATAATTTTGAATTTGCTAGTTTGCCATCACCTCAAAATTACTTTCGATAAAAAGAAAATATATTTTGAAATTTAACCAACTAGCTAATGCAGAAAAAGTGAAACACACACTAAAGTAACAATTCAAGTATGTTGCTCTTATGCAAACTATTTTCATCAATAAGCGTATAATCTATTAAACATTCTCCAAGACAGACAGATGTATTTTAACAGACATTGTGTATGAACAACAAATGGTTTTTCAAAGCATACCATCTGTTCTTACCTTTATTTAACAATACTTGAATATTGTAATCATTCTAATATGATAATTTTTTAATATATTTATTTCACGTCTTCATTTATGACAAAAGAAATGAATGAAATATATTCAACATTACTAATTGTATAGCACTGCATGCTAAATCATATACAAAAAGATAATCAGCAAGTACAGGCGACATTCAATTTCGAATTTGATAGTAGTATTTGTTTTACGGTATTTTGGGAGAAAGTTACCTCACTGGAATGCCAGCTGAAAGGCAAATAAGAATTTGCCCTGATTACTACTACTTAAAAACACATTTATTTAACGTCATTGCAATTCAGTGTTTGTACTGGAATAATTTCTCTAGTAATTATTTAAAATTGATATTATCAAAGTGAAAATATACGTAATTGTAAACACTGTAGATGCTGATGAAGGCAGGGTGAGAGGAACTATAGATATACAGGATGATGATAAAAAATGTTAGAAAAGGAAATGATTTATAGAGTAGCCTACGAAGAGTTCCATATATATGATGATTGAAATATAGGTCGGAGTAGAATTATAGTTAAAGAAGATAGTTAAAAATTTCATAAACAAGAAGAGTAAATACGGTGGCTCATAGGCAGTGGCATATACAGAATGGTTTACCGGGTGGTTCAAAAATGTTAAAAAATATTATGTGTGGTCCATGAGCAGTTGCATATACAGGATGGTGGAAATATATAATGAGATGGAATTATTATAATGAGGATTTTAATAAATGTTAGAGAATTGAGTGCAATTATAGCTATACAGGGAGGTTAGAAAAAAGAAATATGTATGGTAGCCCATTAGCGGTTGAATTGTTGTCATACTAAATTAAGAATTACGAATTTGAACACAAATAAAGTCCTATGAATTATATCTGAAAAAAACTTGAATTTCGTTACTTATTTGTAAAAGCGAGATGTAAGATCGACATCTAGGATTTTCGAGGAAACTATCACACAGAGGTTCCGAATCTGGATCCGTTCCGTGTAATTGCTGTTCTCCCTAAAGTCCTAGGATAGATAAAACTTTCAGGTTACTTAACCGGCCAGAGATATTGATACAATTGGTCGAATTTCGACCACTGGGCAACAGCTAGTTTATATGAAAGGCTGTACTTTAATATACTTTTCATCAAAAGTTTACTAACTCACTGACAACAATCTGAAATAAATGTCTGCCAAATAGGTACTAAACAACTTAGTGTCCACAAACTTCAAATTGGAGCTTGAAGGTTGGTAGTTTCTAGAATAAAAAATTAATTTCAAACACCAAAGGCTATCTATGTTAAGTCGGGTATTTCTTGGACCGTCCTCGTACATAGAAAAATTGAATTGGATGGGCAAGTATTACAGAAAACGGTTACTGCACAAAAAACAACGATTATTATCATCAGGCTACATAGAATATGCTGCCAGTAATTCGCGATAATTTGAATAACAATTAGTAACTGTTATTGGTCGACTTTTCCCATGTAAGGCGATGCTTTTATAAGTATCCACGCCCGGCTTACTCACGGAATACAAAAGTAATTGTATATCATTTTAGTAGCAAAAGTTTCAATGTCAGTAGACCTTTACTATAACACAGTACAATAACCGATTTGATATGCGTTACATACTTTCTCTTGTCACTCTGTTGATCCGGTTAGTATTTTCAAACATGTGAGCCACTGTAAAAGTAGCGAGAGCACTGAAATGGCATCCTGTAGGTATAGTGACGTGAAGAAAGAAATAATTTGGAAAATATAGCATCTAAATGTTTCAATTTTTCCGATATTCCTCGACACATGTTTCGTGCTTTTAGGGCTTTATCAATAAATACTAATCTAAAAAATTGTTATTTACAACTTAAATACAATAATAGTTATTTTTGTGGAGAAAGTTCTGCAATTTGGTGATTAATATTTTGTTGTCCTAATGAATCGTAAATCTGAAAATTATGACCATCGACATATGTTGGAATGTAAACCTGAATTTATCTATTACAGGGGTGTTTGCAACATTAAGCGAATTATTGTGTGTTTGTTTATATAAATTCTTTTATTTTCCAAATGTTCAAGTAGATTCAGTTGTTTGGCTTCAAAATGTCATTTTCATGCTCCTTTAGCCGGCATTTGAGACACCTACCAGTTTGTCCAACGTAAACAGCTTCGTAATTTCAACTATTATTTTTATACAGCTCGCGTTATTTAATTTATATACATATCTCCAAACTTATTCTTATTACCATTAGTACTGTCTTACAACCGACATTGGGAATGAAGTTTTTATTTCTTATTCAGTCACACCCAAACTGATAGTATATATGAATAGAACATAGAATGCATCAAGCTCTGAGGGTATGATTGGCAGATATGATAATAATATATGGTGAATTAGCTTACCTTTCTATTGCCATTTGGAATGATGATTTACATTGATATCAAATGCAATGGTAATTGGAGAAACTGTCATATAAATATATTCATACTAAAACTACTAATAACGATTATATCATCTATTAACATTCTAAATAATAATATGGAAGTCTATATTTGGGTATGTGTTTGTTGCAATGCAAATCTCTGATATTGTTAACAACAGACAAATCCATACATACTGATTATTGTGGAAAATATTATCACTAATAATTTTAGACAACTTCAAATCATAGTCATATTGTTACCTAATTTAATTCTTAAGTCATTTGAACGTCAACGTACATTATGTCTCTGACCAGCGCAGCAAAGTAAAAGAAGATTCTCATAATTTTCAGAAGATTCGTTATATCGTAAGAAAAAAATAAGTTTCTTTCTGGTCCTTTCCAGGAACAAAATACTTCAACAGTAAAAAGACCTATTTTACTAAAGGATTCGTTGAATCAAATAAGTTTTTTTTCAAAATCTGCACTAAACATACATACTAGAGAGACAATTGGTGATACCATGTAAAGACCAGAATTTTGTCAAAAGAATTTGTTATTTAATTTTAGAAACTCTTGAGCTGCCGGCGAAAAAATGACTCAAAAATACTATTTACGAGGTGGTTTAAAATGTTAGTCTGAAGTTGGTTGACAATGTCACTCGAGGTTTCCTTGGACTTCCATCGTCTTGAAGTGGTTGATCTCACAAAGTTTTCAATAGCTGTGTATCTGCTATCGTTGCACACAGCTATGGAATCAGAATGATCTTCAAAAGCAACAACACCTTGCGGAGTATGATAACAAAAACGAGGCCCGACGCACCAGCAATACCAAATAACTGTATATACAGCATACCGTGTGAATGTGGCAATCTTTACATTGGAGAGACAAAGCGACCGCTGGACACCAGGGTTAAGGAACACCGCACAGCTACTCACAGGGCGGAGGTAACGAAGTCTGGGCTAGCTAATCACGTATGGACCGAACACCATAATATCAACTGGGACCAGGCCAGAGCAATTCACAAGGAAGAGCACTGGTACAAAAGAAAATTCATAGAGACATCATATATAATCTCGAACAAAAATATAATTAGCGAGCCAGTGTCCAAATTAAAAATATTTGGGAGCTCTTCTTCGGCCATGACCATAACCAGCGACGCATGACCAGTTAAGGGTATAATATAAATACCAGTGTAATCTGAATTTCCTATCCTTCACCTAATGACAATAACAGACACATAGCTATTGAAACTTCAAGACGATGGAAGGATGGAAGTCCAAGGAAACTTCGAGGAATGGTTTAAAATATTGTCTATTCTGTCTAAATAATCCTTAATCCTCAAATGAAACTTTCATTGTTGAATAAAATTGGTTTTAACAACTATTTGAAATTAGATGATTTTTTATTCTAAATATTGGTTGAAAATTAGGCAATCACCTTAATTGTTTGAATATTTTACAGCTCTTACCTATATATGGCCTAACCTACTCCATAGAAGTCATAGAGGTTAGGCGCTGACAGATTTATGACTTTGTGTTTATACATTTGATTATGAGTAAGAGATCAACAATCTTTGAGAGAATTCTGTGTTTGATATCTATTCTGTTCGTGGGGTCTACTATATTATGGTCATGAAGTAGTTTTTTTGACTTCATGTAATCGCGATTGGTTAAAACAGTTGTAATTTTACTTTTATTAAGTTTTTTATAATGAAAATTATTTATCAATGCTTTTGAAGCTATTTGTCCCCTTTGGTAACACAAGTGCTACATAATTCAACTGTATTTATAGACATACTCTTCATCCTCTAAACAATTATTTGGTGGTGGTTGACTGACTGTAGTTAATACCTCAGAAATCAAAACTAATTTTCATTGCAGGCGGGACCTGGCGGCTGGGTCAACCGACCTGTGTACTCGAATCGGATTTTGGATTCATTCTCAACTGTAATTTGCGAAAGTCTGGGCTGTTTCGGATTAGAAATTTGGGGGGAGTCAAAGGCTACATTGGTCTTGGTAATTTCTCTCTGTCTTTTCTCAAACACTTTTCAAACCAGAAAAATATGCCTACCTTATAACTTTCTCTTGGTTTCGCTTTTTTTTCTGGGTTGAAATCTGTTAGTTTATTTTCTCTAACGCATGTGCAATTTTGTAGTTTAGTTGTATAAATACAAATTTCTATTAACATTCTTTCGCAAGGCATGATTCAACAAATTTTTAGGCAAACATTAAGGCAGTGATGAAACCATAAACGCTTGTATCGTTTTTAAAACACGGATAAATGTAACTAAAGTATTTGATAACATAGGAATTCGCCTACAAATAGCAGTAAAACACGAACCGAAAAGGTTAGACGGTGTCTGTGAGAATAATGACAGATCAATGAGATTCTGGCAGGGTTAGCAACCTTTCCAGAAAGAAACCCTGCTAAGAGAACCTTCCACAAAAAGCATCTCCTAAACTAGATTACCCTAGTACGCCTCTGTAGGCAGAAATCAAGATTTGGCGAATATCTGGTAGATGGAAGTTTTGTAGAAGATGCAACTGGACAAAGATGCAATCAAAAGCAGTATAGGGATTCAATTCTTAAGAGACCATCTATATGTCGCAATTTAGGACAACAAATAACACAAATATTGATAAGTGCCTATACTGTACAACCAAAATATATTTTTATACTGGCATTTGAAGCGACAACACAAAAATTATGCTGGTGACAAATCTGGAGAATGAACTGTCCAAACAATTTTATAAAAATCAAGGTTTTCAATTGTAGTGTTTGATTCTTTTTCCAAATTTAAAATTTGTTGAATCATATTTTAAACATTTTTGTACAATATTTTGTTATTGTAAAGTTAGATGTATTTTTAACTCCATGTGTATATTTAATATTGTATATATATATTTTCTACTCTACATTTTAGTCAGTACAACAATGTGGCCATTTATTTACAGGAATTTTTGGGTACATTAAATATATTGTTTTCAAATGTAGTAAATCCTCTTCGGTAGTTTGGTTTATATAATATGCAATTTGTAAAAACATTCAAACCTACATGATGAAGGGTACTAAATTAGATATTCTTTAGCAAAAATATTTGAACCAAGAAACAATTTTAAACGTGTCATATTTACATTTTTGATTATTCAAATCGTGAGAAGATGGATACGAGAACAATGGCAGAGTTATCAGAGTTATCACTATGATGGCGCTATTCCATTATTCATTCATGTTCTTAGGCAGTGCGTATATATGTCCCTCTCAGGTTTTTTACTAGTTCAACAGTATTTTCGTCATTACCTGTAGTTTCATTTTTTTTGACTGCCTGACAGTACTTCTTTCACGAATATTTCCGGTATTGCCTTTATTTTTCCTTATTAAATTTCGGGAGTCTTTTTTCTTTCTGTTAACCTGTTAATGCATTTACTAATTTTTCTGAATACTGTATTCCAGATTATACTAGATTTTCGTCGTAATTTTTTATATTCTATACAATCTTTTTTCTCATTGTTTTGCACACTGGTATGTTTCTACAAATTGAATATCTGTTGTCCTCTTTTGCAGCAACGCCTTTGTTTAAGAGATTAGTGTTACGTCTTTGTTTTGCACAGATCAGTATATTTTCGATTGAGCTGATCTTATTTGTCAGGACAAGATATGGGCTGTGTAAAATATCTGGGATCTATTATGGTTTATTATTTATCTAATTGTGTGTATAATTGTGATTCAATAAATCGATTTGCACGATAATTTTACGTCCGTTTGTCGATTTTAATTAGCAGGAACTTTTACATCATGGTTTAATACGGCTACATAAGTGATTGTAAATTTCCGAAGGTTTTTTTGAATCGATGAGATATACTGACTTACATTCTCTCGACAATGCAAATTCCATCTTACGATTAGAATGACTTTGCAAATGTGTGTTTTGCTTCGTTTTGAATGAGTAAATAAAAACAGAATTGTAACCTACGCTAATTAATCAATGCATTCTACCTTAAATAGAATTTTAAAAAAATCGTACGACTCGGTGTGTATATAAATAATTCAATATTTGTCTGATAAAAAGCGCGGGTACTTCGGATGGTAAATCATATGTAAATACAATATTTAGTTTGGAACCTTTGTTGTACAACTTGTAGAATTCAAGACAGTGATTTCTTTACAGAGGTGTTATCTAATTTGGTCAAAATTCGACATTCGGGGGAGACCGAGTCCGAGTTATTTGCAAAAAACACCCCTTGGCGACAAAATTAATAGTAGAACAAAACCAACATCAACGTGTTAAAATATCACTAATTTGCACAAAATTCAATATTTTTTATTTAACTATTGAAATAAAGAAGTCACCAAAAAAGCTCCAAAATTGGAGTTTTTTCTGTTGCATGAAATCTCCCAGTGAAACGGTATTTGCTACCTTTTTGCTACTATGGATAAGGAAACACGTAGACAAAAAATGTTTAATTTTATTCGTATACCCATATTGAACCATAGAAGACATTGGTGTTGGTTTTGCACTACTATTATGTCTTTTACAAATTTTTGGAAATCACCTGTGCTAATAGTTTCCAAATCATCACACCTACTAAATCGTACTGTGAAAAAAATTAAAAGCAGCATTATTATATTTTTAAGAAGAACCCTGTATTTACAAAACAATGACAAACATAGTAAAAATACAGATCTACAGAATAGACGTTCAACAAGTAGTAAGACTGGGAAAAAGCGAAAATATCTAAAAACCAATGAGTTTTATCTCGGCAGAAATTAACAGTGAAGAGAGGCCATAATGTGCACTGGAGTTTTTGCACTAGGATGCAAGCTGCTAAGTAAACTGAAGCGCTCTTTAGAAACTAATCATGCCCTTATGATGAAAAATGAATGAATGAATTACTTACTTTGTGATTTCTATACAATAATTTCTTTATCAAATAACATATTTCATATTTATTAAAATTAATAGTAGTAGTTAACTACTTGTGGAAGGCTTTATATACAAAATTGTTCCTTTGACTTTTTAAAAGTGATTCAAATTTGACTCTTAATCATTATACACAATTGAAGATTAGATACGAGGGCTGCCTTTTATATTTCGGGATTGGACAACCCTAGTGTTGCAATCTGACAACTGACAGCTCTATCGTAAAGTTTGACATTTTTGAGGTTATACGTACTCAGAACGTTTTGACATACGAGCGCTATGTGTTGTTTACAGTAACTTAAAGGATTCATCTCGGCCAAAAACTGGAATTAAATCGTGAACATATTCGTGTGATTATTATTTATAACTTTCGACGTGGATTAAGTCAGCAAGAGTGCATGGATGAACTTAATTTAATTTTTGGCGATAAAACTCCATCAAGGACCACTGTTTATCGATGGTATGGTGAATTCAATGGAGGTCGTAGTTCACTCCAAGACGAATTTCGTGAAGGTCGTCCAAAAACAGTTGTTGTTCCGGAAACCATTGATGCTGTGCGCGAACTGATATTGAAAGATCGTCATGTGACCTATCGTGATATTGAGTTAACCTTACACATTAGTGGGACCAGCACCCATTCAATATTGCATAAACATTTGAATGTCAAAAAAATTTGTTCGCGTTGGATCCCACACAAATTGTCAATCGTTCAAAAAAAGGCTTGTGTCGATTGGTCGAAAGAAAAGCTCAAAAAATACGATCGCGGTGCTTCAAAACACGTTTATGGCATAGTGACAGGTGATGAATCGTGGATTTACGTGTATGAGCCCGAAATTAAACAGCAGTCGACTGTATGGGTGTTTCAAGATGAGCCGAATTCAGCAAAAGTTGTTCGCGCACGAAGCACTTCCAAGCAAATTATCGCCTGTTTTTTCGGAAAAACTGGACATGACGCAACTGTACCACTAGAACAACGCAGAAAAGTCAGTTCTGAGTGGTACACAACCATTTGTTTGCCAGTTGTCTTGCAAGAAATGAGAAAAACCAACCGCCGAACACGGATCACTCTTCACCACGACAATGCGAGCTCTCACACATCGGCTCAAACAACTGCATTTTTGACCACTCAAAACATCGATTTGATGAGTCATCCGTCGTTTAGTCCTGACTTGTCACCAAATGACTTCTTTTTATTCCCGTACGTAAAAAATAAACTAAGAGGTCAACGTTTTTCGACACCTGAAGAAGCGGTTGCTGCGTTGAGAATGCCTGTTTTGGAGATACCTCAATTAGAGTGGAAAAAGTGCTTCGACAATTGGTTCAAACGTATGCAAAAGTGTAAAGATCTTCATGGGGAATATTTTGAAACACAATAAAGCGATTTTCGATGATTAATATTTGTTTTTGTTCTCTAATCCCGAAATATAAAAGGCAGCCCTCGTAGGGAGTAATAACTTTGTTAACCATCTTTTTTACTACCTAGAAACTTAAAAATATATGTCAAACCGGTAGGTACGTATAGTACATGAATCAAGCTATTGGGTCAGATATTGTACCAATTTTGCAAATATGGGTCCAAAATGTATTATTCAGCATGGAAATGCGAGAACCAAGTGCAAAATTCTTTTACTAGAGACATAACAAAAGTTATGGATTGGCCAGTGGAGAGTACTGATGTTCCAAAAGTCAAAGCAAATCTATACCACTGGGGTACGATTTTTTTCCTAACTCAATTTAAAAAATTAGGAATAAGTATACTAAAAGGATACCACAGTCTATAGGAAAATTCAAAATTTATTAACAAACCAAGTATTAAAAAAAAAAACATTTCGTGAATAAAATTATGTTTAACTTTGTTGCCTACAGTAATAAAGTGAGGACAAAAAAACGGTTGTAATTAAAAATAATATTATTTTGTTGCTAAATTTCAGGTTTCAGCGTCGGAGATGAATTGGGATTCAAAGAGTCCCTCTCGAATACTGAACTGAATAGAAGGAGGTCGGTGCAAGGGTCGAAACTCCAAGCTCAGCTCGTTCAAGCAGAGCAAAATGCTCGCAAGGTTAGTAATTTATACCCAACATATAATTTACACGTACTGTCTACAAATACACATTTTTTCATATTCCAGTTAGCCTTCTCTGAAAATTTTTGTTGAAGAATGGCATGTAGAAACTTTTTGCAAAAATGATTCAACAAAACAACTACTATACAACAAAAGTAAAAAAACCGAAAAAGTTATGAACAATTTAATAAAAAAACAGGGTTTTGTTTTTGAAAATATCTCAAAACTATTTCACATATTGTAAATTTAAAAAAGGTTTTTACATGATAGATAACTTGCTATTTTTATTTTTTCTGAGTTCTTTGGGAATAAAACCACATAAACTTGAAAGTCTGTATATTTCAAAAGTCCAAACGTTTCAAGGTCTAAATCATACCCCGTTTTCAATGGTAATTACGGGAATTACCAGGAACGGCTATAGACACTACCTGTTCATTTAATAAAATTAAAGCAAACCCTTTCAGCTTTCTGTGTTCTTCTTTGTGTAATATGGTTGAGTTTTGAAATTGTATTTTATGACAAAGGTTCCAGGCACGTTCAGAAATTTTTGACTTTTCGAATTGTTGTTTCTTTATATAATTTTATACATGTTCGAATAATTGAACACAAAAATTATATAAAGAAACGAAAAGAAAAAATAAAAGCCAGAAATGACAGAAAAATCTTTCAGAAAACAACTAGAACACTTGCTGAATGAAAGTCCCAATTTCTGGAACTTTAAAACCAATATTTTCCTCATATTTCCACAAAATGTTAAGCATTAATCCTTCCAAAAACCCTTCAAACGTTTATTTGTAAAATTACATAGGCAAAATTAATTCTATATATATTTTTTCAAATAAATGAATGAATAAACAAAGTCAACAAGTAAGAACTTTTGTTAAAATCTTAATTTATTTATTACTTGATGACTAGTAATGACTTGAAGTGTCTTTTCCATTTTGTTAACAGTTTACAACTTGTTGATTGTTTCGGTCATTCCTTGGTGAAAATTCATATTTTAATTATATTAAAACACTAACCACTGTGGTAATTTTCACAAATTTATTATTTTCTTGACAATTGTTTCGCTCCGATGACAAGCTTCGTCAGAATTAAATATTAAACTAAATGCTAAATATCTGAATATATTATATAGTGTTGTAAGATAATGAGTATATAGGTAGAAAGCACAATATGTTTACTGTATAATATTAGTGAAGGTAAATATTATTAATATAATTTTGAATTTTGTATTATGTAAGTATATTAAGATTAAGTAAAGGAGACATATTTGTATCAGTTTGTTTATTTAAAAAATGTGGTGAATTTTTATTTTTATTGACCTCAAGTGATTCTAACTAGAGTTAATTTTTTACTTTTTTGTTCTAAATGTAAAATTTCGAAAGTAGTTTGTGGAATATGATTTTCATTTAATAAATGGTCGGCAAATGTAGATATGTTGTATTTCTGATTTTCATACGCTTTTAAATGTTCAGACCATCTTGTTTTAAATGACCTTCCTGTGTGACCGATGTAAAATTTTGGGCAACTACCACACTTTAACTTATAGACTCCAGAATTTTCATACTTATTAATTTTCTCTTTATTATTTTTTATGTGTTTGGCTAAATTATTGTCGGTTTTAAAGGCTGTTTGAATATTTTTGTTTAGCAGAAATTGAGAAATTTTTTCAGATGGAGAACCTATAAATGTAATGGATTGGTGAAATTTTGAGTTAGAGTGGGGAGAGGAAGGGTATACTTGTTCTATAGCTTTTTTCTTTAATTTTAATTTTTAAATAATAAAGATAAAATTAATAAGTATGAAAACTCTGGAGTCTATAAGTTAACATGTGGTAGTTGCCCAAAATTTTACATCGGTCACACAGGAAGGTCAATTAAAACAAGATGGTCTGAACATTTAAAAGAGTATGAAAATCAGAAATACAACATATCTACATTTGCCGACCATTTAATAAATGTAAATCATATTCCACAAACTACTTTCGAAATTTTACATCTAGAAGAAAAAAGTAAAAAATTAACTCTGTTAGAATCACTTGAGATCAATAAAAATAAAAATTCACCACATTTTTTAAATGACCAAACTAATACAAATATGTCTCCTTTACTTAATCTTAAAATGCTTACATAATACAAAATTCAAAATTATATTAATAATATTTACCTTCACTAATATTATACAGTAAACATATTGTGCTTTCTACCTATATAATCATTATTATCTTACAACACTATATAATATATTCAGATTTTTAGCATTTAGTTTAATATTTAATTCTGACAAAGCCTGTCATCAGAGCGAAACAATTGTCAAGAAAATAATAAATTTGTGAAAATTACCACAGTGGTTAGTGTTTTAATATAATTAAAGTTTACAACTTATTTGTACTCTAATGATAACTACCAAAAAAGTTTGTCCTATTTTTAACATTTATTTGAATTTTATGACTCGGTTTTTTTGTACTTAAAAAGTACTAATATTCATTTGTTTATAACAAATTTTGTGGGTCTTCGAGTTTATTTTAATAGTTTTCTTGAGAAATAACATATCATTGAGGAGAAAATACTGTTTATTGAAATACCGCTGCTTACTATTTACTTGTAAGGCGTTGAAATATGAGTCAGGTAACCTGTTTTAAGCACTATTTTCACCTCTCACTCTTTAAATTAAAAGTAAAAATATCACCTATTAAGTCTCTGGTCTGTGAGGATCAGCAATCTGAAATAGTTTTCCAGATATTCGCAAAAAACGAAGTCATTGTTTTACAAAACTCGTTCACAAATTTTGAAGCTTTTTTCCATTTCAATTTTTCTACATGTTATTTCGAATCGAATGGCACCTCAGCTATAATTTTTGGAGAAGGCAAAGATAAGTACGTAAGAAAGCACTAGATTAATTGGTGAAAGTCAAATAGCTGTCTTAAAAATGATTTCACGTACATTGTGTATGAGATAATTTATTACACTTACAGAACTCAATTGATTTTATGACATATTCATAATAAAATGTTGTAATAACAATTATTTAAAACATGGCAACAAAATGCATAAAATGATTTAATTCAGTCATAGAACGAGACAACCTCGGTTTCCACACACTTTCATCCGTCATTACGGTGTAGATTTATTTTATATTAGCTGACCAGTTTATTTGAAACACTTGCACATCTTTGTTGGCTTAATTTTCCCAATCATCGGCCTTTTGCATAGGAAATGACCTGAAAACCTAGATATCTGTATCAGGCAAACCGGTATTTTGCTGCCATCAATGGGCCAGTATTTTAGCAATAGTAAGTGTAATCTTTATTAAATTGGGACGTTTCCACCTTCGAATTCAACATTCTGATGTTGTGAAGGTACGGAGGAGATTGTGCAATGATAAGCAGTTTTAGGTTGATACTCTAAATCATCAATTAAATTAAATTTATTTACCTTCTCTTGTATATCGCTGGTTTTCATTGACCGATAGCCAGATGATAAATCTACAATCTATAAAATTTAAATTGTGGTTGCTCTATTTATTTGCAGACAGATAGTTTTGGTGGAGTTGCTTCGTATAATGAAGTAAATTAGAACTTAGCACAGAGAAGTTCATTCCATGGCACTACTGAAAGGGATTAGGTCGAAAAATAAAATCATTGACAAACTTCATATTATAAAAGCTCGTCATCCTCACATTTTGTTACTATTACAAAAATTCCCGGTTCGTTTTATTCAAAACTTGTAGATTGTTAAAAAAAATTCTTAATGAGAGCTCGTTTTTGATTTCAAGAGCTAAAAATCTTAAATGGGAAGAGGTATTGATTTGGAAGGCCCTTCTAATTCCTTGATTTTGGTCTTTGGTTATTTAAGTTAAAATTTTGTTACCTAAGTTATCTCCTAAACCACAAATCCTTATTACATTGTTTGATATTTTTACTAAGAAAAAAATTGTCATATAAACTATATTTGCTCCAACCATGGATTGCATGTTAACTATTTCATTGAGAAATGTACCAAGACATTATTAATTTAGTTTTATTCTTTATTGGACAAATCGTTTTCAATTTAGTTACGAGGGCTGCCTTTTATATTTCGGGATTAGAGAACGAAAACAAATATTAATCATCGAAAATCGCTTTATTGTTTCTCAAAATATTCCCCATGAAGATCTATACAATTTTCCATGCGTTTGAACCAATTGTCGAAGCACTTTTTCCACTCTGATTGAGGTATCTCCAAAACATGCATTCTGAACGCAGCAACCACTTCTTAAGGTGTCGAAAAACGTTGACCTCTCAGTTTGTTTTTTACGTACGGGAATAAAAAGAAGTCATTTTGATCGATGTTTTGAGTGGTCAAAAATGCAGTTGTTTGAGCCAATGTTTGAGAGCTCGCATTGTCGTGGTGAAGAGTGATCCGTCTTCGGCGGTTGGTTTTCCTCATTTCTTGGAAGACAACTGGCAAACAAATGGTTGTCTACCACTCAGAATTGACTGTTCTGCGTTGTTCTAATGGTACGGTTGCGACATGTCCACTTTTTCCGAAAAAACAGGCGATCATTTGCTTGGAAGTGCTTCGTGCGCGAACAACTTGTGTTGGATTCGGCTCATCTTGAAACACCCATACAGTCAACTGCTGTTTACTTTCGGGCTCATACGCGTAAATCCACGATTCATCACCTGTCACTATGTCATAAACGTGCTTTGAAGCACCGCGATCGTATTTTTTGAGCTTTTCTTTCGACCAATCGACACGAGCATTTTTTTGAACGATTGACAAATTGTGTGGGATCCAACGCGAACATTTTTTTTGGCATTCAAATGTTTATGCAATATTGAATGTATACTGGTCCCACTAATCTGTATGGTTGTCCCAATCTTACGATAGGTCACATGACGATCGTGCAATATCAGTTCGCGCACAGCGTCAATGGTTTCCGGAACAACAACTGTTTTTGGACGACCTTCACGAAATTCGTCTTGGAGTGAACTACGACTTCGATTGAATTCACCATACCATCGATAAACAGTGGTCCTTGATGGAGTTTCGTCGCCAAAAATTAAATTGAGTTCATCCATGCACTCTTGCTGACTTAATCCACGTCGAAAGTTGTAAAAAATAATCGCACGAAAATGTTCACGATTTAATTCCATTGTTTGGCCGAGATGAATCCTTTAAGTTACTGTAAACAACACCTAGCGCTCGTATGTCAAAACGTTCTGAGTACGTATAACCTGAAAAATGTCAAACTTTACGATAGAGCTGTCAGTTGTCAGATTGCAACACTAGGGTTGTCCAATCCCGAAATATAAAAGGCAGCCCTCTTATTTAGATGTTTATTTTTTTCTATGACATTTGTTGAGTAACGTTATCAATACATTAAGAATCTGGGGTATAAGATATAATTTTCGTTGATCATGAATAAGGTTTAGCCTAATTCTCCCCAAAAAAGAAATTTAAAGCATCTTAACAGGGGGTCAAGCAATTTTTGCTTGGGGTTTCCACTTTCGATAAATGTTTTTACGTATTTCAGTAATTTTTTAACAAAATTCAATTTTCGACAAATCCATATTGAGAAGTTTTAAAATGAACACATTGTATATTTTTATTGATTTGTTGTATGAAATACCCTTCTGGCAGTAGGTAATACATGAAGTTCTGAAAGAGGTTTATTTACAAAGCAAAACTTTAAATTCAAATCTCGCAATGTAAATCATGTTCAGCATCATGAGTGGGTGCAAAATCTGTTTCACTGGCGTATAAGTCGGTACAAGGTTTTTGGATTTACCACATATTACAAGGTTGTTTTTACCGCAGAACAAAAAATATATTCAAATAGAATAATTTTACGTATTTCAATTAGTATAAAGATAACCACTATTAGTCACGTGATCTTTAGATGTAATTAAATAAAATTGAGAAATACAAGCTATGAAGAAGAAGATGTAAACACTAATTCTGAATGATGGAGATTTGACAAATTGTAATGAGTACTTCAACCCAAGTTCTTAAGAATTTATCAGTCAAGGGTCCCTGTCATTTAAAGTAAAATTTTCATTTTGGTTACATAGTTCTCTGGTGACAAGAAGAATAGCTCGTGACTATTGGTATAACAATCAACATTTTTTCTCTATTGGCTTTGTTCTCTAAAGAACTAAGACAAATTTAACCATTATTAAGAAAAACTTCGCTAATCTGTTGTTCAGATAACTGAAACAAACACGGACTTTTTTTAACCTTTAAATGTTACTATTTAAATTATTTGTAAAACGTTCTTATTAACTGAAAAGGGAGATCTTCTTATACGCAATATTTGTTTTTGCAAAATAACAAGTAAAACACTGGAAACCTATGTTAGCCTGAAGTTGGTAGACAATGTAACTCGTTCCTCGAAGTTTCCTTGGAGTTCCATCGTCTTGAAGTGGTTGATCTCACAACGTTTCAATAGCTGTGTATCTGCTATTGTCATCAGGTGAATGATAGGAAATTCAGATTATTCGTCCTATTTATATTATACTCTTAACCGGTCATGCGTCGCCAATCATGGTCATTGGGTCTTATCTGGTCCAATCAGCGTCCTCGTACATGGAGGTTGGTTGCCGGCCGAAGAAGAGCTCCCCAAATATTTTTAATTTGGACGCTGGGCTCGCTAATTATATTTTCGTTCGAGATTATATATGCTGTCTCTATGAATTTTCTTTTGTACCAGTGCTCTTCCTTGTGAATTGCTCTAGCCTGGTCCCAGTTGATATTATGGTGTTCGGTCCATGCGTGATTAGCTAGCCCAGACTTCGTTACCTCTGCCCTTTGAGTAGCTGTGCGGTGTTCCTTAATCCTGGTGTCCAGCGGTCGCTTTGTCTCTCCAATATAAAGATTGCCACATTCACACGGTATGCTGTATTTACAGTTCTTTGGTATTGCTGGTGCGTCGGGCCTCGTTCTTGTTATCATGCTCCTCAAGGTGTTGTTGCTTTTGAAGATCATTCTGATTCCATAGCTGTTTGCAATTCTTAAGTTTCTCCGACAAGCCTTTAGTCTACGGTAATATTAGAGATAAGCCTTTAGTATACAGTAATATTAGAGATAATATTACCGTATACTAAAGGCTTGTCAGAGAAACTTAAGAATTGCACACAGCTATGGAATCAGAATGATCTTCAAAAGCAACAACACCTTGAGGAGCATGATAACAAGAACGAGGCCCGACGCACCAGCAATACCAAACAACTACATACCGTGTGAATGTGGCAATCTTTACATTGGAGAGACAAAGCGACCGCTGGACACCAGGATTAAGGAACACCGCACAGCTACTCAAAGGGCAGAGGTAACGAAGTCTGGGCTAGCTAATCACGCATGGACCGAACACCATAATATCAACTGGGACCAGGCTAGAGCAATTCACAAGGAAGAGCACTGGTACAAAAGAAAATTCATAGAGACAGCATATATAATCTCGAACGAAAATATAATTAGCAAGCCCAGCGTCCAAATTAAAAATATTTGGAGAGCTCTTCTTCGGCCTCTGCCGCGACACATCACCGGCAACCAACCTTCAGGTAGGAGGACTTTGATTGGACCAGATAAAACCCAATGACCATGACCGGCGACGCATGACCGGTTAAGAGTATAATATAAATACGACGAATAATCTGAATTTCCTATCATTCATCTGATGACGATAGCAGATACAGAGCTATTGAAACGTTGCGAGATCAACCTCTTCAAGACGATGGAACTCCAAGGAAACTTCGAGGAACTAGAAACCTTTTTTACAGGACGTAATCCATCAGCTACTATGATTCAAAAAGTAGCCTTTGAAAGGGCAATTTTCGATTTTATAAAAATCAATATTTCTAACGCACCTTACCTATATTAAATAAAATTTTGACTAACAAAAATGATTTTTTCTTTACACTACATACTATAAAAATAAAAAAAATCAATAATTATTAAATTTCCACACTTAAGGGAAACGTTATTGAAATAAAGTACTAGTTATAGTCATATATTTCATAAAAAATATATATCTTTGTTTCGTGCTACTCTATCTTATGGCTGCTGTCAATACATGGTAGGGCAAATTTGATTTGTTCACATGATTTCTGGAAATGTTATATTCTTGTTCTTTTTTCGTTACTTCTAAAAGTCTTGAAGTTGTGTGATCTGTTTTTAATCCCTTTTTTGATTAAACACAACAGATATGAGAAATTTTTAAGGCAGCCCTTCTAATTTCCTACCCCACTTTCTGAGTTATAATAGAACAAAATGCTGAGCAAATATAGGGCCTCTATTATTTCAATTGTTGCAAAATCTCCCAACGTCTATTTTTAGAATACAGACTGGGCAAAAAGTGAAGTGAAGCGTCAAAAAAGTTTAAGACATTGCGTGGAAATTGAAAAACAGGTTTCATGTTAACATTAAAATTACAAATGAAATGTTGATACTTTTATTTATAGTTTACAATATCATTATTCGTAATAAATGTATACTAATTCAAATTATGTTAAGACAATGAACTTAAACTTTGCAGGATATTGCAGATACGACTGTGACGAACGTTATTCCATTGTTTTCATTTCTACTTCCTCAAGATTAACATTTGAATAGAAAATGTGGGCTCACTGTTTGATTTAATTATTAAAATTTTGTTGTTGTTTAATTAAACTAAGCCAGAAATTGGGGAACTTGAACTTATATTAACCTATTTTGTAGAATAAGTTAAGTTACAATTTCGCGGAGAGAAAAGCACAAAATAAATTATCGTCGATTCAATAGTAGACAAAAATTAAATAATTTGGTCAAGTGCGAGTTGGACTCGCATACTTAGGGTTCCGTACCACCTTCAAGATTCGAATATTCCAGTTTCAGACAAGCAGGGAATGAGTGCATTTTCTTATACTTACCCTTATATCTTTTAAAGGAAGCGTTTTGAATTTATAAAAAATATACACTTTCATTTTCCACACATAGACTTTTTATTTTATCTGCTTTAGGATTCGCTTGATTTTTATCACAATACATATGTATTTAATTTTCTATTTTGGCCCCCAAAAAGTAACATTAGAGTTTTATTTTACTAATAAACTTTCAGAAATGCCTTTTATAATCTACTGTCTGAGTTTTGAGGCTCTGTATATTGGAAGAAAAACGGCAAAATAGGTCAAAGTTTAAATTATAAATTATTAAATCTGTTATTCCAATTATTTAAAAATATAAATAAAATATATTTTTCAAAATTTAAATAGTGTAGTTTCTAAAGTGGGAATTAAGTCGATGTTTAATATTTTTGTTAATATCTTTTATACAAATGATTTAAAAATATGATATATTTGTAATTCACATAATGAGCCTTTTATCTGATATATTACATGATGCGTTTGAAAATTTAATCTTTATTTTCCATTTAATTGCATAATTTGTCCCTAAAATTAGTATGGGGGTTTTCTAGTAATTTATTTTCCGTTTAATTCTATTATTTGGAGGCCAAATAATAGAATTAGGTTTTTTTTCATATTTTTCCTATAAACAAAAAAAGAGGTCTTAGAGTTTGGGGAATAACGGGGAGAATGGGTAATTTTTTTAAAACATTTTTTTAATATAATTTAAAATATTCATTTTAAAAAATCTAAAAAAATATATTTGTACTTATTCGTCATAATGAGCCCTGGGATTTGATATATTACATGACCCGTTAGAAACAATTATAATTTTTTATTTTCCATTTAATTCTATAATTTGCACCCGAAAATGAATATTAGGGGTTTCTTCTTATTTTTCCAGTAAAGTTTAGGTGAGGGGCTATACTTTCAGTTTTTCAAAATTTTTCAGCTTATGGTTTCGGTGATAAGGGGGGGGATGGGTAAAATTTTTTATATTTTTGTTAATATCTTTTAATTAATTTATTTTAAAAATATGAAAAAAAATATATCTGTTTTCGTCATAATGAGCCCTTTTATTTGATATATTACATGATGCGTTTGAAATTTTTTTTTTAATTTTTATTTTATTCTATAATTTGGCCCTCAAAATTAACATTAATGGTTTCTCCTTAATTTTCCTGTAAAGTTCGGGCAACGCTCCATATTTCCTATTGTTTTCAAAATTTTAGGCTCAGTAGTTTCGGAGATCGGGGGGGAAAGGTCGAATTCTTTAGTTTTTCCCCCCAGAAGTACCCCTAAAATCAAAATTTTTTCTTTTACGATATGTACTCCTGGTCGGGTCACCAAACTATACATTGATACCAAACTTCAACCTCTTCCGTCCAGTAGTTTAGGAGAAAATGGCTGTGATGTGACAGAGGCAGAAATCCTGAGTGATATTATAAGGGTATCCGTATATTGTATATACGGAACCCTAAAAATAGTTTTACACCCTTTTTGGCATTTTAGTTCAAATATCTTGGTAACTGTCAAATGTATATTAGAAAATATTTATCATTAAATTGTTAGCATTAAATATTCCGACAATTCGTTAACAAAATAGTCAAAAATGACGTTTTAAAAAATATTTAGCTCGTTTGGAGAATTTGAAAATTATGGGAGTAGAATTTTGAGATATTACAAAAAGAATGTCACGCGAAGGAACTCGATTTATTTTCGGTTTTGCAAAAAACTCATTTTAAGAAATTCAAGGCGGTTAATTAGGAAAACTTTGAAAATTTTTTAAAATTTTGATAAATAAGTACTAATCGGTGTCATAGGAAAATTGCAGCTAGTTCTGATGTACCTGAGTTTTCAGATACCTCAGTTTCTTCAGCTTCGGCTTGGCAATTTTCACAATTCACTTTTACAAACTAAATGAAATTTATTAAGACGCGAGATGTAAGACCGACATCTAAGATTTTCGGGGAAACTGATGAAAGTTCCCGACCAGAAACAATATATATCATATATATTGTCTTGTGTACAAAAGAACGACACCATATAGAAATTACTCTTCCTAACAAACTACCATAAAACTTTACTAATTTAGTCTTCCCGTAATAATTCATTTGGACATAGTTGACTCATGTGTTTTTTTATTCAATTATAACATAAATCTGCTATTTAATTAGAACAAATTTTCAGTGTCCAAAATCACAGTAATGCAGAAACATTCTTTTGAATGCAAACAAGTTTTACACGATTTCCAAACGAGATTCTGTCGTAATATCCACATGATGTTTATGCATCAAAATATCCGTTTACTATATATTTACGAATTCTGAAGAGGTTTTGATTTGGAACAGGTTTCCTCTTGACAGAAGGTCTGCCAGTTACTCAAATGTTCAATTTGCAGCAAATATTTCAATTCACACAGATTAGAAATGGATTCGTGGTGAGGACTGTTGTGTAGGTGATGCATTTACATTTTAAGCATGTTTAAAAGAATTTTTATGAAGCAATACAGCATTAAGAAATGTTGTTACTGTTTCAAAATTACGATATTTCTACAAATCAACAATGTCTCCTTTAATTGTTCACATCTGAAGAACTTAAAAAATAGACAAAAACATGGCTAAAACTATAACATAAATTTAGAACTTAACTGAGTTCTAAATTTATGTTATAGTTTTAGCCGTGTGTGTGTCCATTTTTACAAGTTCTTCTGTTATCACTGGCATACATACTTCCAGTATGATATAGTTAAGCAGCTATAGTCCCAGGTATTCTTCATGAGAGTGTATTGTTTTATATAAGTCAACTTCGTAGTCCAGTCATAAACACTCTGGTGTTATTAAATATCATGTACACGAATATCAGATGTAAAGTGTAAAGTCATACCATACCCTACACTGGAGGACTCACGAATAATAAAGACACCAACCGTCCAATAACTAGCCTAGCCAGTGCCCCGAAGGATGAGTGACCTAATGAAGGTAGAGGTCATACCATCAGGCGAGTCAACTATCAAATATGAACACTCCAGTTCGCAATAAAGGTTCAACTTCAGCTCCAGCACATCATCATAGGCAGATGGAACACTCTCAGTTTTGAAAAGAGCTGGACGTTCGTATATTGTCTTAGTAAACCTACCATTCCTAAATCTAATGAAATAGAGAAACCACCTCTCTGCCTTAACTCTCTGACTAAAGCATTCGGACACAAACCACTACCAAACCAATAAGTTCAGATTCACTTAGCTCAATCATCCCATAAGATTTGGGGGTAGACATATAGAGACACTGAGTTTGCTCCAGGCTTTCAAAGTGGTTTATTAGTATTCTTGTAAGACTTGGAGAGTAAATATAGGCGTCCTAAATTCGATCTAGACTATGAAACTCTTTCTGTACTCTAGTGACACTAGACGCTTAGGCAGATTGAACAGGTTAATAAGAGACCTAATGAAGCTAGAGGTCATACCATCAGGCGCGTCAACTATCAAATTTGAACACTCTAGTTCGCAATAAAGGTCCAACTTCAGCTCCAGCACATCATCATAGGCAGATGGGACACTCTATCAGTTTTGAAAAGAGCTGGACGCTCGTATATTGTCTTAGTAAACCTACCATTCGTAAATCTAATGAAATAGAGAAACCACCTCTCTGCCTTAACTCTCTGACTAAAGCACTCTGACACAAACCATTACCAAACCAATAAGTTCAGATTCACTTAGCTCAATCATCTCAAAGATTTGGGGGGTAGACATATAGAGACACTGAGTTTGCTCCAGGCTTTCAAAGTGGTTTATTAATATTCTTGTAAGACTTGTAGAGTAAATACAGGCGTCCCAAATTCGATCTAGACTATGAAACTCTGTTTGTACTCTAGTGACACTAGGCGCGTAGGGAGATTGAACAGGTTAATAAGAGACCTAATGAAGCTAGAGGTCATACCATCACGTGCGTCAACTATCAAATATGAACACTCCAGTTCGTAATAAAGGTCCTACCTCAGCTCCAGCACATCATCATAGGCAGATGGGACACTCTATCAGTTTTGAAAAGAGCTGGACGCTCGCATATTGTCTTAGTAAACCTACCATTCGTAAATCTAATGAAATAAAGAAACCACCTCTCTGTCTTAACTCTCTGACTAAAGCACTCTGACACAAACCATTACCAAACCAATAAGGTCAGATTCACTTAGCTCAATCATCCCATAAGACTTGGGGGTAGACATATAGAGACACTGAGTTTGCTACAGGCTTTCAAAGTGGTTTATTAGTATTCTTGTAAGACTTGGGGAGTAAATATAGGCGTCCCAAATTCGATCTAGACTATGAAACTCTTTCTATACTCTAGTGACACTAGACGCGTAGACAGATTGAACATGTTAATAAGACACCTAATGAAGCTAGAGGTCATACCATCAGGCGCGTCAACTATCAAATATGAACACTCCAGTTCGTAATAAAGGTCCAAACTCAACTCCAGCACATCATCATAGGCAGATGGGACACTCTATCAGTTTTGAAAAGTGCTGGACGCTCGTATATTGTTTTAGTAAACCTACCATTCCTAAATCTAATGAAATAGAGAAACCACCTCTCTGCCTTAACTCTCTGACTAAAGCACTCTGACACAAACCATTACCAAACCAATAAGTTCAGATTCACTTAGTTCAATCATTTCATAAGACTTGGGGGTAGACATGTAGAGACACTGAGTTTGCTCCAGGCTTTCTAAGTGGTTTATTAGTATTCTTGCAATACTTGGGGAGTAAATAGAGGCGTCCCAAATTCGATCTAGGCTATGAAACTCTTATTTGTACTCTAGTGACACTAGGCACGTAGGCAGATTGAACATATCTCAAAATCATCGGCAAAAATATTTGAGAAATTATAAATTATGGTTCATAACATATCATATAGTTTCAGCAACACATATATCGAAATTGACCTTGATAATTCATAACATCTATTCGAATTTCAATTTTAAGTTACAAGTTTGATGTCCTCTATTATTACGAATTATGAAAAATATGTATTGAATCCAAATTACAAGGTATTCTTACAACATATACATGTAAGGTGCGATAAATTACAACAATACGGGAATGTTAATTACTGTATAATTTGATGTTAAAACTATGAATATACAAGCTCTTAACTTTATGTGCGATAAAAATAACATAAAATATTTCTCAGCATATTCATTTGTTTTATCAATCAACATAATGGCTGTCATATATTTATTACCTATTTGGTAATACTTTGTTATTGTTGAGCCTACAGGTGAAAAGCAAATGGTTACATATTTATACAGATTTGATTATAGGTAAATTTATAGGGATTGTTCAACAAGGTAATAGACTGATGATGTTATATTTAGTGGTATTGTTCTGCTTCACTTCAAGTACCCACCTTTTCTGCGGCCTACTTATACTTCTTTTTAAAAGTTGTATTTAAAATTAATTAACCTAATTAGATATTATTTATTTGTTGCAGAGCAATTCCATCACGGTGAGATCACCCGCGCCGAAAGTGGCCAAAGTGGATTCCGACGAAAACACCTTGGACATTGTTTCGCCGCTAGCCTCTGGAGCTGTCCAACCCCCCGTGAAGAAACTCAAAACTTCTTCTGCGTCTCCAGCAGTGCCACCATTCAAACCGATACCACCAGCTGACGAACGACCGACTATAGTTTCTAAATCTACCTCTCTTTCTCAGCCTACTATTATGGGTATTGTAGTTCCCGCTTTTCATGCTATGCCTTCTTCTATTTCTCGTTTATCCATAGGTAATGCTCCTACTAACACACAACCTAAGGTAATGGCTGTTGTAGCGGTGCCAAAGAAACAAATACAAGCACAAGATAAAATTAGTAGTACGAACTTTGCTGTTAGAACTTTACCTTCTCCAAGTAGTGATTTTCCTGAACCTGTACCTCAACACTCTAATTCTCTCAAAGATCTTCTAGAAGCCAACAACATTACGGAAGAAGCTCTAGAGTTGGCCTACATTCAAAGGCAACAGATGCTCAGCAAAAGAACCTCAACGTCTACCACCACTACTACGAATAGGCCGACTTCGAAATACGCCAATAGCGTCGGCAAAGTAATGAACGCACCCAAGGAATACTATCCTGTAGGGTACGATAAAAATTTTGATGATAATTTTGCTGCTAGGGTGGATCTACCAGAAACGTCCTTCTATTGTGGAGATCAAAAGCACTTTCCAGGGTTGTATGCAGACGAAGATTTGGGCTGCATGGTAAGTACTGATCCAACTAACAATGAAATGACAAGAGATATTTTAATTTTATCCATTATGACTATTTTGTCCGGTTTGGATTCATGTTTCAAAAAGGTGTTCAACTGTGGAAACACAGTTTGGTTTGCCACAGTCCTTGGTTTGAATTGCAGTTTTATACTTATCAATGGAAACTTACCCGTTTCGTAGCTGAAGCTCCTGATAAACGTGAACGCTGCCAATTTGAAACAACCAGACACACTTTCCCTTTCATCGCTTCAGAAGCTTCCTATGGCTTCAAGTATTACTGGTTTAACTCTGATGGTGACCATAACCAGTCTGCTATTGGCCCTAGAGATCTCGTCAGAAATTTACTAGATGACTAGGGGCACAGATGTTACCCACAGTTGTTGGTTGTTATTCCTGCGGAAGGTTCATCGATAGCTTGGGTTGGTAGCCAATCAGTGCAGAATATTTTGTACGAAATTTGGCTGCGAACGGTGTCCAGCCAACTAGTTGAAGTTGCAGAAAATTAGCCGGCTTTAAGAACCAATTATAAAAGTGTAATAATAATCTTTTTTAGCATAGCGGGTAGGCTTTTTACAATTTGAGTAGAGGTTGGGCCAAGTGCCGAGAAGCGATCCGGCTTTTCAATACATCCTGTAATAGAGGAAGAGTAGTGTCACTGAAATCCAAATCATTACCACAATCAAATACCTCATCGTACATCCCACACCGCAGCTCAAGGATCCGCGTGGTGTTTTAAATCATCCATCCATCCAAACAGACAATGTATAAAGATGTGGTGGATTAATGACAAAGTGTAGTAGAAAACTGATAATATAGAACCCTGGAGAATATTTTGATGATCATATTTCGTCAAAACAAATGTTCTGAACAACATAATTCACTTTATTTCAGTGTACATATTTCCCACCCTTCGTATAACTTTTTAGAAAAATATCCCCCCCGCTAGAAGTCTCACTTGATTATAACATTCGGGCGTGGTGTTAAATAAAATAATTTACATTTCTCATGTAGGAAATACCGCAGTTACGTTTACAACATTATTATAAATAAACTTACCACAACCAAATACCTCATCGTACATCCCACACCGCAGCTCAAGGATCCGCGTGGTGTTTTAAATCATCCATCCATCCAAACAGACAATGTATAAAGATGTGGTGGATTAATGACAAAGTGTAGAAGAAAACTGATAATATAGAACCCTGGAGAATATTTTGATGATCATATTTCGTCAAAACAAATGTTCTGAACAACATAATTCACTTTATTTCAGTGTACATATTTCCCACCCTTCGTATAACTTTTTAGAAAAATATCCCCCTCGCTAGAAGTCTCACCTGATTATAACATTCGGGCGTGGTGTTAAATAAAATAATTTACATTTCTCATGTAGGAAATACCGCAGTTACGTTTACAACCTTATTATAAATAAACTGATTAATATTGCTTTAATTAATTGGCACAGCAGCGAATTTCGCTAAATTGGTACAAGTGAGCATTGCTTGCGTGAACAAAGCAATTTTATTTCCAACCGCACCCATAAATAAAAAACTACAATACACATTTACATAAACAAAGTTTTTATGTGCTTCTGTTATTACATTTTCACAAGAAACGTGGTTTTCAGTACGTGATGACATAATTAAAATTGTTCTTTTCATCTGGGCGAAAAGATTTTACATTGATCAATGACTCAGCATTTTAACAATGAATGCAACGGTTTTCACCAATTTGGAACGAAACAGAAAAACTACATGCAAAGTGAAGAGGTTTCTTGCAAAAGTGAGTCTATGTGCGACAAGTTTTCTAAAATAATTAACAATATTTGTAGATCCATTTCCAACAGACTCTCTGTTAACTTGTGGAAAACGATACATCCGTTAAATGACCGGGAGACTCAGCAGGTTATTCTGAAAAAAACACGACCGGAAAATCGCTGATGTCGATTGTGTGGCTTGCAGCCCCGTCCTGCCAAAAGTCAACATCACCTATATCTCGTTCAGTATTGGCCATTGAAAGTCTGTAAGCATCGTATGGCAATGCTGCGCATTGACTGTAACAGTTTCACCTTCATTGTTTTAGAAAAATATCGTCTGATCACACCATCGGCCCAAAAGCAACAGAAAACTATAAACTATTATTCTAGGGATCTTGGCCAGACAGTTCTGATAACACAGTTCAACATGATTGTGTTCTATGAAACTGAAGGGTCATTGCCGAAGTAATTTTTCAAGTAGAATCCGAATCCAGGATTCAAATTGCTCTATCACGTCAGAATTTTGAGATATCCTAACCTAAAAGCGCTATATTTGAGGTTATATAGTCTCGCGTTATTCTTTCTTCTAAAAAAAACCGATGACACCTCAAAGTGTAAGTCTTGATCTTTCAAATGCCGTTGAGTTTGCTCAAATAGCTTAAGTCTGCATTGAGATATTTAATTTTGAAGTTTTCGAGTTTTATCAATTTCGCTCTTCTCAATTTTAAGTCACATTGTGTCAATGGCATTTGAAAAATCAAGACTTACACTTTGAGGTGTTTTCGGTTGTTTTTTTAGAAGAAAGAATATCGCGAGTCTACATAACCTCATATGTAGCGGAAAATCGCATTTTTTGCGCTTTTAGGTTAGGATATCTCAAAATTGTAGCGTGATAGAGCAAGTTGGATCCTGAATTCGGATTCTACAAGAAAAATTACTTCGGAAATGACCCTGCACAAATCAAAGATCTTTTTTTGCAGACCTGTGTAATTTACGAAGCCCACTTAAATGAAAATGAGCTTCATCGCTCAGAATGATTTTGCTGAGAATAGCCGGGATATTTTCCACCATTTTCATTGCCTATTGAATAGAAATTCTTAGATTGCAAAAAAGAAAATCCTCTGAGATAATTAGATTTTTTTAAAATTAAAGTGTGGTGCAGTTTCAGTTTTTTTTACTGGAAAAATTAATAATTTCTCTAGTAGAGAATCGAGTCAAAAATCAAGTTTAAAATTTTCACATTTAAAATGTTCAAAAATAGCACTAGTAGAAAATCTAATTTTAAACAACTCAGGTTTCTCAACGTATTTCCAACGTCCAATAGCGACAAACTTATTTATTTATATCTTTATAAACAATTTTCTACAATTTTCTAAAATGGCGGACAAAGATAGCCTAATTATGCGTATTGAGAAAAATTGCGTAATCTCCCCGGAGTATATATAGTTATACAACGTTTGCGAAATGTTTTCTCTATAAAATAATTTAATTAATCATTTTAACCATGTGACGCTATTACTGTAAATCTATTAAGTTTCTCATAAACATTTATGTTGCAATTACAAATGTTTCCTAATAAGGCTGAGCTACTTGTATTAATTTCCTGAGTTCAGATGCAGTTCGTCATACAAGGTGGCCCAAAAAGTATCCATTTGATTGGATCACTCCACAAAGGAGCATGCCACTCGGTCTGCTAGCCTCTAGGAATTTAGTGGCCACGGAGTGGTTCTTAGGACTGTGTCATTGTATTAACTTCCTGAGTTCACCTATAGTTCATCATTATACAAGATGGACCCAAAGTATCGATTTGATTGGACTATTCTACAGGGGCGAATGCCAATCGGAATAATTACTTCTAGGATTTAAGTCGATACGTGTGTTTCTAATGAGTATGTATGTAATGGAGGTACAGGTCTGAATATCCTCAGTTCAGTTATAATTTGTCCTATTCCAAAGTGGTTCAAAGAAATTAATTTGATAGGATCACTCCACAGGAGAATATGGAATTTAGTCTCCAGCTATAGTTCGTTACTATACAAGATGGTTCAACAAAAATGTTATTGGAGCCCTCCTCCACATGAGAGCATTTCAATTTGTATACTTGCTTCGAGGATATCTAAGTAGGTCCAGTTGTAACTAATCAGTTGTTCGAGAATATAAATTAACAGTATTCAAATTCGGATTCCGGAAGCAACAACTATTAAATGCAGGTTATTCATCTCGATGCAGTTCTGATTTGACACCCATAAACTTTTTATTATAGGAATAACTGAAGGTTGCTGTTAAAAATGATGATATAAAGTTTAAATATTAGACAATCAATTAATTCATTAAATTAATTTTCAGTTTTTCTTAGATCTGCAAATAATTAGATACAATGAAAACAAAATTAAATTTTCCCAGAGATGGTGCCAAGAGTATCTCTCACTACCCATCGAGATAAACATGACATAAAATCTGTCACCAATTCTCGGTCGATGTAGGCTTATACGGATATTAATAATAAATTATGACTTCTCAGTATAAAAACCCTGCTTACTAATTGTTGAAGAAATTTAATACACCGCATCTCATTTTAACATCACGCAGTTTTTATTATCATAATTGGATTAAGTTTGCACCCTATTTTTTTCACATAAATATTTCGCACTACTAACGGATCACCCTGTATTATGAAACAGTGATCAGCCCGATAAGTCCTCAGATAATGACTTTGTTTATACTATAGACATTGCACAGCACTATTAGTACTGCTAACGTTTCTGGTATTAATGTGATATTTAGAAATCCTTATTAAGTAATTTAGAGATAATAGCTTCGTAGACCGAAAGAAAAGGCGGCATATGTTTCTCGAGTGCAAGAATCATAAAACGAATGCGGCATAAAATATATAAAACATTTATCGATTTTATAATACCACTTTCAATTCTAGGGCATCTGAAACATCTGGATGAAAGCACAACATATCGTTGTAATCAGGATTATGTTCTTTCTGATGTTCAGATTAAGTCTGTTTTATACGTCTGGTCATTGATTCTGCCATAATCCGGACTCACATTTCCGGAATTCGATTTGTTATAGGTATGTTAACAGACTATTAGATTTCTGTCATTCAGCGGTCGACGAAAATGAAACTGGAAAGTCAGTAGGTGACGCCTATACAATATGTATTTACCCTTAATATGAATGATACTTATCTAATTCTTAACGTATTTAGTGTCAAATACTTTATATTTGTGCTTTTAGGCATTTTTACGTACAAAAAAAATTAAAGAGTTATTCTTTCATTGCATGTATGTCGAGGATCAAACAAATTACCTGTGTTCTTAAAATTACGTCATTGAATTCCTTAATAATTAAAATTCTCGAATAATGCATTTCTCCAAAGATGAGACCCTAACCAATTCATTTCTAAACTTTGAAACGAAAATGCCATTTATCAGTTGTTTGCAAAATCTTCCAAATTTTTAGTATGTCCAAAATTACAATATTACTCCAAAATGCACCAAAAGTTTTGAGCTGTACGTTAAATTCAGTAAAATGATTCAAAATTTCTCTAGATAAACAAGTAACAGAAAAAGGCCTAAGGAAAATTAAATTATGGCTAGAAAATAAGCTAAAGCAAGTTGAATGACGTAAAGTAAAAAAACTGGTCATATTTGGAGATAACAAATGAAGTCAAATATCTAGGGGTTGATAAATTCTACATTATAAGAGATTGTCCTACAGAGAGCACCTTGCCGAATGTACAACTAAGAACACGCTACTAAAAATAATTTTTAGAAACAAAAAAGACTTTTCGACAGTTTTTCTATATCATAGAATTCAAAAACTGATATCAAGAGAAATATATTATTCTTCAGTGCTTACTTCGTATGCACTGAAACAAAAATGTTACACAACAACAACAAAAGCCCAACATACAAGAAGCATAACTCCTATCCAAAGAAAGACAAGACGTTTTCGTATTAGTCATAGGCCAAAATTATACAATTTAAATCCCATAGAATTCAAACAATTAAAAACTGTAAATATGAAATATTTAATATTTTTGACAATCAATCATGATAAACAATAAAAGCAGCCAGGGTCTAATACCTTCATCAGGCAGATATAGTTCAATAGTTTCGGTATTGGCATAAAGGATAGACAGCCACATAGACAGGTGTATGTCTATGGGTGCCTTGAAAGGAATATCAATGAAAATTATAATAAAAAATTGTAATTATTTTGTATTATAACACAGGAATGTTCAGTAATAACATTTTCATCTTTTTTAGTCTTACCATTTAATAGTAACTATACATTTCTGTAAACTATAACAATTAACCTGACTTTAATAATAAATATAGTATAGACTTCACGTACTGACGGATCAGTTTCTTTCACATTGAAAACGGGTGTAAAAAAGTTTTACTTCAAAAAGCGACTTTGTATAATGGGTTTACAGGAATTTTGTGTAACGCTGTAGATGATGTAACATGTGTTTCCAATATGTACGATAATGATGGGTTTTCAATAAGTTTTGCTATGGATTTCGCAGTCTTGCTATAACTAAAATTTGCCATTAAAATATTTACCTTTGAATGAAGCTAAATAGTTAATGCTCATATTAACCCATTGTTTTATTAACATAAAGGCGAAGACATAATTGTCGAAACCGAATTTTTAAGAAGACGCTATTACCTCACACGCTTTCTAATTTTATTGGTCAATTTTGTCCTTAAACCAAATGAATGAAATACCTTCAACATTACACATTTTTGTGACAGAAGATGGAAAGTTTCAACGGTATCTCCAAATTATCCCAACTCGTCTGCTAATGACTCATTCTAAACGAACAATGACATCGGCGAAGAAATTACTGAAAGATTTTATACCATTCAAGTGAACTAAATAGCCGCCTCACTTTAAAATGTTTATTAAAAGAAATTCATTAAATCTTGAATTCTTTTCTGTATCTGAGGATCTGCCCCATACCAAAAAAGTTTAGTTCCAGGGTCTCAAAGTTTGCGGTTTGCCACAGCAACAATGATTTTTAACTCTTCTTACTGGATGCTGTTAGTTTTAATCTCGGAAAGAATAAAACTTCGTCGCACTCTTTATAATGAGATAAAGATAGTTGTTCTATGGAAAAAGTTTTGAGCTGCGGCTTTTGAAGTTTTGTCTTTTAGGATGACATTTTCCTATCTCATTAGTTCGCGCAAGAAAAGGAAAAATTTTGAAAGGAAATTCCGGCACAAGGTGCAACGTATATTTCACATTGTTTCATATACCTATTAACAATAGTAGAAGATCTCAAAATCTCTTATTGTACAACCTTTTACTGACTAAATTCTGTGAAAGTAGCAGCCCGAAATCCGTTTTCGAAAATGGGATCATTCATAAAATATGCCAGCAAAACCTTCGTCATCAGGTGCTTCATTCACCTGATGATGATAGCAGATACACACCTATTGAAACGTTGTGAGATCAGCCACTTCAAGACGATGGAAGTTTGAAACTGACTTTAATGTTATAAAATTTTATTAATTTTGCGATTCTATCACTAACCTTTCCAAAGTATGTTACTGAGACATATCTGAGTTGCTCTGTAGATTTTTGAAAGGGGGGGGGGGTGATACACTTATTGTTGTGCTTTGCGAAAAATTTACTTGTTGATTACACTAGTTGGAAAACCATTATTTGCGGCTATAAAAAGCATAATTGTCTTGAATCTTCTCAGTCTTTCATCAACTTATGTTTTGACGTTTGATAATTTAATGACACAACGTCTGTGTCGAAATCGACTTATCTTGAAACGAAAAATAAAATCGATTATTAAATAATCGATTTTTTTGAGTCGAGGTCACTTCCCTAGTTCACGCTATATAATCGATCCTCAAAGTTTCCTTGGACTTCCATCGTCTTGAAAAAGTTGATCTCACAACGTTTGAATAGCTAGGTGAATTCACCTGATGACGATAGCAGATGACCTGATGACGATAGCAGATACAAAGCTATTGAAACGTTGTGAGATCAACGTTTTCAAGACGATGGAAGTCCAAGGAAACTTTCAACAGCTTTGTATCTGCTAACGTCATCAGGTGAATTCACCTGATGACGATAGCAGATGACCTGATGACGATAGCAGATACAAAGCTATTGAAACGTTGTGAGATCAACGTTTTCAAGACGATGGAAGTCCAAGGAAACTTTCAACAGCTTTGTATCAGCTAACGTCATCAGGTTAATTCACCTGATGACGATAGCAGATGACCTGATGACGATAGCAGATGACCTGATGACGATAGCAGATACAAAGCTATTGAAACGTTGTGAGATCAACCTTTTCAAGACGATGGAAATCCAAGGAAACTTCGAGGAATTAGGGACATTGTCTATCAGATTCAGACTAACATTATATATTCGATATTTTGACCAAAGAACTATTTTTTGCCATTAGTTGTCACCATTTCTGAAAAACCCGTGTACTAATAACCCATTCCGTTTGCAAATGCCGCTATTTCACAACAACCGAATTGCAATTATAGAAGGTGAAAGATAAAGACCTGTTGTATCTTTTGATTATATTTGCTAAACATATCGCATCGATGTAATAATTAACCAGTTCGGATTCCAAACACAAGCGCAGCGTCTGCTGAACGAAACCAAATACTGTTATTTTTAACGAAAGGAGATTATAATGAACTTGACCGCGATTTCGGATACCAATGGGTCACCTCTTTTGGTCGGTGTACTCCGAAAAGTATAAATATATAATTAGTATAAAGGATTGCCGTTCGAATATCGGTTTGTTATCTTTCGAAATCTAATACTGTTTTTTCTGAAGCATATAATTAAATTTTCTATTCAGTTATTTTTTGCTGTATTGCTACACAATTTAGATGGTTCGTTGGATATATGAGCTTAGCAGGTCTGTAAATAACGTCATAGATCAAATGAAGCTAATATTTAATGTTGAATATAACTTCTAAATAATCCTAGTGCTATGGAATATGGGTCAATGCACCGTTTTTAATCACTATCTATTATTACTAAATTAAATGGAGTAATAATGAAAACTGGTGTTCCACAAGGCACCATTCTAGGGCTATTCTTTTTCATTGTAAACGTAGAATGATTTACTTAAATCTATGCCAAATACGTACGATTTTTTCATATGCTGATGGTTTCTTAGAAGAAGTAGCAAGCTGTCTGGCTGTGAATAAACTATGTTTGAACATAGAATCGACAGGTTTCATGGTCTTCGGAAATTATAATAATAGTGTACCGGGTAATCTTAAAAATTTAATACCAGTAGCATTAAGAATGTTCAAAGACAGAAATAATTTTCATATTGACAATGCTGTAAATTGTTTTCATTTATGTAAGCTGATACCTTAATAATTATATAGAATGCACTATACCATTGTATTGCAATCTACGGTATTTTTGCGTGGGCAGGGACTTATGAAAACTGGCTCAAACCAACACTTTTTTGAATTCATGTGTTTCTGAAGCGTATTTCTGACGTCTTCTAGTTTCGTTAGGTTCCAAGAGTACGTAATATCAAGAGCAGTTGGTTGGCAGCTGGTTTTTAATTATTTATCCATACAACTCTACAAATACGTAAAATTACATTGAAGCTTAAAAAGAGGCGAAAACGCCAGTTTGTAAAATCAATTTTCATTTCTACAAAAACATTTCTTTTTAAAGTATCATAAATTGTCAGGCATCCGGTTTAAAAACAGGTACTGATAAGAACAGAACACACGATCGGGGCGGCTAATTAACTTGACAATTTCGTGGCCGTTATTCCTTATCTTAGATATTTAAAGTAGTAGTAAGTGAGCCCGTTGAGGGCACTTTGGACTTTGGGCCCGGATCCGATTTCAGAGTACAGTTCCCTGAACTAGGCTACGTGCTTGTAGCGTAACGTCATAGCAGGCTGCGCCTTTTGTCCAATGTAACTTGCCCATACTATGTGAGGTTTTCTCTTCTTTAAGTGTTATGATATAATGCATGTATACTGTTGACTCTTTTATCCAGTTTTCAGTCTCTGTTGTTTTCCTTTATTCTGTTTGTTTATAACCCAATTTTATGCCTCGTATGTCGATATAATAAGCAACTGTTGAGTTGGATATTATATTAGTTCGGTTCAGTCCCTAAATTGTTCAAACAAGTCCCATACTTGTCAGATTTCCAAATGACCTTAATGCAATTCGATCCACATTCTACCAGTTTTGATAGTTAATGATTTCAGTAGGGCGATAAATTTGTGAGCACTCATACTCAATGTTCAATTCCATTAATACATTACATATATTATTTATCCGGACTTGACCATACAGTGTATGGCAGCACACTCCCTCGAATACACGCATTACATGTCTTGAAGGGAAAATTCACTAACCCGAGATATCCTAGATATCAAAAGGGTTTAGGTCTGTGGGAGCCTCTGCCAGGTTAGCAGGGCCGTGGTTGGAGTCGTGGCAGCTTCCCATGCATTTTCTGGCCGTCCGGGCTGTTCCTAAAAGAACAGCTTTTTGCATTAGTTGGTAAAGATGTTCGTCCAGACCAAGGTATTTTAAATTATTTAGTAGAAGTTTTGGGACTACTCCTGTTGTTAACATAACAATTGGTACAGTTCGTGTGTTGTTCTTGTCCCAGTGTCTTCATTTGAAATTTCAAATCCCTGTATTTGGCTATTTTTTCAGCCTACTTAATATTTATGTTATTGTTATTAGGGATCGCTATGTCAATTAAGGTTGTTTTCCTAGGGATTTTATCTACAAAAATTATATCTGGTCTATTGTGAGCAACAGTCCGATCGGTCAGTATCGTGCGGTCTCAATACAGCTCGTAGTTATTATTTTCTAAAATAGATTCTGGTTTATATATATAGTAGGGTGTTCTTACCGACTGTGATAGCTCCAGTTTCAGCGCTAGTTCCTGGTTCAGTATTTTTGCCACAGCATCGTGTCGTTCTTTGTATTCAGTTGCAGCGAACACTTGGCAACCTCCTGTAATATGCTGGATAGATTCAGATGTTTGGCAACCATATCTGCATCTGTCGTTGTTGATAGAAGGGTCTTTGACGATGTACTTTAGATACATTATTAATTATTATTTACATCCCGACTTGACCATACAATGTATGGCATCACACTCCCTCTAAGGCACGCCATGAGCGCTTTTAGGGGAAAATTCACTACACCCCAGATATCCTAGATATCAAAAGGGTTTAGCTCTGTGGGAGCCCTTGCCAGGTTTTCAGGCCCGTGGTTGGGGTCGTGGCGGCAGTTTCCCGTGAATATCCTGACCGTCCGGGCTGTTCCTAACAGGACGGCTTTTTGCATGTGTTTATAAAGATGTTCCTCCAGACCTAGGTATTTTAAATTGATAAATAGATGTTTTGGGACTAGTCCTGTGATATGCTGGATAGATTCAGATGTTTGGCAACCGTACCTGCATCTGTCGTTGTTAATAGAAGGCTCTTTTATTTACATTATTTATTATTATTATTATTATGGTAATAATGTGGCCTATAACATTCAATTTTCAAAAGATTTTCCATCAATAATTGTACGTGAAAATCGAGGTTACTCTAAAACAACGCATCAGTCCATATGCTGGAAGACACCCACCCCTTCGTTTAAGCCTAAAGGTCCGAATGACCCAATAGAAAATAAAGTACTTTTATTATATACTATACACAAGTACTGCATTCGTCTCTTGAACGGACTCACAGAAGGGATGACAACTATATCAGAACACGAAAAACGCATGTATGTTCACTAGAACTAACTTCATAAGACACTGCGCATAACCCAAATTTGAGTCTGTTGAACAAGTCAAAGAAAAAACGGCAAAATCGCTGGCGAAGATGTCACTTGAAGACCTGCAGCACTGTCTAGTTCAAGACAATTCTGATAGAGATTAGAAGCAAGTTGTGACAAGTTTTCGATACAGTTTACTAATAATTTGACAGAAATTGTTTCAGAGTAATAGCATCGAGACGAGATCACAAAATGTACTTAATTACGAGGGCTGCCTTTTATATTTCGGAATTAGAGAACAAAAACAAATATTAATCATCGAAAATCGCTTTATTGTTTTTTAAAATATTCCCCATGAAGATCTAAACACTTTTGCATGCGTTTGAACCAATTGTCGAAGCACTTTTTCCACTCTAATTGAGGTATCTCCAAAACATGCATTCTGAACGCAGCAACCGCTTCTTCAGGTGTCGAAAAACGTTGACCTCTCAGTTTGTTTTTTACGTACGGGAATAAACAGAAGTCATTTGGTGACCAGTCAGGACTATACGGTGGATGACTCATCAAATCGATGCTTTGAGTGGTCAAAAATGCAGTTGTTTGAGCCGATGTGTGAGAGCTCGCGTTGTCGTGGTGAAGAGTGATTCGTCTTCGGCGGTTGGTTTTCCTCTTTTCTTGCAAGACAACTGGCAAAAAAATGGTTGTGTACCACTAAGAATTGACTGTTCTGCGTTGTTCTAGTGGTACGGTTGCGACATGTCCAGTTTTTCCGAAAAAACAGGCGATCATTTGCTTGAAAGTGCTTCGTGCGCGAACAACTTTTGTTGGATTCGGCTCATCTTGAAACACCCATACAGTCGACTGCTGTTTACTTTCGGGCTCATACGCGTAAATCCACGATTCATCATCTGTCAATATGTCATAAACGTGTTTTGAAGCAGCGCGATCATATTTTTTGAGCTTTTCTTTCGACCAATCGACACGAGCCTTTTTTTGAACGATTGACAAATTGTGTGGGATCCAACGCGAACAAATTTTTTTGACATTCAAATGTTTATGCAATATTGAATGTATGCTGGTCCCACTAATGTGTAAGGTTGACTCAATCTCACGATAGGTCACATGACGATCTTGCAATATCAGTTCGCGCACAGCATCAATGGTTTCCGGAACAACAACTGTTTTTGGACGACCTTCACGAAATTCGTCTTGGATTGAACGACGACATCGATTGAATTCACCATACCATCGATAAACAGTGGTCATTGATGGAGTTTCATCGCCAAAAATTAAATTAAGTTCATCCATGCACTCTTGTTGACTTAATTCCCGTCGAAAGTTGTAAAAAATAATCGCCGAGATGAATCCTTTAAGTTACTGTAAACAACACATAGCGCTCGTATGTCAAAACGTTCTGAGTACGTATAACCTCAAAAATGTCAAACTTTACGATAGAGCTGTCAGTTGTCAGATTGCAACACTAGGGTTGTCCAATCCCGAAATATAAAAGGCAGCCCTCGTATTTGATCTTTTCATGGCAAATTGATTTCTTCTGGTTGTTTTATTACCAAGTAATCCAAATGAATAAATTATTAGTCAAACATACCAAGTATTTATTCATTTAAAAATTTACCAATATTTTTCTAACATCCCCTTCAACTTTTACGGAGGGTAGATCTATTACCAAAAACTGATCCAAGTTACATTATTTATAAGTAAAATAATTCAAAAATGTAACTTTTTGCGAAAACAAATCCACCCGTCCTTGAATCACATAACGCACGATAAATCTCTGGCATTACCTCCATCTCATGCTAAGATGAATAGACACGAATTGAACCAAGCTGAGGTTAATATTGCGTATTGAAGCTTCAATTTGTCGTAGCTATATTGGAAATTACTCAGACAACTCGCACAACTAATCCACGGGGTTTTGCGTACAGATGTAACCATTTGTTAATCAATCAATTGCAAGGTATATTGTTAACAACTGTATGGAAATAACTGTATTTAGTTCGCTGTAATAGATATGGAAATTTCAAAGGGAAATGCTACTGTGCCGCTGCTCTAATTGGTGTATTAAATTTCTAGGTTATTGAATTTTGTGGTATAACGTCCATACGCTTCACATTATTCAGTTTAAGAAAAATCACTTATAATCGAAGTTTTCACACGCCATTTATATTCTTTCCAAACAGACTTGAAGATGAGTAAAAACTTAATTGGCCGGCGTCTCTTTGTAGTAGTTGCAATTGTATCGACTTTGCATGGGCGGAAATATTAATAATAATAATAATCTGCAATCAAGCCCACGCCAAACGACGAAATTTCTACATGGCATATGTGGACTACAAAAAGGCCTTTGATTCAGTTCCACATGATTGGCTCATTAAGGTGCTGAAACTCTATAAAGTGAATAATTGTATTATTAACTTTTTAGACTATGCCATGTCCACCTGGCAAACCAAAATCTCACTGAATGAAGCCAAGTGTTCGATACAAACTGACCCCATTCCAATCAGAAGGGGTATATTTCAGGGAGACTCCCTTAGCCCGCTGTGGTTCTGCCTGGCTATGAACCCTCTCTCAAACAAACTGAACTCGACAAATTTTGGGTTCAGTCTCAAACACAACAACGTACAAGCATTAAAGATTAACCATTTGTTATACATGGACGACTTAAAGTTGATGGCAGCTACGAAACAACAGCTGCATGATATGCTTAAAATAGTAGAAGGGTTCTCTAGTGACATCCATATAAAATTTGGCCTAGACAAATGCCGAATTATTAATATAGTTAAAGGCAAAATACAGCAGGGGCACTTCGAAATGGGAGATGGCACCTCAATTGAATCTATGGGGGAAGGTCATACTTATAAATACCTTGGAATAAAGCAGGCTCAACGTCTTGATCACTTGACTATGAAAAAGGACCTAACAGCAGAGTTCTATAGAAGGGTAAGACGACTGTTGAAAACCAAACTAAACAGTAAAAATATGTTTCAGGCTATTAACACCTATGCGTGTTCACTGCTCAGTTACTCTTTCGGTACAGTTAATTGGTGCAAGACTGACATTGAACAATTACAACGAAAAGTTCGAGTTTTATTAACAAAAGCTCAAAAGCACCATCCAAAGAGCTCTGTCGAACGTACAACTTTGCCACGGTATGAAGGAGGAAGAGGATTGACAGATCTAAGCAAATTATTAGATCAACAAATTTCTATTTGGCGTTGTCAGTTCCAGAAACTCGCAGCAGAATTTTCTGATCTATACAAAGTCATGTGCCAGGTTGATGACTCCACACCACTGCGGCTGACACAACAAAATGTCCAATTACACCATCAGACTACTGATCAGAAACTGTTGAAATGGAAACAGAAGCCCCTTCATGGAAGACATATAAATGATGTTAACCAAGATTATGTCGATAGTGCAGCGTCGAACTACTGGTTGATCTCTGGTCAAATGTTTCCTGAAACGGAAGGCTTTATATTGGCAATCCAAGATCAAGTGATTCCAACTAAGAACTACCTAAAGAACATCGTTAAAGACCCTTCTGTTAACAACGACAGATGCAGGTACGGTTGCCAAACATCTGAATCTATCCAACATATGACACGAGGTTGTCAAGCGTTCGCTGCAACTGAATAAAAAGAACGACACGATGCTGTGGCAAAAATACTTCACCAGGAACTAGCACTGAAACTTGAATTATCACAGTCGGTAAGATTACCATACTATAAATATAAACCAGAATCTGTTTTAGAAAACAACAACTATAAGCTGTACTGGAAACGCACGATACTGACCGATCGGACTGTTGCTCACAATACACCAGATATGGTTTTGGTAGATAAAGTATCTCGGAAAACAACTTTAATTGACATAGCAATTCCTAATAACAATAATATGAATACTAAGCAGGCTGAGAAAATAAACAAATATAGAGATTTGGAATTTCAAATAAAGACTCAGTGGGACATGAACAACACACGAACGGTACCAATTGTTTTGTCAACGACAGGACTAATCCCAAAACATCTATTAAACAATTTAAAATACCTCGGTCTGGACGAACATCTTTACAAACAAATGCAAAAAGCCGTCCTGTTAGGGACAGCCTGGACGGTCAGGAAATTCATAGGAAACTGCCGCCACGACTCCAACGACGGGCCTGAAAACCTGGCAAGGGCTCCCACAGAGCTAAACCCTTTTGATATCTAGGATATCTGGAGTTTAGTGAATTTTCCCCTAAAGGCACTCATAGCGTGCCTTAGAGGGAGTGTGATGTCATACATTGTATGGTCAAGTCGGATAATCATTATTACCTATTATTTGATAATTTAGTCAATAACATATTTCTGAGGCATTTAATTTATTAAAAAAAAGTGGAAAACAGAGCTTTATTAATTTTATCACACAATCGTTTAATGTTTGGCAAATTTCAATTTTAATTACTCTTCAACTGATTTTATAACCCAATAGACCAAACCGTTGGCTTCCTGTAAACCACTGCGGTATCGTAAAGGCTTTATCAAGCTCATTGGTTTTCCCCTATTAGACTCACACTGGACTTTCAGCCAGGTCCTGTTCTATTATAATGTGAGGGGAATTCATCCAATATTTCGTGCCTGGCGCTAACGGAAATTCGTGAAATTTCATCGAATCTTCCTAAACATACGAAAGAAATTTCCCGACGTATGAAGAGCGGACGGAAGTATTCATGCTGTATTCGGATAGTAAAGATAAATTGTAAATAGTTCTGTGAATATAAATTAAAGTCGTGAGTTTGAACCAATTGAATGAACTGGAGGAAAGCAATTTAGAAATTTGTGGGAAGAAAAGTGAATTAATACAACGGCTACGAGATGCCCCAATAAACCAATAAGTATCGGAATCGTTAACTCCATTTATTAGAGCATCTCGTAGCCGCTGTATTAATTCACTTTTCTTCCCACTAATTGCTAAATCACTTTCTTCTAGTTCCTTTTTATGTCCGTCACTTTCAATTGGTCCAAACTCATTGCTTTAAACATTTTTAGTGTGTTTATTTCCCCCTTATAAAGTTCCACAAATATACCCCACACCTGACACCACTGTAATGTTTTTATTTTTACTATCGGGTTCAATTCAGTGCTTGGATTTATTTAAAAACACAGTCCAACTCACTATAATTTATTTCCATTACTTTAATTTATATTCACAGAACTATTTACAATTTATCTTTACTATATGGCAATTGAATACCGAATGAATACTTCTGTCAGCTCTCCGTATTTATATTTTTCTTCCCGGAATTCTCCAGAAGGTCAAAGAGTCGTCGGGAAATTTCTTTCATGTGTTCTCGAAGATTCGATGAGATTCCATGAATTTCCGTTTGTGCCAGCTGCCAGCCTCGAGTGGACAGAGCATCATTTCGGGTTCTACGAAATATCGGACAAATTTCCGCCACATTAATAACAATTTGCAATTGACATTGCAAAATCTGTTTAGTATTTAACTTGCAATTTTCTAAATTTAAAGCAGGCTCTTGAGTGGCCGTTGAGCCACAAATAGCTTTCAAGGCATGGGCAACAATTTGTTGGCTCGGGTTTGTCTTAAGTTATTACCTTTCCAGCAAGATGGTGCCCCTCCGGATTATGTCCCCTTCAGTGGAAGATCCTAGGACCCAGCGTTACTCGATTTTTTCTGCGGGGTCAACTAATTTTAAAACATAGCCTGAGTAAACATGATGAACGGATAATTCGAGAATACATTTTTCATATTTCACAGAATAATACTTGATCAAAAGTCAGTAGCTTTGGATGCGATAATTGAAAATTATTTTTTGATAGTTCTAATATGAGATACCACAAGTATCGTTTTTCATTTATTAGATATAGTCATTGTAAATTTATCATCCTGTCACCCTGTACGTTTATCTTTAAGCTAAAATTGTCAGTATATTTCGTAACTTGACAGTAGTACTGTGTGACGAAACAAATGTCGTTGCAGAAAATAAATAAGTGAAAAATTTGAAGTATTTTTTAGTTTGTGGGTGAATCTAATCAGCTTTGCCAGACATTTCATATACCTCTTTAGTTGTTTTACTATTAAATTATTACTTGTACTTGTATTGTATCGGTGAAAAATTCCCTTATCGTAGAATTTCTTACGAAAAACATTAAAAATTAAATTCAGCAGCAAATTATGACATGTGGGTCGCATCATAGGCAATTATTTAAGATTAAATTGTCCGCTTTGAAATGGAACTATGTTCGTTTCAAAATTAAACGCCCACTTTCTAGGAGTAGTTATGTGGACGCAATTATGTTATTAAATTTTTTTATTGATTCAAGTTAATCGGTTTTATTGCAGCCCATTCAGTATATGGTTTTTAAAATGTTATGAAAACCACACATTTGATTTTATGTTCGATTATTAAAAGCCGTTGCTGTGCTTGTGGCTTTTGTTACAACAGTTTTTACAAGTCGAAAACATTTTAGGTTCCTACACAAAAGATGAATATTAAATTTTCTTGTGTTACAAAAGGCCTAACAGAGCGGAAAACCGATTTGATATCATTTTGCCAATCGATTGTACGTAACTCTTTTACCGTAAGGTCAATTATGAAATATTGCAAAGAACGGTGCTATCATTTATTTTTTTTGGCACACTTAGTTGTTTTTGATATTTCAATAACATAATATCAAATAAAATAACTTTTATTTAATATTAAGTAATTGTTATAGTAATAATGTAGTCTATTTCTCTCTATGTTATCAATGATTGGTTGAGTTCAGCAATATTAGTTTCCATTGATTCCTGTATACTGCTATCTTTTCTTTTGCAGATAGGTACTGAAGTCAATGTCGCCGATTATTTTTTTAATGTGTTGTATCCTAGGCCTTCCTGACGAGTTTTACCCTTCTACCGTTCCTTCAAGTGTTTGCAGTAAGCAGTTATGCCTTAGTACAGTTTGGAACAGCCAAATGGGATAAATTCCATAACCAATAAAGTACCAGTACCAACTTTCTTATTTTAAAGGGAAGCCCCTGTATATTATTTATTTTTTTGATTCTCCAGAAAATTCTAGACATAATTCGTGTCTCTTCGTTTTTGTATTCTCTTCATGGGTGTTCGTTCTTGCTCATCCATCGCTGCTAAGACCTCTCCATTTATGTTATGCTCTGTCCAACTGATATTCAACTTCTTTAGCACCACAACTCGAACGCTTTTTCACTAGTTGTTTCTTTTTTGTAGTGAGATAAGTTTTTTCACTTTGACTTGCTGCATTCTTCAGCATCTCTTTCGTCTTTATTAATTCTTCTTCCGAGGTATTGAAAATATTCTGTTTCTTCTATTTTCTTGTTGTCTGTTAAAGATGTAGGGTACATTCTGCTTGCTACTAGTATTTTCGTTGTTTGTTTATTGTCATATTATATTTCCGGAGTGATTCATCTACTTCCCTGACAGCTTTCAGCTGGTGCTACTCATTTGCTGCTATGAACGCCATATCGTCTGCATACCGTAAACTCACAGTCTTGCCTTGTCTTCGTTGAATCTATTTATTGCAAACTGGATGTAAAGATTAAATAGCGACGGAGATGATATGCAGCTTTGTCGAACCCCCTTTCTTTATCAGTAGCTCTTTTGATATGTTGCCTATACGAGGGCTGAACTTTAATTTTTGGCGATGAAACTCCATCAAGGACCACTTATCGATGGTATGGTGAATTCAATCGAGGTCGTAGTTCACTCCAAGACGAATTTCGTGAAGGTCGTCCAAAAACAGTTGTTGTTCCGGAAACCATTGATGCTGTGCGCGAACTGATCCTCATGTGCCCTATCGTGAGATTGAGTCAACCTTACACATTAGTGGAACCAGCATACATTCAATTTTGCATAAACATTTGAATGTCAAAAAAATTTGTTCGCGTTGGATCCCACACAATTTGTTAATCGTTCAAAAAAAGGCTCGTTTCGATTGGTCGAAAGAAAAGCTCAAAAAATACGATCGCGTTGCTTCAAAACACATTTATGACATAGTGACAGGTGATGAATCGTGGATTTACGCGTATGAGCCCGAAAGTAAACAGCAGTCGACTGTATGGGTGTTTCAAGATGAGCTGAATACAACAAAAGTTGTTCGCGCACGAAGCACTTCCAAGCAAATGATCGCCTGTTTTTTTCGGGAAAACTGGACATGTCGCCGTACCACTAGAACAGCGCAGAACAGTCAATTCTGAGTGGTACACAACCATTTGTTTGCCAGTTGTCTTCCAAGAAATGAGGAAAACCAACCACCAACCACATATCGGCTCAAACAACTGCATTTTTGACCACTCAAAACATCGATTTGATGAGTCATCCGCCGTATAGTCCTGACTTGTCACCAAATGATTTCTTTTTATTCCCGTACGTCAAAAACAAACTGAGAGGTCAACGCTTTTCGACACCTGAAGAAGCGGTTGCTGCGTTTAGAATGCATGTTTTGGAGATACCTCAATCAGAGTGGAAAAAGTGCTTCGACAATTTGTTCAAACGCATGCAAAAGTGTATAGATCTTCATGGGGAATATTTTGAAAAATAAAAAACCGATTTTCGATTATGAATATTTGTTGTTGTTCTCTAATCCCGAAATATAAAAGGCAGCCCTCGTAGATTTCAAATTTTTGCTCGACTATGGAGTTCTGAAAATGATATGTTAGTTGCTGGAAATAATGGTGGTTTTAAAAACTCTACCCCCGCCCTAGCTTGGAAAATTTGGAATATCAATTTCCTTTAGAACCACCTTTATTGCCCTCAACTAACACATTAAACCAATGTCATAACATACTAGTAGGCTAGCTCAGTCTTGGACCTTATATCCAGAATTTCAAATTGTTTAATAAGAATTCAGAAAAAAATACTTCGTTTTAAATCTATGTTGTTAGCTCTAATGCTTCTTGCAGAATCTAAAAATTCGGATGTTGCACAACCATAACGTGATAAATTTAAACAGATTAAAAAATTCTCACCTATAATATCGCATAAAATTAAGGTTAAAATCTTTCAATTTTTTTTAGATAATTTATGTGTTATATGTGTTATGAAATATTAGCAATCACTTCAAACGTCCCCGACATTTATTTCAAGAAATAATTGCGAAAGTCTCTCAAAATTTAATTATTTTGAAAATAAGTCCTGAATTAATCTTCCTAAGCATTTTCATATATCGTTCAAAACATTATTAAAATGCAATTTATACATATAAAACTTTGGATTTAATTACATATTTTTATGGTTGTGTTTAGAGAGTAATTTAAAATAATGAATATATGCGAGTATCACGTTAGTTTAACCTTGCGTATATATGCTTATGGAATTCACAAAAATCCAGTTCAAGTTATGTTGTAAAAAAATCATTCGATAGATATACAAGGTCTATTAAAATTACTAGGAATGATATCTGTTTGTCAATACTGTTATTTTTACAATATTTGCTATAGTTTTGTTAATCTATGCAAAAATTAAATTCAAAATCTGGGCACCATAAGAAATTATTTTATGTATAATGGGGAGAGACTGTAGTTTTGGTATTTTGATACGAGGGCTGCCTTTTATATTTCGGGATTGGACAACCCTAGTGTTGCAATCTGACAACTGACAGCTCTATCGTAAAGTTTGACATTTTTGAGGTTATACGTACTCAGAACGTTTTGACATACGAGCGCTATGTGTTGTTTACAGTACCTTAAAGGATTCATCTCGGCCAAAAAATGGAATTAAATCGTGAACATTTTCGTGCGATTATTTTTTACAACTTTCGATTTGGATTAAGTTAGCAAGAGTGCATGAATGAACTTAATTTAATTTTTGGCGATGAAACTCCATCAAGGACCACCGTTTATCGATGGTATGGTGAATTCAATCGAGGTCGTAGTTCACTCCAAGACGAATTTCGTGAAGGTCGTCCAAAAACAGTTGTTGTTCCGGAAACTGTTGATGCTGTGCGCGAACTGATATTGCAAGATCGTCATGTGACTTATCGTGAGATTGAGTCAACCTTACACATTAGTGGGACCAGCATACATTCAATATTGCATAAACATTTGGATGTCAAATGCATTGGATCCCACACAATTTGTCAATCGTTCAAAAAAAGGCTCGTGTCGATTGGTCGAAAGAAAAGCTCAAAAAACACGATCACGGTGCTTCAAAATACGTTTCCGACATAGTGGCAGGTGATGAATCGTGGATTTACGTGTATCAGCCCGAAAGTAAACAGCTGTCGACTGTATGGGTGTTTCAAGATGAGCCGAATCAAACAAAAGTTATTCGCGCACGAAGCACTTCCAAGCAAATGATCGCCTGTTTTTTCGGAAAAACGGGACATGTCGCAACCGTACCACTAGAACAACGCAGAACAGACAATTCTGAGTGGTACACAACCATTTGTTTGCCAGTTGTCTTCCAAAAAATGAGGAAAACCAACACCCGAAGACGGCTCACTCTTCACCACGACAATGCGAGCTCTCACACATCGGCTCAAACAACTGCATTTTTGACCACTCAAAACATCGATTTGATGAGTCATCCGCCGTATAGTCCTGATTTGTCACCAAATGACTTCTTTTTATTCCCGTACGTAAAAAACAAACTGAGAGGTCAACGTTTTTCGACACCTGAAGAAACGGTTGCTGCGTTCAGAATGCATGTTTTGGAGATACCTCAATCAGAGTGGAAAAACTGCTTCGACAATTGGTTCAAACACATGCAAAAGTGTAAAGATCTTCATGGGGCATGTTTTGAAAAACAATAAAGAGATGTTCGATGATTAATATTTGTTTTTGTTGTCTAATCCCGAAATATAAAAAGCAGCCCTCGTATACCGAGATCCATTAGACTTTTTTTGCCTCCATAAATGGAGACTACAAGAAGTTGATTCTGTAGGAATACCAGGATGAAGTGTAACTACAAGTCTGGTAGAACATATGCCTAGTAACTAGGTCCTAGTTTATGCTCGAACTTCCCGGCAGTCTGTAACAATGTGACACAGTTACCAGCCAGAAAAACAGAATATTTGTTTTGCTATAAATGAATTACTAGAAAAAGGTATTAAATGGCCACCGAGACTACCGGATTTAACACTCCATAATTTTTCATACTATTTAACAAACTCGAGAAACAATAAGAATATACTAAAGAATACATTAAATAAATTAAAACAAACCTGTCCCAGAATTGATGTACAAAAAAGCGTAAAGAGGTTAAGAATTTTATTTCATACACTTTATTATCCAGTATCCGGTGCACACTGGAGTGTTAATTAAAATATTCTTGACCCATGAAAACTTGAGAGAAATCGAATAATATTAACTATAAACATTTAATCTCGACAATGAAATATTATATACACAAAAATTTAATATTCATGCATTTTGAAACACTTGAGTTGTAAATTAATGAATTCATCTGCGTATGAATTTCCAATGATTCACAACAAATATTCAAGATTTTACCGCAGCTATATATTTATATGGATATTAAAATCAGAAAAATATTTCGCCATAATATGGGTGCTGACCTTATAGGTTAGAAAGTTGAAATTATTCTTGTCCGGCTTGGTATATGAACGTATACAAAACATTGTGGTTAAAAATATTCAGATTTGTAGTAAAAAACGTACTCGCTGGTAATAAGTGAAAACCTACTGTAATTAATGCAAATTTCTACTTCAGCGGCTGTCTTCAACTGCTCTGGTTATATACTGGGTATCCCAGAATTGCTCGCAATTAAGTAAATAAGTACACATTATTTTTTGTAACCATTATTTCATAAGAATTGAAGAAATTCTGTGATGAGACGAAAAATTATTTCCAGTTGATTTTTCAGAAACTATTCCGTTCACATTTCTCGAGGTTAATAAGCATTAATTGCAGCCCAACACCTAAAGGAAATGAGTATTTGACAAAATGTAAAACATTTTTTTACCAAACCTCAAAAAACCTTTATTAAAGTCAGATCTCACATGGTGAAGATTGGTAGTTCAGTCTCAAGAGAAATACTTGCCCTGTCTGGAGTACCACAGGGATCCCATTGTGGCCCAATCCTTTTCAGCCTCTTTATGGTTGACCTTAAGACCTGTCTACCAAATAAGAACCCTTTCCTGATGTTCGCTGATGACGTAAAGTTGGTCAGATCGGTTGATAACTTAGAAGATGTTTTACTTCTCCAAGAAGATATAAATCACTTTTCTTATTGGTGCAAGGTTAATAAAATGGACCTAAACATAAAAAAATGTTGCCAAATATCATTTGGTAGACGACTAAACCCCATCACCTTTCAATTCCAAATAGAAAACAAAGTTCATTGTCCAATCCAACACAAACTTGCAGCATATCACTCCATGGTACACAGATTAGTAACTGTCCCGTTATCTAAACCTAACTTTGACAATGAACTCAATATGATAAAACTCATTGCTATCAATAATGGTTACAACCCCCAAATCATTGATAACATATTATCCAGAAAATTAAAGAAAAAAGCTATAGAACAAATATACCCTTCCTCTCCCAACTCTAACTTAAAATTTCACCAATCCATTACATTTATAGGGCCTCCATCTGAAAAAAATTATCAATTTCTACTAAACAGAAATATTCAAACAGCCTTTAAAACCAACAATAATTTAGCCAAACACATAAAAAATAATAAACATAAAATTAATAAGTATGAAAACTCTGGAGTCTATAAGTTAACATGTGGTAGTTGCCCAAAATTTTACATCGGTCATACAGGAAGGTCATTCAAAACAAGATGGTCTGAACATTTAAAAGCCTATGAAAATCAGAAATACAACATATCTACATTTGCCGACCATTTATTAAATGAAAATCATATTCCACAAACTACTTTCGAAATTTTACATCTAGAACAAAAAAGTAAAAAAGTAACTCTGTTAGAATCACTTGAGATCAATAAAAATAAAAATTCACCACATTTTTTAAATGACCAAACTGATACAAATATGTCTCCTTTACTTAATCTTAATATACTTACATAATACAAAATTCCAAATTATATTAATAATATTTACCTTCACTAATATTATACAGTAAACATATTGTACTTTCTACCTATATACACATTAATATCTTACAACACTATATAATATATTCAGATGTTTAGTATTTAGTTTAATATTTAATTCTGACGAAGCCTGTCATCAGAGCGAAACAATTGTCAAGAAAATAATAAATTTGTGAAAATTACCACAGTGGTTAGTGTATTAATATAATTATTTTATCGTCCTTGAAGGAACTTAAACTTAAAAAATCAACATTGCAGTATTTTTTGGGATTTCGCAAGACCAATAAAACATATATTCTATCTAGAAAAAATTCAATACTAATCATGATCAATGAGATGAAATAGAAGCAAAAATGTTTGAGTTTGTGAACATAAACGTTTTTATAAAATATTCTATTAAATAACTTTTCTCATTTTCAGATTTTCCACGTATGTGCCTTGACGGACGACGGACTAATAATGAAAAGTTTCCTGTGTCCAGAATCAACTTTGTTCGATCAAACAGTGTTAAAGTGCAATTGGTTCTTTTACGTAGACTGTAAGAATTCGAAAAAGTTGTACGATTCCAATATCCCGATATCAAAAAGTTATCAGTTAATGAAGGCGTTAACGTTTTTCTCCTCTTACAAACGGGACCCATCCTCGACGACGCCGAAAACGAATGATAAAGACTGATTTAAATAATTTCAGTTAGTTTTTTTATTTAATTTATCAATAGGGGGAGTGTTTTGTTCGATTTTTAACTTTAAACACATTTTCGTGTTCCACAGCTGAATGCAAAAAATATTTATTAAATTCTGTAAGCAGTTAATTCTCGGGCACAAATTCAAGAAGTTCATGGACAAGATACAATTTGATTTTGTTTTTCAAATCGTATATTGCTAATCATTAACTTATAATTTTTTATAGAGATGAAATGAATTTGATCGTATTTAGGGGTTCCACAGGGTTCATAAATGGGTCCCCTCAACTTTATTTATTATGATTGTCTTCTAAACGTTGTTTGTGGCATATTCTTGATTACTTTTATGTTTTTTTTGGGCAATAACACCACAATAGAAATAAAACGACGTATATTGCAGGAATACCAAACGTTTCAAAGTCTATTCTGACTTTGTTGTCAATGGCTTTATATTTCTTGATGTAGATTGCAAAATGAAAATTTGATTTATTTTGTCAATGGCTTTATATTTATTGATGTAGATTGCAAAATGAAAATTTGATTTATGACATTTAAAATTGACATTAGAAAATTTGTTGTTTTTAGATATACAGGTAGCACAAAAAATTCTAAAGATCATGAATTATAGTTAACCAGCTTTCAAATGAGAAGAATTTGAAAGAGTTGTCTTTAGAATTTATAGGTACGACTTAGACTAAGACAGCGCATTCGCCAAAAATGCGATCAAAGAATTCTATTGTTTCAGTGATCCCATTAACGTCATAAGGTAAAACCTAGGAAAAACCTTATGAACTATCCCGATATTGGGTTGTTCAAAAGGAGGTTACCATTAATAATTTCTTCCTTAATTGTCGGTAACCAGATACGATTAAATTCTACAGAAGTAGAAGTGATACAATCGTCTTCATTCAAAAGAATTAAGGCAGACTCTTTTATTTTTCGTTTTGCGTTATGTTTATCTTTGTGAAGTATAGTTGAATTGTCAAATTGTATTTTATGGCCTAGGTCCCAAGCATGTTCACAAATTTTTGATTTTTCAAATTGTCGTTTCTTTATGTAATTCTTGTGTTCATTTATTCGTACGTTTAATGGTCTCGATGTTTCTCCAATATAAAATTTATTGCATTCGCAAGGAATCTTATATATGACTTCTGGGTTTTGTTTGTTGGTTTTGTTTTCGATATTAAAGATTTCAGTGTATTTCTTGTTTGGAATGTTGTTTTAACATTATATCTGTTGCCACTCTTTTCAATCATTCTGACAGACCCTGTATATATGGTATAGTTGTAAATGTAATGTTGTTGTCTTGAGTAGTAGTAGTGTTAAGAGAAGTTCTGGGTTGATTCGGAAGGTTTGTTTTCTGTTCAAGTCTGTTTAACTCTTTGTTGATAAATTTTGTGGTGTAATTGTTTCCAGTGAGAACATTTTTTATAATTATTTTTTCTTTGTTGAATTTATTATCATCAGAACAGTTGGTCTTTGCTCTATCATATAATGACTTAATGACACCTTTCTTTACTGTATTCGGATGATTTGAATTGAAATTTAGGTATCTGTTTGTATGAGTTGGTTTTCTATAAACTTCTGTTTCGAATGAAGATTCTGTTTTTGTTATTAATATGTCTAGGAAAGATAGTTTGTTATTTTCTTCAATTTCTAGGGTAAATTTGATAGTTGGCTCTTTTTTATTTATGTCATTTAATAATTTATCTAGTTCTTCAAGATTGTGTTCCCAAATTACGAAAATGTCGTCAACGTAACGCCACCAAATTAAAGATTTATTTTCTTTTGATAAAATTACCTGTTGTTCAAAGTTTTCCATAAATATGTTACTTAATGCTGGTGAGAGACAAGAACCCATGGCCATGCCAAAATCCTGTTGGTAAAAGTCATCGTTTAATTGAAAGTATGTAGTTTATGTCAATTTTAAATGTCATAAATCAAATTTTCATTTTGCAATCTACATCAATAAATATAAAGCCATTGACAACGAAGTCAGAATAGACTTTGAAACGTTTGGTATTCCTGCAATATACGTCGTTTTATTTCTATTGTGATGTTATTGCCCAAAAAAACATAAAAGTAATTTATTTATCATTTTCATTAATAACAGTTCATATTTTACAATTTGTTAAAATATATATGTAGATGACGTTAAACTAGTCATACATTTTCGATGAGTCAAGTTTGTTTAGAAGATAGTGATCTTACAGTAGAATCGAATGATTTTTTTCACAATATGAAATACCACAAGAAGTATTGAATTTAAGAAAAATGTTCCCTTCACATTAATTTTTAGAAACAAAAAGAAAGTATTGAAAAAAATTCATTTTTATAGAACAATATATTTTTTAAGAAACAAATTTTTCATTACAAATTATCACTTTCCATCAATCATCTTTTTTTTTCATGTGATGAACGAGGAATTAGTATTTTTTAACAAGTAATTTTTTATTTAATAACTGGAATAAAAAATAAATATTTTTTTAAATAATGTTCAGTGACTATCAAAATACTAAAAAAAGTTTTTAATTGATTAGAGCAACCATTTTTTAATGTCATCCCTTACGTTTAAAAGTAAATGTGAAAAATCAAAATATAATAAAACACTTTTAACCCCCAAAAGATGGATATAAGAGGTGGATGAAAGTTCGGAATTACCAGAACTTTTAGTTGTGGGTAATTTATGTGTTTGAATTGTACCCGAATGATTTTTTTTCATAGAGTTCCGAATTTTTTTCACCTCTAAATTGAAATTATAAATATTGGTGGTACAGTTCCATAAGACTTTCTGGATTTCGGATTTTTTTTAATTCGCGATATCTAAAATAGATTTTTTTCAAAAAATTTGTACCTCCGGTATCGACTGACTCTTTAACCATAATTTTCGAAAACGAACTGGAATTCGTACAACGCATACTTCTTGACTACATTAAGAACCCTACAGCGTTTTTATTAAATTAAAATCTGTCAATGTACGACTTTCTTCTAAACTATTAACTAGTCCAACACGGTATAACTCGTATACGTCAAGAATTTCACAAATTTTTTGACATCCTAGTTCCATAACAACTAGTTATTTTCCTTAATTTTATGCAACTGTAATTTTGCAAACAAATATTTCAACTGTTTTACCGTAGTTACGAAACATAACTCAGCATTTACCTTACGATACGACAGTTTGTAAAATTTTGTACGTATATTTATTTAATATCGGCATGATATTTATTAACCATCTTGTTAAATTATTTACTTTAGAAAGTACAAAAGTAGATCGAAATTGTAATCTGCAATTACCGGAAGTAATTTCTTGGATGTAAAGATATGGCAAAATAAAAACTGTTACGCGATTATTCACAATCGAAAGTAAATCTTTTACTAGTGCCGCGGTGTATCAATTCTAATTTTTTTTCGAACACAAATATTATTTATTTATGACGAAACTGACGAATATAATGGAAATATTTGTGCATATTTCGGAATTCGATGACATAGTTTAAGCGATTTAAATTGGCAGTAAAATTAAATTTCAATGCAAAGTTGCTCAAGCGAATGTGTTCATTAAGAATATCTCGATGAATATTATCGTTATAAGTAATTAACAAGTAGATATCCTCTTTTTAATGAGAAAAATACATAAATTAGAATGATCTAATGTCTCGTTTAACACTCTTGTGGATTCAAGGTTCGCAATTGCATCATTTTTATTGGAAATAAATGTTTATTTGTTATTAATACTTTTTAAAACCGTAATGACGAACACAATATATTTTATGATGCATTGTTTTAGTTTAATTAATATAGTTTATTTATCCACCAGCATACTTGGGTAATTGTTTCGAACAATCCTTAGAAATGCAATCACTATCAGAAATATTGTCCAGTTCTTCTTCGAGTTTTATTTCCAATCAGAGGCGTATTGACAGGGAGGAAGGGGTGGGGGTAGATTTGTTCTATACAAAACGGAACTAACTGAATAGGTTGTTTTCTGAATGATATTTGTTGCATATTTTTCAATGTCTAAGTAGTTCTTGGGAAATAACACCACAGTTTAAAGAAAATTGCTGTATATTCCAAACGTTTCTGGGTCTAGGTCAGACCCCGTTGTCAATGGTTAAGAAACTTGGATAAAAAAAGGCACAATTCTAAGATGTAAATTAAAATATTTGACAATGTGTATTATATGATTTCTCACGTAACTAAGAGAATTTTATTTGCAATATACAGGGTAGCACAGAAACTTCTAAAGATCATATAATCATAAAGTTCCTTTCAAATTGGAAGAATTTGAAAGGGAGATCTTCAGAATTTTATGTGGCGCTCCTAGGTGCGACTTTGTTATAAGAGTGCATTCGCCAAAAATGCGACCAAAGAACTTTGTTGATTCAGTGATCCCATTAAAATCATAAGGGAAAACTTATGAAAAAACCTATCCCGATATTGGGTTGTTAACAGGGGCATGACCATTAGCAATTTCTTCCTTAATCATCGGCAACCAGGAACGACTGAATTCTACGGGGGTAGTAGCGATACAATCGTTTTCATTTAACAAAATTAAAGCAGACTCTTTTAGTTTTCTTTTGGTGTTGTGTTCTTCTTTGTGTAATATAATTGAATTTTGAAACTGTATTTTATGACCAAGGACAATTTGAAAAATCCAAAATTTGTGAACATTCTTAGGACCTTGGTCATAAAATACAGTTTCAAAATGCAATTATATTACACAAAGAAGAACACAACACCAAAAGAAAACTAAAAGAGTCTGCTTTAATTTTGTTAAATGAAAACGATTGTATCGCTACTACCCCCGTAGAATTCAGTCGGTCCTGGTTGCCGATGATTAAGGAAGAAATTGCTAATGGTCATGTCCTTGTGAACAACCCAATATCGGGATAGTTTAGAAGGTTTTTTCCTAGGTTTTCCCTTATGATTTCAATGGGATCACTGAATCAACAAAGTTCTTTGGTCGCATTTTTGGCGAATGCACTATCTTATAACAAAGTCGCACCTGAAGATTTCCCTTTCAAATTCTTCCAATTTGAAAGGAACTTTATGATTATATGATCTTTAGAAGTTTCTGTGCTACCCTGTATATTGCAAATAAAATTCTCTTAGTTACGTCAGAAATCAAATAATACACATTGTCAAATGTTTTAATTTACATCTTAGAATTGTGCCTTTTTTATCCAAGTTTCTTAACCATTGACAACGGGGTCTGACCTAGACCCTGAAACGTTTGGAATATACAGCAATTTTCTTTAAACTGTGGTGTTATTTCCCAAGAAGTACTTAGACATTATCTGAATAGGGATAAGGGTTACACTAATTATCGTAAGAGATACAGTACTGCTAGATATCCCAACTGGGACTGGAGTTTTTTTTTCTGTGGTTCCCTCTTGTTTCTGTTCCCTCAAGAGCTTCAATAGCTGCTTGTATGATGTAGATAGTACTGGCTACTAAATTGTTTTCATTTACTACTAAGTTTAGCTTTATTTTCTGAGATCTATAGATTATATTTTCAACTTAGTGGATATTAGATAGTTCTGTATGCTCGTTCGCATTTTACAGAGTACCATGTGAGTCTCTGATCTTATATGAGGCTCTTTATGTGTAACTAAGATTTGACTTGGATGTACTGCTTTACTTCATATACACTGTCGATTATTGTCGTCCCGAATATGCCATATGACCTCTTGTTGTACCTTGTGCTGGTAAAAGTAACCGATTTTCTAAAATAATTTCTAGAGTAGAAGCTTGCTAGAGCTTTTCTGTGTACATTATTTCCTAATACCAAGATTAAATCTGTTAGTTTAAACTGCCCCTTATCTAGTTGATTTTCTGTATTGATAAAAGTCTAATGATTCTTCCAGCATTTCTTCTAAAAATTAACAATCCATTATTTGAACAAAGTGGTTCGGAATTATCCTTCCGACTGCGCCAAAATTGTATTTTATTAGCCCGAGAATTAAATATCCTACTTTAAAGTTAATTTCAGAATGACAATAATAATTTCTAGTGAAATCTCCCCCTGTGAACGCTCAAATTAAAAAATTATAGTCATATAATTCATAGGTTATTTTTAATTACTAGTTTTAAGGTGATCTGTTAATAAATTATTCACTTTCCTTTTTTACTTTTGTATCTGTAGATGTGTAGGTTTTTGTAAATCCTTTGCGCTGCCATATACTAAGGATACTTTAAAACTAAAATTAAGGTTGTACAACAATGGTGTAAGAATTCAATATTTGAAAAACCTTTACCCAGCTGTTTTCCTGTAATTATTATTATATTTGTGTAGTTTCTTTTACCAAATATTACATATTTACATTTTTTTACATATTGACATATGAGTAATTTTTTATTGTTGGTTTATCAATAAATTATTTATTATATTTGGGGTGAATTTATTTGAGATGCTTCAATACTTTTTTAAACTCTTTTGTAACCATGTTCCATTTTTGGAAAAATGTGAAACTTTGCAACCATTTAAAAGCTTTAATTCCAGATGATTATTTGTCTTTTATAATATCAATGACACGTTCAAGCAGTGAAATTAAAACCAACAACAAAATATACAGCTTGATGATTGTTTCAGTCTTCACTTGATGAAAATTCACTTTTAAGATTACTTAAAAACAACAAACACTTTTTTAATTTTCACTTTTTATTTCTTCAAATTTGACATATGTTTCGCCAAGTCTGTGTTCATCATTGTATTTACAATTTCTGATGAAGCCAGACTTGGCGAAACATATGTCAAATTTGAAGAAATAAAAAGTGAAAATTTAAACAAGTGTTTGTTGTTTTTAACTAATCTTAAAATATACAGCCCCAAAGACTGTGGATAAATATATCTTGAAACACTAATGACGATAGAAGAAATACCAGAAGTACTGTTGGAAGAAGTGAAGTTTGAGGTAAAGTATAAGAAAAATGCCAAGGCAGGTGAAATGAAGGGATTAGCTCTGAATTACTATAATACGGTGGTAGAGTAACATGAAATCAAGAATACTAGATTCCATACAACTAATGACTACAGCATAATTGATCAGACGTAATCTAAGGACAACTTTTGGCCGGACCAATGGATATCAAATCCATTTGGCCCTCAAAGGCAGTAATCAACGCCTTGAGTGAACAAGGTGTAGTTGAATCCTACATAGCAACACTAGTACAAAACGAATGAACGGCAATGATCTTCAAGTCTAGAATGCTAGTCCATCTGAAGAAAATAGTACTTGATCAATGTACTTTACCAGCACCGACATGCGGTTGAAACAAAAAATGACACGAAAACTTCAAGTTACATAAAGCTTTATGGAGAGATACATGATAAGAAAATCAACGACTGTCCTAAAGCGGATAGTCATTAAAAAATGAGACCAAGGTATAGATAGCATCCAAGAATAAAATCCTCTTAAAAAGCAATGGATACATCATTTGGCAACAACATGTGGACGACCAAAATGACTCAATGCTATATCAGAGGTGTGAGCAGACCAAGAGATATCAAGAAAGCAACAAGTAAAACATAGACCTAAAAAACTATGAAATTTATACCTAAACATGGGTTACCAAACATGCCAGATCAGGTTCTTAATGAAGAAATGTGTATGATTTTAAATTTGGGAGAAATTTTCAAAGCTTTTTAGAACTGACAAGTAACTGTCTGAATAATCAGTGAATATAAGATGCGAGGTCATATTAAGATTCATTTATTAAAATAACTAAGATACTACCATTATGAGTCTTTTTGAGAAGGTAAATACGAGAGCTGCCTTTTATATTTCGGGATTGGACAACCCTAGTGTTGCAATCTGACAACTGACAGCTCTATCGTAAAGTTTGACATTTTTGAGGTTATACGTACTCAGAAGGTTTTGACATACGAGCGCTATGTGTTATTTACAGTAACTTAAAGGATACATCTCGGCCAAAAAATGAAATTAAATCGTTAACATTTTCGTGCGATTATTTTTTACAACTTTCGATGTGGATTAAGTCAGCAAGAGTGCATGGATGAACTTAATTTAATTTTTGGCGATGAAACTCCATCAAGGACCACTGTTTATCGATGGTATGGTAAATTCAATCGACGTCGAAGTTCACTCCAAGACGAATTTCGTGAAGGTCGTCCAAAAACAGTTGTTGTTCCGGAAACCATTGATGCTGTGTGCGAACTGATATTGCAGATCATGTGACCTATCGTGAGATTGAGTCAACCTTACACATTAGTGGGACCAGCATACATTCAATATTGCATAAACATTTGAATGTCAAAAAAATATGTTCGCGTTGGATCCCAGACAATTTGTCAATCGTTCAAAAAAAGGCTCGTGTCGATTGGTCGAAAGAAAAGCTCAAAAAATACAATAGCGGTGCTTCAAAACACGTTTATTACATAGTGACAGGTGATGAATCGTGGATTTACGCGTATGAGCCCAAAAGTAAACAGCAGTCGATTGTATGAGTGTTTCAAGATGAGCCGAATCCAACAAAATTTGTTCGCGCACGAAGCACTTCCAAGCAAATTATCGCCTGTTTTTTCGGAAAAACTGGACATGTCGCAACCGTACCACTAGAACAACGCAGAACAGTCAATTCTGAGTGGTACACAAACATTTGTTTGCCACTTGTTTTCCAAGAAATGAGGAAAACCAACCGCCGAAGACGGATCACTCTTCACCACGACAATGCGAGCTCTCACACATCGGCTCAAATGGCACCAAATGACTTCTTTTTATTCTCGTAGGTAAAGAACAACTGAGAGGTCAACGTTTTTCGACACCTGAAGAAGCGGTTGCTGCGTTTAGAATGCATGTTTTGGAGATACCTCAATCAGAGTGGAAAAAGTGCTTCGACAATTGGTTCAAACGCATGCAAAAGTGTATAATAGATCTTCATGGGGAATATTTTGAAAAACAATAAAGCAATTTTCGATGATTGATATTTGTTTTTGTTCTCTAATCTCGAAATATAAAAGGCAGCCCTCGTACGTATGAAACATTTTATAGTGTTGATTTGCTACTACTTCTCTATCCAATAACGTCAATAATTATTTCTTAGAAATTACCACTTCCCCATTTTCAACTCTGATAAAATTCGCAAAGCGCATTAATTCATATTATTTTTCAAAAAACTTTCAAGAACTGCTCGCCCCGTACATCGGATTTCGCATAGTCACGACTGTGCATATAGTTTCTCCGAGTTTGATGACATTATATTTCCAAAGAAATTAATGTTTTTCACTAGCGTTCATCATCCTGAATTCATTAATATTTCCACTTCATATAAAAAAATAATGTCTGTAGTTTTACGATTGCCCGGCGCCATTCCATCATTGCAATAATTTAACGGCATAAATATGTTTACGTTGTTGTCGCCATATCGATTATATATACAGCATGTCCGATACTATTTTAATACAGAAATAATCTTTACGAACTAATGAACTGTTGATACGAAAATTGATAAATACATTTTTAAAAAAACAAAAACCGACTTCAAAAGAAAATTAACTAAAAAGCATGAAATAATTATTTGCTACAATTAAATACTTTTTATGAAGTCGGTGCCAATTTGAACAGCGAAGTTGCGAAGTACAACTCATCAATGTACCTCACAAAATATTTTCACTTTCGCTTGGCACCGACTTCATAAAGAGTATTTAATTGTAGCAAAATATTATTTCATGCTTTTTAGTTAATTTTCTTTTGAAGTCGGTTTTTGTTTTTTAAAAATGTATTTATTTTACAATTTTTAGTGATGCAATGGCTGTAATTGCTAATGAGTTATACTACAGCTGTAACATTCTATTAACATTTTTTTTAACCATCCTTCATAACAATATTTGTACTCCGCCCTGTATGTCAGCTATCATTAATTTCCAACTGCTATTACCTTATATAATTATTTTTTGTTGCTTTTTACTAACCATCCTGTATGCTATAATAATTACATTCGACGTTATATTTTAACCATCTTGCATAGCAAATCTTATGGATCACTTAACATTTTAATAACTACTATATATAATTTTATTTTTACACTCATCCAAAAATCGCCTGCCTTAGCAATTTTATCACTTTGAAAACTTGAAATCTCCAGGTGTAAAAATATAATGCTAGGAAAATATGAGGTAGGCATTAAATAGTTACTTGTTCGGCACATACAAATACAATTTGTATTGAAAAAATGATTACAAGAGCAGTTTCACTCTCAAATCACCCTGTATTGAAAGAATTTTTACAAGACGAATCTCACTCTTACGTAGCTTGCCAAATCATCCTGTATTGAACACCTTTAAATTACAAATCTCCATTGTCCCAAACTGTCAATAACTTTTTTAATTATTTAATTTCTCTGCAAAACGATTTTCCCAAATATGAGACCCTAACCAATCGATTTCTATCCACTGAACCTTCTAAATAGGAAAATTTGATCGAAATCGTTAGAGCCTTTTTTCCAGAACTCAGTTACATATATACATACAGATATATATATATATATATATATATATATATATATATTAGATGGTTTCCGGGAATTCATCCGCGTAGTTGATAACTGATCCCTGCCGGGATCGATGGTAAAATGACTCTGCCGAAACGTCGTCATTTTACCATCGATCCCGGCAGGGATCAGTTATCAACTACGCGGATGAATTCCCAGAAACTATCTAATACATTTAGTGCCCGCGAAAACTTAAAAACAAATATATATATATATATATATATATATATATATATATATATATATATATATATATATATATATATATTTATATTCACTTTGATTCAATTCACTTTTTAAAAAAAATTATTTATTTAGAAACATACAATATTAAAAGTGAACAATTAAAATAGTTAAAGTACTTGAATAACTTAATGCTATAAATGATATTATTTGAATGACAACACGAGAACGTTTCCAGTTGCTTTTATAACATTGACAAAAGTGCTGATGCAAGTCAGCGTTTTTACTGGTTAAACGGACTCGTGTAGGTTTCCGGGAAGTTGTTTGCATATAATTCAAGATGTAATTTGATATCCCTGAGAAGTCACGTACGCTTTAAATTCCGTTGACTTCTCGACTGTGTGAACTAAGTGCTGATATATTTTGCATATAACAACTCCCCTTACATATCAAAAGTTGATGCTATAACATCAACTTTTAGGAACAGAACATAAAATAATATAAAATGATGTTTGAATGGTATGAATAATAAGTAATAAGTGTATAAAATATGAATAAAATAAAGTAATAGGTAAAAATCAAATTGATATTTGTAAAATAAAATCAAAATATGTTAAAATAAATGAGCAATAAAATAATAAGAGTAATAATTAAATGCTTAACCTAAACATATCAAAATAAAATATAAAGTAAAAGGAAATGTAAATAAAAATAATGTGTAGAAAAATAAAAAGGTTAATGATATAAATCAATATTAAAAATGGTGTTTTTAGAGAACATAAAGTGTATACCTAAACTTGCGTCTCTAAGCTTTGTTCTGTTTTCAAAACAGGCCTAAGCTTGGGGAAGAATTTCAGTCTTGGCTGAGGCACTGAAGTCTGGTCAGGATTGCAGTCCTTTGGAGGTTTTACCATCCTCTTTTTGACAGCTTGGAAGGTGATGAGTGCTGCTATGATCATGAGAGCAGCTATGGTTGTATAGGTAAACCAAGAGATATTTTTGGTTACAAACGGCTGGTTTATGAGACCATCGAGGTCTCTGGAATATTGTTCCAATTTGTGATTTGCTACGTCTAATTCTTCTACGTTAAGCGTGTTCAGCTTCAGGGGCTGAAGTTCAGGAATTATAATTTTTTCTGGCACTGCGTCGCAACAGTTGAACGGCACTGTTACTGGTCGGAAGGTTTCTAGAACATCGGATTGTTTACCAGATTCGGCTTGAACTTTTGTAATTCCTATAAACGCACTACACTCTGATTGAAGAGTCAATATGGAGTTGAGGGAGATTGTAAGAGTTTTTGGGTTTGTTTGAGCGCAATTCACTGTAACACTTATGGGTTCAGAAGTAATTATGAGCCATGTATTGGGTTCTAGTTTTTGAACGTTGTATCCTTGAGTGAATATTAGTGAGCTTTTACAGTTGTCGGGTACCTTCTGGACATTCTTTAGAAGTTGAGCTTCACATAACGCGTTTGTGTCAATAGGATATGCGTAAAGTTCAGAGCACAGTTTCTTACGAGTGGATAACGGTTTACACGCACTTAAGTCTTTGATCGGAATAAACATTAAAGAATCATCATTCTTTGCAAGATATTTTTGAGTGAAGGATAGCATATGATGTAAACCTGTTCTTTCATCGTATATAGGGATAGGATATAAATGAAAGACTGTGTAAGGATGTTGTTCGACTAAAGGGATTCTGAACACAAATATAAGATCGGTATATGTTTGAAATGCCTCTAGTTCAATAATTTCCAGATATTGTGCGATGCTCGAGTACTTTACAGCCAATGGAAGGTTACTTTTGACTAAATTTTGCGATACCTCCTGTAATGAGGTAATAAGATGTTCTGGTGTTAAAATTGAAGAGTGAATTATTTTCAGACGCGCGAATGTGATAGAATTTAAAACATCATTTAAATTATCTTCTAAGTAGAGATAATTCTCCATAAGTTTTTCACACATTTCAAGTAGTGCGAGTTTTGATTCGACGTAGACGACCTTATCATTAATTTTTCCGATAGTGCTTTCCAGCTTTATCATGTTATCGTTAAATAGTTTCTCGTCAATTCTAAGACTTTGGATAGCTTCGTTGAAGTTTTTAATTACGGATGTGGTGACACTTATTTGGTTTTTTTGTAAGTTCTCAATTTGAAGTTGGCCTTGATTTAAGCGGTTTATGCTTTCGGTAAAGTATTTTCCGTCGGCGGCGTCTAAATTGCCGGTGATTGCCTTAAAAAGGGTATCTGCCCCATCAAGTATACCTCGTTTGTGTCTTTTAGTGTCCATGTGAATGTCAGTAAATTTCTGTTTGATTGAGTTAGAAATTTGATTGAGAAGGTTAATGTGGGTTTGTACGTCTGCGCGAAAGTAGTTCATAGCAAAAGAATTGAAGTTAACAGTTTTTACAAGAGTTTGTAATATTCTGTTATTTGTTGTAAATACTTGTTCTAGTGTAGAAATGTTTCTGTGTACTAAAAGTGTCCTTTTATCATTGGATACAGTTATTTCTGCTTCGTTATGGAAGTAGATACCTAAAGTATTGTTTATTGGTTGTATTTGAAATTGGGGTACTGCTGACCCGAACAGCAGGCAAAACCTGAAACAGAAATTAACTTTCTGAGAACGGTTTCATTCGGTCGAAATTAACTTTTGATTTTTGGTTAGTTTTAGGGTTTAGTACTGTTGCGGAGTTTCTGTGAATCTCCAGGATTTCGAAAGGACCATTGAATTTATTTTGGAGTTTGTCCTTGATCTGGGATTCTTTAATATAGACTTTATCGCCTATTTGATAGTTAGGGAGATTTTCAGAAACGTGTTCATCAAATCTGACTTTCGCTTTATGTTTTTGGATTTCCGTTCTTTCGCGAGCAATTTTATAATAGTGAGAGATACGATTATTGAGATCTCTGATGTACTTAGTTATCAGGGCTTGTTGGTTGTAGAGAGTTTCTGGAGTCCTACTCGAAGTATGTCCATAAACAAGTTCGTAAGGGGTGAATCCATGAGTTTTGTTTACAGAATTGTTATATGCAATGATTGCATAAGGGAGGATGTTAAAAGGGTGTTCGTCAGGATTTTCTAGTTTATGGATTCTAATCATCTCTAATAAGGTCGAGTGGAATCGTTCTAATGAACCATTTGACTGGGGATGTCCCACACTAGAATAAGATAGTTTGATATCAAATAGTTTACACAAATCTCTTATTAGTGTGTTGTCGAATTCCCTGCCATAATCACAATGTATCCGTAATGGAGTACCGAAGTGTTGGAAATAGAGTAGTAAGGTACTAACAACGGTTTTTGCAGATTTGTCGGTTATGGGGTAGGCCTGAGAGAATTTTGTTAGTTCGTCCCGGATAGTTAATGCGTAGTTTTTTGTCGGGACTTCTAGAATATCGATGTTGACGCGTTCAAAGGGTGTCCGTGGGGTTTCAGTAATGACAAGTGGGCTGTCGAGATTTTTCCGGTAAACTTTTGCTCTCTGGCAAGATTGACAGTTTTTGATAAAATTGTCAACGTCCTTAGTCAGTCCTTGCCAATTGTATTTTTCTTTTATTCTGCGGATAGTTTCATTGATACCACGGTGTATATTATTTTTGCCGTTATGGAATTGGTCGAGGATGATGGGTATTTGGTCTTTCTCAACCGTTTGGACGATATTTTGGCAAACTTTCCATTTGATATCGATTTCGGAAAAGATAAACGAAAGCATTTCCAAAATGGGCAGTTCAATGTTATTCTCAACACAGAATACTTCATTTTCAGTAAACACATCTCTACTATTATACAGAGATGCGAAAAGAATCTCGTTGACTATTTCTGGGTCAGAAGGGAGAGGGACGATGTAATAGCGTCTTTTTCTGACACTTTTGCTTGCAAAGACATTTACTCTAGGGGTACGGAAATCAGCATTTTCCTCAAAAATGTCTTCGATGATGTCATGGTGAAAATTTTTCATGAGAGAGCCTTGGGGAAATACTAGGATGTTTTTGTTTCCTCGGTCTAGGAGTTGGCAATTAGAAAATTGAATTTTGTCGTAATCTATGAGAGAGACGGTTTGATATCGCTCGACAAAAGTTTTAAATTCTTCGGAGATTTGTTGGAGATTAATGGGACTTCTCGTCTGGGGTTCTTGTGAGTCATCGTCAGTTTCGTTTGTTGGGAGTACTGTAAATGGTGTTAGATGATTGTTTGCTTGAAATGATATGTATTCATTAAAGTTGTTAACTTTAATGCGAGAGAGCGCGTCGGCGTTTTTATTTACTTTGCCGGGTTTGTAAATTATTTGATAGTCGTACTCCTCGAGCTTAAGGCGCCATCTTGCAAGTCTACTTCCAGGATCCTTTATAGAAAACAGCCAAGTTAACGGGCGGTGATCGGTCAGAAGTAAAAACTTACGGCCAAAAATTATCGGACGAAAGTGTTTAACCGCCCACACTATTGCAAGGAGTTCTCGTTCTATGGTTGAATACTTAGTTTCAGCACTGCAGAGAGTTCTGGAGGCATAGGCTACGGGTAAATCTTTACCTACGGGGCCTTGAGAGAGCACTGCGCCGATAGCAAATGAACTGGCGTCGGTTGTAAGAATAAATGGCTCTTCAAAATTAGGGTATATGAGTATGGGAGTAGAAGTAAGGGCTCTTTTTAATTCGTCAAAAGATTTGACACATTCTGAATCAAACTGGAAAGGTGTGTCTTTTTGAAGTAATCTTGTCAAAGGTTTTGAAATCTTGGCGAAATTGGGGATGAATCGCCTGTAATAACCAGCTAACCCTAAGAAGGACTTGATATCTTTTGGGTTTTTTGGTTGGGGGAAATTTAAGATACAATCTACCTTTGATGGGTTAGGCTTCACGCCTTCGGGAGTTATAAGGTGGCCAAGATACGCGACCTCTTTGCGAAGAAACTCGCATTTGTCGGGTTGGATTTTTAGATTGGCTTTTCGCAATCGTTTGAAAACTTCAGAAAGTCGGACTATGTGCTCATGTATAGTCGGAGAATAAACGATAATGTCGTCCATATAGACTAAACATCTCTCGTTTTGAACACCTAAAAGAATATTATCCATTACCCTTTGGAAGGTGGATGGAGCGTTTTTAAGACCGAAGGGCATTCTAACAAATTCGAAATGGCCATTATCAACTGTGAATGCTGTTTTTTGGATGTCTTTAGTATCGATTTCGATTTGGTGAAACCTGGAAGCTAAGTCGAGGGTGGTGAAGTATTGGCATTTGCCAAGTTGGTCAAGTAAATCCGAAATGTTCGGTAGGGGATATTTGTCGTCAACAGTAAGTTCATTTAATTTACGATAATCGACGACGACACGCCATTTTTGGGTACCAGATGCGTCTAGTTTTTTGGGAACTACCCAAACCGGGGATGACCATGGCGAATTAGACGGACGTATAATGCCTTGGTCAAGCATCTTTGATATCTGACTTTTTACCTCTTGTTTGTGTATTTGGGGGTACCGATATGACTTTGTGAAAGAGGGTTTTGCGTTATTAGTGTCTATCGAATGTTTGATTTCGTTTGTAAAGGTCAGTTGGTCACCTTCTAAATAGAATATGTCGGAATATTCGAGGCAAAGTTGAGAAATAAGTTCGGCTTGCTCCTCGTTCAGATGTTCTAACCGAAGTTGTTCCATAATTGTAGTTTGTCTATCAGGCTGGGTCAAGTTTTGAGAGTAATTTTCAGAAAGAATGTTTACCGAAAAATTGTTTATCGGTTCGAGTTCCAAATTATCGAAATTAACAGTCTTGGGGATAGCATTTGCATTTAAAACTGAAGTAAGGAATTCGCCTTTTTCATTAATTTTAACAAGGGCACGGGGAAGATAAACTTTTTCTATTTCGGCAGATGATAGGAAAGCATCAGTATTAGTGAGGTTACATTTTAATTTACATATTTGTTCTGTTCGGGGTTCTAAACAGATTGTATTAACCGGGATGCAGTTATTGAAAGTTGAAGGGTTCTGAGTACGCATGACAGTATCATCCGTAACTTTGTAGAGAGGTAAAGTTTTAAAATTAGTGACAAGTTGTTTGCTGTTAAAGTCTATAACGCAGTTATAGTATTCAAGGAAATCTGAACCCAGTAATCCGTCGAATTCAATGTCGATGTTGCAAATATATACCTTGTGTGGGTCGGCGACATTGAAAGGTACAAGGGTGGATTCGTTGATTAAGATTTTCTGATCGGTGATTCCTTGGATGACTACGTTTTCGGGAAATCGTTGTTTGAAGCGTTGGCAGGTTTCAGGTTTAAAAATTGAAAGTCCTGCACCCGTATCGATAAGAAGTTTATAGGTTTTTGAAGAGTCAGTAATATAATAAAGATTCTTTGAGTTGACGGAAAGAAGGGGTCTTACAGAAAGTTCTGTTCTGGGAAGTTGACATTGGGGCTGAAGTCGTCTAGATTCATTGTCTGAATTTGGGTTTGAATTTCTGAAATTTCTTGGTCTGGGGGGTTCTGACTGAGTGGGGGTCAAATGAAAATTTACTTGAGAAGAATCAGGTTCGTCAGAATAAAATTCGTATAACTGTTCAGTATTGAAATATTCTGGTTCATTGTTTTGTTCGAAATCATTAGGGTGACAATCTTGTACGTTTCCGTACTCATCGGGTAAAGAGGTGTAATGATTTTCATTGTGATATGGTCCGAATTGCAGATTGTTCAAGTGATGAGTCTTTGGTTGTTGGCGTTGTTGATGTTTAAAGAAACTCGGGTTCGGTCTGTAATTGCCAGACATTTGGGGTTGTCTACTGGTAGATGGACGAAATTGTTGCTGTGAAAATTGTTGACTGGGATTAACATTTGTAGATTGATTAGCAGGTTGATTGGAAAAATGAGGGCGGTAATTCGAATAGTTCTGATTAGAATTCGGGTTGTGTTGAAATTGTCTCATTCTCAATAAGCATTCGTTGCTTAAATGGCCCATGCGTTTACAAAAAGAGCATTGTTTTGGAGGTGGACCGTTATTTGGTTTACGAGGGGGTTGTTGGAAACTTCTATTACCTGAAAATTTCTGAGTTTCTAAATGTGATAGTTGTAGTTCTCGTTTAATTCTGGAAATGGCAGTGAGAATACTGCACGGGTCGCTAGCGCGAACGAGTTGATCAATTTTGGGATCTAAACCCGTAAGAAGGCTATTAAGAGCCATTGACTCTATTAAGTCAATCTGTGCTTGTTTTTCTTTGATAGTTAAATTTTGCTTTTTATAGCTGCTAGCATTTTCGCTTGATGCGTCTGGAGTCTAGCAGAGAAAGTGAGGGGGGATTCATTAGGAGTTTGCCGCATTCGTTGCAAGTCCTGTATGAGAGCCGAGAGATCTCTAGGATCTCCAAAATGATTTTCTAGGAGGGTTGGAATTTCAGCTAATTGACTAGGGTTTCGCGAATTAATTAATTCAGCCGCTCTACCGCGTAACTTATTTTTGATGTGGAGAATTAGCAATACTTGCTGATTATCCGTTGCCATGCTGTAAGCAGTATTACACGAGCATATGAAAGTATTCAAAAATATCGGATTACCATCATATTCGGGAATTATGGCAAATATTTCAGATAACTTATATGGTTCTACGGTTGGTGTAGCTGCTTGTCTAGTAGTGGCCATGTTTATAATTGTATAGATTCGCACAATAAATAAAAATTAAATGTTGAGGTTTTAAATGTAAATGGTAAATATCTAGTTTATCAAAATCCAATATCGAGCAATGTTTAATAGGGTAATAACAAATTTGAAATAGGAATGTATAAATGGTAGATTAATAATAAACTTGAAATAATGTTTCAAATACTTCGAAATATGTAAGTCAAAGTAATAAAATAATATGATTATGTAAAATATAGTTTCAAAATTATTTAGGAATGTAAGGTTATGAGGAATAAAATATTATATAAATGAAAGAACTGGTGGTCATTCAAAATAAAATCAAAATAAAAAATAGTTACTTTATGTGATTCTTACGTTATTATTCCTCGCATCGGACTGTTCGCCGCGTCACTTAGCACTGGTTAAACTGGTTGCGTGTTCCCTTGCTAGTACTTGGTAGTTGTTGTCCTTTTCAAGTAGGTTTTGTCCACAATGATTTAGAAATCTCCACAGTTAGTTAGTATTCACGTGTTCTAACTGTGTTGGACAATCCTACTGACTGCGCCAATTTTATATTCACTTTGATTCAATTCACTTTTTAAAAAAATTATTTATTTAGAAACATACAATATTAAAAGTGAACAATTAAAATAGTTAAAGTACTTGAATAACTTAATGCTATAAATGATATTATTTGAATGACAACACGAGAACGTTTCCAGTTGCTTTTATAACATTGACAAAAGTGCTGATGCAAGTCAGCGTTTTTCCTGGTTAAACGGACTCGTGTAGGTTTCCGGGAAGTTGTTTGCATATAATTCAAGATGTAATTTGATATCCCTGAGAAGTCACGTACGCTTTAAATTCCGTTGACTTCTCGACTGTGTGAACTAAGTGCTGATATATTTTGCATATAACATATATATATATATATATATATATATATATATATATATATATATATATATATATAAACAAACCTTGTTCGTATTATAGTATTGGATTATTTCTATTTCATAACAATTTTATATCTTAACAGAAATGAAGATACTTTAATTTGTAATCAAAAGTCCTCTTTGAAGACAACCTTGTCTACAGTTAATAAAAATTGACATGGAATGATTATTGTTTATGTTTTAGACCATGTAAAAAAAGTTTGTGAAGAATAACTTTTTTCTCTTAAAATTATGAAAAAAAAGAAATCGTTTGAATCATGAATACACACTGTATATTCATATTAACTGATACTTATTTTGATTAATTCATCTTATTTACAATTTACTCCAAGTTCCGAATAGTTAATACCAGTAACTCCATCTAATCTTATAATACCCGCGACTCAACCAAGACATAGAATATAAGAAAATAGGTAAAAAGTTTTTCCCCATTCCATAAGAAACGATACAAGCTATGTTATTTGAAAAAAAATTCTGACCACTTTGAGATATCACGGAACTAATCCAATCTCTTTCAACTTGTCCCACGTTCCGAATAAAATTTTTCAAATTTTATAATAATACCGGCTCCTCCACCAAGGCATAGAGTATATGAGAATAGGTAAAAATAGTTTTTCCCCATTTTCTAAAAAACTGTAAAAGCTATTTTAATGAAAAAAATATGGGAACACTTCGCTATCCCCCCAAACAGGATCCAGTACAATGGTCGAAATTCCTCAAGCCGTTTCCGAGTAATCGGAGAACAAACATAAAAAAAACATAGATACAGACGAATTGAGAACCTCCTTCTTTTTGAAGTCGGTTAAAAATAAAAGAATTCGTATCAGAGATTTCCATTTGTCAAATTTATTGGTAATTGGTAAATTAAATTCAGTCAACAAATAAAAAGGTTGCTGGAAGTTTCCATGGAATTGCATCCTCTGACGTCTGCAATGACGTGGAATTCCAAACATCTGTCGTACTTGCTGAATCTGGACCAGCCATCGCCTAGTTGGCATCATTCAATGATGACTGGTTTGTGGGGATACGCAGCCATAGTCGTTTGTTAAGTGTTTCTATCACCACAATTAAAGACGGTGGAAGCCTAGAACAAGCCTAGGAAGCCATTGTTTATCGCCCTTAGACCAAAGAACGAAGTTGTTGCAAAGAAACAGTAAAACTAGCAGTTTTTTAGTTTTGCTATAATTTTGTAAATATATAGTATATAATCGTCTTGCCCAAAAAGCCTAAAAAATAGGACTTTTTTGATAAAAATCTTTTTAATAAAATCCATCGAAAAACTGATTAAAGAACACCAATTAAAAAAATATAACCTTCTCAAATCATCGAGCTGTCTGCGGAAAGAGCAGACTGTATAGGTACATCAATCATCTTAAGCGTCACACACGTTTCAGATATTTCGTCACTGTCGTTTAATTTCTGTTCACTATTTTCCGCGCAAACACGAACGCCTATGATTATAAGCTTCGCTTTAAAAATTTTTCGTGAGAATACTCTTTAGCTTATTCCACATCCTTACTGGTCTATAGATACAGGATGTGTTTAATATTCATTTGCGCGTGCTTTTATTTCATGAAACAATTAACCGGAACATAAGTGAACGGTAGATGCGATGGCAGCCGTCCCGCTAAGCTGTAATTATGCCATTAAATTAATATCAGGGGGAAAACACATTCTCTGGACATCGGTAAGCGTCAGAGTTAACGTCGTTTTTGTCTAAGTGCAATTAGCATCGATGTTAAAGGTCCAACTTCGCTATCGGATCCCTTCCGGTTATAAGGGCAGACGTTATTAGGGAATATTACGACATTTGGCAACGTAATATCAAACCGACGGTACACGTGGGTGTAGTTGAGTCATCTAGATGGGCAAGATGTGCAGTTTTAAAATTTCACGGTATAACCCAGTAAAATTAGCAAAATGGCGTCATTATTAAAAACACTCGTTTGCGATCCAGATCCCATCGACTAAATATCAGATTAATCTAACTGTTCTGTAGATATGATTCCGACATTACAATTATTGACCGGAAGTGGAAGTATATATTGACGAAAAACACTTGCTTGCTTTTGACTCATCTCAAAAGAAATATTTTAGAATTCAAATCTTAGGTTCTTTTAAGTTCATCCAACTTCAAAGGAGCTTGCCTAAGTAAAATTGTAAGAAAGATGAACCTTCCTATTTCAAATTTATATTTTAATAATTCAAATTTAATGCCTTGGATAACTAGGTCAGATAAGACTGTGTACGTTTGGATTTTATGTGGTATGTACAGCCCTCTTCCTAAAAAGAAAAATACTTTTGTTTAAAAAGATTTGCGCTAAATTTTGACATTAATTCTTTTATCCGTCACTCAGTAACTCTTTTATCAATCGCTATATAGGATATCTCGTCCTTAACTTGTCTTATATTTTGTTTATACTTGTCTTTGTCTATTCTTAACTCTTTCTTTGTATTGTGTTGACTATTCTTTTCTTCGTCCATTCTTGTGTTTGCCTAGTTTGTCTTTGTCTAGTCTTGTCACTGTCTAGTTTTGTTATTCTCTAATTTTGTCATTGTCTAGTTTTGTCATTGTCTAGTCTTCTCATTGTTTACTCTTGTCATTGTCTAGTCTTGTCATTGTCTAGTCTTGTCATTGTCTAGTCTTGCCATTGTCTAGTCTTGCCATTGTCTAGTCTTGTCATTGTCTAATCTTGTCAGTGTCTAGTCTTGTCATTGTCTAGTCTGGTCATTATCTAGTCTTGTCATTGTCTAGTCTTGTCATTGTCTAGTTTTGTCATTGTCTGTCTTGTCATTGTCTAGTCTTGTCATTTTCTAGTTTTGCCATTGTCTGTCTTGTCATTGTCTAGTCTTGTCATTTTCTAGTCTTGTCATTGTCTAGTCTTGTCATTGTCTAGTCTTGTCATTGTCTAGTCTTGTCATTGTCTAGTCTTGTCATTGTCTAGTCTTGTCATTGTCTAGTCTTGTCATTGTCTAGCCTTGTCATTGTCTATCTTGTCATTGTCTAGTCTTGTCATTGTCTAGTCTTGTCATTGTCTAGTTTTGTCATTGTCTGTCTTGTCATTGTCTAGTCTTGTCATTGTCTAGTTTTGTCATTGTCTGTCTTGTCATTGTCTAGTCTTGTCATTTTCTAGTCTTGTCATTGTCTAGTCTTGTCATTGTCTAGTCTTGTCATTGTCTAGCCTTGTCATTGTCTAGCCTTGTCATTGTCTATCTTGTCATTGTCTAGTCTTGTCATTGTCTAGTCTTGTCATTGTTTAGTTTTCTCATTCTTTAGTCATGTGTTTGTTTAGTCGTATATTTGCCTAGTTCTGTTTTTATCTAGCCTTGTGTTTGTATAGAATTGTCATTGTCCAGCCTATAATTTGCCCTGATTGAAAATTTAATAGGATATTCAAGGAAATTATATTTTATAAACTTACAATCTAATTAGCAAAAACCTAACTGTTAAAAAAATGAATAACTGAAATATAGATGACCTGACCGCTTTATTCTCAAATTTTGTTCGAATTTAAATCTGGACACTTTGCTTAAAGAACGAATTAATCAGCGCTGGTTGATTAATAGAATATAGCTAAATATCAGAAGCAAAAAAAATAGAAAAACCTTTCGACTAAATCTCCAAAAGTAATAAACGAAATAGAAAACTTTAAAGTTACACTAACCTGATATTGGTTGCTCCCAGCTGTTGGAAATAACTAGAAGTCCAAGGCCAATCTTCTGTAATTTCAGTTCAACTGGTGTAAAATACCGGCCCTTTTGTGATTTAGTACGGTCAAAAATAGCGACCATACTCTAGCGATTTCAAAAAGAAAGTGTGTTTAAGACTCCCGAAATTAAAACAAAAAATGTTTATTGATTGCTACACATCGGCGGCGACAGGAATTTAGAAAATGATAAATTAACATTACAAACTGATTAATGAATAAAAACTAGAAATAAACGCGAAGCAGTAATTACAGATAAACAAAAACTAATAACTAAACAATGCCTGAAAAAAAAAGATTGTTCTTTTTAAATCACGATAATCATAAAAACGTAAACTGACTTGCACTAAAAATTCCTGAATTTTATCTAGAAATTAGCTTAAAGGTTTTAAAGCACCAAAAAAGGTTTCGCGCTGAACAGAATTGATAGGAAATTGAACTGGATGGGAAGAAGACTAGGGGATAAAATCTCAATAGTTTTAACCGTATTAAACACATTTAATAAATAATAATTATACAGTCTTAAAAACAGAATATCGCAGGCCTGTTTTAATAAATATAAATACTGTCCTAACTGGTTTTCAAACGAATAAAAAAGCTGTTACAAAAAACACAAATAGGTTAATGTTGTAAAACACAACGAAAAATTGAATATTAAATACAATAAATAAAAATGATTTGCTTTCGAGCAATTTTAATTTTTTTTTTGACGGAATGTTTATTTAAGGCGATCCACAAAAAAAACAGACTGAATAACTTATGAGAGCATCTTAACCCCCTCTTGAATCAAAGTACGACAATTCATCGAAATACAAATTTCATAATTAATTCAATCCAATGGAATGTTTTTTTTGTATGGCTCGCCCTGTATGTCAATAAAACTACTTTTCTTTGATCATTATGTTCAGATAAAATAAAAATCCTTAGCGCCAAAATGGGAGCTTCTTATTACATCAAGTCCAGAAGGATTTTCAATCAAATTAACGTTAGTATGAGTAGATTTCTTTGAGACGGAAATCATAGCAGCTAGAAGATAAAAAATATTGTTCTGTATTCAAGCTGACAGTACGAGGTATGGCTATTAAATAAAGGGACTGACACTGCGGTGGAACGAGTGCGCATGCACCAATCAACATTGACTAATAGCTGTTTAGTTTGAGGCTTCCCCTCCAAAATGCAGTTAGTCTCGTTTCTGTAAACAACATCGTTGAGACATAACCTTCATTTACGTTAGTGTTGTTATTTTATTTTGCCGGAAAAATGCTTAGCGTAATAATAGAGCAACGAATTGTTATTAAATTCCACTTTAAACTTGGAAAAACCGCTACCGAAACCTATAAAATACTAAAAGAAGTGTACAGCAGTGAATGTTTATCGCGGACTCGTGTTTTTGAATGGTTTAAGCGTTTTCAAGATGGTGGACAAGATGTTGAAGATGATTCGCGGCCAGGTCGTCCTTCAACATCAAAAACGGATGGCAATGTGGAAAAAGTTGCTAATTTGATTCGGTCTGACCGTCGATTAAGTATTCGAGCAGTTGCTGCATCTGTAGGCATTGATAAAGAATGTGTACGGCAAATTTTACGTGACAATTTGAACATGCGAAAAGTCTGTGCAAAAATGGTACCAAAAATTCCCACGATCGAACAACAAGCAGCTCGCAAAAATGTTTGTACTGACACTTTGAATGCCATTAAAAATGACCCAAATTTATTGGAAAGGATAATAACATGTGATGAATCCTGGTTTTTTACTTATGATCCGGAAACGAAGCGCCAATATATGCATCGGAAGACCCCAAATTCACCGAGAGTCAAAAAAGCAAGGATGAGCAACCCAAAATTGAAAGCAATGATGATTGTTTTTTTCGATATTCATGGGATTGTGTACCTCCACTGGGTTCCAGAAGGTCAAACAATTAATCAACTATTACTACCTTGAGGTACTTGATAAACTACGTGAAAGAGTAAGAAAAAAACGACCCAAAATGTGGAAGGACAATACGTGGGTTTTGCACCAAGACAATGCGCCAGCTCATTCTGCGTTATCTGTTAAGCGGTTCCTAGCCAAGTTCAGCACCCCAGTGTTAGAACATCCACCTTACTCACCAGACCTAGCACCATGTGACTTTTATCTTTTCCCTAAGGTGAAATCTGCATTGATAGGTACGAGATTTGAATCCGTAGAAGCTGTTCAAAAGAAAGCGGCAAGAGTCCTGAAAGAGTTGACAGAAGATGACTTCCAGCACTGTTTCCAACAATGGAAAATTCGCATGGAGCGTTGTAGGGATAGAGAAGGGGTGTATATTGAAGGCGATAATAAGTAATTATGTATAAAATAAAAATAATTTTTTACAATATCAGTCCCTTTATTTAATAGCCATACCTCGTATATTAAATCTATACTGAATCTAAAGAAAAAATTAATCTGTCAACTTTTATTGGAATGATCAAGAAATGAGAATATTTGATATCACTCCCAAAGACTCAAGAACTTCAAAGTTGGAGTAGCTAATATATCACTCGTCAAAAAAATTAGTTGACAGAATATTTACTAATACTTTTAAAGTCACAATTTAAAACAAAACATGTTGTTTAACTTTCGGGTGATACTGGCAAGGTTCAGTGTACTTCGGTTTGATTTTTTTTTTGGAAACCATAAGTGTAGTTAAAGAAACTCCCATTACAAAGGTAAACATATTAATTACATTTAGAAAATACTACAAATAAGTTTATTTCTGTATTCGGATTGTTTACAACATGCTGCTGACCACATTCCTGCCAATTTTGATGACATTGAATCATATTCGTAAATGATATTGATGACAAGAAATGGGTTCATTGTTACAAGTGTTACATCAAATTAATCCACATTGCTATATGCTATTAATTGTTATCATGGTGTTGATAATTTTATTATTAGTGTTTAACTCCTCAAAATTCTTGTGGAGGTCACTGTTAATATCTGCGATTTCGCTTTTTGAGGATTTCTCTACCCCTGATAGTTAAGTAAACGACACCTAGAACTGACATGACTATAGCGTAAAAAGCTATCGCATTTATGGCTGCTGAAGCCCAGGTATTTGGTCCGTGCTTAGCGTACTTCATAAGGATATCCTGTTCCGAATACTTTTCCGCAGCTCTACGCTGTCTTTTAAGTGCTGGAGATTGTTCGCAACCAGATTCTCTTACGTACTTAGCCCAAGTGCGATTTGTTGCGGAAAGGGTTCTTGTAGGATTAATGAAGGGTTTTCTGCCGACTACGTTTTTATTCACCATTGGTTGGTTGACACGATCATAGTGGCAAATCAGCAATCGTTTGCGTTTCACTTTTCCCACAGATACGTCGTCTTGTGAAATGGTAGCACCTTCAAGAAGCTCCAAGTTTTCTTTTTCGATTTCAGCCCAGTCCCACATGTCTGCTATCTGACAGTTGCATTTCCAAGGATTCCCCATGAGCTTAAGCGTCTCTAAGTTGGGATTGAGAATGAAGTTTTTAGGAGACACGGTCGTGAGACTGTTGAATCTTAAATCGAGCACTTTTAAGTGGGGTAATAGTGAAAGGAATTCCAACTCGCTTGGGGAGGTAAAGTGATTGCCAGCAAGAATCAAAGTCGTGATGTTCCTCGTATAGTGGAACGCCTCTTCCGGCAAGAATGTTAAGTTGCAATTGCTCAAATCCAAAATGCTCAAACGAGACAGTTGTTTCGGTAGTAGAGGACCAATTTTTGATACCTGAAGAGGATTGCCGGCTAGTTGAAGTTCGGTCAATTCTGTGTACGTGAAGTTGTTAAAGAACACCGTCGCATTCAGCGGACGTACCAAACCGCAGAAGTTCAACTCCAAACTTTCCAGATGTGTTAAATTTCCAAACAATCCCGCTTCGAGACTATCGAGGTCGTTTCCGGACAACACCAGCCGTCTCATCGATGTCATTTTCGAAAACGATTCCGGATGAATGTAGGACAGATTGCTGTAGCCCATGTTGAGATACTCCAAAGTTTTAAGAGGTGCTAATAATTTAACGAACGCGTCGTTCAAAGGATTGTGCGAAATATCAAGTTCTTGCAAACTTTTGAAGTTATCGAACGTATCCGGTAGACGGCTCAACCCACAATTGCTTAAAGAGAGTTTCTGCAGATTCGTTAGCGGCGATAGTGCCAGCAATAAATCAGATGCGAACAACTTGTTTCCTGATAAATACAGATTTCGGATTTTTGTGGAGTTAGCGAAAGCGTCCTCAGATAGCGGCAAAGTTAAATTGCAATCTGATAAATCCAACGTTTCGAGATTCTGAAGCTTAGCCACCAACAATTCGGTGTTTAGGCTTGCGAGATCGTTGTTAGACATTAAAATATTCCGCAAGTACGGGTTATTATCCAACATCGTTTCTGGTAGTTTTTCGATGTGGGATTTGCTCAGATCAATAGATTCCAACAAATTCAATTTGTTCAAGACAATTTGCCAATTAACTGTTTGAAAATTATTGCCCTCCAATTCCAAATGTTTAAGATATCGCAACGAAGAGAAGGCTTCGTCTCCGATATGAGTTAAATTGCATCGGTTCATTTTTAAGGTTTCCAAGCTGCCCAGAGGTTTTAAAACGTCGCTTTCCAGCTCTATGAAGGGATTATCGGACAAATCCAATGTAGTTAAGTGGGTCAAATTGGCAAAGAACTCTTCATTTAAATTTGTTAAGCTACAATTACTTAAATCTAAATAAAGCAAGGAATTTATCGACAAAAATGGACCCTCCACCGGTAATAGTGGGTTTCCTTGCAGTTCTAAGTTGATTAGGCCAACAGAGTCGCTGAAAAGAAACACAATTGTGAAATCACTTGTGAAAAGAAAATTTCTAATTCTGCCATAGCGGGTGTCTACCCAGTTTTTTTGGAAAACAAGGAATTTGAAGGAATCGTGGAAACAATTAGTTGGTGGTGAACACTATTTTGTTTCTTTTCTGGGAATGAATTAAATAAATACGTAAAAATATTCAAATTCATCCGGTTTTACTTGTCCAAGATCTAACGACCAGGTAAATTGTCATGAAAAGAACCAAAACTCCCAACTACAGGAAACCTATTTCCAGTATTAATGATTTGCTTCAAAACCACCCATAACAAGGACAAATTTTTTATCCCACTGAATATTAACACAAAAATTTAAAAAAGTGTAAATATCTAGACTATTGTCTTGATTTTTTTTTGTCATTTTATTTGTTAGCGCTATGATTTTTTCTTGACTTAAGGTTTTCATTATTCAAACAATACATAAAAACAAAAACGTGTATTTATCGTTGGAAAATGTTCAGATAAACCAAAACTGCGTTTCACTTTTCTCAGCGTCAGGAGACAACATAAGCAAAGTATTTTGGTAACAGAATAATTAAGAAAAACAATTCATGTTAAAAAATATGAATATATTCTACAAATGATTGAATAATTTCAAAACGAATATTTGTTCATGGTTTGCTTATATTACGAAAAAATTTTAAAAAAAAATATTATAAACGATTACATTTTTTTAAAAAAAATTTTGAACAAATATCTCTAAAAATAATGTCATTTAATTATTATGAATAAATTATAACAATTGAAAATATAACAATCTCAAAAATTATAGTTGCCACAAAATCTCCCCAAAGCGTAATAATAGAGAATTTTTCATTAAATTTTCTCGAATATTAATAGTTTTTGAGTTAATTCCAAAAAAACTAATCGTCGTATTTTAATATTAATAACTCTTGAAATGCTCGTTCCGAATTCATTGAGCCTTTTAACGTTCAGAAGTACTATAATTCACTCTAACTTCTGTATTTTCTCTTTTGCAGCAATATTTGCCTCGTCAGCTACAATATTTACTGAACAAATGTTATTTAGCGAAAAATTCTCGTTTAACAAATGATCGACATGGAATTTTCATAAGGTACGTGCGTCTATGTTGGCACTATAATCTTTCCATCTAGTTAGCCGCTAAATAAAGGACGGAAAGTAGAAACTGCGCACAGGTATATTATTTTGATGCGAGCAGCCTGCGCAGATCGCATCAATACATAGTGCAAAAATATGAATGTATGTTTCCTCAAATTATTAAATTAATAAACTATTAAGGCATTTTTGAGGGATTAAGGAAAGTTGAGGAACAGCAGACACCCCAAAAAACATACTACCTATTAAATATTAATGTTAAAATTCTAAGAAATAGGTGTGTTAAAATTGGGAAGCAGCTTTAAACAGAAACAGGGTGGTCCATGGGCAGCAGCCCACAAAAAATGAACCAGGGTATTTTGTTTTTGGGGGACATATTTGCCTCCACTATTACTTGTAAGTATTAAATTCTCTTTAAAATGCCTTTTAATTTTTTTAATAATAACTAGCGTTGCTGGGCAACAACAACTTTGATGGACGTATGACCAAAAACTGTTCTTAAACTAACAATTATATTTGTCAATTCCAATTGAGCAAAAAAATTCATAGCGACATTTTCTTGCTTAAGGTGCTACTCTATTCTGTTGCTTCTATTGAGAGAGGGAAATTACTCAATCATGTTTTATAAAGAATCAATGTTCATGGGTAGAATTAGTAACAACATTCCGGCAAAAAGATAAATGTTACTCTGAAAACATTTTTTTCGCCACAACAAGAGCACAACTCTGGCTATTAATCGACTAAGTGAGTTTGTGATACACACCTTGAAAATAAGCATAATATATATGCTGCATTCCGGGGCTTAACGAAGCGAGAGGACAGTATGTTCTTTTCGAAAATCAGCAGTTGACGAATCGAACGAATCAGCATGACGTCCCTCAGGGTCCTGTATTGGGTCCTCCTTTATTCCTCATATAATAAATGACTTTCCAAACTTTAACAATCTATTGAATCTACTAATACCACTATGTTGCTGCATGATCAACATTCAGACCCAATATTGCAGTGAAATTAATAATTGGTTTTAGCCAATAGGCAAGTCTCAAAAATTATAAAACCCAGAAGATTAACTTTACATTGCAATCTTCACCATCGAGCCTAGAAACGGATGTTGTTCGTTGCAAACTGTGGTAGCTGAGAAATAAGTTTCCTTCTTTCCTATTTGAATGGGAGTGAATATCGTTGTGTGTTCTATAGCTGTTTTGGTTCTGTTTCATATAGAGAAGACACTGATGGATAAAAGTGCAAGGTATAGAGCTATCTCTAAAACACCCGGTATACGTTATTCTTGCAGCAATTCTAACACAGCGACGTTGTAATTTAAAATCCCAGTTGTACCTCTAGATACACATATTGACAGGCCCATTATAAGGAAAATGATTTTACATAATTTGGAGCTAAGAAAATTGACATAGACTTCCCAGGTTATCCCAGGATGAAGGTAGACCCCAACAATTTCACTGACGTATGAGTTTTTAGGATCGATGGAGAAGACTGCAATGTAAAGTTAATGTTATGGGTCTTATTATTGTTAAGACTAAGCCTATTGGTTAAAAATGAATTCTCAGTTTCACGCTGTTTGATTTGAGTCCACTGCAATATTGGGTCTGAGGGTTCATAGCGCAGCAACGTGGTGTTGTCGTTAATAGGATTATCAGGAGATTCAATAGAGTGTTGAAGTTTGTCAAGTCTTTTATGTATAAGAGAAATAACGGAGGACCATGCACAGAACTTTGACAGACACTATGCTGAATACTTCAATTCGTCGACTGCTGATTTTCAAAAATAACATACTTTTTTTCTAAATAGGTCTGGACAAGGGTAATACTGCTAAGTTATAGTGAGAACGAGTTATATAAAGAATTTCAAATCTTACACAATCGAATGTCTTCATTAAGTCCAGGAATACGAGGGCTGCCTTTTATATTTCGGGATTGGGCAACCCTAGTGTTGCAATCTCACAACTGACAGCTCTTTCGTAAAGTTTGACATTTTTGAGATTATACGTACTCAGAACGTTTTGACATACGAGAGCTGTGTTGTTTACAGTAACTTTAAGGATTTATCTCGGCCAAAAAAATGGAATTAAATCGTGAACATTTTCGTGCGATTATTTTTTACAACTTTCGACGTGGATTAAGTCAGCAAGAGTGCAAGGATGAACTTAATTTAATTTTTGGCTATGAAACTCCATCAAGGACCACTGTTTATCGATGGTATGGTGAATTCAATCGACGTCGTAGTTCACTCCAAGACGAATTTCGTGAAGGTCGTCCAAAAAAAGTTGTTGTTCCGGAAACCATTGATGCTGTGCGCGAACTGATATTGCATAATCGTCATGTGACCTATCGTGAGATTGAGTCAACCTTACACATTAGTGGGACCAGCATACATTCAATACTGCATTAACATTTGAATGTCAAAAAAATTTGTTCGCGTTGGATCCCACAGAATTTGTCAATTGTTCAAAAAAAGGCTCGTGTCGATTGGTCGTAAGAAAAGCTCAAAAAATACGATCGCGGTGCTTTAGAACACGTTTATGACATAGTGACAGGTGATGAATCGTGGATTTACGCGTATGAGCCCGAAAGTAAACAGCAGTCGACTGTATGGGTGTTTCAAGATGAGCCGAATCCAACAAAAGTTGTTCGCGCACGAAGCACTTCCAAGCAAATGATCGCCTGTTTTTTCGGAAAAACTGGACATGTCGCAACTGTACTACTAGAATAACGCAGAGCAGGCAATTCTGAGTGGTACACAACCATTTGTTTGCCAGTTGTCTTCCAAGAAACGAGGAAAACCAACCCCCGAAGACGGATCACTTTTCACCACGACAATGTGAGCTCTCACACATCGGCTCAAACAACTGCATTTTTGTCAACTCAAAACATCGATTTGATGAGTCATCCGCCGTATAGTCCTGACTTGTCACCAAATGACTTCTTTTGATTCCCGTACGTAAAAAACAAACTGAGAGATCAAGGTTTTTCCGACACCTGAAGAAGCGGTTGCTGAGTTCAGAATGCATGTTTTGGAGATACCTCAATCAGAGTGGAAAAAGTGCTTCGAGAATTGCTTCAAACGCATGCAAAAGTGTATAGATCTTCATGGCGAATATTTTGAAAAACAATAAAGCGATTTTCGATGATTAATATTTGTTTTTGTTCTCTAACCCCGAAATATAAAAGGCAGCCCTCGTATTGCATATATTATGTCTATTTTCAAATCCCTCTGCCACAAACTCACATAGTTGTTTAATAGGCACAATAGTGTCCTTTTTGTTACGAAAACCCAATCGGTTTGGTATAATGATATTGTTTACATCAAAATAGCCAATATCAGTAGGCCAATCTTTGCTGGTCTACAAGTCTTCCGGTCGTATTTGTGTTTCCGCAGACTCAAATATTGAGTTACAGTTGCTAGATCAAATTAAACAATCGCCATTTTAAAGAGGATTCAAGGCTCATTGAAAAGATGTCCTCAACATACCCGTGGTTCGCATTTGGAAACATAAAGGTAGAGGTCACCCCCTAAGGGGTTCACCTTGCTGGATTGTTTTTTGATGAACCACCCCGTATACTGATATCCAAAAAAAATTTAAGCGTAATAGACAGAGTATAAATGCTTGCATTTCAGCAAAATGCATTGTCAACCTAAAGAAATTTATTTCCACTTACTTGAAAGCGTCCGGATCAACTTCGGTGATTTGATTGTAGGAGAAATCGGCATCGATCAAGTACTGCAAACCGGCGAAAGAGTCCCTCTTCAAATGCGTTAAGAAGTTTTCGGAAAGCTGCAACCTGCGTACTTTAAAATCCGACGGGAAGGGTTCAACTTCCGTAATCAAATTGTTGTTAAGGTCCAAAACGTACACTTGGGGGCTGAGTTCATTATAAGGGATGCGAGTGAGGTTGCTGTCAGAACAATCAGTCACCCAGTTGACGCGAAAATAGTGGCAGTGACAGTCATCTGGGCATTCGAGTTCGGCCAGTTCGCCATTGAAGCCCCCGACCGGCGTCGGGCCCCGCGCCATGCAAACGGCTACAACGATCACCGTAATGGCATACAACTTCATGGTTATTCTGGAACAAAATGAAACTTTCATTCGAAATGGAATTCGTTTACAAACAAAATTAGATTTCGGATGAAAGGGAACGCACTTTGGAATTTAAGTAAATTGAGGAATATTTCAGCCTCTGTTTTGTTAACAGAAACTCTTTAGTTCCGTCGAGTTATAATTTATTTAAAGAGAAATTCTCCTACCAAAGGGATCTCATTTGAATAAAACTTATTGATATGTGGCTCGGAGTCTGCTCTTGCCACTGGCAAATTATTTTCGGGGTAACGTCGGTTCAAAGTTGAGAAGGTAAAAGGGAGATTAAGAACTAAGAGCTGCTGCCATTATTTAAAAGGAAATAATGGGAATTTCTTGAAAGGTGTATTTTGTACAAGTATTAATTGGAGGATTTGTTACGGCAAATGCCAAGATATGATAATGATCGTTTCGAGAATTTACGGCAAGAGAACAACCATACAAACGAACAAAAGGTGCTAACAATAAACACGAAATTTGTAGCGAAAATTACAAACGGTTAATAATATTTGCCACAACAATTTACATGGAAATGTTAACAAAAGAGCTGACATTCCACATTCCTATAATATGCTAAATTCACATGACATTCAACACAGATCTGTTATATTGTCTAAATTTTTAACATTTAATATTAAACAATATCATGATACATACTTCCCTAATGTCTACATTTTTGCAAATTGGCCACAATCGGGTATAATTTTCTTTGAGGATTAAAATACTTCCATTTGAATTTCTTAGCGTAGCCCAGAAAAAGGAATCAAGATGTTGCTCACGTGCAGCTTAGTAGCAATTTGTTTTTAAAAAAAAATTTCGGCTCATCCTGTACAAATAACGTCCTTTTTTAGGGTTCCGTAAATACAATATACGGATACCCTTATAATATCACTCCGGATTTCTGCCTCTGTCACATCACAGCAATTTTCTCCTAAACTATTGGACGGAAGAGGTTGAAATTTGGTATCAATGTATAGTTTGGTAAAATTTTGAAAAATATAGGAAATATAGAACGTTGCCCGAACTTTACAGGAAAAATAAGGAGAAACCATTAATAATAATTTTGGGGGGCAAATTATAGAATTAAATAAAAATTTAAAAATAAAAAAAAATTCAAACGCATCATGTAATATATCAAATGAAAGGTCTCATTCTGAGGAACACAAATATATTTTTTCATATTTAAAAAAAATATATTTGAAAAGATATTAACGAAAATATACCAAAATTTACCCATCCCCTCCCCCTTATCTATAAACTATAAAATGTAAAGTTTTGGAAAAAATAGATTTATAGGTTCTGACCTGAAGTTTACTGGAAAAATAAGGAGAAACATCTACTTTCAATTTTGGGGGGCAAATTACAGAATTAAATGGAAAATATAAAGTTAAATTTGTTTCTAACCCATCATGTTATATATCAAATGAAACGGCTCATTACGACGAAAACAAATATATTTTTTTCATATTTTTAAAATAAATTAATTAAAAGATATTAACAAAAATATTAAAAAAATTACCCATTCCCCCCCTTATCTCCGAAACCATAAGCTGGAAAATTTTGAAAAAACAATGGAGGTATAGCCTCTCACCTGAACTTTACTGGAAAAATAACAAGAAACCCCTAATATTCATTTTGGGGGGCAAATTTTAGAATTAAATGGAAAATAAAAAATGATTATTGTTTCTAACGGGTCATGTAATATATCAAATCCCAGGGCTCATTATGAGCACGAATCACTAATATTGAGTACTTTGTTTTTAAATGAATATTTTAAATATATTAAAAAAATACCCATTCTCCCCGTTACCCCAAACTCTAAGACCTCATGATTTTTTTGTTTATAGGAATTAAATATGAAAAAATAGGTCTGGAATTTCTCATTATTTGGCATTTGCATTTTTAATGCATAATTTTTTACATGTTATTTAAACGGGAAATTTCAAATCCCACCCACAACCTTTTAAAATTAATGTTCTGGAAATAACACGTAACTAAGAGAATTTAATTTGATAATATACAGGGTAGCACAGAAACTGCAGAGATCATATAATAACAAAGGGGTGAAATTTTATGTGACGCTCCTAGTGCGACCTTGTTATAAATTGCATTCGCCAAAAATGTGATCAAAGAATATTGTTGATTCAGAGATCCCATTAAAATTACTAGCTGTCGCCCAGTGGTCGAAATTCGACCAGTTGTGTCAATATCTCTGGCAGGTTAAATAACCTGAAAATTTTATATTAACATTTTATCCTAGGACTTTAGGGAGAACAGTAATTACACGGAACGGATCCAGATTCGGAACCTCTGTGTGACAGTTTCTTCGAAAATCCTAGATGTCGGTCTTACATCTCGCTTCTACAAATAAGTAACGAAATTCAAGTTTTCTTTTCAGATATAATTCATAGGACTTTATTTGTGTTCAAATTCGTACTTCTTAATTTAATATGACAACAATTCAACCGCTAATGGGCTACCCTACATATTTATTTTTCTAACCTCCCTGTATAGCTATAATTTCACTCAATTCTCTAACATTTATTAAAATCCTCATTATAATAATTCCATCTCATTATAAATTTCCACCACCCTGTATATGCAATTGCTCATGGAATACACATAATATTTTTTAACATTTTTGAACCACCCGTAAACCATTCTGTATATGCCACTGCCTATGAGCCACAGTATTTACTCCTTTTGTTTATGAAATTTTTAACTATCTTCTGTAACTATAATCCTACTCCGAACTATATTTCAATCATCGTATATATGGAACGCTTCGTGGGCTACTGTATAAATCATTTCAATTTTCTATCATTTTTTATCATTATCCTGTATATCTGTTATTCCTCTCACCACATATTTCATCTTTCCTATATATACAACTGCTTATGGGTTACGAAATGTTGCATTTCCATTTCCGCCACCCTGTATATGCATCTCTGTATAATATTTTTGCACCACCCTGTATATCTGTAATTCTACTGCACCTTCTATTTCAAGAACCCTGTAAATTCAACCGCTAATGGGCTTCCCTATATAATTATTTTATTAGTTATAATTGCAGTCTACTCCATATTTTAAATACCCTATATATGCAACTGCTTATGTACAACCCACGAAAAAAATGAGTTCTAACATATCTGGAATCGCTCTGTATAATTATAAATTCAACGATTACCTTACCACTAAACAATAACTACGCTTGCATGCCACTTCCAGAAGTACATGCTCTAAGTATATAACAGCATTGGTCTCTCTATATATAATTACTCAATGTTTTGAGTCTGGCGACGGCGGCACATTCAGTTGTTTGGCGTTGACATTATGGATGTAAATAATGAATTTTTATTATATTTTATTGAATTAATGAACCAATATTATAAATTGATATTAACATTCTGCACTGAAGGTCGTCAGTAGCTACTAAACAAAACAAAAATGAAGAAAATCGGTTGAGAGACAGAGGAGAAAATGGTACCTAATCGTTTTGTCTTTGCCTATTTATATATAGATAAGGGAAAACCTAGGAAAAACCTACCTAATCGTTTTGTCTTTGCCTATTTATATATAGATAAGGGAAAACCTAGGAAAAACCTTAGAGGGCGTCCATAAATTATGTAAGGCGGATAGCCCTATTTTGAAACCTCAATTTAAAAGATTTATTGAAAAATCAATGTTTAAACAAATTTTGAGCATGTTTCACGTGGACGACATGTTGATTCTCATACTGGGGCAGCTTACGAAGCTGATTATGCAAATAAATCGAATGGGAATATTTTTTCTTACTAAAAGGTGGATTTCGACTTGTTCTAAAATTACGGTCAACGTGTATGGTATTGACGGTTTTTGTTTCACGGTGAAAAACGATTCGACAGTCTTATGGTATTAGCTTTATTCGCGGTAACAATTCGTTATCGATTCATTACTGATCGCATGCGCAGTTGCAATAAAACCGTTCGCGGTACGGAAATTACTGAACTGACAGTAACAATTCTGTGTTCGCGGTGAAGGAAAATTCGATTCATTATTGATTCGTAACCAGATTATCAGTTCTTGAATTATAGCTAGGATTCCTGGTTCTGATATGCGCGTTTGAATAATTTTTACTCAAATTTAGTAAATTGTTATTTTGTTTTGCCAACATCGGGAAATTTATTTATTGTTAACTGTGTTTACGTTTGGACTTTAAAATTGTTTAGAATATTTGTTGACATGGACCACTTAATTTCAAGTGACGGGGATTTGGAAGAACTTTTGGAAATTGTAAGTGTTCCAACCACAATTGATTATTTTGAACATATTGGGCCACAATTTAATAATCATCAGTTTGAGTTTCATTTTCGGATTAGTCGTGAAAGTGTCAAAATATTCAAACCTCTACCATAAATAGCAGTAGCCGAATGTAGAGTGGCTCATTTAATTGACAAATACCTACCTATTTATATAATGTGACAGCATAGAAGAATTAGTTACAATGGCATTCGCGGTACAAAAGTATGTTTTACTAGTTCTGAATCACGCATGCGCTCTTGAGTAGAACTGAATTGATAACGAATTGGTTCAGAATTGTGTTCCGCGAATAAAGCTATTGTACATATACGTAAAAAATTGTCGTAACTGTGAGTCATCACCAAAAGCGATTGTCTACTAGAAATTCGTAAAGTGGACGCATCCTGTATGCGTCAGAATTCACTTTAGTTAATTTGCAAAATTGCCTCAATGAAGAATATATATTCATGTCTAAAAGTAATAAGTTAATAAGACAGCTTCCGGTACAGAAGAGAAAATTCATATTTCTGCGAAATCCAAAGAACGCCTGCTCAAACAAAGTAGATGAAATGTAAACACTTTTAATGTAACTTCTTGATAGTTTACCTAATTTCGTTTGTTCTGTATTTGCATGGAAACTAACGTTGCAAAGTTTGCCGGGAGGATAATGACAGGTTCTTTTTATGAATTCCATCAACTTGGGCGAGAAGTACGGTGGAAAAGTTCGGGAAAAATTTACACCTACGTGGTTTAATACGAGTTTATGTCCTACATTTAAAATAAATATTTAGTTTATTAAACACAAACAATTCTATATCACAGAAAATAAGTCGAACCAAAACGTACAGATGGACAAAAAAGATATTTTGAAATTTACGGAAGTCCTCTGGTTATTTAGAAAACAAATTTTTATGGTGACAAAATTAATAATAAAACAAAACTACACCAACGTGTTCAAAGAATAATAATTTGGTCAAGTGCGAGTAGGACTCGCATTCTAAGGGTTCCGTACCACCTTCAAGATTCGCTTGATTTTTATAAGAATACATATGTATTTAGTTTTCCAATTTGGCCACCAAAAATTAACATTAGAGTTTTATTTTACTAATAAACTCTCAGGGAAGCCTTTTATAATCTACTGTCTGAATTTTGAGGCTCTATAGATTGGAAGATCAAGGGCAAAATAGGTCAAGTTTTGAATTATAAATTATTAAATCTGTTATTCAAATTATTAAAAAATGCAAATAAAATATATTTTTCAAAAAATTAAATAGTGTAGTTTCTAAAATGGGAATTAGGTCGATGTTTAATATTTTTGCTAATATCTTTTAAACAAATGATTTAAAAATATGATATATTTGTAATTCACATAATGAGCCTTTTATTTGATATATTACATGATGTGTTTGAAAACTGAATTTTTATTTTCTATTTAATTTATAATTTGTCCCTAAAATTACTATAGAGGTTTTCTAATAGTTTTTCTCATAAATTTCAAGTGAGCCCCAGTACTCCTAAGTATTTTCAAAATTTTAGGTGGTATGGTTTCGGAAATAAAGCCAGAAATGTGAATTTTTTATATCTTCATGTTAATATCTTGTAAACAATTAATTTTACAAATATGAAAAATATATATTTGTATTCCTCATAATGAGCCCCTTCATTTAATATATTGCATGATGCGTTAAAAAAATATTTTTTATTTTCCGTTCAATTATATAATTCAACCCCCAATATTAATATTAAAGATTTCTTCGTATTTTTCCTGTAAATAAAAAAAAATAGGTCTTTTATGTTTGTGGAATAAAGGAGGAAATGGTTAATTTTTTAATATTTTTTAATATATTTTAAAATATTTATTTTAGAAAAATTAAAAAAAAATTGTATTAGTCATAATGAGCCCTGTGATTTGTATACCTCTATTTTTTTCAAAATTTTACAGCTCATGGTTTCAGAGATAAGGGGGGGGAACGGGTAATTTTTTATATATTTTTGTTAAGATCTTTTAATTAATTTATTTTAAAAATATGAAAAAAATATATTTGTTTTCGTCATAATGAGCCCTTTCATTTAATATATAACATGATGGGTTAGAAACAATTTTAATTTTATATTTTCCATGTAATTCTGTAATCTGCCCCCCAAAACTAAAAGTAGAGGTTTCGCCATATTTTTCCAGTAAACTTCAGGTCAGACTCTATACCTCTAATTTTTTTCAAAAAATTACATTTTATAGTTTCGGAGATAAGGAAGGGGGGGATGGGTAAATTTTGGTATATTTTCGTTAATATTTTTTAAATTATTTTTTTTAATATGAAAAAATATATTTGTGTTCCTCAGAATGAGACCTTTCTTTTGATGTACTACATGACCCGTTTTAAAAACAAAATTTAATTTTTAAATCTTCATTTAATTGTATAATTTGCCCCCCAAAATGAATATTAATTTAATTAGGTAATTAATATTTTTCCTGTAAAGTTCGGGCAACGTTTTATATTTCCTATTTTTTTCAAAATTTAAGGCTCAGTAGTTTCGGAGATCAGGGGGGGAACGGTCGAATTTTTTTAGTTTTTCCCCCCAGAAGTACCCCTAAAATCAAAATTTCTTCTTTTGCGATATGTACTCCTGATCGGGTCACCATATATTGTATATACGGAAACCCCTAAATCTCTAAAAAAAAACACTCAAAATTTAATTATTTTTCCTTTTGCGCTACCCCCTCCCCCTGATTCGTGTCTGCTACCATAGACAGAGTTAGAGTGAATTGAACAACCTACAAGATGAACTATTATAAATTCTATGCTAATTTGCTGCTTAGATAACAAAGGAATATTATTTTTTAATGTTTAATTTTATCGTACAACTTTCTTATGATGAAAATCTGTTATAAAATTAATCACACAGTAGCTTCGAATGGATTTTGCAATCAAAAAGTAAAATTAGAAAGTAGAAGAGCTGTTTTAAACAGTTATAAAAGCTTTAAACTAAACATGAGATGAGAGGTGTATAGGAAAACTAATCTGCATTCCAATCAGGCGCTCTAAAATGATTACAGTTAATAAGACAGTTAAAAATAAACAAATTATAAACATTTCAAAGAGTCTATTAAATTCATTTTCAAAAATCTTCAAATCATCTATGAATAATAGATTATCAAAGGTTTATAATGTGTTCGAAGATATTAAATGTCAATCAAAATGGCCAATAACAATTTCTGAGTATAGTCAAAATGTAATTTTTGTTTGATGCAAAGCATGAAAGAACATGATAAGTGAGGGGGCCACAGCATGTAATAATTCATTCATATATAAAAAATCTCTGCTGTTATATATTTATCTAAATGTTACACCCCAACTGTGTACAGCATTTCCTGTCATGCATATTAAAGAAAACAGTAGATAGTTACTAACAGTTGCCTATATTTCCAGAGACAAACATTTGTCTGTCTCAGCTTGACAGTTATATAAAAATAGTAATAAAAAAGAGCATCGTAAAAAAATCATTCACAGAAATACTAATGTGTAGCACCTTCAGCAAGGAGTCTATATATTGTTATTGACAATCACATGTACCCAACATATTAAAAAGAGCAAGGAAACATTCCAGTGTAATGTCGGACCATGAAATTAAGAAGACAGCATGTATGACCTAGTTTCAAACTGTCAAAGCATGAAGGAAAAACAGAAAAGATAATGTAAGCGAGGGGGCTAAACTATGAAATATTCTTTGTATGCTATGTGTTGCACAATATGTCTACAGCAGTTCCTTGATATGTCATGTAACCCCAAAAAGGGTAAATGATTATTTTTGTAACTAATAAGTTGCTATCCATTTTCTACAGAGTACCCAAAATAGTCACCTTTTAAGGACTGAAATCTAATGTTTAGAGGAACACAAAATAATTGCCCCTTAAAGACATTTGGGGCATGCATTTACCATCTTACTATTATCGTTTACATAATATCATATGCCTAACATTGGCCTATGAAAGATTCATGACTCATTCTTAGAAATACAGCTACTAGCAGCCATTGTTAACTAGTGAAATTAACAGTTATGTACCAATTGTATTGATATGGGGCTGGGGCTCCAATTTTTTGTTACATAATTGTCTCTAAGGTAATCATCTATTGTTTCCTTCTATAGTAAATATTTCTAAATTAACCATAGGCACTATAATTGTAGTTGTTCATGTGAAATTCTAAAACATAGTTTTTATTTACGTTTAGCAACAATAACAGACTTTTGCTTATATCGCTGCCTAACATCACTTTTTTCTTACCATATAAAAAATGTTTTGATAAGAACTACTTAAATAGTAGCTTTTAATATAAATAAATATTACCTCCAGTGCAAGTTGAAAATAGGAAATAAAAACACCGGTCACTGATTTGTCATAAAGGGCCCCATTGCACGATGCCTTAATCAAAACAAACAAAGTACTCTGGCAGTAAAGTGATATTTATATTTTAAAACGTCAGAATGAACTAAACACTTACTTATTTCAAAACAGACTTAAATTGTTCACAATTTCACGATCTAACTGTAAATAAACCTCAAACATTTCACATAACACAACAAACATCAACACTTAGCTTCAATTTGCAAACGCCATTGCAATTACAACGATCAATTGTTTCCGATGATGCACGATCAAAGACGAACGAGTAAATTTGTAATCTGTGTTCAGGATTTTTAATTATTACATGTGTAAATTGCTAATTTTTTTTTTCTAAAATTTCGTCTACTTAAATTGAACATTTATTTCATTATACTAAATAATCTATAGTAAGAAAATGTTTACTATTCGTATTGTGTAAGAACTTTTTTGTGTTCTGTGCAACCAAGTCATTCTACATATAGGGTGATTCCAAATACTGTAGTATATGGGTGATTCAATCAACCAAACAATAATTTAACATTATTTTTCAACATTTTAATCTAATGTTCAGGGATACAAAAAAATATTTTTAAATAACAATAAGAAAAGGCGCATTGGAGAATTTATTACCGACACAAGCATTGAGAAATGGTTTGTTTTTAACTTTCTGTAAATTATAATAGAATGCGCATGCTGGTGACTGATGAATATCTAGTTTCAGTTTATAATTAGTGTTTTACTAGGCCTAAACTATTGGCATTTGTGTGTTAGCACAAAAGCTGTTGAAGATCTGTTTCAATTAGGGCCATCAGTGGTTCAATGACTGAACCTGATATAGTATCGACATAATATGGCGGAAACATCATGTATACATTGTGTACGAATGGAACAAATACACGGTGTATACATAGTCTTCAAGCGGTGTATACCTACACTTTCACGGGGCATATACTATGTATATACTGTGAGCTCAATGTACCGATGGTCCGTGACTCTAATGAAACGGATTGGTAATTTGTTTTGCATGAAGTATGTATCTTTGGTTCCCAATGCAAAATGAAATTAAACATGTTTTTGTGTTTATACTAGGCTTGGGTCGTTCGCGAATGAGTCGATCAAAACGAACGACTCTTCTACATGTGCCACAAATGAGCGGCACAGTTTAGTCAAATAGCTCCTTCAGTTCGCCATTATTCAAAATGAAAGACTCATTGTGAACGACTCGTTTTGGTGAGCCGGCTCACTAAAAAGAGTCATAAAACCCAACGATAGTTTATACTGCCTACATATATTTATAATTTAATGTATTAAGTATAATTTTATATGATTCAAGATCTTTTGCTTTTGCTTAGAATTTTACGTTTCAATTTTTTTTTCGCTTTGCATAGTCACTTACAACAGTAGACAGCCTTTACAATATTATCTGATACGTATAGAACTTTTATTCAGAGATATTTTTCCAGAGTTCCGTTGTTAAAATACTTGTTATAGAGGTAGATATTCACTTGAATGTTAGCAGACATGTAATTATCTAAATATTGCCTCACAGCTCTACAATCCCCAACAGTTCATTTTGAATAATAAAAAATATAACAACTGTCATTCTCAGACGTACTTTTAATTACAAATGGAAATGTAAATTAGACTTTGACTTTTATACTGTCATTTATTAAATTCACCCCCTTACACTTAAGAGGTTTGAAAGTGAAAGCAAAGTCATTAGGGATGTTTCCCGGGGAGAAGGATATTTGACAAGTTTAGTTGATTAATAAGGAGACGGAAGTTTGGGAAAACTCTTTGTAATAATACCAGTTTATGTATAATAAGGACCAAACAATGGAAGATGATATTGTTGAAGCATATTTGTCGTGTGGTTTGATAAGTTTACACAGAAAATTGTTGCTTTGCGATATTGTTTGATTTTGATGTTTGGGAATGTGGTTGAAGCTATAATGTAGCTTCGGGAATATCAAGTTTGTTATACTGGATATACGGAATTCTCACCATAGAATATCTATTCATACGCCAAAACATAAACTGAAATTGTATTAAGTAAAAAACATAAATGATAAAATTTTCAAGTATCTGTATTTTTGAGAAAGTTCAACAAAAAATGTCAGTTAATTTGTACTCAATGGATATGTCAAAAACAAAACATATTGTTAGTCTAAAGTTGGTAGACAATGTAACTCGTTCCTTGAAGTGTCTTTGGACTTCCATCGTCTTGAAGTGGTTGATCTCACAACGTTTCAATAGCTGTGTATCTGCTATCGTCATCAGGTGAATGATAGGAAATTCAGAGTATCGGTCGTATTTATATTATACTCTTAACCGGTCATGCGTCGCCGGTCATGGTCATTGGGTCTTATCTGGTCCAATCAGCGTCGTCGTACCTGGAGATTGGTTATCGGTTAGCGGCGGAGGCCGAAGAAGAGCTCTCCAAATATTTTTAATTTGAATGATGGGCTCGCTAATTATATTTTCGTTCGAGATTATATATGCCGTCTCTATGAATTTTCTTTTGTACCAGTGCTCCTCCTTGTGAATTGCTCTAGCCTGGTCCCAGTTGATACTATGGTGTTCGGTCCATGCGTGATTAGCTAACCCAGACTTACCTCTGCCCTTTGAGTAGCTGTTCGGTGTTCCTTAATCCTGGTGTCCAGCGGTCGCTTTGTCTCTCCAATGTAAATATTGCCACATTCACCCGGTATGCTGTATATACAGTTATTTGGTATTGCTGGTGCGTCGGGCCTCGTTCTTGTTATCATGCTCCTCAAGGTGTCGTTGCTTTAGAAGATAATTCTGATTCCATAGCTGTGTGCAATTCTTCTAAGTTTCTCCGACAGGCCTTTAGTATACGGTAATAGTAGAGATGCTACCGTGGTGTTTTCTTCCTGCCTAGTTGGTTTGTCCAGCTCTTCAAACGCCTTGGTAATGGTCGTTTCCGGATATCCATTCGCTAAAAAGTCTTCTCTAAGTTTCACTTGTTCTTCTTTGAGGGCTTCTGGTGTGCTGCAGATATTTTTGGCTCTATGGATTAGTGTTTTGATGATGCCAGTTTTCGTTGCTGATGGGTGGTTGGAATTGTAGTGAAGGTATAATCCTGTATGCGTAGCCTTCCTTCATAAGCGATTTGGTTAGCGATGAAGCTGACTTTTGGTTGAATGGATACGCCATTAAACAAAGCTGCCGTATTTGGAGTGATGATAATCCTCAAGTTCATGTTGAGACACCGTTACATCCAGAAAAACTGACTGTTTGGTTTGCTTTATGGGCTGATGGAATACTTTAAAAACGATGCTGGCCAGAACGTTACAACCAATGGTGATCGCTATAGTGCCATGATTACTAACTTTTTTATGTTCATAAATTGAACAATCATGATGCATACGAGATGTGGTTTCAACAAGACGGCTCAACATGTCACACAGCTCGTGCCACAATTGATTTATTGAAAGAAACGTTTGGTAACAGCATAGTTTCACGTTTCGGATCCATCAATTGGCAATTTAACGCCGCTTGACTATTATCTGTGAGGATACGTGAAGTCGCTAGTCTACGCCGATAAGTTCGAAACGATTGACCACTTGGAGGACAACATTCGCCGCGTTATTGCCGATATACGGCCACAAATGTTGGAAAAAGTCATCGAAAAATGGACCTCCAGATTAGAGCCAGCCGTTTCGTTCATATGCCAGAAGTCATATTCAAATTAAAATGCTAGAAGACTATCTTTCCAATAAAGTAAATTTCATGTTAATTTAAAAAATATATCCTTGTTTTATTCCATTTCAAAGTTCTATACCTCTAAAAAAAACACACGTTACATGAGTAAGAACTTTAACAAAGGACTGCTTCTAGGGTCTGTATGAACACCACCGCTGACATATTACGCTGACTTGACTAAACCAAATATGAAAAAGTTTACAAAAGCAGACAGTTTGAATCAAAACGCTGATTAACGAGTTTCCACAGACGGCATAAGTTTTATACCGTTTCATTCAGATAGAAAACACATTTTTGCCACTAAAGAATTAGTCAGGACCTTTACGAGAGCCAAAGGCTCTTGACCCCGACCGTCTACTTTTTATCGGCCTTCAGGTGATTGGAAAATTTCGAATTAGCCTCATGAAAAACGTGACAGATAGTCATCTTTCCACTTCTTAATCCCCATTATACAACACAACACATTTTTTCCCCGTATTATGCATTGAAATTTTCCCCCATTGTTAACAGGTCTCCGGTGATCGCTATCGATCATATAGTTGCATGCAAAAGCTTGTGATGTGAAAGTCGACAGGTTATAATTGATCGTTGCGTTTATCCAACATAATTAGCTTTATAATATTCACCGTGACCCTCCATTTCATATACGTCCTGATACCGGAGACGTATTACCTTAAACGCAGTGAAAAGTATTGTAATTTGAGACGTGGACTTTCGTTTTGTATAATAGCTTCGTGAGAAAGGCGATTATTAACAGGTAAAAGTGGCTTTTTTACCGTGTTAAAACTTTAAACAATTTACTATTTTGTTTTGTATGTCAATTATTAGCAGCAGGAGTGGGTCAATTTGCAGTTCTGGCTCAATATTAGAAAGGTAGTTCCAACATTTGGTAGGTTCAGCAGTTTTAACAATTACTCTATACCATATTATCTATCAGACCTTTCCCCTGCAAAAAATCTTGGAGTTTTGTTCTGCCCCCTCAGTGGAATTCTCGTTCTTTACTTCATTTGTGTAAGTAAGTATTTGAAATGTGTAATGGAGACATAATGTAGCAGGGCAATTTCGCAAAATTGCCCTTATTACTGATTGCCCTTTACAAAAACTCTTCCTCACTACCATTTCAAGAGGCAGAAATCTCTACATATGATCAACCATTCAAAGAAAATTTAGTACGAATTAGCATGTTTTGAAGCATCAAATTGCCCTGCAGCTGAAGCGCTTGTCTGGATTCGAACTTGCAAATAGAAATATTGGCCAAGAAGCAAGTATGATATGTTCAATTCCCCACATATCTTATGTCTATAAACGCCGTCGCTTGTTTTATCTGAAGCTGCACTGATGTTGCCCTAACTCTGTTTTATGTGTACAGAAGTCGTCACAGATAATGTTGGAGAAATCGAACCTAAACTGGAATAATTTCTGAATGACTAAGGAGGTAAATATCTATTTAGATTGTTCATGTAGATTTTCTCAAACGATTTCTGCAAAACTGCAGTAAGGGCAATTTGTGGAAATTGCCGGGAACACTAGTTCTTATAGAAAAACTCTGCCGCAGAATTAACTAATAGCAAGCTGGTCTATGGATTTGTCAATTAGTTTTCCTGTGAAATATCTGTGAATATAATTTTCAAAATACTTATCTCTCTCTCAGTTAATCCTGCGAGAGAGTTTTTCTTTAAGAAGTGAAACTAGTGTTCCTGGAAATTTTCAAAAATTCCCCTTACTACGCTTTGATTTTCAATTATTTACCATATCCGTTTTTCAGAAATCTTTACGATGTGAGAAAGCCCACAAGATCTATCAAAATAGAACTTAAACTGCTAAAAGACGATTTTATTCTTGAAAAAATATAATTGGAAAACAGAATTACTTTTTCAGATCTGTGTACTTACCTATGCAGATACAATAGTTGGAACTTTTCTTCTGGTCCATAGAAGGAGTAAACAGCAGCATAAAATATCGTGATATATATCTAAAACCGTTACCAAGGAGCGATTCAATCTATATATCTTTTGATGAAACACAAAAACAAAGAATGTACTGTATCAAGTATATGGTTTGAAAATGTAAAATCTGTTTTTTGATATTTAAATGAGCGGAAATCTTCACTGTAACGCGTGATAAAATTTCGTGTAGTCATTCGTACATGGAAACTATTACAGTCTGGACATATTAGCTTATAAACTCCAGATTTATATATAGTCATCGTTATCTTTGGCGTTAAAAATAACGTTATAAAGTTTACTCAGAGGTTTGAAATTGAGTTTAATATTAAGAAATTTCAATAATTTTGCGATTCTATCACTAACCTTTTTAAGTATGCGACATATCTGAATTGCTCTATAGATTTTACAAAAGGGTAAATGATTTGATACACTAATTATTACTCATTGCGAAAAATTAACTAATTTATTACAGTAGTTTGAAAACTGTTATTTGCGGCTATAGAACGGATTCGTTCTAGTGTAATCAATAAGTTAATATTTCACAAAAACCAACAATTAGTGTATCAAAGCATCTACCCCTTTGTCAAATCTACAGACCAATTCAGGGTGATGAAACCGCAAAATTATTTAAATTTCATAATATTAGTCAGTTTCAAATCTCAGAATATCGTCATCGAGTATTAACTACTGGCCTCAGTACCCTACCCTGTGGTAACTTATTAGAAGGCTGCTGTTCAGTTTATATGACAATCCTTGACGCCGGTCGAATTTCTCGAAGTTTCCTTGGACTTCCATCGTCTTGAAGTGGTTGATCTCACAACGTTTCATTTACTATGTATCTGCTATCGTCATCAGGTGAATGATAGAAAATTCAGAGTATCGGTCGTATTTATATTATACCCTTAACCGGTCATTCGTTGCCGGTCATGGTCATTGGGTCTTATCTGGTCCAATCAGCGTCGTCGTACCTCGAGGTTGGTTGCCGGTGATACGTAGCGGCAGAGGCCGAAGAAGAGCTCTCCAAATATTTTTAATTTGGACGCCGGGCTCGCTAATTATATTTTCGTTCGAGATTATATATGCTGTCTCTATGAATTTTCTTTTGTACCAGTGCTCTTCATTATGAATTGCTTTAGCCTGGTCCCAGTTGATATTATGGTGTTCGGTCCATGCGTGATTAGCTAGCCCAGACTTCGTTACCTCTGCCCTTTTGAGTAGCTGTGCGGTGTTCCTTAATCCTGGTGTCGAGTGGTCGCTTTGTCTCTCCAATGTAAAGATTGCCAGATTCACACGGTATGCTGTATATACAGTTATTTGGTATTGCTGGTGCGTCGGACCTCATTCTTGTTATCATGCTCCTCAAGGTGTCGTTGCTTTTGAAGATCATTCTGATTCCATAGCTGTGTGCAATTCTTCTAAGTTTATCCGACAAGCCTTTAGTATACGGTAATAGTAGACTTGCTACCGTGGTGTCCTCTTCCCGCCTAGGTGGTTTGTCCAGCTCTTCAAACGCCTTGGTAATGATCGTTTCCGGATATCCATTCGCCAAAAGTTCTTCACTTGTTCTTCTTTGAGGGCTTCTGGTGTGCTGCAGATATTTTTGGCTCTTTGGATTAGTGTTTTGATGGAGTTGGAGAGCTCTTCTTCGGCCTATGCCGCTACGGAGCACCGGCAACCAACCTCCAGGTACAACGACGCTGATTGGACCAGACAAGACCCAATGACCATGACCGGCGACGCATGACCGGTTAAGGGTATAGTATAAATACAACCGATACTCTGAATTTCCTATCATTTACCTGATGACTATAGCAGATACACAGCTATTGAAACGTTGTGAGATCAACCACTTCAAGACGATATAAGTCCAAGGAAACTTCGAGTTACATTGTCTACCAACAGATTAAGGTTTTTGTGTTTGATCATCATGATTGACTATCACAAAGTAAAAGCTACGACCATCGACTTTTTAGATCTTTTAATACTTACCTTGGAGCGAGGTCTTCGTACATTTTACAATGGTTAGTCCAAGAAAGACAATTTGTGAAAAAATCTTTATTTCATCAAAGAACAATATAACATGAAGAAATTATATATATCTGTAGAATAAATACAGTTCTGACAATGAACAATTATATTTAGTAGTTGGCATATATTGGCTTATATAGAAGAAGAAAATGATAAAAGAGTAGTTAAATATTCTTTCACAAATCATATATACTGCTCCATATAGATTAAAATATCTTCACAATGTTATAATTACATATGTTTATTATATTGTATATGGTCCTGTATCAGTAAATAGTTAGCATATTGATAAGTAATTAGGAAGTTGGCATTTGTCAAAACAAATCTTTGAAAATTTCTGTCATATATTAAGCTGGACAGATACGGATTAATTGTGAAAAATGTCAACTCTCTTTATTATAAAAGTGGGTACATATTGACATTTAAAAACATGTAAATTTTTGTTATATTGTTTCAATTCGTCTTTGGCTGGACAGAGTAAATTGCTTCCATTCTTTATTAGAACAATTAATGAAATATTTCACATTCTGTACACTATAACATAGGAAATTCAAGTTACGTAAAAACTATTTTTTCACACATTTACTAGAGATATTCGAAATAACAAAAACCATCACTGTAACATTTCAAATAACGGGTAAAATTACAACAAACAAACCTTAAAAATCAATAAGGAGATATTAATTAGGAAAATACAGATTTGTTATCTGTAAGCACATTCTGTTAAGATCTTTTATGATTTAGAAAACTGAAGCTGGTAAGTTGTTAACACAGAAACGTTTACAGCTGAAAATTAGTAATGAGCCTGCACCATCTATTGGAACTATTACCGGAATGCATAATTGTTGTTGGTTTTACTTTGATCTTTGTCCACAGATATCTTTACAAGCAGGGGTTAGTCAAGTCACAGTTTTCCCAGCCCCAAGAAGGATTTTGTGCTGAGAACTACATTGATCACTCCAGACCAACAGTCAAAATGTGAGGTAGACTATATCATGTCTGAATCGTACACTGTGTCAATACAAATAATGAATACCGGTTATTAAGAGCGAAAGTCACTGGAAAAATCAATAACAAAGATTGCCGAAAACAAAGTAAATTACAATATGGAAAGAAACAAATAGGCAACTGAAGAGAGAAGAGTTTCAATCAAATGCTGTAGAAAAACTGGGCCACCAAATTTCAGAATATCCTGTATAAGCACGCTTTATCCACTGTACAGTGCATCCCATTTTGGATGAAATTGCCAGGTTACTCGGTTGTTATTGAAGATAGAGTCTTGCGGTTTTCACATACCTGTTCTACTTTTTTGTGAAACTCAGGATGGCCATATCAGATTTTGCATAAGTGTTTCCATTTATAAGATACAGGGCGATTTTGATAATTTATACTTTTTGGACCCCTTCTATATCTACGAAGTTATTAGAAATACTCTTGCGCTAAGAACTACGTCTAATAGAAAATTTTGCATAGAATCCAGTGGAGTATTCAATTTTTTTTTCCGAGTATGGTTTTGAAGATACTACACAACATTATATATTTTTAAATGGAACACCCTGTATTTTATTATTTCATTGAATTCGTTATTTTTTTCCCTTTAAAATAATTTATAATACAATACACATGGTATTATTAGAAATGCTAAAAAACACTAAAAAGCTGAGTTTTTTGCTAGTAGGCCATGTATTTTCCATTTAAAAGGAGAATCAAACAAATAATTCCATTTGAGATTTTTTATAGGAGTTTATCAGCAAAGAAAAATAATGTTAACAATAATTCAATAACATGAAACACGAAATTTAGGTACCTAAAAGCAACTAATAAATAGTTGTACATCGTTCATTATGTATAACAAACAGAACAAGTATTACAAATCAAATATCTATCTTAAAATTAATTTTGGACATTATTTATTACCTTATTGATTTAACTGTTCAAATTGTTGTCCATTTTCCCTAACACATAATTGGCAAACCTTTCCATCTCGCATGAATCTATTTAAAATTATTATAGAATTCCGTCTTTCGGAACAATATTTTATCTAGTGAGCGCTGGAGAGAAAAACGCAAATCTGATCAAGCTGTCATTGTTAGTAACTATTGTGTTTTATCGTGTTTGAGTTTACAAGATCATTATATAAATATATATTCGTGAGTTTGCTGGTTGGTAATTGATAATGGCTGGAAGAGAATTCGTTTTTCAAAATAACGAAAAATACGATATGATACAATGTTTAAACAATGTTATGAGAATGTTGAAGAAGCTTTAGAACTATATTTCCACAGGTATAAAGTACGAGTATTTTACCATAAGATATTTCATGAAATCGCGTTTTTAAAACTTTCAGATATCCAGAGAGGTATCAACCTAGTCGAGCTATATTTAGACTAAAGAATAATTTAGTAAGTTTTGGTGCATATTCTAAACCTCGATCAAAGAAAGGTGTATAACAAAGAAAATCGAGAAATGAATGAAATAAATGTGTTAGCTAGCGTTCATGACTATCACCAGACTTCTTGTGCGAAATTAGAAAATTACACTGGAGTTTCTCAATCATGGGTCCAAAGAATAAAAAAAATATATAAATTTAAACCTTACAAAGTCAATATTGCCCAGCACTTATATCCTGGTGATGCCGCGACGGTTAAATTTTTGCAATTGGTTTTTAGACCAAACCCGAAGGGACAATGATTTTGTAAGGAAAGTTATTTGGTCAGACGAATCTCATATAAGCAGTGCCGGTATATTTAACAGGCAGAATACAAGACACTGGTATGATGAGAACCCGCACTTAATTTTTGAGCGACAACAGCAGGGCCTGTTTCATACTGGGGACAAAAATAAAGTACCGCATTTTTGAAGGAACCCTTACCGCCAATAGGTATTTGACAATCGTAGAAGACTTATTACCCGAAATATTGGAAGATGTGCCCCTCGCCTTTCGCAATTCTATACACTTTCAACATGTTGGCGCCCCTGCCCACAATTCTAGATTAATTGGGCGCTTTTTAGAAAATAATTTTCAAGGATGTTCGATAGGAACACATGGACCAATTACGTGGCCTCCAAGATCAACCAATTTATCTATATTGGACTTTTTTTGTGGGGTTATTTGAAAAATAAAATATATACCAACAGACACAACAGTCGCGAAGAACTTCGTGCCGCAACGGAGGCAGCTTTTCGGGATTTACAAAGGCGACCTGTTATAATTTTAAATGCACTCAGGCGTATTGAAAAGGTTTGCCAATTATGTGTTAGGGAAAATGGACAACAATTTGAACAGTTAAATCAATAAGGTAATAAATAATGTCCAAAATTCATTCTAAGATAGATATTTGATTTGTAATACTTGTTCTGTTTGTTATACATAATGAACGATGTATAACTATTTATAGTTGCTTTTAGATACCTAAATTTCGTGTTTCATGTTATTGAATTATTGTTAACATTATTTTTCTTTGCTGATAAACTCCTATAAAAAATCTCAAATGGAATTATTTGTTTGATTCTCCTTTTAAATGGAAAATACATGGCCTACTAGCAAAAAACTCAGCTTTTTAGTGTTTTTTAGCATTTCTAAAAATACCATGTGTATTGTATTATACATTATTTTAAAGGGAAAAAAATAACGAATTCAATGTTCAATGTTCAAAATACAGGGTGTTCCATTTAAAAATATATAATGTTGTGTAGTATCTTCAAAACCATACTCGGAAAAAAAATTGAGTACTCCACTGGATTCTATGCAAAATTTTCTATTAGACGTAGTTCTTAGCGCAAGAGTATTTTTAATAACTTCGTAGATATAGAAGGGGTCCAAAAAGTATAAATTATCAAAATCGCCCTGTATCTTATAAATGGAAACACTTATGCAAAATCTGATATGGCCATCCTGAGTTTCACAAAAAAGTAGAACAGGTATGTGAAAACCGCAAGACTCTATCTTCAATAACAACCGAGTAACCTGGCAATCTCAACCAAAATGGGATATGCACTGTACATCTAGATGAGAATATCTAACAGTTAGTTTTAAACAAGATATAAGACAAATTACATGGGCAAGACAATAAAGGTCTTCTAAGACAAGAAAAAGTGAAAAGTGGACAATTAACTTTATTGAGTACGATTCCAATTTGGTAATATAGAATAAAAAAAACAGGAATTTACTGAAGAAGAAAAGTGACCTTGGCTATTAAACACTAACAAAGAAGACTATATCCATGCATTTATTCACAAAACAGAGTTCGAAACCTGGATTTTTATGAAACAATAGATGAACAAACTAAGCGCCAAATATTGCGTATATATAAGATTTAAAGATCAGCTGGACAAGAAATATAAATACCTTGGCTAAGCAATAATGGAACTGACACGCTAGTCATGGGGTAGAAGACAAGGATGAGAAGTGGACCAATGCAATCCCCATTTAGGGAAGAATCTGGAAAAAATGGCAAAGAATGAGACAGATATACTCAAAACAAATGATAATTGACCCCTTCAAGTAGGCTTAATATTTGATCAACCTTCAAACAAGATCTATGCTCATCAAAATTCCACATGTTTGCCCTTCTATGGCTAACGCGACAATTGTAGTATTCCGCTGTTCATTATTTTGAAAAAGCCATTGGAATAAAAATTGGTTAGAGCCACTAAACAGTTTTTTATTACCAAAACATAACGAATTTCAGTCACTGTATTTTTATTGGCAATATTATATTCCATTGATATCCACCAGGAAATGGATATGTCATAAAAATTTAGAGCAGTTATTATGACAATAGTCTGAATGTTTGGTTGTCGTGATAAAAATTTTATTAAAAATTTCACACCATTATTCTGATTAACTTTACAATACGACTCCGGTGAGTCCTTAGGTGCAATAATAAAGTTTTATCACTTAATCATTATTGGACTTACCAGCTTCCTGTAAATAGTAAAAATCAATCCGAGATAAATGCGTTAAGATGGCCATAAATTTTGAAAAATACCTTCAACCTTCCGAAATCATTTGTTAGAGATTCTTGCCAAGCGAACATATAAATATCTTTTTTTTTCTTTTAACGAATCAGTCTTGTCAGTATTGTGCCTTATTAAAATTTTGGTTTGAAGTGAACTTATCAATTTTTAAAAAATGTTGAATTTGTTCCATATAAATATTATATACAAATATAAACATATATTAACCCAAAATGTGTTCGAGGTTACCGCCGACATGTCACTATCTATTTGAATACGAACAACCCCTTTCCTTTTTATTTCAATCACTCTAAAGACAATGGAATAATCAGATATTCCCTCTAACAGTTCGCAGACAATAGCGTACAATTTATAAATAACATAGATTTTCTTTCGCTGCAACAAACGAATTGCTGTTCCATCCACCGTACTCGACTGATTTGGCCTCTATCGAAATTTTCCGTTTCTCTATATGAAAAAGTGAAATTGGAGTAAAAAAAAGGGTGACGAAATGGAAATTGTTGAATCAAACGTATAAAATAAGGAAGGAAAGCATTTGCTGGTCACATTGAAAGATTTTGGCTGTCAATTGTTACAACTTTTACCGTACTTTTTCAATTTGACACCTAGCTCTTATTTCTGGAGTATAACATGAAAAATTGAACGTCGAGAAAAAAATACACATGCTCAAATAAAATTGAAATTCTCCACATCACTACTGGCAAAGAAGAACACGAAGTAATGGTCGTTTTTATAACCAGGTTAATGGCTAGGATATCCATTAAAATGTACAAGCTGCCAGACTCACTATACGAAAGTTGTCTAAGTTACAAAATGTAAGTAAATAAATGAATACAACGAAAAAAAATTTTCTTACATTGGAACTGCAAGATGCCATACTTAACCACAGTGCTGGTTTGATTTTGGTTGCTTTTGGTGTCGTTTATCTCGTTGAATATCCAGTTATCCCGGTGTTATATCTATCGTACTAGCCTGAGATGACATCTAGGAAATTTCTAAGTTTCACTATACGAAAAATTGGAGTAGGTGTATAAGACATATTGAAGAATTACTATTACAGTGAACTTTACAGTTGACAGGATATGAAAATGAGAAAGGAAATGAAAAGCAAAAAAAGAAACATTTCATAAAAGTGCTGCCCAAGTGAAATTAGCCATTTTCATGGTCAGATTGATTACGAGTTCCGATAAGCGATAAGCTATGTGACTTTCAAAAGGTGAAACACACAAACCACAAAGAAGCCTCCCTTCCCTACCCCCTTCTGATCAATTTCGTACAAGATCGCTCCTGAAACAAGTCAAATATCCAATGCCATTGGTATAGGGAAAACGAATCTTCTAACCAAACGAAGAATTGTGGAATCTGGAAAACCATACTATTGATCAGCTAGCATGAAAGCATGCCTACCTGACCTTAACCTGCACTGGTACGCACAGTAACCTCATCAGCATTTTGTCAAAAACAACAAAAACTTTACCTGTATCAATGGTAGTGCCTTAAATATATCTTTTATTTTTACAAAATGAAGGTGTTATGTTTAGACATAGACAATGTGGGGACGATCAACATTTTCATTCAGCTGCTCATAAATATTCACGCCGCTTGAACAGTAGGCATCCCATGTCGGTATGAAGTGGTATTCCTCCTGGACCATTTTTGGCTGCTGGAAAATGTATCTTTCAGGTACATGGGATGGATGCGTGTACATCTCAGTTTTTCTAGGTACTATGGGAGGAGATATATTCTTTATCATTGTTTCCTCGACTGGCAAAGATGCTCTGGATGATCGGGATTTAATTTTTGGGGCCCAGTATACTACTCCTCCAATGACTATTACAATGAGAGCCAGAGTTACGGCAACAGATAGAGCGGAAATCCAGTTCATGTTGCATTCTATTTGACTCTGGGATGCAGATGCTAGCAAAACATTACTGAGTTCTTCGGGGCCGTCGCAAATGATGTCCTGCTCGTCTATAATAAAGTCGAAAGCGATTTTAGTTTCAGGATTCGAACGCGTATTGTTCACCTTCGGCGGTCTCGATTTGTGTTCTTTAATCAAGTACCACAACCAACTCAAAGAGCAGTTACACTGCAGAGGATTACCTCCCAGTCGCAGTTCGTGTAGTTGATCCAACGGAAAATTAGTGGCCTCTAAAGTCTTGAAGTTGTTGTACCGTATCGATATAAGCTTAATTTTAGTGTTACCATGGAACAATCCTTGTCGGGAGGCTCTCCATTTTGACGTTATTGTCCATGTAAACTTTCTCGAGATTGATATTGTCTACGAAAGCTCTTATATCGACTTGCTTTAAAATTTCCAGGCGATCAATTTTCAGAGTTCTCAAGTGGAACAGTCCTCGAAATGCAACCGGTAACATGTGTTCGATGAAGTTGCCGCTTAATTTCAAACTACTTAGATTTGCAAGTTTTGCGAGAGGCTGGCTGGGAACAGTAGTTAAGTTGTTATCACTCAAGTCAAGATGATCGAGTGCAGGCAGCGTGGATAATCCGGCCGGATCTATGTCACTAACGACATTATTATCCAACAATAGAGTATGCAATTCTGGTAAATTGGGAAAGTCTCCTTCGGCAACGGATAGAATCAAATTACGCGAAACAGACAAATGTCTCAAATGCACGGTATCGACCAAAGCGACGGTTGGCACTTCGAGGAATTGATTATCGTTAAGGAACAACTCTTTTAAATTTCTGCTCGTGCGAAACAGACCTTCTTCCAGATGACCCAATCTGTTTCCGCAAAGCCTCAGACTCACTAAAGAGTGTAATTCCCGGAATGCGGCGGAGTTTATTTCCTCCAAACTGTTATTGCTCAAATCCAAGTGCGTTAGAGCTTTGAGACCTTTCAGTGAATCTTTAGAGATCGCCCCGACGAGATTGCTGCTTAAATCCAGAAGTGTTAAATTCCGCTGTAAATTGAAGTTTGAGCTACCTAACGATTTTATTTTGTTATGAGACAGATTTAGAGCTACGAGCCTCTCGTAGAAATGAAACGAGAAGTGTATCTGGACGATTTTGTTGTGGGAAAGGTCGAGTTCTTGCAGTTCCGGATTTAGCTGGATGGGAACGAATTCCAACGACGCCGAGGCGCACGATGTTTTCAAGACGTCGTTCTCACATCGGCAGGCTGCAGGACAAATCACTCCATCACTATTTGAACCAATCATTGCCAGCAAAATCATAGTAAGTATGGCACGCCAGAACATTAATTGGATTCTATCATCCTCCATGGCAAAAGAACGGCATTGTTCTTGACCCTGAAACAAAGAAAATAGGGTTAGGTCAATTATATATATGGTCATTCATTTATCAAGCGAAAACTGACAGTATTACTTTTATGTTTTTTTGGGCAATAACACCACAATCGAAATAAAACGACGTATATTGAAGGAAAACCAAACGTTTCAAAGTCTATTCTGACTTCGTTGTCAATGGCTTTATATTTAACTAACAAAAGATCCCAACAAGCTCAATAGAAAACAAAATATACCGTTTATGGTACAACCACAAACATGAATTCACAGAACAAGAACGTAAAGCACTCACTCCACACTATACTGAAACCACCACATTTCTATGGGTTACCAAAAATTCATAAACCTAATATTCCTTTAAGACCAATTGTCAGTTCTATAAATTCTCCGTGTAGTGAACTTTCAAAATTTCTTTTAAACATTATTCGTTCTCTTACAGGAAGTTCTGTTTCTCATCTAAAAAACAGTGCACATTTCTTTGGAAAAACTGTTTCATATAGAATACAAAAATACCTTTACAATAGCAAGTTTTGATATAGTAAATCTTTATAACAATGTTCCTGTTTCCAAAACACTTCCAATAGTAAAACAACTACTAGAACGGGACTCTTCATTAAATCAATGAACTCAGTTATCAATTGAAACAAAATGGAACTACTAACATATTGTACCAAAACTACATACTTTCAATTAAACGATGACTTTTACCAACAGGATTTTGGCATGGCCATGGGTTCTTGTCTCTCACCAGCATTAAGTAACATATTTATGGAAAACTTTGAACAACAAGTAATTTTATCAGAAGAAAATAAACCTTTAGTTTGGTGGCGTTATGTTGACGACCTTTTTGTAATTTGGGAACACAATCTTGCTTAAATTATTAAATCACATCAATAACAAACAGCCAACTATCAAATTTACCCTAGAAATTGAAGAAAATAATAAACTTTCTTTCCTAGACATTTAATAACAAAAACAGATCTTCATTCCAAACAGAAGTTTAGAGTAAACAACTCATTACCTCAATTTCAATTCAAATCATCCGAATTAAAGAAAGGTATCATTAAATCATTATATGATAGAGCAAAGACCAACTGTTCTGATGATAATAAATTCAACAAAGAAAAAATAATTATAAAAAATGTTCTCACTGGAAGCAATTTATTTATTTATTCTTTTTTGACATGAATTATAATCTATAATTTTCTATAATTTAAGTAAATCTATGAACACTGAAACCTTACTTTTGTTATTTTTCAATTTCAATTACAATTACAATTTCAATTACAATTATTTCAATTACCATTACAACAATTTGTGTTTGATCGGTAATTCTGACACCTAAGTGCTATTGCACTTGTATGTGTCATCATCCCCACCATTACAAGCAAAATCATTGACAAAAATAGAAGACGAACATATTAAAAATATGAATCACAAAATTTATCAACAAAGAAAACAGACTTGACTTTCAACCCAGAAACGTTTGGTTTCAGAAAGATTGAAAAGAGTGGGCCAGATTTAATATCTCTTCGACATTCCTTTGTCGTTTTATTTAAATGTTTCTGGTCGGATTGTGGTGTTATTGCATTTGATTGTTGATTGATTGTTTGAAGACCAAAAAAATGTTAAGACAACATAAACGTAATCAAGAATATGCCGTTTGGTTTTCCTTCAATATACAAACAACATAAAGTAATCAAGAATATTAGTTTAGAAGACAATTCAGACACTATGGTTTTTAAATGAGTCACGTTTCTCAAGCAATAAACAATTTTCAACAGCAGTGGTAGTAGTACGGTATAAGCAAAATTTAATTCCAGTTTAAATATATAAAATTAAATCTTAACAAAATGTTTTTAGCAGAAAACAACGTTTTCCTAATGATTTAAAAATAATCAACCTTACTAATACTTGCAGAAACTGAAAAAATCTGTATACTTTATTTATTTTATCTTTTAATAAATATTTTCCTCGATGCATAATATTTATTTATTTAACCAATAGACATTCACAATAATATCAGGACATTATTACATAATCTCCACAGAGGTAATCGGAGTTACATGTTCGTGGTCTTGGCATAATACCTAAAACTAATAATATATAAACCTATCCTATGGAAAATATATACTTAAAACAAAGGAAAATATCTAAGAATACATAAAACAAAAAAGAACATAATACAAAAAATAAATAAGTAAAACATAATTTTTCAAGAAATTTCAATAACAATGGTGACTTTTTTGTCAATTGCCTATCTGATTCTGTTATTATCTTTATTAATTATCCACGTTTTTAACGTATTTTTTTATTGCACTTACATTACTTAAGGCTTTTAGTTCATTTGGAAGACTGTTGTATACATTTATTGCTCTTATAAAATTGCGTTTCTTACTGACTGTTTTAGATCTATCTGGGAGATTCAAGTGAGAAAAGCTCCTCCAAATTTAAAAGATTGTTATGTAAGTTTGTTTTATTCTTGTTTACGATTTTTAATAGTTTTTTTCTGGTGGCTTTGCAGACGTTTTATAGCGTTCGAGTAAGCTCCCCCCAGGCAATGATTCCATAGTTGATGATGCTGTGGAAAAATGCTTAATACAACTTCATCAATGTGTCCGTTTTCATAATCTTAGACAGATTATAGAATACAAATCCTAAATACTTTGTTTTTCTAAGAATATATTCTACATTTCATTCTGTAATCAAAGATGATTCCCAAATATTTACATGATTCCACCCTATTCAAGTTTTTTCCGTTGACTGAAATGTTTAGGTTTACCGGAACACTTATGTTGCAATTTCCGAATGTCATGTAAACAGTTTTGTCCAAATTTAAAGATAGTTTATTTAAAGCTAGCCAGTTACTTATAGCTTCAAGATAGTTATTCATTTTGATCTCTACTTCAGCCCAACTTTCTCCTATAGATATAACCGCGGTGTCATCCGCAAATGATATTATTACGTCATCAGGCATAGTAGTTAGTAAGTTATTAACATACAGAATGAATAACAATGACCCCAATACTGTTCCTTGTGGAACACCTGTTTAACTTCACAATATTCATTTAGAATCTCATTATCTTTTATCTTTTAACCACACATAATCTCTAAAAGGCACATTTTTCTCTGGATTTCGTTTATTAGAAATACCATACACAAACTTACAATGTATGGTTGGTAATTTGGAGACCTAAAAATGCATTTTTTAAATTTCTTTAATGATTTTAAATAGTTCAGTTAAATATTACTGTATTTTATACAGAAGGCATTTTATTTGTACCTACAAGTGTTGCCTCTAGTGAGAAATTTACAACACTACTCCCAGGAAAAGGCTGACTTTTAGTGAGTCATTTTATGAAAAGAAAAATATTGTTAAAAAACTAAAAATACGTTTTAATATCAAACCGAACATAAACCTAAAATTTAAATTTTATCTAATTAAATAATGTGATATACAAAAAAATATATATTATTGTAAAAAGATGTTCGTGAACGACTGGTGGTTCCACATTGACTGTGAGAAATTTGCCAGTTATTCGCTATAAATTGATTGGCTTTCTTCCGTTCCTCTGGTGTAAGGTGTGTGAAATGGTCAGCAAACTGTTGTAGAAACTCTTTACTGGGTCCGGTCTCCTGTTCACAGATGTCTCGTACACTTCGCAATTGATGAATGGTCTCTACTGGCTCGAAACAAGCTATCTCTTGACCATTGGTAATTCTGATGTCGTTGTTGAACAAATTCAAGACTCTAATTGGTATCTCTCGTCCGGTTTTAACTATAGCCCGTCTAAGTAGTCATGAGCTAAGTGTACGGGCCCCACCAATCTAACGCAGCTCCCAGGATTTCTTTCTTCGTGACGTCATTCAGCTTTCTGTAATCCACACAAAATCGGCATAGTGGATAGCTATTTTCCTTCGGGTTAAGTCTCAGTTGGTCGTCGAATGTATGATCCATGACCACAATGTTGTCGAGGTATACTAAGCACGTTCTCCATGTCAACCCGCTCAATAAGTACTCCATTAGCCTCTCAAATGTAGGGGGAGCATTACATAACCCAAAGGGCATCACTTTGAACTGAAACGCTGTATTCTCTCTGTCGTTTTCGTGTAGGCGAACCTGCCAATATCCTCTCTTTAGGGCTAGTGTGGAGAACCAACAGGAGTGTGGTCAGAGTGTCATCAATTCGGGGTACTGTTATAAATATTTCAAAACCAGTAAACTGTAAAAGTAAAGTTGTTATGAAAGGATAATAAAAACAAGACACGCTTTTTTAAATAAAATATATTTTTTTACAACATTGTTCTTGTTTAAAATTTGTTACAAATCATTGAATTAGTAGGACCTTCTGTGGCTTCTTTTTAGTATTCTATTTGCTATTAAATATATTTTTAGTTTTTTAAACTATAATTCGTCCAATGATTGAAGAAACAGTAAATGTCAAGCCTGACAAGTTTAATATTCGTATTTCAAAAAAAATGGCCAGCTCTATCACAAGAACTGAAACCTTTCGATTTCTTTTCTGGGGTTATTTGAAGTCGAAAATATACGTTACGAAACTGGAACTATCAGACGAATTAAAAACATAATATTAGATATTTGTGACAATATACCACCCGAAATATTTATAAAGGTGAGAGTTGGATTTCAGGACAAGTTAATTTATTGTCCGGAGATGCAAGGACACAACGTTAATCATTAATTCAAATAGTGAGTTAGTTTTAATCATAAAACCTAAATAGAAATGAAAATATTAAAGCAATCCGTTACTCTACATCGGGTTTTACCATAGAAAAAACCGTTGAATAGGAAATAAATATATATTTCAAATCGGGCATCACAAGAGCACCGTTTTCACAAAATGTTGACAGTACTCATTTATAACTAGGTTATGTGGCACATGTCATTTTTATGTCAAAACTTAGTTTGTTTGACAATATAAGATAAAAGTCCACACTGTGAAAATTAGTCGATTTAGTAATTTTTAAATGAAAATGCAGATCATGCGATATTTGTTATCCATTGTTTGTGGTATTAGATTTATTTTATTGTTCTTAAATTCCTTAAGTTAATGACTTTTATTTTATAAAATAATTCTTTTAAAATTCATATTTTATTATTTAAATCTTTAAAACAATATTTAATCTTAAAATTCATATAAACACCCATTAACACGCCTATGATGACAACCTTGCCACTACTTTTCCAATTGACATAAATTCCCACCTTATTCCTCAAATATTTTGTCTAGACGACACCTGACTGTATTAGCAAAGTGTTTCATTCTTTACGTTTTAATAAAATAAGATTTCAGACAGACAACTTCAACCCTGCCGTGCGATTAAAAATGTTATTAAATTCAAAAAAAAAATAAAAATACTCACTAATATGTGATATTTCAGATATTAGGATTTTTGTGTTAAAAAAAGGAATATTGGGGGTTAGGGCTCAGTAAGACGAAAAATATTTATTAGTATTATTGCATGAGAAAATTACAGATACAATTTTATTCATTTTGACTAAAAATGATTTAATATATTATATTTTAATATGCCAATACTTATTCCTTATGCTACGCCTATGGTCGGTATCAACACCTGCATTTTCACCTCAGAATTTGCAGACAGTTTTTATGTGTTTTTAATGGCTTTGAACTATATAGTAAAATGCGTGGGAGCGTAGTAAATTTTTCTGGGAAAACATTTCATTGATAAACGTAGAGAAATCCTTTCCAAGTTTTAATACAAGAAACAACTACAGTGACGTAGAAAAAGTAAATAAATAAATAGTTATATTTTAATAGATTTTTAATTCAAATTTAAAATTTTATTAATAATTACTCGAATTACTTAGTGAAAGAAAGGTGGTTTTGGGTTTCTTCAACAACAATATTGTAGAGAAATTTCATTCGAAAAAAATGCAAACCTTAGGTATACAAAACTTTTTAAATTTAAGGTGGCTTAAGTTCCTAAATAAAGTTTGAACAAGCGTTCTGGTTTCTCTACTTTACATATTATGTTTATAAAAAGGCCGCTGGGACAACAAAGATAGACATAGAGAAACTGAAAAAGATGCATAAGAATATTGGAAAGTACTAAGGAAACTACTGACGAAGGAGAAGTAGAATTTATCTGACAGATCACATGAACTATTGAGCACCTGCTCAACGGAAAAACAATGAGATACTATACCAAAAGTAAATAGAGGAGAAAATGGAGTACATTTGCTAATGACATCGTTGTTATAGTACAAAAGCCTAAAAATGTTATCAGTGTTGAACAAAGTAGCATATGGAAATGAACTAAAAATGAATTTAACTGAAACAAATGTCATGTGTAATAGTGAATGATCATGTTTATTCAGGACAAATTATAAAACTGGGGAAATGGAATTAAAAATCCAATGGAGACTGTCTAGGAATTACTATGGCATATTACTTAAAGATACCTATAATAGAAACTCCAGATGTCTCTGAAGCAATAGTGGAACTACCTAGACCATGTAGACAGCGATAAGTATAAATATTAGACCAACACAATTCAGAAATGAAGGAAGGATATCCAACGCCCTCCCCCCCAACGCGAAGGACGCAGGGTTGATTTGATTCTAGAGGCACAAGATAGAGACAAAGAAATGAGGTAGGCTTAACTCCAAGGAAGAAGTTCTTTGGGATATTTGGTACGTTTCAAGCAAAAACTATTCTTCCAGGAGAAATTAATGTTGTTTAGATTACGATTTGTTGTAAGCCCAATTTTAAATAGTTTGCTGGATTTAAATCGCAACTAGAAGATTACTCCACTTATTCATTTCAGTTTCCTTCCTTTGCTTGACTTAGTCGGAGGCATGCCATTTAACTGGATATCTTGTTAATTCTGAGAAAATCACTTCAAAATTCTTTAACTTTTCTGTAAATGCCCAATACAGTGTGTCCGGTTATGAACTAGCGATAATCTAAATACATGTAAAGCAACTATTTTAATACACAATTACACTATATACTAGGGCTCAATACCCCACCCCGCCATATGGCAGCCATTTTGTTTTTTTTTTGATGACCTATTCTCTACGTGTGAACAAAAACGTTCATATCTCTTAAAGTTTTGGTCTTACTGAGATAAAAATGGGCTTATTCGACGGACAATAAACCTGTCTATCAACAACATTTCAAAACAAAGTGTTAACGTTTTCTTAACTTTTGAAAAAAGGGTAAAAAAATTATGCAAATCAACAAACTATTGCAAATCAATGCAAAAGTAGTCCCTATAACCAACAACTGTATGTTTATTACTTTAGGAGTTATTGTTGTTTGAACATAGCGTATGGGCAAACACAAAGACCTTTGTCGGGACTTTAAACAGGTAGGTAAACATTAAAATCACATTAAAGTCTTATTACTTGCTGAAACCATAAACGAAGTGTATGTCAGCAATATGTTACGTTGAATATTGACGATTTGCCATATTCATATCACAAGATAATCACTAATACAGAACGTAAACAGCACGGACGGTAAGTAAAAGTAGGGATCACAAGGCAGGGCAAGGTACAACTAACGTAACTAGTCTTTATCCTGTAAGTTCTTTGCAGGTAGAGTCAATATGTTTCATTTCGCTTAATCCTGCTAGTAGCGAATAGCATTGCTAGCCTTTTCTAGGACAGCACGCAGCTAATGTCAGATGTCACTTAATAAAGGTCTTTTGTGCTTGCGCATACGCTATGTTCAAACAACAATAACTCCTAAAGTAATAAACATATAGTTATGAAATTAATGTTGTATTGTAGCTTAACTCAAAAACTTTCGATTTAGTGAAAAAAAATGAGAGGTAATCGGGATTACTTTTGCATTAATTTGCAATAATTTGTTGATTTGCATAATTTTTGGACCCTTTTTTTGCATTTCATCTTTTTTTCAAAAGTTAAGAAAACGTTACCACTTTGTTTTGAAATTTTGTTGATAGACAAAGATTGTCCGTCGAATAAGCCTATTTTTATGTCCAGTAAGACCAAAACTTTAAGAGATATAAAGGTTTTTGTTCACACGTAGAGAATGGGTCATCAAAAAACCAAAATGGCTGCCATATGACGGGGTGGGGTATTGAGCCCTAGTATATAGTGTATTTGTGTATTAAAATAGTTGCTTTACATGTATTTAGATTATCGCTAGTCCATAACCGGACACACTGTATATCAGCTTTTCATGTTCATAAATCACTTTATTTGCCTCATAGAGGCTAAACCGGTCCTGACGGTCACAGCACATACCACGTAGGTATTTTAAACTTTAAATTTCCCCTAAAAGTATGAATCAATAACTCACTTTACAAAAGATTCCCGATATATGTAATTAACTTGGATCCGCCAATAACTGTAGCCACAAAATCCTCACGTGCCTCACACGGTAGAGTTGTTGATTAGGGTACATGGGCTTCCTTTGCATCGGGGTTGCCTAGTGACGTCGCCTGATGTCTTTCCTCACACCTTCTACCGTTTTCATCCGTTCCGGTCATAATAATTAAGACAAATGACTGTACAAAAACCAAGAGGTAGTGCATACTTAATAAGGATTTGATGGGATGCCATCAAAAATCGTAGTATCGTTCTCTTCAGGACAATGTTTGCTTGTTCGTTTTTTTCGATTAAATTCTCCGAGTTTCCGAGCTTGCCAAATGGATTCTAATGTCTTATTAAAAGTTTTGAAGATCGATTTATAACTTTGCCTAATTGAGAAATATTGCTTCGAAAATCATTACTTTCGTCTTTGGTATGCTAGTTTGCGAGGTACTTTAATTTAGTAATTTTAACGAAGTATTTTGACATTTAGATTATTATTAAGGTAATTAATTATCTCACCTAAAGGAATGCTATATTACGGTATTTTCAAATTTTATTGCCTTTTCGTAAAATTTTTTAGTATTTCTAAAAAAATGACAGTACAATTTTTTTTACAGGATTCAATTTAAGAAACGATTTGTTCCTTTAATTTTTTTTGATAATTCCATAAGCAACGTATTTGTTCGATATTTCTATTTAATTTTTTTATTTTTTGTTCAAACCTGGATCTAAATGCCCTCTGATTTTTTCGTTTCTTAATATTGATATTTAATTCAAACAATTTAAAATAATGTAATGTTGTTATTTTTACACTCAGGTTCAGTTCACTTTTCGGATTTTTTGGATACAACTCCAACTCACTATAATTTATTTCCACTACTTTATATTCACAAAACTATTTACAATTTACCTGAACTATACGGCAGTCGAATACTGAATGAATGCTTTCTAAGCTCTCCGTATTTGCATATTTCTTCTCCGAATTCTCCGGAAGATCAAAGAGCGGCCGAGACTAGACTAGAATTCTTCGAGAAAGCCATTAAAGCAAGCCGCCGACCTCGATGCGCCAGACGTATAATACTTGGGATTCCCAGAAATATCGGAGGAATATCGCTACCACGAATTATCGGATGAATTCTCGTCACAATAAAGAGTACAAATCAATATCTAGAAGGTTTTTTTTAGGTTTCGTCAATTTCAAGGAAATCCGACAGCTGGTGCAATCGGCCATCAACCAATTCGTGGAAGGGACGTTATTCCAACACTTCTGGGAATGCGAAATGTTTTGTCTCTCAACAGGCCGACCGCTGGCATTACTGGGAATTCCCTTAAAGCTTCCAGAACATGAAAGAGTTTCCCGATGGTTCGTGAACTTACCAGACAATTTGAAGAGAAATATATAAATATGGACAGCTGGCGATAGGAGGCATTCAGTTTTCGACGGTCGTATTGTATAGTTAAGATAAAATGTAAATAGTTTCTGGGAACATAAATTGTGTTAAAGTAGTGAGTTGGACTGTGTTTTTAAATAAATCCAAGAACTGAACAGAACCCGTGTGTGAAAATAAAAACATTACAATAATAACTCGTTACAAAAATGAAAGCAAATAGCCCCTCTGTAATTGGAATTTAATGTTGCTTCATGAACAGGTTCCTTAGTTCTTTATAAACTGGGATTTTTTAATGTTTCGTTAATTTTAAAATAATCAACTTGTCCTAAGTAATAATTACTTAATAGTTTCTCAGATGAGTACAAACGATACCCAACAATTTGTTTAATGGAGATCAAATAATTCCATATGTTACAAAAAATAATTTGTATTTACTGCATAATAAACTTAAATTAAAAGCACCCGGCGACTCCGCCATAAAATAAAATTTCACAAATATTTCAACACGCGACTCCACTAAAATTTATATTGTTGTTGCTGAATCTTAGAAGCAATTCTCAACTTGTTTCTAATTGTCGTTTATGTAGTTTGATGTGGATACAATAATTTGGTATCATGGAGCTGTATATAGGAATTAACTCAGAGAAAATTGACATTTCCACAGAACTACTTTTCAGCAGCAATTAAGAAGATTTTTTAGTACAGTTCCGTTCAGTCAGTTTAGTTCGACATTAAACGTAAGTTTCTGAGAGACTTAAATTACAGTTTATTGTTCACTTGTATTGAGAATTTGTTATGATCGTTAAATAATCAGTTTGTATTAATTAGAAGACCAGTATAATTCGAATGCAAGTGAATAGTTTGAGATTGCTACGGTCCCGTGGGTTCACTTAGTCACCTGTTGTCCAATTATTACTTTATTACGATGAAAACAAATCCTTAACCTTCAAACGTCAATACAAATTTCTTGACACATACAACACAAAACACACTGACAGTTCGCTTAGAGCATATACTTTACTACTTATGATACTCTATTGTACTTATGATAAGACTAACTCTAACAGTTACTCTTTGGTAGGTATATACAGGGTCCTCCCTCGGCCGACCTTATAACTTTCCATAACAATATGTTCTTTACCATCGGAGATAGAGGCTATGTATACTTTGATTGGACAGAGAAAATGTTCAGAAGAAAAATGTAATCAGGATGGAGAAAATGTTGATCAATTAGATCTCACGAGACGGGTTACCTCGAAATTGAGAGATTTTAAATGAAACTTTTCTTTGCATCGGAAGATCAGATTAAAAAAATATTTCCAGTAAATTGATTAAGAATAATTTGCCGGTAATAATAACTTTAATTATAAAGAGGTTCGATGGGCTGCAAAGAACAGTTGATAATTAATTCCGTTATCTGCAATCTAGCCCACGCCAAACGGCGAAATCTCTACATGGCATATGTGGACTACAAAAAGGCCTTTGATTCAGTTCCACATGATTGGCTCATTAAAGTGCTGAAACTCTATAAAGTGAATAATTGTATTATTAACTTTTTAGAATAGCCCATGTCTACCTGGCAAACCAAAATCTCACTGAATGAAGCCAACTGTTCGATACAAACTGACCCCATTCCAATCAGAAGGGGTATATTCCAGGGAGACTCTCTTAGCCGGCTGTGGTTCTGCCTAGCCATGAACCCTCTCTCAAACAAACTGAACTCGACTAATTTTGGGTTCGGTCTTAAACACAACAACGTACAAGCATTAAAGATAAACCATTTGTTATACGTGAACGACGGAAAGTTGATGGCAGCTACGAAACAACAGCTGCATGATATGCTTAAAATAGTAGAAGGGTTGTCTAGTGACATCCATATGAAATTTGGCCTAGACAAATGCCGAATTATTAATATAGTTAAAGGCAAAATACAGCAGGGGCACTTCGAAATGGGAGATGGCACCTCAATTGAATCTATGGGGGAAGGTCATACTTATAAATACCTTGGAATTAAGCAGGCTCAACATATTGATCACTTGACTATGAAAAAGGAGCCCAAAGAACCAAACTAAACAGTAAAAATCTGTTTCAGGCTATTAACACTTATGCATGTTCAGTGCTCAGTTATTGTTTCGGTGTAGTTAATTGGTGCAAGACTAACATTGAACAATAACAACGAAAAGTTCGAGTTTTACTAACAAAAGCTCAAAAGCACCATCCAAAGAGCTCTGTCGAACGTACAACTTTGCCACGGTATGAAGAAGGAAGAGGATTGACAGATCTAAGAAAATTATCAGATCAACAAATTTCTATTTTGCGTAGTCATTTCCAGAAACTCGCAGAATTTTCTGATCTACACAGAGTTATGTGCCAGGTTGATGTCTCAACACCACTGCGGATGACACAACAAAATGTTCAGTTACACCACCAGACCACAGATCACAAACTGCTGAAATGGAAAGAGAAGCCCCTTCATGGAAGCCATATAAATGACGTCAACCAAAATTATGTCGACAGTGCAGCGTCGAACTACTGGTTGATCTCTGTTAATATGTTTCCTGAAACGGAAGGCTTTAGATTGGCAATCCAAAATCAAGTGATTCCAACTAAGAACTACCTAAAGTACATCGTTAAAGACCCTTCTATTAACAACGACAGATGTAGGTACGGTTGCCAAACATCTGAATCTATCCAACATATCACTGGAGGTTGTCAAGCCTTCGCTGCAACTGAATACAAAGAACGACACGATGCTGGGACAAAAATACTTCACCAGGAACTAGCACTGAAACTTGAATTATTACAGTCGGTAAGATTACCATACTATAAATACAAACCAGAATCTGTTTTAGAAAATAACATCTACAAGCTGTACTGGGACCGCACGATACTCACCGATCGGACTGTTGCTCACAATAGACCAGATATAGTTTTGATAGATAAAGTATCTCGGAAAACAACTTTAATTGACATAGCAATTCCTAATAACAATAATATAAATACCAAGCAGGCTGAGAAAATAACCAAATATAGAGATTTGGAATTTCAAATAAAGACTCAGTGGGACATGAACAACACACGAACGGTACCAATTGTTATGTCAACGACAGGACTAATCCCAAAACATCTATTAAACAATTTAAAATACCTCGGTCTGGACGAACATCTTTACAAACAAATGGAAAAAGCCGTCCTGTTAGGGACAGCCCGGATGGTCAGGAAATTCATGGTAAACTGCCGCCACGACTCCAACGACGGGCCTGAAAACCTGGCAAGGGCTCCCACAGAGCTAAACCCTTTTGATATCTAGGATCTCTGGGGTTTAGTGAATTTTCTCCTAAAGGCACTCATAGCGTGCCTTAGAAGGAGTGTGATGCCATACATTGTATGGTCAAGTCGAAGGGGTTAATGCTTAAAACAAGTCAGATAATGTTATTGATTTAATATTAATTAATAGGATACTCGATACCAATCTAAAACTTTAGTTAATTCAAATATATATAATAAAGCTCCCCACGATTTTTCATAATATGTTTTTTTGTTTCTCAATGTACCTATTATTATTTTAAAGTCTCAGAAAAATTCTTAATTTGATCGTTATTTTCTATCACTCTTAATAATTCGAAATTGATTTTCATTTTTTAGTTGGGTCCTCTGCAAAAACGTATGTTTTAGTTTTTTAAACTATTATTTACTTTGACTATTTCTAGCTATTGTGTAAATGATCCAGTTATAAGCAGATAGTGGATTTACCGACGAAAATCCCAAAACGTTCGATTTTGGAGACACAATTCGATTAAAATATTATAGAATTGCTCTGAACACAGCGATATTAAAGCAATATACCCGTAAATTTTACAATCACATAGGCTTTTGTTCACTCCTTTGAGCGTTATTGAATTCACAATGCATTCAAATAGTATTCTGTTGATTTGTTTCACAGCCGTGATTGAATTTGCAGCATTCCACCAAATTTTCCAACTCGTTTGTCACATAAAATATTTCCATAAACATTTTTCAATCAATTTAACTTGTTAAACGCTGCTATATAATTTGTCGCCATAAAAACAAGCGTTTATTGTGGCCTATTGAAGTTTATTTGGTTAAAGCTGCTATTGACGTGGAAAAACATACAGATTTCAGAAAATGGCATACGTATTGCTCTGTTCATTGGATTTTTGCAGAAAAGAGCTTTTTAATTAAATATTTTTTAATTACATATGTTTGCAACCCATTCTCTGTAGTTTGAAGCAATCATTTTTGTATTTAGGGGAACTTTTCTTTCGTTTAAACATTTTTCGCAATAAAGTATAGTTGTATAAAATGTTTTATTGACATCACTCTCGTGTCGTAATAAAATTCCCTGTAACTGGTAACATAATAAAACACGCCGAACAAAGAGTTGATACGGATTTATTCAATTTAAAGTACTAAGTGGCAGATATTATATAGTATTTTTCTGTTTGTGTTTTCCGTTATTGGAGTTTTGTGTCAATTTATTTTTCCAATGATGGCGATTTATCAAAATACCTGAACATCTATACTATTTTTACTGGCTACGATGACATGGGTGATGCTGGATATAAGCATGCTGGAATATGGAAAAGAGACAAATAAATAACAGAGAAAGGAGGAACGGAAATCAAATAGAACTATAGATAAAATGAAATGCTATGAAAGTTACTAAAATAAAATATACTTACAAAATTGAGTATGCTAAAAATAAAATTGAAGAAAAAGGGCAAGTATCTAAGGATGATAACTATAAAAATCATAACACATATCTGTAGCTAATGCGTACGCATGAATGGCATTATACAACACTGCTGACTGAAGACAGATTCGGATATATCCAATAATAGAAAAATAGAAATAGATAGACTTCTAGTAAAAAATAGAGTAAATCAATTAAGAAACTGTAGAAGCGTTAGTTCAGGAGGGATTAATGCCGACCTACCAAAAAAAGGAAATAAGAAGCTCACACAAAAAGTCCTTAAGTTCTTCTGTTCTCTCAAGACCTCAAGTGTCTCCGATCAGCTCTTCAGCTTTTCTCTACATGCCTCAACCTCTAGCCTTGAGTTCCCGATAAAAACTGTCAAAAATATGGTCTTTCTCTCAGTCGTTGGAGCCAGTTCTTCAATTCTTCAGTCATTCTTCATTCATTCTTCATTTTAGTGGATCAAAAAACGATCCTTTGTCCGCCTATCTTCTCTTCAATAAAATCCTTCACTCCTTCTCATAGATCTTAAGCTTTTTTGCTTGACCGTTCGCCAAAATCTTATCTAGCTTATTATCTAACTGAAGTGTTTCTATTTCTGTTTTTTAATTCATATCTTCCTCCTAAACCCTCATTAATATTTGATTGTTGGGTAATTGCGCCTCTGTGAGGATTAAGTGTATTTTGTTTAATACGACTGGAGTGGTCGCAGGTCATTTATAGGATCATTAAGTGTTTGTTCGTGTCGAATGCTGTTATCCTAATCCGATTATCCGAGTTCAATGGATTTTTAATTTCCTTTAGTCTGAGTTTAGGATGATGGTCGTCCAAATGGAGATAATTTTAGGTATTCATCTCTTTTATTTAGGGTACCCCGGCTTTCAATTTCCAGGGCTTCTCTAGTAAATCGTTTTCTGTATTTGCCGATGTTCGTCAATTCCTTACAGCTGTTAAAACCAATTTTATGCTCTGCTTTATGAACAATGCTGAGTAGTTGGTTTGTTTTTTATATTTAGTTTTTGCCATCACGACGAGCAGATATTCGTCTGTTTGTCTATAGGATTCTGGACAGTCTGCACACGATATGCTATACACATCCGTGGTTTTCCAGTGGTATCTTGTCTTTTGTGTGCCCTATCAGCTTCCCCATTGTTGTGATTGCTCTTTAGGTTGTTTGAATGTTACATGTTTTCTCAGGATTCTCCCTATCTTGTCGATTGGGCCTTGATATAGGATAAGTTGACTTAGGCCACGTTGTTTTGGTCTTCGGTTTCTACCTTTTCTTTTTCTTCTTGTTTGGTTATTGCCTTTTTGATGATATGTTTGCTAGAGCCATTTTTTTCTGTTGGATGTAATGATCGTGATGTAAGTGTATTTGCCACCCCGGGTGGTGGTGTGAACTGCCATTCAAGTAGCTGTTGGTATGGGTGGTTTTTCAGAACATGGTTGAAAACATCTTGTCTTGTAATTAGTACGTCCAAGAAAGGAAGTTGTTTGTTCTGTTCCATTTCTAGCGTAAATTGTATATTATTGTGCCTGGAGTTCATGTAGGTTAGAAAATTATCTAGTTGTGTTTTGCCGTGAGGTGTTACAATGAAGATATCCTCGACGTAGCGAAGCCAGAGTTTCGGTTTTAGACTTGCGTTTGCTATGGCAGCTTCTACCAAGTACACCATGAACAAATTGACAACTACCGGAGATAGAGAGGATCGCATAGGAGCACCTTGAATTTACTTCCCACCAATTCCTAAAATGTCAAAGTGTGTGACTCTAGAAATCCTAGAATCAGATGATTCCTTTCATGATTTTTTTACATGAAATAAATTAGGCAATGTCCCACGAGCGCAAAATAAGAAAAAGAGAATTTAAGATCCCAAAACCACGAAATTGAACCAAATTTACCCCCTCCACTCCCACTTCGCTGGTGTAACGTCATAAGCCACGCCCCCATTGAAGCGCTCTCATTGGCCAGTTGTCCATGTGCTCTTTGACGTATATCACAGAACGATGGCACGGAACGATGGGAGCGCTTCAATGGGGGCGTGGTTTATGACGTCACACCAGCGAAGTGGAAGTAGAGGGGTAAATTTGGTTCAATTTCGTGGTTTTGGGACCTTAAATTCTCTTATGGGAAATTACATGTAAATGTTGACGATATTGCCTATCTTCTGACAGCCCCATAACAATTAACCAGAAGAGTTAAGGGCAACTATTACTAACTTTATTATAGTATAATAGGGATGTATGTAAATTGATAGGACTTAAATCAGGGCTTGATAGAGGATAGGTAGTTAAATTCCACCAGTGAAATGATCACGCGAAATTTGACTAATTTGTGTAAACAATACTGTTTTTCTGCCTTTTTAGAATACTGATCAGTCTTCACGAAAGATCCTAGCTAATACTGCTTCACCCAAAAACTGTACTCAAATTACTCACTAATACAACTTCACTTTTGTGTCATGTGTCAAACACCAAATAACTGCAGTGTTGCCATATCACGAAATTAAAGCATCATCTCATTTAAGGCCCTAACGTATATATTTCAAATATTAAACGATTTTGTAAAGCAAACGTTTTTGATGCCGTTCCAATTCCGAAAGGTTTCAGGTCAGCCGAGAAAATTACGATTTCAAAAGTGATCCATATATATACGACTTATCTCCCGTGAAAATAAAAGAATCTAAAAACGGATGCATTACGTAGAACATATAATATTATATACATGTCGTAATGAAAAATCGCAGCGATCCTTCATCAGCGCCGTTAAGACAATATCGGGTCTCATAATTCATATTTCCAGAGTTCAACTCTCGAAGATGAATCTAACGAATAAAATGAATGGAAAAAGATGAGCGGTGAAATCGTACTCGGATAGGCTATATATTTTGCTTACCATGAAAAACTGGAAATCACTGGCTCGATATTTCGAAAGATTTATTGAGCTTTTTACTTCGCGAGATTGTTCTGTCAATGAGTTTATAAAAGATTCATAAATTCGAGTGTTATTAACAATTTCTGCCATGGTGAGTGCCCTCGAAAAGGGCAAAAGCCCGGAAACTGTTCGTGTGTGAAATAACGCCGCATACGGGGTGATTGTGCTGTGATAAACTTTCATTTTTAGTAACTGAAATTAACGGACACTGACTAGACGAGACAAAATAAAAAATATTTAAAGCTAAGTGTAGTTACACAATTCATACAGTGTGGAAAAGCCAAATGGAATAAAGTTGATAGCAAAGCATGTGACAGTGGCCAATACAAACTTTCATATTTTAAATGCAAGTCTCTGTATATTATTTATTTTTTGGATTCTCCAGAAAATTCTAGACATAATTCATGCACAATGTCCTACACCTATATTCAACTGTTTTGAAAAAGTGTTTTTAGATTTATTACAAAAATTATAATTAAAAAATGGGAATTAAGTATTAAAAATACGAGGGATGCCTTTTATATTTCGGGATTGGACAACCCTAATGTTGCAATCTGACAACTGACAGCTCTATCGTAAAGTTTGACATTTTTGAGGTTATACGTACTCAAAACGTTTTGACATACCAGCGCTATGTGTTGTTTACAGTAACTTAAAGGATTCATCTCGGCCAAAAAATGGAATTAAATCGTGAACATTTTCATGCGATTATTTTTTACAACATTCGACGTGGATTAAGTCAGCAAGAGTGCATGGATGAACTTAATTTAATTTTTGGCGATGAAACTTCATCAAGGACCACTTTTTATCGATGGTATGGTGAATTCAATCGAGGTCGTAGTTCACTCCAAGACGAATTTCGTGAAGGTCGTCCAAAAACAGTTGTTGTTCCGGAAACCAATGATGCTGTGCGCGAACTGATATTGCAAGATCGTCATGTGACCTATCGTGAGATTGTGTCAACCTTACACATTAGTGGGACCAGCATACATTCAATATTGCATAAACATTTGAATGTCAAAAAAATTTGTTCGCGTTGGAACCCACACAATTTGTCAATCGTTCAAAAAAAAAGCTCGTGTCGATTGGTCGAAAGAAAAGCTCAAAAAATACGATCGCGGTGCTTCAAAACACGTTTATGAGATAGTGACAGGTGATGAATCGTGGATTTACGCGTATGATCCCGAAAGTAAACAGCAGTCTACTGTATGGGTGTTTCAAGATGAGCCGAATCCAATAAAAGTTGTTAGCGCACGAAACACTTCCAAGCAAATAATCGCCTATTTTTTCGGAAAAACTGGACATGTCGCAACCGTACCATTAGAACAACGCAGAACAGTCAATTCTGAGTGGTACACAACCATTTGTTTGCCAGTTGTCTTTCAAGAAATGAGGAAAACCAACCGCCGAAGACGGATCACTCTTCACCACGACAATGCGAGCTCTCACACATCGGCTCAAACAACTGCATTTTTGACCACTCAAAACATCGATTTGATGAGTCATCCGCCGTATAGTCCTGACTTGTCACCAAATGACTTCTTTTTATTCCCGTACGTAATTTTTTCGATACCTGCGTTTAGAATGCATGTTTTGGAGATACCTCAATCAGAGTGGAAAAAGTGCTTCGACAATTGGTTCAAACGCATGCAAAAATGTATAGATCTTCATGGAGAATATTTTGAAAAACAATAAAGCGATTTTCGATGATTAATATTTGTTTTTGTTCTCTAATCCCGAAATATAAAAGGCAGCCCTCGTATAGCGAATTATTGAAATAAAATAATTTTCTTTTTTGAATGTTATTTTTTGTAATAAATCTGAAAACACTTAATATCTCCGAAACAGTTGAAGATAGGTGTAGGACATTGTCTAGAATTTTCTTGAGAATCCAAAAACTAATATACAGGGGCTTGTATATAAAATAAGAAAGTTGGTATTGGCCACTGTCACATGACAGACACTATATAATTTTTTTAGTTGAAAATCAATACAAATCGATGTGTCCAGACGCCCTCCTTTATTCGTTATATTTATTCCACTTGCCTGTTCCACCCTATATAATAAATAGACAGTTGTTTCACTCACACTACAGCATCAGACGAAATTAAAACGAGAAGGGTTTAAATATACTGAGCTCTCAAATATTTATACTGTACCAGTCTAACGTCTTTGGTTATTTATCAAAAAGTTGGCATTATTTAGTTTTTGTAGTAAATGTTAGTTTTTGTAAAAAAATTATACCTAAAAGATTTAGTTTTATTATTATTTAAAGGTTTAGGAGTTTATATAAGTAAATGAGTACGTACTTAAGGCGGTGTATTTATTTAATGAGAGATACACATCCTTGAGGGAAATCTTCACAAGTATGAAGCAAGAGGTAGTGTTTAAGATGCCTAACGATCTGGTGAACCTATAGTTAGTGATGACAAAAAAACTGAGATTATTGCACAAATGGTAAACCCTACTTCATCTACAGCTAATGTTGTGTCTATCTGTGAAGTTAGTTAAAGTATATAGTACTTTGGGTGTTGGAAGAAACACCTTTCATCCAAACAAATTAAAAATGTTGCACCAACTTTCAGATGAACAGATGACAGAAGACTGACATTCTGTGAAATTCTGACAAATAAAATAATTCGACTGCCAACACTACACGAAAACCATTTGTTTTAGTGATGACACAAATCAGGACATCTTTCGTGAAAAACAGTTAGTTACGAGAAAATTGAAGGTGGAGGCAGACACTTTGGGAAACTATGGTCGAACTTTTTTTTAATGAGAAATGTGTAGTGTTTATTGAATTCTCTTTGTAAAGCATCTATCTGTTTAGCCTATATACGCACAGCCATTACAATTTATTAGGGTTAACTTTTGTTATTTCTTATTAGTTAATCTAATGAGTTATTTTGATTCTGACTGCAATATTAGGTTGGTTAATTTTTTTTTTGGTTAACAAATTTTCCGTATCATACATTTTGTGATCTCTAGCGGGTGGTTGGGGGAGTAGGAGGTTAATTGGCAGGTTTTTGGTACTGTTCGAAAATAGTAATAGCTTTTATTAAATTTAGCTATTAACTATAGTAAATAATTATACATTTAATAGCACATGTAATGAAACGCACGAAAGGTCATCCTGCCAGGTGATGCCAATGACTGTGGTTCACAAACTGAAGTGAAGAAAAAAACTGCCACTGATAAACTAATAACTTCTTAGGAAAATTAATAAAAAAAGAATACTAAAATTATCAGTCAACCTGAAATGACTGTCCCAAACCCAGTACAGGCCAATCAGGTTATTGATTTAACAATTTGTTAAAAAAGCACTTCAAATGAATGAAAATGACAACAGTTAAGAATACCCTGTGCAATCAGTATTATTTTATGAAATACTGCGTTGAAAATTTATGTGACATTTCGTAAATGTTTACGCTTTAGGCCACGTATTTCTCCTATATCCTGTAAAACGGTATGTTTTACGTCATAGAATAATGTATGGAATCACCTTTGAATGCACCGTAATAGAATGCAATTTAAAATATTCAAATTAATTAAGCCAGAGAGAATTCAGTAGAGATTAATTGAACGGTAGTCTCTTATTCCAAGTTATAGCAAATTATTTGGTATCCTTTTGACATATTCCGTACCCAATGCAGTTTGAATTATTGAAATTGCTTAAGCCGATTTAGGATAATCGATGAGAATATATAAAAAAGAGTCCGATGAATTGATTCTCTCCTTTTTTGTATTCGGCATACCGAAAATCAATGTACACTACACCTCACAATAGACCTCTCTTATTACGCAAATTATATGATAAAACATAAACATAGTTCTGACAATAATTTCAAAACTTTACTTATAGAAATTAAACGAATAAAGGTTAAATTAATAAATGTTTACAAATAAATCCACTAAAGTAAGATTTAGTAGCAGCGGCACGTGCTGTGTTGCATAATCACTCCTACCTGATTGACTGATTGGTGGTGCGAACTTCATATATCAAAAGCTATAGAGATATTGTGGTTGACAGCTGTCGTACGCCATAGATATCGGAGTGGACTACCAGCAATATGGCGGCGAAGGATAGGACGTTACCGGTACTAACAAAACATGGCGGCATGATAAAAGTGTCATCAAGTGGCACACGCGAGAATTACCTGAAAAAATGTTTGAGTGTTTCAACGTCGAATCCTCTACCATACGAGCCAGTGAGACTATACAATCGTTTCGAAGAGAGAGCTAGTGCGTAGCTAGCTAGTTTCGTTTCGGTCGGGCTGCGCCCTCTGTTAGCGAGCCGACAATTGTCAAAAACAACACACACATAGGGCTGTCAGCAATTTCTGGCGAGAATGGCGGTAAACACTGGGATAGACAAAACAGAGATGTCTCTAGACTAGAATACACTCTGGTCTTTAAATATTCTACCTATCAAACTGAAAATTCTTAATTTTCCTTATAATATCATGTACATATTTCAAGTTCGGTCTATTAAAATTCTTGTTGTCATTGTCTGACGAAGCTGCAGTCTCAGTGAAACAATTGTCACATATTTGTTTAAATAAAGTGTTGAGTGTTGTATACTGTCTTCTGTCAATTCATCGTAACGCAGAATATGAATTAATTAAAATTTCAAGTAAATTAATATTTCAGTTTGCATTCTTTCGCAAAGTAGAAAGTCAGCAAACTAAAAAATTCCTATCATTAAAAATATAACTCGACAACTCTGCCGATTTCACTAACATAAAAGAACCGCAATCTCATCTTTCACCATTTAAAAATACCGAAAAGGGGGAAGCTATCCGGCACGCCCCTAACGTAGAAAGTTTCCCAAATAAATCGTCCTTTTTTATACTAAATTGCAAAAATTTTCAGGAGTATTCTGTACTATTATAAATCCTTCTCGATGGGTACATTTAAAAGTCAAATTAGGAGAAGGGTCGTTCGAGATTAACAGCAGTCCTCTTGAGATGCACTTTTTATTGTGGGGTTAAATGAACTTACAAAAAACCGCAATGTATATACATTTTTTTGTTCTAAATTATGCAGCGTGTCTTCTTCATTAAGGCAACGGTGCCCGAGGCATTTTGGTAAGGTCTAATAACGAAGAAGTTAAAGATAACGTTGGAATAAAAACGTTGTGTTTAACAATAGCAGTTGAACAAGATAATTTTATTCTACTCGTAATTCAGGTGCTACTACTAAATTTTAATTAGAATTAGCTTTGAAGTGTGGAGCTTCTAACACTGACTTAATATTTATTACTTACTGTGCCGTTTTCTTTTTGGGTCTTTTATCAGCGCTTTGAAGGAAAAAATTTTTACCATTGTTTTAGTCAACATAAGATTCAAATTATAATACAATTTGACTAATTTTCTTAAACATATGAGAAAATTTACTAAAATAAGGAGTAAGTATAGCATCTTTCAGAATAAACTTCATTTGTTTTGCGATTTTATAGAACTGCTTATTAGTCAGGGACGGATTTAACTTAATGGCGCCCCTGGACACCGGAAAAAATGCCCCCCCCCCAATTAATACTGAAATTTTATTCAAACTTATAGTATATATCTTATTTAAATAACTAATTTAATATCAAAGGAGCTTATATACTTAAAACAGATTGTAGGTAGCAGCTTGCGCTTGTTTGAAGTCTTATTATTTTAAATTTTAAATTAAAATTAATCTGTATAATCAATAAATTATTAATTCTTTTTTAAATCATTGATTGATTAAAATTTATTATTTGAAAAATGCAAATATAACTCCAAAATTATTCCAATATGTCTAAAAAACTACTAATCGAATATTATTTCAAATTTTCAAGTCCATAAATTAATGAAATGATTATTAGATAACTTTTACTTGAACATTTGAATGTTACAAATAATGCACTATTGAATTCCTTGAATTATCAATTATATAAAAAAGATTAATTATATTGAGCAATCTTGATAAGATTGAATTTTTTTTGACTTTCAAAATTGCCGCCCTAGAAAATTTGCGGCCCTGGGCACTTAAGGGCTGTTTTATATTTCGAGATTGGACAACCCTAGTGTTGTAATCGACAACTGACAGCTCATCGTAAAGTTTGAATTTTTCAGGCGTCTCAGAACGTGTCGAGCGCTTTTGGTTTACGTAACTTAAAGGATTCTCTCGGCCAATAAATACGGAATTAAATCGTGAACATTTTGGTGCTTATTTTTTACAACTTTCGAATTAAAAGTCACACGTGCATTGATTAATTTAATTTTTGGCGATGAAACATCAGGACAGGATGTATGAATTCAATCGTGGTCGTATTTACTCCAAGCGTATGAGGTCGTTTAAAATTGTTGTTGTTAAAGATCGCAGTGACTGTAAATGGTCAACCTTACATATTAGTGGGATCAGCATTCAATATGAGCATAAACATTTGAATGTCCAAAAAAATTGTTCGCGTTTGATCCCACACAATGTGTCAATCGCAAAAAAAGGCTCGTCGATTGGTCGAAAGAAAAGCTCAAAAAATACGATCGCGGTGCTTCAAAACACGTTTTCGGAAAAACTAGACATGTTGCAACCGTACCACTAGAACAACGCAGAACAGTCAATTCTGAGTGGTACACAACTATTTGTTTGCCAGTTGTCTTCCAAGAAATGAGGAAAACCAACGCCCGAAGAACAGATCACTCTTCACCACGACAATGCGAGCTCTCACACATCGGCTCAGACAACTTCATTTTTGAACACTCAAAACATCGATTTGATGAGTCATCCGCCGTATAGTCCTGACTTGTCACCAAATGACTTCTTTTTATTCCCATACGTAAAAAACAAACTGAGAGGTCAACGTTTTTCGACACCTGAAGAAGCGGTTGCTGCGTTCAGAGTGGAAAAAGTTCTTCGACAGTTGGTTCAAACGCATGCAAAAGTGTATAGATCTTCATGGGGAATATTTTGAAAAACAACAAAGCGATTTTCGATGATTAATATTTGTTTTTGTTCTCTAATCCCGAAATATAAAAGGCAGCCCTCGTAGTATATATCACTTTTTACCTTTATATTACTATTGATTAGTTTTAGTAAATAATGAAATTACTTTATACAATTGCGTCGTACTGTATATTAGAATCGATAAACTCAATCTTCTGTACCCATAACATCAAACCTCTCAGTTTCAGATTCAGTGCCGTTTTAACCCCTAGTTCTCTTTTTTTTTGTGTAAATCAAAACTGTTCTTTGTAATTATCACAAAATCGACTTGTTTCCATTTTCACCTTCATTAAAACCAAACACAAGCCTTCGTTGTCCTCGGCAATCGAATTCCGTATTGTTTCTGATTATAGAATGTTTTTTTATTCACATCGAATTAGTTTTGAAAATTCGCCAGAGCTATCAAATCCAGCTGAATAGAACGGTCAGGTTTGAAGCGAATTTGTTTACATTAGTCCGAAACCACTGATGCAAATAGAGACACGGAATAATTTGGAACATGGGTTGTACTGTGTCGACGTGGATGCTTAATTTTGTGAGTTACAATTCACTATTTCCCAATAAAATGAATAAAGCACCTAATACAGGAGATACCAATTTGATCACATTGTGTAAATATGCGGTAGTTATACGGGAATATGACGAAACCGCAACCAAGGGGGAACGTTGGATTTTAATCAATTTTCAAAGCTTATGCATTTAACGTAACGAGTTTTTAATGGTACGTTTCTGGCAATTATATATTTTCTTGCAGCCCATTAAATTATTAAAGTGAAATTATTCGGATTTTGTTTTGGGGGAGCTGTTAACAGAGTTATGTTCCTTCGAGTCATTTCACTCTTTCGGCAAATGGAGAAAATATGAGATAAAGAACATTACGGCTGCTGTTCACCATCTGCAAAGAGCGTTTGTTAAACTGATAAATCTACAACGAAAACCACAATCTCTTATGGATCGGCTAGTTTTATGTGGGTAACTTTTCTTCAGACAAAGAAACATTTCTGAATTACAGATAAATTAAATAATTGAAAACAATAGAGATAATAAGTCGGTAAAGCCAATGCTGTAAATGTAGATACACAATAATACTATACTGATTAACCTATTCACATATTTACATAACTTAACAAAGACGCTACTTCAAACAGCCAGAAATTATTTGGCAACACAGGAAAAAACTACTCACACTTTACTAGAGCAAACCACCACACATTTATATGGTCCCAAAGATACACAAAATTGGGATACCAATACGACCCATTGTAAGCTCCAATTTCCTTGAAATTTTACAACTATAAGAGTTCATCTGTGACATGAGGAAACCTTGCCAAGATGGAGAAATATACAGTGATGGGCAAATGTGTGGAACCATGTAAATATCTTTGGAATTATTAGAGATATCAAAATGAAATTTGGAAGGTGGATACTGCAGTAGATTGCCTATTTGTTTCCAATTTTTTTACAATTTTGATCTTGAAGTAATGTCGATTTTAAAATTTGCAATGAAACACCCTGTATAGTATTTTAGTTTCTGATGAAACATTTTATTGCGAATACAATACTGGGTTTGATATTGTTTACTTCAATATCTACCGAGATATTAACAGAGAAGTAACTAAGGAAAGGAAAAATTCGATAGTAGCTAAACTCGGTTCAGATTTTATTTACGCCCGATATAAACAAACCGCTCGGTAAGGATTTGTACATTGCATTGCCAATCGGTGGCATTATACCGTCACAGCCAACAGCACTGCTTGTTCCATAGTCGAATACACGTGCGTTTGTTTAAATCAGGCGCAAATTAAATCTGAATCAAGTTTAGTAGTCCATGAAATTCATTGCAGAAGTGACAGTAGTTGTCAAAATAAGTTATTAGTTTTTTTATTTGAACGTAAAATGATTGTATTGTTTTAATTTGACCCTAAAATGGCCGAATTAAGTGAAAGAATAGAAATATTAATGATGATTGGGTATGGGGAGAGGAAAAGGACGCATCAAGAAGTTTGTGACCTTTTTAACATTGTTCATCCGAATACACAAATATCCCGTTCAGTAGTGACGAAAACTTTGCGAAGGTACAACACAAGTGGAACAGTTAGCAATTTACCAAAAAGTGGACGATTAAAAAGTGCAAGTAATGAAGGTGTAACTCAAAATGTTGCTATATCTTTGGAAGAAAATTTAAATTTCAAAACCGACTTGCTTATTGTCAAGAAGTAAACGGTGCTCAGTTTGAACATATAATACAATACGTTTAGTTGAGTTAAGTTTCAATGTTTTGAAAATCACTTTGATTTAGTTAATAATTATGATTATGTATTTCTTTAATGGATATTAGATTTTTCCTTTCCTTAATTACTTTTCTATTAATATCTCGGTAGGTATTGAAGTAAAAAATATCAAATCCGATATTTTTGTATTCGCAATAAAATGTTTCATCAGAAACTAAAATGCTATACAGGGTGTTTCATTGCAAATTTTAAAACCGACATTACTTCCGGTAAAACAGGAAGTTCAAAATTGTAAAAAAATTTGGAAACAAATAGGCAATCTACTTCCAACTTTCATTTTGATATCTCTTATAATTCCAGGGACATTTGCTTGGTTCCATACATTTGCCCATCACTGTATAGGTGGCCATAACGCTTTGGTGGATATAGTCGGTTTGTCCAGCCATGTACCGATGGATGGATCTATACGAACTTCCCAAAGGAGCAAGATTTTTTGTTTGAACAGTAGTAGGTACAGCTTTGGTTTTGGAATAGCTACTGATTCTTTTTGATCTCCCACGGTGTGTAACATGGTTGCGGGGTTGAGGACATTTTTACAGGGTGAAGCATAGAATAGATAAAGTGAGTGTTCCAATTGATCTTTAAAGGTAAGTAGGTGGATACGTTTGGCCTTGTATGATAGAAAGGGGGTTGTTTCGTGGACAAGTAAAATTTTCGAGGGGTAGGTGCGTTTCCTAAGGGAAGTTTTGAATCGGGGTGTCCTAGAGGTATAGAAAAAACAATTGTTCGGATCGACAGGGGACAAGGAAGCCAACAAACAACACACAGTACATCTAATATAAATAATAACTGACAAAATGAAACCGTTTCATCTCAAAAAGACAAGATATTACTTAAAGAAGAACGCTTGTTTAAGCCAGATACAAACAAAAATGCCGAACTGTCGTTAACAAAATGCGAATTGATGATATAACTAAATATATGTATCAAGTTTTCAATTTTCTAACTTAGTCTATTTTTTTGTTATTGTCAAAAATAAAGATATATTGGTCTTAAGAAAAATTCATATTTTTGACAATCCTGGAAAATAACTCAAAAAGTGGATGAAGAATTTTTTTAAATATTAATAAAAATTTTTTTCACATGATTCCAACCTAAAGAGACACACAACGTGTTTAGAATCTGTTAATTAACGTTAATTTTCATTAAATTTCATCCTAATTTCAATTAATTTTATCCTAGAATTCGATTAATGGTAATTCCATTATTTAATGAATTAATTAAAAATATGTGGCAAGTTAGGGATTCTTTTCAATAGAATACAGTTTAAACAATCCAAATAAGTATTCGAATAATTGCTACACACAAAAATATATTTAAGAATTGAGAACTTCCTCTATTTTTCAAATCGTTTAAAAATTAAACGTTTTCAGTTTTTTCTTCAGCAGTCTGAATACCAAATGATTCTGGAGTGTACGAAATTTTTTGCAACGACCACAAATTAAATTCGCTGGTTTGCTTCTTACGTACCGTGGGCTTATAAATAAAGCATAAATAACGAGGATTCAAAAAAGAAGGTCCGGACAATCCGAGTTACATTAACAAGTCAATGAAAACGGACAGTGCTAATAGTTATTGGCACTTGAATTCACAAGGACTGAGTTTGACAATACTTAAAGGAGACATTCAACCTCCAGCGGCATACTGGCGGCTCACCAGATTGATTTTTTAAGGAAATTGTCTGTTCTCGTTAAAGTGTCTGCCAGGATCATCCTCAAAACAACTAAACGTTGGAAAGAGGTGACCTGAAAACGTTTTCATGTTGAATTTTTATATACGACCTACATGACAAAATCGGGTACAAGGCGAAACTATCTATGCGAGAATAAGAATAATTAAAACTGATTTATTGAAATGCCGGAACTTTATTTGGATAAAGTCTTGAGAATTAAAAATGAGAACTCGAAAACGTTGTGTCAGATTGGAGGAGAAAAGGAACAGTTTGTGTCATAAGGCAAGAAAAGTGAAGTTGTCGGGACATTTATGAAGTTGAAATAAACGGCATTAGTTTAGAGACACGAAATGACGGTAAAATGCTCAGATGAATATGTCAAGCAATTTATCATTGAATGCAACTTTCGAACATTTCACGTTACATCTCCAAGCTTTTCCGTTTTAATGTAGAACAACTTATTACGTAAACTCTGATGAAATAGAACTGCAAGTGAAACTTAGTTAGCTTTATAACTACAAGTATGTATGTTCAAAATGGAATATTTTACAACCGTTCGGGTTGTTGTCGAAAATTATGGAATTTGGTGGAACACTGAATATATATATATATATATATTGTTTGAAAACAAGTTGGCACCGACGGAACTATGTGTAGCTCTCTTGATGGTCCGGGTGTTCGTCCGTTGAAAGTTTTGTCCCTGTAAAGGAACGGTCGCCTGACGTTTCGCCAAAATCTCACTTGGCATTTTCATAACGTTTTTCCTCTTCTTCCAACACAAAGGGTGGCCGCAGGTTCGGACCTTTCCGGACTGAAGTGGAAGTGAGCTCCGACATGTGCGCGCTGCTATTTATGCTATCTCCCGAGTCCCCTCCTATTTCTTTGCCCCGCCTCCGCTTGTGTTGAGGGGGCGGTGCCGTTTGTTTTGATTGGGTGACACCATTGCGTTGTCGCAAATTGTATCGATGACGTGGTTCTGTTTGTACCGATGGCGGCCGCAGATGTTTGTTAGAAGGTTGGGCGTCCTGATAGTTAGCTACGTGTGACGGAATGCAACGTTGTGGTATTGTTGCGCTCTCTTTTAATATGTTTTTCTTTTCCCGTAAGATGTTCTTCCAGGCTTGATGCAGGTGTAGAGCTTCGTTACGGTTATTGATTTCTCATTCCTTTTCAATTTCTATAGCTTCCCTAATTGTCCTTCTTTTGAAGTTGTTTTCTGTTGCCAGATGCTTAGAGCGGTGGGATCATTCTTGATACTTCGCAAGATATCTGCATGGGAGCTCTTCTCGCCTTTCTTTATAAGCAGCGTACAATGTGGCGCTGGTTTTTGCTTATTGGTCCTCGGGGCCTTTTTCCTCTTTACCACTTGCCAGTCAGTCGACTGGTTTGCAGGTTGGTGGTCTGCTGTTTAAACTTGGATTTTAATCCATTGTTTCTCTCCGCTTCTGAATTGACCACCCTACTTGTTGTTCTGGGTGGTTTGCCCGATGTTCTGGCGACCTTCGGGCTTTAGCTTGCTAGCTAGCACCGGTTTAAGAGTTTTAAGTGGTGGTGCCTTACATTGATGAGGCTACTGAAGGCGAGACCTTCGGTGGCGAGGTCCGCTACAAGAGGCTATCTTGTAGAAGCCGCCTGCTTTGGGGCGCCGGTGTTGATGCAGCCGGTTTTGAGTTAGCTGCTTTTGAGGCAGCCGCTTTTGGTCCTTTTGCTGTCCACCTTGTGTCCTAGAATGCTTTGACACCTTTACTGGCGATGTCTGTGTTGTAGCAGGTTTCGCTACAGGAAGTGGCCGCGTCGTTGACGTCTGATTTTGCTCATTTCTGACTAAGTGGCGTGTGCCATTCTTGATCTCATGATGTACATGTGCCTAGGCTGAACGTCAAGAGCTCATCGATCTTTGCTCCTATTTGTTTGGAGCGCCAGTTGCCCTTTGTTGGACGTCAACTCCACTATTCGCCTTTGGAGGACTTGGCTGGATTGTGTCTTGCTTGCCAGCTCTAGTTGTAATGGTCGATGTTGTACCATTACTAGTGTTCTTCTTCTTGTCACTATGTGGCGGAACCAGTGATAATTCGAGAATCCGTGGAGCGTGCACCGGCCACAGGCTTTCACTCGATCGGAACGGTGGCGGGATTATCCTCTGCAGAGGTACCCACCTGGGGTATTAAGTTCACCTTATCACCCATATCCATAAATGGTTTATTTTCGGGGTCCCTTCCCCTATTTGATTTTGGTCCGCCCTGAGGAAATCCTCAGTACTCCCCATTGCTGGAGAGCGTTCCCCTATCCGCCACCTGGGGAGGATATATATGTGTGTGTGTGTGTGTGTGTGTGTTTGAAGTTTTCGCTACAAGCTGTCGTCAAAACTTTAGTAACCAGATCACAAAGACTAACTGACCAGGATAATATCAAACAGGAAATGGACAGTTTAAAAACAGCTCTGAGACAAAACGGATTTACCGACCGAAGTATACAAACAGACGAGGAACATGAGACACCAATAAACAAGGCTTATTGACCGTATGTAAGGGTACCACGGGGAGTATTGCGAGAATTCTACGGTGTTGAGGACTCCGAAGACGAGATTCCATTTGCAGACTGGCATTAATCTTATGTGGGGCAAACCAATGCTTGTAAAATTCCATTAAACATCGATCCTATAACAATTCAACCCAAAATAACCAATCAGCAAGCGAAAGGCGTGGCCACATATCGCCATGAGCCAATCACAAGCAGCGGTCCACGGTACCAACAGTACATCTCTTCCTCATTTTAATTCAGGTCTCACTTGGCATTATCGCTGCGTTATCAGGTAATAATGCAACGTCAGACCTTGGCGAAACGTCTGCAAGATTCAAACATGAACGAAAATAATGAACGGATGTACTGTCGGATAAATTATTCTTCATATTTCCCAGCAGTCAGATTCTGCTCCAAAGATCAAAGAGACGCTAAAAATTTCAAAGTACATATTCGACTTATTGCCAAAATGGTGAACAAACAAGGTTTATAGGACTCAATAGGATAGCCTTGGTACGTACATATCAAAGTACTTCTTTAGAACAACCTGGGATGCTACGAATCCAACACTAAAACAATATCTGTAAACACGGACAGGAAGTGTTCATAGGATTATCAGAGCAAGAATCCGTCATTCAAAAATGGTGAGGCTAAAACAAACCAACAAAATGCACACTAACAGCAATTTGAAAGAAACTTTAGAACAATATCTACAATAGATACAAGAACAGGATAATCAGCAGCTAATCAACAAAATACTGACCTATGCGAAAGACATAGGAGGGAAACAGTACGAAAACCAAGGGAATAGGCAAAGCTCGGAAACACAGCGATTGCTATGGAGAAGAAGGTGATTAAAAGCAAAAAGATATACTACCTGTAGAATATATCTAATTATGGAAGACAATATAGAACTATCTGGAGGACTACTAATCGCATTAAGAGAGAGAAACATCAGCATGATAAAAAGAGATCAAATAAAGGAGCACGTCAAAGACACAATGTCTATACAGAGCGCCCAAAACTCTTGAAATACAGATAAAGAGAGAAGAGCCATCATGAGTAAGTGAAGAGGAGTCTGTGATCAAGGACATGAAATATGACAACAAAGCAGTCAAAGCTGATCTGCTAAATTACGCTTGCAGAGAAACATAGAAACGTCTGGCCTAAATATAAATGCATTGTGCAAAAATCGAACAAATGCCATGACAACGCAATAGATAGAACAGAAAGTTGATAAACGAGTTTTGCAAACTGATTTAGTAGCCTTAGTTTTGAGGTGAAAATTGATGGCATCATTTCCAATTTCCAGTATGTCTATCCGGTATGTTTATAATGAAAAATGTTAGACCACAAACAGTAGCGGATAAAACAAAGTGTGGATATCTGATAAGGGTTTCTACGGGTTTATTTAGACAATCTGAGTAGAAGATTTTACTTTTGTTCAATGACCAGTAGAGTATAGAATGGTGGTTTGGGGTGGCGCATTTTCTGGTCGTTCGTCATCATCTCCTTCTATGCCATTTAACTAAAAACCACAACAGTGAACTTTGTAAAAGAAATAAGAGGAACACAAACAACGAACCTAGCTCATGAAACTAAGCTTGGAAACATCAGCACTATATAGTTATGATTTTCTATACTATTTATTGAATTAAAACTTGGTCAGGTAAAGAAGACTACATTTTTATAGAAGAAAGACACATAAATAAAGCATAACAATGAATCGAAGGGAAGACACTGCATAAAATCGTGTATTTTTGAGCTTAATATCTATCGAGGGTATATAATGACGTTGCAATATTGTCAATTAATTACCCCATCGAGTTAATTAGCTCGTTCCAATTTGGGAACGTGCCCTGAACTTCGTAGCAGTAGGTTTCCCCATCCTGGCAGAATGGCACATACACACACATATACACACACCTGTGCCGTTCGTATTAAGAACGAAAAACGGAGACACTGCAAAAAGTTAATTCCTTTTTACGAGCATTGTTTTGTCACATTTCCGTGCGGAAAGGTAATAAAAGTGAATATACCGACATTTTAACATACACTGAGCTGTATTATCAGAGACATTATCCGAAGGCAAATAAATATGTTTCCGAGCAGTGATTCTCTCTCGACTAACGAGGATTTACGATCCTCGCGCCTAGTCAGCAATCAGGAATTATATTTAATTACTAAATGCGATCAACTCCTCCGAAAAAAAAGCATCTGAAAAAAGGGGAAATAATTTCAGGAAGTCGATGGCTTGCTGATACTGGGACACAGTCCAGCATTAGGCCATAAAAATTGGCAGTAGTAACAAGTTTTGTTCCAGAATCTTCAATACATTTTAGTTAAAATGATAATTATTATGTAAGGACTTTAATTGCCCACTTCTATTAACAACAAGATCCCAACAAAAACTTTAACATTTTATCGGGAAACGAATTCCGACAACCAGGAGTTTCAGGAAAATCTAGCTCACAGAGACTCCAAATCGGGAGTCGTACTGTGTCTAACGCCGTTTCCTTGTGAGTCCTAGGATAGAAATCACACAAACAAATTCGTAGGATTACTAAAATTGTCAAAAAATTACGAGAGATTTTTCAATCCATTGAACGCTGTATATTGTTGTTAGTCGAGAACCTTCATGAGTTACGCTCCACTCAATTGATTGAATTATCGAACAATTATTTATGTATTATTTTGAATGTTCATCTGGGATTTTGTCTCCTCGCAATGGTTTATGAAAAATACAGATAACTTAATTACTTGAATATCAAGGTGTAGTATTTAAGGGCAGTTTGTGGAAACTGCCGGGAACATTAGTTGCCCTCTTATAGAAAAAACTCTCCCGCAGGATTACCGATGAGAAAATAGGTCTACAGATTTGTCATCTAGTATTCTAGTATAATATGTTGTGTATTTTGTGTTGTGTGACGTTTCGATTCCTTATCAGGATTCGTTGTCGAACAATGTTTGTTTGAATGTTTTGCACTATATTCGCTTGACTTTTTTTGGTAATGTTAATTGACTGATTGACTTTGAAGTTTCCTTTTTGATGTTCATTCGTCAGAAGTTATTGCCATGCAACCGGTATCTCTACAGAGGGTGTCCCGATTTCTCCATTATTCAACAACATGCAGACACTTTCTTTGATTTTTCTTTTTTTGGTATGTTCTTCTTTAAGTAGTATTTTTGTCTTATACCAGTCCATTTTGTGTGTACCATTATCCGTGAGTACATGATTTGCCAATCTTGATCTGTCTATATGTCTTCTTGAGACGTTGTATTGGTGCTCTTTTGTTCTAATTTGGCAAAGAAGAACCCATAGCTATTCACACAATTTTTGGAACTTTGAGTACTTGTTTCGTTTTTGTCAGAAACTTTTTACTTCAATATGTGATAAATTAATGTTGTGTGTTGTTAAACAAAGTTCCATAAGCTTTACTATTGTATTAACTGATAATTTTGTTCTTTCTGAAATGAATTATCAAGTTCTAATTTATCTTTAATAATTTTATTAGAAACTACTTAATTATTTATGTATACAGTATGAGTATACCTAACCTAACCTAACCTAACCTAACCATTCGGTTAGGATACAGCTGCTTGGTCAAGAATGCAGATCTTCAGGTTTGAGCATCTTTGGATTTTTTACTGACATCTGCTACATAGAGTACAATATTTTCAACAATTGCCTCTTTTTTCATTATTAGTGGTTCCTCTGCAAATGTTTTATTGATGTAGCTGTTGTATCGGGAGTTGTACTATGAGCTAATTTTGCCGGAGAGTCGTACATTTTGGAAATTCATTTTGTAATAAATTATTAAATTATTATATGTAAGTATATGTATAATTATATGTAGTAAACATATAAATAATTATTAGAGATCACATTCAGTTGAAAGAGCACAACTAATGAATGTTCTCGACTAGAAACAATATATTGTCTTGCGTTCATGGGATTGAAAAATCTTAAAAAGTTTGTAAACAAGATTTTGACAGAAAATTGAAATGTGACACATTACCTTGTGCCGAATGGGCAGTCAACTTCTTTTTGATGAAAACGATAATCTTGTGATGCACTATTTGAAAGACTTTTTTATTCTTGTTTTCGACTTTGTTTGTTAAAATCCGATGAGTAGGTACCGAGTTATTTTTACATCTTATGAGTAAAACTACCTTGCTATATAAAGTTAATATACAAATTGTTCAAAATGTTGGCCTTGCTGCTCCCTACTAAACTGTCCTGAAATTCATCCCTCACATTTATATATATTTCTGGTGGAAAAAAATCGAGAGACGCCAAATCTGGTAAACGAGCTGGTCATTTGATACAACTGTGTCTACAATCCAGTTTCTATTTGCGAACTGTTCTAAAATAATTCGCCGACGCCCCATCTTGTTGAAATACGTCTTGCATATCTTTTTTTCAAGCATGTTAAGATGCAGAGGTCCTGTTAAATTTTCATCCAGAAGTATTGGCCCCACAATAGGGTAACTACTGCCCATATATACTTATTGAGGAATCTGAGTGTGAACAAATGTGGGTTTACATTAGACTAATACAGCACATTCTGTTTGTTTACAGTTTCATTAACAAAAACGTATATTCGGCAATAAAACTGACTCTAAATATAAAAATCCTAAATTAGATCGCAAACTTGCATACATTGGTTAGGGTTATCTTCTGTCAATTGATGCGGAATTTTCAGTTGGTAGGGATTTTGCAAATATTTTTTTTATCATGTGGTTTGTGACATTTCACAATTCAAGGCAATTGTGGCAGTTGATTGTTTAGGATTATTGTTAAAGTAAATGAGGTTGTAAGTGAATATTGTGAAGTTCGAACAGGTGTTCCACAAGGAACAGTACTGGGACCATTGTTATTCATCCTGTACGTTAATGACTTACTAACTACTATGCCTGATGACGTTATAATATCATTTGCGGATGACACAGCGGTTATATCTATAGGAGAAAATTGGGCTGAAGTATAGATCAAAATGAATAACTATCTTGAAGCTATAAGTAACTGGCTAGCTTTAAATAAGTTATCTTTAAATTTGGACAAAACTGTTTACATGACATTCGGAAATTGCAACATAAGTGTTCCGGTAAACCTAAACATTTCAGTCAACGGAAAAAACTTGAATAGGGTGGAATCATGTAAGCATTTGGGAATCATCTTTGATTACAGAAGAAGTGGGATAAACATGTTGAATACATTCTTAGAAAAACTAAGTATTTAGGATTTGTATTCTATAATCTCTCTAAGATTATGAAAACGGACACATTGATGAAGTTGTATTACGCATTTTTCCACAGCATGGTCAACTATGAAATCATTGCCTGGGGGGAGCTTACTCCAACGCTACAAACGTCTGCAAAGCCACCAGAACAAACTATTAAAAATAGTAAACAAGAATAATACAAGCTTACATAACAATCCTATAAATTTGGAGGAGCTTTTCTCACTGGAATCTTTAAAATATCACTATATTACTCTGAAAGAAAAATTCCTGAACTCAAACAGTATTACTAGGAACAAGAGCATTCTTCTCCCACATAGATCAAAAACAGTCAGTAAGAAACGCAGTTTTATAAGAGCAATAAATGTATACAACAGTCTTCCAAATGAACTAAAAGCGTTAAGTAATGTAAGTGCAATAAAAAATAAGTTAAAAAAGTGGATAATTAATAAAGATAAAAACAAAATCAGATAGGTAATTGATAAATAAGTCACCATTGTTATTGAAACTTTCTGAAAAATTATGTTTTATTTATTTTTTTTCTTTTATGTTCTTTTTTATTTTATGTATTCTTAGATATTTTCCTTTATGTTAAGTACATATTTTCCATAGGATAGCTTTTTACATTATTAGTTTTAGGTTTTATGCCAAGACCACGAACAGGTAACTCCGATTACCTTTGTGGAGTTTATGTAATAATGTCCTGATATTATTGTGTATATCTATTGGTTAAATAAATAAATAAATAAATAACAGACCAACAGACCAGATAATGTCCACCTCTTTTTCTCCTAAACTTGATAATGTTTCTGCACCCTTACTATGCAGTACACTTCAGTTTTTTTAAATTTTGCAAATAAGTGTCTTCGGCAATTTTGATTATAGTATAGACCACAAGTTGTGAACAAATAAAATTTTATATGTTTAAAAATTTGAATAAAATAAAATCGAAAATATGTAATTTTAGAACGGGCACCTCCGCCAATTTTTTTTTCCAATTTTGTTTCGTTATTACTTAAATGCTAATAAACGAACTGCTTCTATGAAATTGGAGGAACCATATTTAGTAATAATAACCCTTTATGCTCCGTCGAACAATTAGATAACCGAACTAAAAGATGACAACAACACAGTAAGTCACTGAGAATAAAATGAAAGGAGATATTACAAACAGATGCTACATATTAATTCTAAATAATAAGTGAACTGGTTTTCTGTACTAACTAAAACACAGCTCTGAATTAAATATCGTAGTTTGCGAACCATAATTCAAACGATATAAATATTTAAACGCAAAATAGGTAGCTTTTAATATTTTATTTGGGTAGCTTCATATGTGTTTCGCCGTGATATCTATAGTGCAATGTGTGCACAATTTAAAAATGTGTCATACATTTATTGACAGCAGGAAAATGCGAGGTATTAAAATGAGTATTCTTTAATATAAGTAGGATATCTGTGAGCTAGTCGTACTATTATAGTGTGGAACAGCCAAATGAAATAAATTCATGATATTGAGATAGTAAGCAAAAACCATTCCTGTGTTTACTATTTTACCATACTTAGCGATGTACGACCAATCTATAATTTTGTTTAATCCTGAAAAAATAATTTAAACACGTTCAAAACATATGTAAGTTGCATTCATCATCATGTAGATATTTTCAAATAATGACTTAAATCCTAAAGAAATTCGATTGATTAAAATCCAATGAAGACGAATCCGGGACATAAATTACTGAGATTGAAATACCAACCATTCATCAAAAGCTCCACAGCGCTATAATTCAATCTTATTAATTCGAGAAATTCTCCTCCACTGAACACAGAAATTCCTTCGACATTTTTTTTACCCAAAAAGACAACTTGTGCGATCATTATTTCATTATTCTCAGAAGGATATTCCACTATTCAAAAGTGAATCGATTTTTAAATGTAATAAGGGGAAAACGCAGAGAAAATCTCATGAACTTTGACGATAGAGGGTTTTTAAAAAATAAATAAACATAAATATTTTTTTAATTATCGAAATTCTAGAGAATAAATGCAACTCTTTGGGTATATTATTGAACATGGTCTTTTCCTAAAATATTTTTTATGTTTGCTTATTTATTAGTTATGATGAAAAAAGGGATTTTATAACAGCAATTTTCAGAGTTGTGTTTTTTGGTTTTAGTTAAAAAAAAAGTTTATTTTCTGTACCGGTAGTGTTTTTCTTTCAGAATGGAAAAATATTTTTGTACTGACTGTTAACGATTATTTTTATTTTGCTAGCCTGGACTATTGGTATGTGTGAGGTCGTCGATAGCATGATCCTGAAAAAAATGAATGGTGCCAAACACACTAGCTTTAAATAATTTTATAAATGTGAGGGCCAGTTTTGGTCTAAAACTTAAACCCCACTATTGAATCCAACATCCACAGATACAAAGTAATCAAAATAAAACAAAAACAAACAGTAAACTGTTGTGTGAATATTTACTAACAACACTAACAAATGAGAATATTATTAAAATACCTTAAAAGAAACACAAAAAATACTAAAAATAGTTGATGTTGAAAGGTTGCTTATATAGGGTAACTGATTTTTGGAAAATATGAAAAGGTCACCAATCAAAATTTAAACTGTAATTGAACATACTGGTTGAAACTTTTTTTATGTGATTTCAAGCTCTTCCAAGTTGTTAAAGTACAATCCTTTATTAGCGCTGTGTAATTTTTTATACCATTTGTCTTGCCAAATTATGATTGCTATTCAAAAGATACTCAAACTTTTCCTTCGAGGCCTAAATTGCCATTTGGAACTTTTCAACAATAAAGACCTTAACCATATTATCAACTACAGTGGTTTTTATCAAATTACGTCTTTTTACGTTGGTAAGACTTACAGATCTTTAAGATACGAATAAAAGACCATTTTGGCATTTCGTGAAACACCTTTTGGATAAAGACCAGACATTTGACAAGACAAATGGTCTAAACATTTTATATAGACCTAACAAGGGATTGTTCCTTAACAATTTGGAACAACGTGAGATCACATAAAAACTATGTGCTAGTTTCCCCGAAAATCCTAGATGTCGGTCTTTATATATTTAGAAAACAAGTTATTCTATTCAACAGTAAACGTGGTTGGTCAAACTAATAAATGATGCTTAAAAGTAAAATACCTTATTTTAAGCAATATCAGAAAAGTTAACTATTCCCAACCATCAATAAATATAAACATAAAGATTTTTGACGAACGTACTGTATATTATTTCAGATGAGAACAAATCAGAAACTTAGATTTATTGACAATCGTCCCACAGAAATATCGAAGGGCATAAACTGACAATGGAATAAATTCACATGACGTGATGCACGTATCCCCCATATAACACAATATCAATCTAACCGTGAGCTAAAACCGCGGAAGCAGAAAGAAAAATTGTACACAATAACAGCATTGTCTTCAGTTGGACTTTTTCTTGAATCGATAGCAGTGACAGAGCCTCTCCGAACCCAAACGCGATATCTTTCTTTCTTTTCTGATAGCATTTCATATAATAAATGAGCTAGACAGCTGAAAAACACATTCCCCTAGTCGTTAGCATTTGCTTTTTATATCATAACTTTAACGGATGGGGCTTATTGTTCTTACCACCATGAAATAGCCTGATTTATATCAGCGAGAATTATTTCCTGGCAATATTTTTTCGGAAGTTGCGAATATAAATTCACGTAAAGGAAATATTTTGTTATTTCGAACAAATAGAGTGTTTTTTTGTGACGACATAAATATAAGGTCTTTCTGCTACACCGGCGACTTCCAATAAACATGTTTCTTAGAAATTTTTCTCAAAGTGAGAAACTTAATGCAGGACGGATTTGTATATGTTCTTATCAAAAAGATATTGCATATTGAATAGCATTGAAATTTCCCAGGATTGTAAAAGGAATTCCGTTTACTGAAAGGCAAATGAATATCTTTGATACGTATTTTCCAACTAGTTGTTTGAAAATGGTGTCAGACATGCGACTAGAACAACTACTGATACAGTTGATCACATGCAAATGTTTGCAGGTGACGAAAGTTAATCTTTTGAGAAACAAAAAGTAACTGCGACATTATATAATAGTGATGTGGCGTTATTAACATACAGCTTCTTTTTAACAACTATTATTTACTGGACCACAATAACAACTGTTATTGTCCTCTAAAAATAACAGATAACTGATGTAGGATTACTACTGCTTATCGAACAATAACGTAAACAGTCCGGGCTTAGACAAGCACCTCAACTGCTTTTTCTAACAGCAATAACAGCCAAGCGTTCTGTTTCAACGGATACAACAAATAGCAGTGGTTTTCAGCCTCATCGTTTCTATTCGTGGTTGTCTTTGTAATACAAAACGTAGGCTGAACAGTGCCAAATAATCTCTTTACAAAATCATTTCAATTTGAATAATTATATGAATTAAAATAATTGAGAATAACGCCAGAAATAAATATATCCATAAAAACACTGTATCACATATTACACATAAAAAATAAAACCTCAGAAGATTGTTTAGTATATTTCATTTATTGGTTGTTAACTTCTAGTTTAATATAAATCTCAAAAATAAAACAACATTAATTCATTATTATTAGCCAAAAAAATATGAATTTTACCGAAAAAAATATTACTGTTATTTTCCGTTGTTATCTGCAAGTAGCAGTAACAATAGCAACTGTTATTTAAGAATAGCAGTTTTGCCCATCTCCTCTATTATATACACAAGAATTATTTTTCCAGGCGAATTTCAAAAACGGGAAACTCACCGAGCATTTTCTGAGCACCCCGGACTCAAAGTAAAAATGGAAAATGTTTGGGCTGCCGCCAAAGGTTTGCTTGCAAATTTCAACACCTTCGTATTTGGGATTCACGAGATATAGCAGCCCAAAAAAAACTAGATTTGTCAGTCTGTCTGTACAGCCAACAGTCCAGCAAGTTAAGTCTCAGACTAGTTGTGAAATTAATTTGGCAAGCAGAATTTTGAAAGCTAAAGTAAATGCCATCTATTCAACAGACTGTTGCAGCTATGCTCCTCAGAGTTTTCAAAATGGAATAGAACTCTACCCGGAAAGAAGAATCGAGGTAAACTTCACTATTTGCATTGCAAAACTATAATACCTCTTTAATATTGTGATCCCCCATACCTTTTGTAAATAATAAGCCATCAGTTTGAATCATGTATAGAAGTTAAGAATAAGTCAAGAATTTGAAATGTTATAAAGCAATTTTGAATGCAATACCTAAATAGGAAATAATCCAAATTAAATTACTATTGTACAAATAAATTAAATTTCTGACTAAAGAGCCATATAAAGAGATTTGTAAAGCAATATCAAAATGACAAAATGTATCTATTATATTAACAATCCTAAACATATAACAAAATATTATATCATTATAAATTGGCGCCCAACGTGGGGCATTAAAAATTCCAATGTTTCAATGTCATGTAAAGATACAAATGATAATTTTGTACAGAAATACGTTCAATCTCTAATAATTTATTGTAATAAAAAGATGCAAAAGGAAAAATCTGAAAGGGATAAAATATGTGGATCCATTCACAGAAGTAACGGATTTGTGAATCAATAAAGCAATCATCTTAGCGCTTCTTGGACAAAAGGCTTGAATGGTTCCACGAAAAAAACTGAGATATAAGGTTAACAGAAAAAATAACTTCCTACCTGAAATTGAATTTCCAATAACATCCATACGCTTTGTATCCACAGCAAGCAGGGAAAGTTGTCAGAGAAGTTTAAACGCAATATACTTTAAGCATCACACATGTGTGGAAGAGAATGTTTGCGAAATTGATGGCCCGACTAATAGGCACCTAACTTTCGAGGAAACTTTTGATAGCATTAAAGCGGAGGAATTGAAAACTTTTGTGGTGTATGCGGTTCTGCGATATGACATATTGAATTTAACAAACTAGTTGGGTGAAAATGAACCTGGGAGTTTCATTATGACGAATCTATCACGAAGAGCACAGAAGTTCCCAAAAGACAAATTGTTATTTCAAAACTTCGGCGACGCTTGAAAATGGCTTTCAATATTTGAAGTTGGAGAAAAATAAATAGGATTCCTGTACAGATAGGGCGTGCAAGCTGGCTTTTATATCGAGAGACAAGGCAGCAATGCTATAATATTTCATGAAAGAATTCAAAGACCACAAAAAAGGAGTAATACACTGTTAAGGTTACTACACAACAGAATAGAACAAAAATCTCTTGTTGAGCTTTGTGGTAAGTTCTAGGAGTTTTTCTACCGCAACAATGATGTTGAGTCCTTAGTCCCACATGCTGTTGTTATTACTTTCTATCAGCACATCTACCAATAAGACTCGTTAATGAGAACCACTAATGGAAGACGAAGACTTCCTGTCAAACTGCCTCGAAATTGCCCTGCTAAACTTTGTTTATCTTTTACAGGATAGGAGTGCGAAGAAGAAATCCCAAAAACCAGATAAAATTATAGTTTAATGGTACAAATTTTGTACATGATCTCATTAATTAAGAAGAGTTTTCCAGCTTATTTATAAGTCAATCTGATTTTTTTTAGAATGATAAGTACAAGAAATAAACAAAACTGCAGAAACACATTCCATAACTTTTAAAATGTTACGCAGATATATAATATGTGTATTATATCTACACTAAAACTTTCATTATAGACACATGTTCTGACAACACGTATGTCAACTGTTGCCTATGCATCTCCTAAGTCTGACAGTGCTGTCACGACGAATTACGAACAGATTACTCACAGTCCTAGAGCCAACGTCCTAGATCGACGAGGATTGTAAGGTGCTGCGACAAGGCTTGGGGCAGCGATATTAGAGGAGTCCGTCGACAAACCGAACTGTAAGACCATACTAACAAGTGAGTTTATCAGCTTGTTCCAACCATATTGGTGGGACTCTATTGTCAAACTAACAGTGAATAGGATCGGAAGGGTGTCGAACTGACCAAACAAAACCTCGGAGGAACACTCAAGCCAAAGTGATCAGAACCCTAAGAAACTGACCATACGAAATGAAATACATTAAGTTATATAGTAGAGGGCTTTCATTTCAAAACTAGCCAGCCAAAATAACCTTTAAAATATCTTTAAAAGACAAAGACAAAAAACCCGTTAATTGGGTTTAAATGGGTACACATTTTACATACTGACCATATGAAATAAACTACATTGGGTTATATAGTACAGGGCTTTCATTTCAAAACTAGACAGCCAAAATAACCTTTAAAATATCTTTAAAAGGCAAAGACAAAAAACCCGTTAATTGGGTTTAATTGGGTACACATTTTACAAACTGACCATATGAAATAAACTACATTGGGTTATATAGTACAGGGCTTTCATTTCAAAACTAGACAGCTAAAATAACCTTTAAAATATCTTTAAAAGACAAAGACAAAAAACCCGTTAATTGGGTTTAATTGGGTACACATTTTACAAACTGACCATATGAAATAAACTACACTGGGTTATATAGTACAGGGCTTTCATTTCAAAACTAAACTGCTAAAATAACCTTTAAAATATCGTTAAAAGACAAAGGCAAAAACCCGTCAATTGGGTTTAATTGGGTACACATTTTACAAACTGACCATATGAAATAAACTACATTGGGTTATATAGTACAGGGCTTTCATTTCAAAAATAGACAGCCAAAATAACCTTTAAAATATCTTTAACAGACAAAGACAAAAAATCCGTTAATTGGGTTTAATTGGGTACACATTTTACAAACTGACCACATGAAATAAACTACATTGGGTTATATAGTACAGGGCTTTCATTTCAAAACTAGACAGCTGAAATAACCTTTAAAATATCTTTAAAAGACACAGACAAAAAAACCGTTAATTGGGTACACATTTTACAAACTGACCATATGAAATAAACTACATTGGGTTATATAGTACAGGGCTTTCATTTCAAAAATAGACAGCCAAAATAACCTTTAAAATATCTTTAAAAGACAAAGACAAAAAAACCGTTAATTGGGTTTAATTGGGTACACATTTTAAACGTATCGGTCACCCTGCAGCAACCCAGCTTAGGGGTTGACCTAAGCTGGGGTGAATATCACTTCTACAAGTTTAAATAAAATGGGGTATCATGTGATACCTCTTTTTAAAGATCTCTTTTTGCCAATATTTACATCAGATTATTTTTTACAAATGACCTAGAAACCGAAAAAAAATAAAGTTTTGAAAATACGTATAAAATTGTCCCCTGTAAATATAAATTAACGTTTTTTTTTTCTTATTTTAAAAGTTATTTTGAGTGGCTAGTTTTGAAATGAAAGCCCTGTGTATCGAGCTGATTACAATTTGTCGCAATTTTGACATTCCACATTTTAAAGAGCATAATGGAGCATTAAATGATTCAGAAACTGTCATAATTATTAAAACGCATGCAGCAGAGCAAGTTTTAGGCCCCAAAATATCCCACAATTCGTTGGTTAGTGGCAAAATTTTACCAAGAGTTACGTATTAAAGATTAATAAAAGCGTGGTCATGATCGCAATGTTCGTACACAAGAAAACATCAATGGAGTTCGTAAAAGTGTAGCAAAAACATCGAAACTTCTACTAGAAATCGTAATGAACCAGAATGAGAAAAGGTTTGCCTTTAAAAGTCTACAAAATTTAATTGACCAATGCACGTCAGACATTACGAGAAGCTTATAGAGGGCGTTGAAACCCATTTAGATTTAAGCACATTTGGAATAAACATGATCTTAATGTTATTCAAAAGCAGCATTATCATCGGATCAGTTTGGTGTGGAGTTTCAATACTGGTCACTAGTGAGCGCATGTCTTATAGAATTTTGTAAGACATCAAATGATGAAGACTTATGGTGTCACCAAGAAGGCATAAACTAGAGATACAGCAAGTGATACAATACTCAGAGACAGGGGTTTTCTGATCACCTGGTTTACTTTTGGGCGATGTACCCTGGACCACCTGCTTGCCAGATATATCACTCCCTGAGATTTTTCTTTAAACATGCAAGTGAAAGCACGAGATTCGTGAACATTCCTTTGGAATCTTGTTGAGGATGGAGCTGTGTGCAGGCAAAATCAGATATGTGTCGGCTTATACGAGGGCTGTTTTTTATATTTCGGGATTGGACAACCCTAGTGTTGCAATCTGACAACTGACAGCTCTATCGTAAAGTTTGACATTTTTGAGGTTATACGTACTCAGAACGTTTTGACATACGAGCGCTATGTGTTGTTTACAGTAACTTAAAGGATTCATCTCAGCCAAAACATGGAATTAAATCGTGAACATTTTCGTGTGATTATTTTTTACAACTTTCGACGTGGATTAAGTCAGCAAGAGTGCATGGATGAACTTAATTTAATTTTTGACGATGAAACTCCATCAAGGACCACTGTTTATCGATGGTATGGTGAATTCAATCAAGGTCGTAGTTCACTCCAAGACGAATCTCGTGAAGGTCGTCCAAAAACAGTTGTTGTTCCGGAAACCATTGATGCTGTGCGCGAACTGATATTGCAAGATCGTTATGTGACCTATCGTGAGATTGAGGCAACCTTACACATTAGTGGGACCAGCATACATTCAATATTGCATAAATATTTGAATGTCAAAAAAATTTGTTCGCGTTGGATCCCACACAATTTGTCAATCGTTCAAAAAAAGGCTCGTGTCGATTGGTCGAAAGAAAAGCTCAAAAAATACGATCGCTGTGCTTCAAAACACGTTTATGACATAGTGACAGGTGATGAATCGTGGATTTACGCGTATGAGCCCGAAAGTAAACAGCAGTCGACTGTATGGGTGTTTTAAGATGAGCCGAATCCAACAAAAGTTGTTCACGCACGTAGCACTTCCAAGCAAATGATCGCCTGTTTTTCGGACCCGTACACCTAGAACAACGCAGAATAGTCAATTCTGAGTGGTACACAACCATTTGTTTGCCAGTTGTCTTCCAAGAAATGAGGAAACCAACCGCCGAAGACGGATCACTCTTCACGACGACAATGCGAGCTCTCACACATCGGCTCAAACAACTGCATTTTTGACCATTCGAAACATCGATTTGATGTCATCCGCCGTATAGTCCTGATTTGTCACCAAATGACTTCTTTTTATTCCCGTACGTAAAAAACAAACTGTAGAAGCGGTTGCTGCGTTCAGAATACATGTTTTGGAGATACCTCAATCAGAGTGGAAAAAGTGCTTCGACAGTTGGTTCAAAAGCATGCAAAAGTGTATAGATCTTCATGGGGAATATTTTGAAAAACAATAAAGCGATTTTCGATGATTAATATTTGTTTTTGTTCTATAATCCCGAAATATAAAAGGCAACCCTCGTATTCCATATGTGTAACGTTGAAATAAATACTCAAATGCAAAAATTTATGTTTTTTTTTAATTACGTTGACAAAATCAATCAGTTATGTATCGTCTACCTAGATACACATTTAGAATTTTTCCCCCATCCGTCTTCAAAAATTCGTGCAGAATACTAATTCCCCTAGGCAATGAACTCCACAACAGTTCACGTATTGTTCTTGTCGTATTGTCGGATCGCCCTTGATTACAAATTGCCCCATATTTCGGTTTGTATATGTAGCAAACTAAAAATTCTCGAAGTTCTTGAGAATGCATTGTCACCACCATTCAGGTGGTAACAATTCCAGAGTGCTGTTGGACTGGGTATTTTGTTACTTCGCATGAGATTGATCACCACTTAGGTGTTGTTGAATGGCTGGTGTCCCTTAAAACATTTTGTGTGTCGAGGATTTCCAGTACTTTATTTTCCCTATAAACTCACAAATTTTATAGTCCGGACATTTTTCAACACATTAAATTGTTCGAAAGAAAAGTTACAGACAGGTATGTTTATTCTGTTGATCTGAATAACTTGTTAGGGCATAGTTTTAGGATAAAACATGCATAACTCCTACTGACGATTTTTTTTCTCATTGTGATATTTTTTGGTATGTACCAGAAACACTATTATAACTTCTCAAAAAAGCTTCAGCCTGGCCATTGAACACATTTTTATGATTCATCCATTCAAATTCGAATATTTTCTAGAAATAGTCGATTGGGTCAGTCTTCTGTACAGCAACTTTTATCAAGGAGAAATCAATTGGGTTAAATCTAGAGATCTTGGTGGTCACTAAATTGGCCAACGGGTACCAATTCATCTTCCATTAAAGCAAGTGAAACGTTGTACATCATATTAAGGCGGTGCCCCCTCTTGTTGGGAAAATTCTAGATGATTTAAATGTTGCGCATTGTTGGGATCTGAGAATTCTTGAGCCTAAGGAGAATTAATGTAAATGTTGCTCAGCAGCCCTATCAATTTGTTGTTTACTATGCCTGCCCAAAAATAGATTTTTTTTGTGAATTTGCGGTGTGTACCGAGTGTACCCAGTGAAGATTTTCCTCACACAAATACCTGGCTTCGTTTTTCATCTCCTTAACCCACCATGATTAGGATTTCTAGGTTTTTTGGGAGTAAACGAGTCATTTTGATATACGAGGTATGGCTATTAAATAAAGGGACTGACACTTCAGTGGAACGGCTGCGCATGCGCCAATCAACATTGACTAATAGCTGCTTAGTTTGAGGCTTCCCCTTCAAAATGCAGTTAGTCTCGTTTCTGTAAACAACATCGTTGAGACATAACCTTCATTTACGTTAATGTTGTTATTTTATTTTGCCGGAAAAATGGTTAGCGTAATAATAGAGCAACGAATTGTTATTAAATTCCACTTTAAATTTGGAAAAACCGCTACCGAAACCTATAATATACTAAAAGAAGTGTATAGCAGTGAATGTTTATCGCGGACTCCTGTTTTTGAATGGTTTAAGCGTTTTCAATATGGTCGACAAGACGTTGAAGATGATTCGCGGCCAGGTCGTCCTTCAACATCAAAAACGGATGGCAATGTGGAAAAAGTTGCTAATTTGACCGTCGATTAAGTATTCGAGCAGTTGCTGGATCTGTAGGCATTGATAAAGAATGTGTACGGCAAAGTTTACGTGACAATTTGAACATGCGAAAAGTGTGTGCAAAAATGGTACCAAAAATTCTCGATCGAACAACAAGCAGCTCGCAAAAATGTTTGTACTGATACTTTGAATGCCATTGAAAATGACCCAAATTTATTGGAAAGGATAATAACATGTGATGAATCGTGGTTTTTTACTTATGATTCGGAAATCGAAGCGCCAATCCATGCATCGGAAGACCCCAAATTCACCGAGAGTCAAAAAAGCAAGGATGAGCAAGTCAAAATTTAAAGCAATGATGATTGTTTTTTTCGATATTCATGGGAATGTGTACCTTCACTGGGTTCCTGAAGGTCAAACAATTAATCAACATTACTACCTTGAGGTACTTGATTTCCTACGTGAAAGAGTAAGAAAAAAAGGACCCAAAATGTGGAAGGACAAATCGTGGGTTTTGCATAAAGACAATGCGCCAGCTCATTCCGCGTTATCTGTTAAGCCGTTCCTGGCCAAGTTCAGCATCCTAGTGTTCGAATATCCACCTTACTCACCAGACCTAGCACCATGTGACTTTTATCTTTTCCCTAAGGTGAAATCTGCATTGAAAGGTACGAGATTTGAATCCGTAGAAGCTGTTCAAAAGAAAGCGGCAAGAGTCCTGAAAGAGTTGACAGAAGATGACTTCCAGCACTGTTTCCAACAATGGAAAATTCGCATGGAGCGTTGTAGGAATAGAGAAAGGGTGTATATTGAAGGCGAAAATAAGTAATTATGTATAAAATAATAATATTTTTTTTACAATATCAGTCCCTTTATACATTCTAGTGTGGTATCTGTAAAAATTTCTGAACATCCCCCTATTTTGAAGTGCCACAAATAGCCCCAATACATGAGGCCTATAAAACAAAATTACATGATTCCATGTTTTTCGAAAAAAAAAAAAAAGAAATTGTTAGATACAAGAATTTTGTGCCGAACTTTTTCTCAAAACTGTACAATTTTTACCCGTCACCAAGTTGATTTTGATGCCCAACAATGACAGACAAATAAGTTCTAAATTTAACAAACATCCTCTATTAAGTCCTCCATCTCTTACAAAAAAAAACACCAGGAAAGTCTACCAAAAACAGGCCATAAGGTAAAAATGAATTTTTAAAAGCTCTTCTAACTTGTCTTAGTTCTTCCGTCTCACCAAAGTTCGAATACTCCAAAACCGTGTGTTTGACATTTTATAGGTTGTACTCTTTTAAACAGTATACCAACAAATCCATGAAAATATGAACAAGTTTTCAGCGTCTGTTTTTTATTCGCCATGCAACTTCATCGAGCAAAATGCTATTCAAACTTCACACAAAATTACCGCGATGTCGACGTAAAACTTCATTTGATCCAATAACAACCATCTTAACTTTCAGTATTGCTAATTTCGCGTTATTAATTACGCAAAGCAGCCCGACGCAAAAGTTGCCAAGCCAATATTCGGAAATTAAACTTTTTGAACTTTTTGCTATTTGTTAACTTTAAAATTAAATTAAGTATATGGGCAATTAGTTACAAGCACTATTACTCGATCCAATTAAAAGCAATTGCACTGTTAGATGCAGATTCCTGTTTTGGCATTTAGGGATACTTTTCTTTTAGTTTACCCGGTGAAGGTTCTCGTCGGAATTGTAGTTGTTCGGTTATTTGAATACTGTAATTTTGAGTTGTTTTAAAATAACTAAGCACAACTATGCAAGTTTTGGCCTTGTAAAGTTTAAATTGGTGAATTTAATAGTCGTGAGGTGTATTTAGTTTAGTTTTGTTTCTGGAGTTGACAATTATTATTATTAAAACAATTGTTTCGTATTGGTTATGGTTTTTGCACATTATTTAATAGTAATGCACTTACCTTAGTTTGATTGAAGTGAATGATTTGTACAATAAAAGTTTCTTTGATAGATCTGATATTTATTGACAAAGAATAATTGTCATAATTAATCGGTCAACAAAAGTTCTCAGGCACGCTTTAATAATAATCTGGTCATATGTTTCCCGAAACGGAAGGCTTTATATTGGCAATCCAAGATCAAGTAATTCCAACTAAGAACTATCTAAAGTACATCGTTAAAGACCCTTCTATTAACAACGACAGATGCAGGTAAGGTTGCCAAACATCTGAATCTATCCAGCATATCACAGGAGGTTGTCAAGCGTTCGCTGCAACAGAATACAAAGAACGACACGATGCTGTGGCAAAAATACTTCACCAGGAACTAGCACTGAAATTTGAATTATCACAGTAGGTAAAGACACAATAGACCAGATATAGTTTTGGTAGATAAAGTATCTCGGAAAACAACTTTAATTGATATAGCAATTCCTAACAATAATAATATAAATACTAAGCAAGCTGAGAAAATAACCAAATATAGAAATTTAGAGTTTCAAATAAAGACTCAGTGGGACATGAACAACACACGAACGGTACCAATTGTAATATCAACAACAGGAGTAGTCCCAAAACATCTATTAAACAATTTGAAATACCTCAGTCTTTACGAACATTTTTACAAACAAATGCAAAAAGCCGTCCTGTCAGGCACAGCCCGGACGGTCAGGAAGTTCATGGGAAACTGCCGCCACGACTCCAACCACGGGCCTGAAAACCTGGCAAGGGCTCCCACAGAGCTAAGCCCTTTTGATATCTAGGATATCTGAGAGTTTAGTAAATTTTCCCCTAAAGACACTCACAGCGTGCCTTAGAGGGAGTGTGATGCCATATATTGTATGGTCAAGTTGGGATAAAGTTCTTAAGGGATGCCAAAACAAATGGTATAAGAGTGGACATAAATGGAAGTTTTCTGTTTACTTTCCTTTTGCAGATGACCAAATCGTGGTAGACAATGATGATTATGATGTAAAAGATATGAAAAATATGAAAAACACATAAAGAGGTAGGCAAGCCCGTAGCCAGCGAGGGGGGGTCCTGGGGTTCAACCCCCCACCCCCCCGAAAAAAATCCTGGCTACGGCCTTGGAGATAAGTCTCACAATAAATTTATCAAAAACCAAATATTTCCCAGTTAACTCAGTTGAATTTGATTTAGACGAAAACACAATTCAAGCTTTTCCAGGCTAGACATATAAAGGAGTAAAAATAACAAAAGATTCGAGCAAATAGAAATTATCCATCGCATTAATCAGGTAAAACAAGCAATAAGTAACTTAAATTATTTACTCTTATTAAAAAATATTCAGAATGTACAAAAAGAAGAATTTATGGAACTAAACTAATAATGGCAGTATATAATACAAACTTAATATTTACAAAGACAAAACGGTTCGGTACCACTTTCTCCTCTGTCCCTCAACCGATTTTCTATTGATAACCTTCAGTGCAGAATATATAAAGAATCTTTATTTATGTTTTTTAAAATAAGTAATTTAAAGATAAATAAGTCTTAATCTAATGTTCGATATTTGACAGCAGTCGACTGTAAAAATCCAATTGTGTAGCGAAGGATAAATATTACTAAAATAATCGATTTTTACTTACAAAGATGTATGTTTTAAAAACCTTCTTTTCTATTCTTTTATGACTTTACTTTTTTACAAAAACGTTGACGACAGCAACTATTAATGTGACCAAATTGAATGTGTTTACAGAAGAAACTAAATGAATTTACGTAAGTACACTTTTTAAAGATAATTGATACATTTGATTTCCGAATCTCACGAGTTGAGTACGTACATTCTGTCAGACATGAATTTCATATCCAGCTTTTGGTTTAGGGAGGGACAAAATTAGCAAAAAAATTGTCCTAGTGGGGGACAAATCGAAAAGAAAATGTCCTAGAGAGAGGGACAAATCAGAAATTTTTTGGTACAGAGGAGGGACAAGTCAGCAATTTTATGGGAAGCTTTAATGACTCATGGCAGGTTTTTTCGGGTTCACGGGGTCCCCTCGGTACGCCCATGCTCACAAATCTAATAAGAATCTACTAATATTTTGGAAAACCATATGTTTCCATTATCAAAAGGTACCATTTTGTCCAAATTTGACCAATCGGGATAAATCGTATTACCGAGAAAGAACGAGATTGTGACAATTATGCTAGCTGCTTTGTATACAGGGAATGAAATTGCTCTTGAAAAATTCTTTCAATACAAATTGATGTGTGGGATCTTATCAGAATTTTATTACTATTTGATACTTTTCTAGCATTAAATTTTAAAGTAAAAAGTGCTGGATAGGCGATTTTTGGATGCGTAAAAAGTTATGTGTTCTCATCTTAATTTAAGGCACACAATGAAGTTGTCTTGAGAGTAGTTACATATACATATATAAATTGACTGAAATATAAGGCGCTGGAGATTATAATTATACAGGGTGATTCCAGATATGTTGTAAACCAAATGCTTTATTGGGTGGCCCATAAGCAGTTGCATACACAGAGGCAGTTACCTATACGGTGTGGGTGAAATTATTATAACGAGTACTTTAAGTGTTTCAAAATTGAAATTAAACTGAATTCTTTCCTTTTGAGAGACATTAGAGCAAATGTTCGATTATATGTATATATGTACCAACATATTTGATTAACCCTTGAATTTACGAGAAAAGCTCGGTCACCCGTGTAGTATTAATTAAATGTACAAATGGAAATTGAATAAGTATTAGAGTAAAATCAAACAGATTAAATTGCAATATCTATTCAAATGGAATTGTCATTTACGTTTATTTGTTATATTATTTTACTGAATTATTTAATTTTAAGAAATTTCATGTTAACTAAATTTCTCTTTGCCATACCTTATATCTTTAAGCTTTGTAACAGCTCAGGGAAAAAATTGAATGTAATATAGAAAACAAATGATGGAAAGAAATATCAAAACTATGCACTCTGACAATAAAGATATGACTAACTAATATCATTAAAATTAACATTAAGAATGTGCACACAAACAAAGACCTATTAATTACATATAAAAAAAACAAGCAGAATTTTGTTAGGAATTGACACAATTGGTCGAATTTCGACCACAAGCATTTTTACTTTTTATACACTTGAGAAGAACTTCGTGTTTATTTAAAAAGTTTCTATATGCCATCCCGAATCATACCAATCTGAACTACAATTTTAGTAGAAAAAATTGATTGATGATTTAAATTAAAATTAAAAATAATATAAGGGGAGTTTGTTTATATGAGAAATATAAAGCAAACAATAAAAATATTTCGGTCCCAAATAATGTCCTTCGCCTGGATATTTTTCCTTGAGGTGTGTCGATTGCGGCGTTATTTGTATTTCAAGCAAAAACAATTTTTTAAAACATACAGGGTGTTACAGTAAATGTGGCTTATACAAGTTTATGTTTTTTTAAGTGGAAAGTCCTGTATTTTTTTGTCTCTATTGAAGCCTCGTTAAGTATTCTATTTAACACTAATTGGATTTTGGTTAACAAAGCTATGTAGTTGATTTAGAACTTTTTTAAACATTTTTTCACCATTTGAAAGCTACTGCTACTGTAGTCATATCTACAAAACGAATTATTGATTCTTAGATATCAATTAGATGAAGACATGTTCTACGAATAATTTTGTGCAGGGTGTTCATTATTGCCCGTCAAATATTGTCAATTTCAAATCAGTTTTTCTTATTTTTTTAAATAGAACGCACTATATTTCGTGACTTTCTCTATAGTTACCATTTCAGTAAATTTATATTTTTAAAACATTCATGGCAAAAACATGAAATTTTTGTGTGATTTTGCTAAAAATCGATATTTTGTAAAACTATTGAAAATAAGTATGAAAATAAACAAATTAGTATTTAAATAAAGATTAACCAAACGGCTAATAGAACAAGTCAGGAAATATATGGTGTTCCATTTAAAAATAAAATGATTTGAAAATGTTAATATTTGATGGACAAAATTATACAGATTTTGCGTTGACTTCGTGGAACACATACCTACACCAGTCTTCCCATATTTTTTAAAGAATCAATAATTCTTTGTGTAGAAATGACTACATAAAAATCACATTTTAACCGTTTTCTTTCTTGAATTACAAATAACGGTGTTATCGACTAATGGACGACTAAATGGGCACATTGTATAATATCCTGCGGTTTTGGTTAGAAATTTTATCAAATCTTAATTAATAATAACTCCTATTTTCACTAGATGTAAGTAATAACTAAGTAAAAATATCTGAAGTGTTTGTATATTAATAATGAACATTATTTCATAAACTTATAGATTTACTAAGAACTATAAAAAGTGTCGTAAAGCTTTATTTTCCTTTGTCCTCTCAACCGAAAATTCTATTTGCCAAATTAAAGCTTTTTTCCTCAGCTTTATCACGATACTGCAGTTTGACGTTATATTGGAAACAAAACTAATATGATTGTACAGAAAATCAATCATTCGCTTATCTGAAGGTATGAACTTTGATGCGCATTATAATGTAATCCGTTAATCGATATGTTCAAAAACTACTTACTAAAATTACTTATTACAGAAAGTGCACTTTACGAAATCCTATTTGGCAAAAGGTGTTATTGATTGGTCCCATCATTGTGTAAAACAACAGAAAAAAAAGCAAACCACTGAAATCTTCGTAAAGCAATTTTTTTTGTTGAACATCATAGAAACATGATTTTGGAAAATATTTACCCGCTGGGAAAAAGTACGTTCCAAATTAACACCTGAAGCGCTTAAAAGAATATTTGATAGCTGGTAATAAAGTTGATATTTTTTTATACACAGCTGTCTGACAGAATTTTTTCGAGCAATTCTACCGGTGCGTAGAGGAATCGACTTAAGTTCTGAATAGGTTTATTGCACATGTAAATAGTGTCGAACGTTTTACAAAAGCAAATAAGAAAGATACTATTTATTTAATAAAAAGTTCAATTTCAAATGCATCCCAAATATTTAACAAAATAAACATCTTCAAATATTAGATGTGTAACAGCTGTGACAATATTTCCATATTTGAACTGAGTTTTTTTGTTGATTATTGTTTCGTAGGTTTCGCAACCCCTTCAGATATTCAGTTATCCTTTATATTTTCTTAATAAATAATTTGGTCAAGTGCGAGTTGGACTCGCATACTTAGGGTTCCGTACCACCTTCAAGATTCCAATATTCCAGTTTCAGACAAGCAGGGAATGAGTGCATTTTCTTATATTTACCCTTATACCTTTTAAATGAAGCGATTTAAATTTATAAAAAATATACACTTTGATTTTCCACAAATAGACTTTTTATTTTATCTGCTTTAGGATTCGCTTGATTTTTATCACAATACATATGTATTTAATTTTCTAATTTGGCCCCCAAAAAGTAACATTAGAGTTTTATTTTACTAATACACTTTCAGAGATGCCTTTTATAATCTACTGTCTGAGTTTTGAGGCTCTGTAGATTGGAAGAAAAAGGGCAAAATAGGTCAAATTTTAAATTATAAATTATTAAATCTGTTATTCAAATTATTTAAAAATTTAAATAAAATATATTTTTCAAAATTTAAATAGTGTAGTTTCTAAAGTGGGAATTAAGTCGATGTTTAATATTTTTGTTAATATCTTTTATACAAATGATTTAAAAATATGATATATTTGTAATTCACATACTGAGCCTTTATCTGATATATTACATGATGCGTTTGAAAATTGAATCTTTATTTTCCATTTAATTGTATAATTTGTTCCTAAAATTAATATGGGGGTTTTCTAATAATTTATTTTCCGTTTAATTTGGCCCCCAAATAATAGAATTAGGGATTTTTTTTCATATTTTTCCTATAAACAAAAAAAATGAGGTCTTAGAGTTTGGGGAAAAACGGGGAGAATGGGTAATTTTTTTAAATATTTTTTTAATATATTTTAAAATATTCATTTAAAAAATAATAAAAAAATATATTTGTATTCGTCATAATGAGCCCTGTGATTTGATATATTACATGACCCGTTAGAAACAATTATAATTTTTTATTTTCCATTTAATTCTATAATTTGCCCCCCAAAATGAATATGAGGGGTTTCTCTCTATTTTTCCAGTAAATTTCAGGTGAGGGGCTATACTTTTTTGAAAAATTTTCAGCTTATGGTTTCGGAGATAAGGGGGGGGAATGGGTAAAATTTTTTATATTTTTGTTAATATCTTTTAATTAATTTATTTTAAAAATATGAAAAAAATATATTTGTTTTCTTCATAATGAGCGCTTTCATTTTATATAAAACATGATGGGTTAGAAACAATTTTAATTTTAATTTTATTTGCCCCCCAAAATAAATATTAGGGGTTTCTCCTTATTTTTCCAGTAAAGTTCAGGTGAGGGGCTATACTTTCATTTTTTTTTTAATTTTCGAGCTTATGGTTTCGGAGATAAGGGCGGGGGGAATGGTTAATTTTTTTATATTTTTGTTAATATCTTTTAATTTATTTATTTTAAAAATATGAAAAAAAATATTTGTTTTCGTCGTAATGAGCCTTTCCATTTGATATATAACATGATGGGTTAGAAACAATTTTAATTTTATATTTTCCATTTAATTCTGTAATTTGCCCCCCAAAATTAAAAGTAGAGGTTTCTCCTTATTTTTCCAGTAAACTTCTGGTCAGAACCTATAAATCTATTTTTTTTTCAAAACTTTACGTTTTATAGTTTCTGAGATAAGAAGGGGGGAATGGGTAAATTTTGGTATATTTTCGTTAATATCTTTTTAAATATATTTTTTTTAAATATGAAAAAAACATATTTGTGTTCCTCAGAATGAGACCTTTCATTTGATATATTACATGGTTTTTTTATTTTTAAATTTTTATTTAATTCTATAATTTGCCCCCCAAAATTAATATTAATGGTTTCTCCTTATTTTTCCTGTAAAGTTCAGGCAACGTTCTATATTTCCTATTTTTCGATTTTTTTAGTTTTTCCTCCCAGAAGTACCCTAAAAGCAAAATTTTTTCTTTTACGATATGTACTGCTGATCGGGTCACCAAACTATACACTGATATCAAATTTCAACCTCTTCCGTCCAGTAGTTTAGGAGAAAATTGCTGTGATGTGACAGAGACAGAAATCCTGAGTGATATTATAAGGGTATCCGTATATTCTATATACTGAACCCTAAAAATAGTTTATTTATTATATATAGTTATCCCGCAAAATTTATAAGTTGGGCCCTGGTCCAAAAATTATTAATAAACTTTCATACCACCTTCAATATCCAAAAAACAGTAGAATTTTGTTTTAATTTAATATGGAAATGAAACATAGTAATTGTAATTATTTTAAAGATTAGGACTTGATGGAGAGAGTAAGTGTTTACACGTCCGCTTTGACATCAAATGGAGAATTTTATTACAACTTCATCAACTATACGAGATCACATTAAAATGAAAATCACACGTGAAAACCACATTTTGATCACGTAAATATATGCAACGTTCCCAATGAATATTTCATGGGTCCCACTGGGCCGATGCCGCAATATGATGATATCAAACTTTCGAACTATTCGCCAGCAACGTTTTATCTAACCTACACGACTCTTGATGAGGCACAGAATATAATTAACAAGACAACATCTGAAACCGCTGATGGGTCGGATGAAATTCCAGGCCAAGTATTTGGAACAACTTCTGATGGTATCGCCAAAGCATTGACCTAATTAGCCAAAATGATCCGTCAATGGGTTAAATCTAGACGAAAACGTGTGTCAGTCCAGGTATTTGTAATCACTGGATTTTAGCAAGATTTACGGTAATTCCGAACAAGAAAACTTTTAGAAAATGGTCTAAATCTCTTTGAACTGCGGTTAATTGTGGTATAATTTCTTTTGATTATAATGTCATTGTTACTACAGAAATTATGTCAAAAATAAGCCGATATAGGGGAACTGCCCACTATATATAAAATATAAATATACATATATGAATAATTCTCCCGGTGGCCTAGTGGGAAACTTCTTCAGCTCACGCAATTGTATAAAAATTGGGGCGTGATAAAGTGGTTTGGACCCGGGATCGAATCCCAGCTAAGTCAAGGCTTTTTTCAATTAATAAAAAATTGTAAAAATTGTGACACAATTCCATGGGTACAGTCGTGTCTGATGTAAATGGCAAAAATCAGGGAAAAAGACATTTGCCCCTAACCAACCCGCACTGAGGCAGTGTGATATGGTATGCCTCATATGCCCTGTAAAATTCTAAGAATATTCTTCGTCTTCTCAATCCTTCGAAGACAATTACTCCCACAACAAGACTTTAATCTCTTCATCTCTTCCCTCAAGACCTTATGTGTCTCCGATCAGCTCTTCAGCTTTTCCTTCATTAATACATTTCTTAGATATTCAAAGGCTAACTCCTCGAGCCTTGAGCTCATGATAAAAACTAAGAAAAATATGTTCTTCTCAGTCCTTCGAACCAGTTCTTCAATTCTTTAGTCCAAGACTTCTTCTCCATCTTCAAATCATTTAGTCAAAAAGACCATTGTCCACCTTTCTTCAATTTTCTTCAATACAGTCTTGAGTCCTTCTCACAGATCTTAAGCTCTTCTTCTTCGTTTCTTCTCAAGACCTTAAGTTCTCCATTTCTACAGCTCTTTCAGTTCTCCTGCAATCTTTCAATTATTTAGGGAGGCTTCACCATGCAAAATTGGTTGAATCTAACTGCATATGATAATGTATGAAGAATTATTTTTATTTTAATCTAAGTTTGAATCTTGTAGAGGTGTCACCAAGGTGTGACATGATATTATCAATGCCTTCTCAGGTAGTACACTAAGAGTTATTGCATCTATGCTATGTATTTGTAGGCCTTCGTCGGAAGTTGTAGTTACACTGATTGGTTAGAGCTGGCTCCTGACCTTCCGCGGTCGTTTTGTCACATAGCCAGTTGTGTGTGATGCTGGTTCGGATTAATATTTACTGATTATTGATTTTCAAAAATTGTAGAAATGCTATTTCTATTGCCTTTCGTATAATCCCTGTTTTATAATTTGTATTATCTTGGATATCTATTTGTTGCTGTCAAAATTGATTTTGTAGCCCGTTTGTAATTGATGCTGAAATAGAGCAGAATTTGTTTGTTAGTTTCTGACAGCCAGTTTATGCTCTTTCAATCTAGCAAAAATTCTCCTGTTCGTATAAGCAGTCTCCGACGAAGGCATATAAATACATAATACACAACAACTTGCCTGCAATAAATTTTCATATGTTCAATTTTTGATCTTATATAATGGATATTCGCAGTAATAGACGATTAATTTTTGACCAAATTTCCACGATGATTTTAAGAAGTTCAAGTTTGGCGCTTTCTTAATTTGAAATTACCTTAAGCTTCCATAATTTCAACATAACGATACTTATTACACACAACACTGTTTCAACAGCTATGTTATCTTCATGGAATAAACCAAAAGTAATTTTTGAAGCCACATTGAAAAACTATTTCAAGATAAAAGAACATTATAACATTTACGTTTTAACATGTTTGTGTACATTATTGTCAGTGTCAGAAACAGTTTAGTGTAGAAGATCTCATTGCAAGTGGTCGACTGTGGATGATTGAATATTTTGGAAATTTACATTTCAGTTATTTTGTTATTGCTTTATAACCGACTTATTTTATTAATGTTTATTGTGACACGTTTTATTTGAAAGAGCATACCTTTAGATTTGTCTCATATTTTTTTCTTCGACGTATGTAAATTGGTGAAGGAGCAGGTATTAATAGAAATAATTACGTAAATAAAATTAGGCATAAGACGAAATTAACTAAAAATGCCCTAAAAGTAAATGAGAATAAGTATCAATTAATCCATTTCACAATTGATGAAATTCTCAATTCTTGTGTCTATACAGTGTGTCTATTTAAGTTGGAAGTATGTACAAAAAATGTTATTCCCCAAATGGAGTTCAGTTTTACTTAGTATGCCGTGAAGTCGGTTATTTTTTAAAGATACTTTTGTGAAGTGAGTTTTTGTATTTTATAAATACAGTGATGGGCAAATGTGTGGAACCAAGCAAATATCTCTGGAATTATTAGAGATATCAAAATGAAATTTAGAAGGTGGATACTGCAGTAGATTGCCTATTTTTTTACAATTTTGAACTTCCTGTTTTAGCGGAAGTAATGTCGATTTTAAATTTTGCAATGAAACACCCTGTATAGTATTTTAGTTTCTGATGAAACATTTTATTGCGAATACAAAAATATCGGGTTTGATATTGTTTACTTCAATACCTACCGAGATATTAACAGTAATTAAGGAAAGGAAAAATCAAATATCCATTAAAGAAATACATTATCATAACTACGAGTATTAACTAAATCTAAGTGATTATCAAAACATTGAAACTTAACTTAACTAAACTTAATGTATTAGATGTTCAAACTGAGCACCGTTTACTTCTTGACAATAAGCAAGTCGGTTTTTAAATTCTCTAGTAACATTAGCTATTACTTCTGGTGTAATTCTCCGGATGTCTTGAGTTATTCTTACAGCTAATTCTTGCAAATTATTTGGTCTATCAACATAAACCTGAGACTATAAGTAACCCCACAGAAAATAATCTAGTGGCTTAAGGTTGGGACTTCGTGCAGGCCATTCATAAGTACCCCTTTTTCCAATCCATCTGTGATCCTATCTAAATGATCTCGAACAATGCGAGCGTAATGGGGTGGTGCTCCATCCTGCTGAAACCAGATATTATTTGGTAATTGTCCATTTACCTCCAATGCCGGAATAACTTGTGTCTCCAAGAGCTGTAAATACCTATCTCCGTTTAAAGTTTCTTGTAGGAAGAAGGATCACACGATTCTGTTGTTATAAATGCCGGCCCAAACGTTCAATTGTTGAGGATGTTATGTATGAGCCTCTTGTACCCAATTAGGATTACTTTGCGACCAGTAGCGGCAATTATGTCGATTAACCGTACCATTTGAACAAAATGTAGCCTCGTCTGAAAACACCACATTTCTTATAAAATTATTATCACGGTTACAAATATCCAAAATCGTTTCCCAAATTGCAAACGTCTGTCGAAATCGTCTTTGGAGAGTTCTTGAACAAGGCGAATTTTGTATGGATGATATTTTTCTCGCCTTAATATCCTTCCTACTGAACGACGGCTAATTCCATGCATATTGGCGAGGTCGGTAGTGGATAAGTGACGCTTTTCTTCCAAAGATATAGCAACATTTTGAGCTACACCTTTATTACTTGCACTTTTTAACCGTCCACTTTTTGGTAAATTGCTAACCTGTTCCACTTGTGTCGTACCTTCGCAAAGTTTTCGTCACTACTGAACGGGATATTTGTGTATTGGGATGAACAATGTTAAAAAGGTCACAAACTTCTTGATGCGTCCTTTTCCTCTCCCCATACCCAATCATCATTAATATTTCTATTCTTTCTCTTTCACTTAATTCGGCCATTTTACGATCAAATTAAAACAATACAATGTTTTTACGTTCAAATAAAAAAAACTAATAACTTATTTTAACAACTACTGTCACTTCTGCTATGAATTTCATGGACTACTAAACTTGATTCAGATTTAATTTGCGCCTGATTTAAACAAACGCACGTGTATCCGACTATGGAACAAGCAGTGCTGTTGGCTGTGACGGTATAATGCACCGATTGGATTAGAAATACAAATCCTTACCGAGCGGTTTGTTTATATCGGGCGTAAATGAAATCTGAACCGAGTTTAGCAACCATCGAATTTTTCCTTTCCTTAGTTACGTTTCTGTTAATATCTCGGTAGGTATTGAAGTAAACAATATCAAAGCCGATATTTTTGTATTCGCAATAAAATGTTTCATCAGAAACTTAAATACTATACAGGGTGTTTCATTGCAAATTTTAAAATCGACATTACTTCCGGTAAAGCAGGAAGTTCAAAATTGTAAAAAAATTTGGAAACAAATAGGCAATCTACTGCAGTATCCATCTTCCAAATTTCATTTTGATATCTCTAATAATTCCAGAGATATTTACTTGGTTCCACACATTTGTCCATCACTATATATTGATTCAATACTTGATGTACTGTTTTTAAAATTAGTTGCGTATGTAAACACCTCGGCAAAATTTCCTATGTGGTTTTAAGTTATCCTTCATGAGAGGTAGTATGTCGTTATTCCACAGTAAGAAATATATACGACGCCATTTTTAAAACTAATATTGAATAATACAATTGACAAATATCGGGGAGAGACCGAAATCTCGTATTTTCCGAACAGAAATGTTTGCCTCATAAATATTCGAGCATTTTCTACCGCGGATTTGAAATTTCAAAAATACCAGACAAAAAGAACGATATCTCATGTATGTCAATCGTTTGAAAAATCATTCGGTTACATTGAGAGATATGACGGATATCCTGAAGCGGCTGCATGCTCCGGCGATTGGGATTGTTGATATCGACATATTCCCAAAGGAATCAAACAAAAACGACCAAAAATAAAGGAAGAACGCCCCTGGGCAAATAGGAGTTCGAGGTAAAGGAGTCCGGGAATCTCACGGGGGACCACAGAACATGATACGCCTGTGATAGAGAATAAGCTGCCGAGGTTATTGGAGTTACGAAGGCTACGTGATCCGAAATTTCTGAGCAGCTTTTGAAATGTGATTACATGCACCGTTATTGTTCCTTTCGCTAGGGAAATTCATTTTCGTCCTCGACCATTGCTCCTGCCCGCGCTGTGGTCCGATTTCAATTAGTTCACTTGGGTCATTTTCGATTAAGTCCCCCCCACATATTTCTACTCCATGAAATCTGTTTAGCTCGTGAAAGATCACGTCCGAATAATTATATTATGATGAATTACAACTCCAACTCGGGGGATTGTACGGCTGGTGAGTTTCCGTTTTGTACGTTTTGTCGTTGACGGCTTCAGGACGAAGGACTCTGGTGTTTGCCGCGTGCAGTAATTCATTTTTAAAGCGCTCCACGCCGACGTGAGAGCTGCAACGAAATCCCCTTGTTTTTATGTAAGAAAACGAAATGTTTGTGGCGTTTCAGTTCATTTTTACGAATGGTCATTAACCAGATGTTTTTCACTTTAAAATCCTTACTTAGACATATGCTGGACTTAAATTATTGTTCACCTTGCCAAACACGGTTCATGCAGAGGCTTATTTAAGGGGAAGAGTTGCCCCTCATTTGTTTATAGTGGAGGGGTAAAAAGGTGTGTACCTACACAGTATTCTATTTTTCCCCCTTCCAGTTTTTTGGTATATACAAGGAGTGTGTAAAGAGGTAGGTACTTACAAGTTTATACAGACGATCCGGACGCTCCAACTAATGCTATGATAGTTGTTTACACTTTCACGCCTAAACAGCTAAACTGATTATGATGAATTTTGGTTTAGTGAGAGATGTGATCTTGGAAATGGTTATAGGCTACTTTTTCTTGCCAGAAACTTATACTAGTTGACGTGAGGGATGTCAATAATCGATTTTTTTTATAAATGTGTACAATATCTGAATTAATGACATTATTTGATTTAGCTCTTCCACAGTGCAAAGATTCAGCTCAATTGAAGATGACAAGTTGAAAGAATAAAGAGAGGGATATAGCTCCATAATTATATGCGATAGCTCTTTGGATACAGAAAGGCGTCTAAAAAATTGTATTTTAGGTATTTCTCAGAATATAAAATAATTGCAAAACTTATGAACAAATCAAGCAAAAAAAGGTATTTTTAGTACTCTAAATCATGTAAAAAATACAGCATCAAATAATAAATAAAAAAATTGGACTAAACTATAGCGTATTTAGAACATTTTTTAAAATTCCAATGTTTTGTTTATTCTAGCTTTTTTAAGTTAACAAATTAGATTGTCCTTCACGGATGGAACAATGTGTTTTTTTCATTGTATCCAGTGTATATCCGGTTCTTGGTTTGTCCTCTGAAAAGAACATTTTACCTGACGTTTCGCCAAAATCTCAACATAAAGCCAATTGTCAAGCCGCACACCAACATAGGCAAAATCATCGGTAACCCAAAATATAAAATCGAGTTAGAGGACCACGGAATCTTTTGCATATTTTGTGAAAATTGCCAAAAGTCATACGTGGGCAGTACTAACCAATGCATTTCCGTAAGAACAGAGGAGCGTAAACTAAGCATCCGGAATAAGCAGACGACATCGGCCTTATTCCAAAACGAACTCAATACACGACATAAAATAGACTTTAAAAAGTGCCAAATGGGAAGCTATCGAAATTCAGAAAATGTAAAAATTAAATACACCAGAGGACGCTCTAAACTTGCCAAAATCTGCAAGGCACTTCTACAAAAATCGCACCATAAAACTCTTACTAATAAATCTAATCATAATGAAAAACAATCACAAGGCACAATAAACAGCGCGACGCGTGGCAACCCAAGGGATTAGCAGGTAAAGCAATAAAGACCACTAATGGCAGGGCAACTGAACAGTCAACATACAGTTTATATATATATATATATATATATATATATATATATGTTCTGAGAGGCTTCCGCGGTCATTACTATGAACAAGCTAGGTTCCGGGTGAGAACCGGGTCTGAATTTATTATATACTCGACGTTTCGACTGAACTGTTCAGTTACCTAGTGACTCTTGGGGAGTGGGCAGATTGAGGCCCCGAGTTCGATCTAGACTCTGAAACTTTTTTCACTTTTGTCTCTTGATAATGGCTCCAAAACAGGAGTCGAAACGTCCAGTATATAATAAATTCAGACGCGGTTCTCACCCGGAACCTAGCCTTGTTCACATATATATATATATATATATATATATATATATATATTTGAAGACGTTTCGGCAGAGTCACATCTGCCCTCTTCAGGTCGGTTCGCATAATTCTCGTAGCCTAGTTACTCGAATACAGTATTCGAGTAACTAGAAGCGAAAGCAGAAGGCTACGAGAATTATGCGACCGAAGAGGGCAGATGTGACTCTGCCGAAACATCGTCATTTTACCATCGATCCCGACAGGGATCAGTTATCAACTACGCGGATGAATTCCCGGTAACCACCTAAAACATATATATATATATATATATATATATATATATATATATATATATATATATTCCAATAAGGCAAAAACAAAAAAAATTAGGACAATTACCAAAAAAAAATTTTCTTCAATGATAAGGAAGATCCCATAAAATTTTGTTAATTAACACCGCCTAACTTGCTTTAAGACTACATTCTTTCAATATTCTGAATAAACTATAAAATTTTTAAATATTTGATACTGAAAAAAATTATTTACATGATAAACTCGCTTTAATGGATCTGCACGCATATTTCACCGATAGCTTGGGGCCTTATTTTCAGCTTTAAATTTAAATTATAAATAATAGGAATAGATTTCTGGGTATCTGGACTTTTTTATTGGAAAATTCCCCTTCTATTAGAATTTGTTTAAAATTTAATGAGTTACGTTTTTTCATCTTTTTTTGTTTATAACTTTTATAATTTTTTATATGTTGAAAAACGGTTAAAACACATTTTTCTAGGGGTCCATTTCCAACTTGTGACCAAAATTCAACATGTAAGATGGATAACACACAACAGGAGAAATAAAGCTAAAGAAAAGTTGGCAAAATGTCCTTTTGTTCCCTGGGGAATAAAAAAATCGACTGGCTGAATTTGTTCCTTTTGTCCTGTTGAAATTTGAAGGAAAAAATCAGCACTTATTAAAAAACGGAATATAGCGGTTAATAATTCATCTTGGAAAGCTTTTGCTCGAGAATTTCCAAATTCAATATTTAATGAGCCGTGTACTTTTTAAAATCTCGGCTGTCTTCGGGCTTTGTACCCCCGTCCAAACTTTCAGACTAATTGTCCGGGTTTTTCTCGTGTGACTGAATCTCTTAACATCGATTCATTTCCTTGTGAATAGGAACGAATTAAATAGTCCGCCATTTTCTATAGATGATCAAAGCACTTAATGTCCGCTTTTACCTATCGTGTTGGATTTCGGTCAAACATAAGAGCCGAGAGCAAAGACATCATAGGTCGGTTTCTCCGGAAATGTACCCTCAAGCATCGCTGTACTAATTAATTACATAGCCCTGTACAGCTGGAAGCAGACCTCAATTATCACCATAGTGAGCCTGTCACGGCGCGAGGACAAACTTTGAATTACAGAGAATTGCCATGTAGTTCGATGCCTCAGAGTAGTACGGAAACAATAAACTCATATAAGATCGAACTAAAGAGTCTAAAATAATTTAGTTTTATTTATTAAGATGATCCATAGCGACAAAAAGTCACTAAAATCACAATGCAGTTATAAACATAATCATAATATCTAATTCTGTCTTTTTCTCACAAACACACTTTGAAACTTCACATTATTAAACTTTTCACACTGGAGCACAAATTGTAAATGACAGTCTGAAGTTGGCAGACAATGTAACTCGTTCCTCGAAGTTTCCTTGGACTTACATCGTCTTGAAGTGGTTGATCTCACAACGTTTCAATAGCTGTGTATCTGCTATCGTCATCAGGTGAATGATAGGAAATTCAGAGTATCGGTCGTATTTATATTACATCCTTATCCTTAACCGGTCTTGCGTCGCCGGTCATGGTCATTGGGTCTTATCTGGTCCAATCAGCGTCGTCGTACCTTGAGGTTGGTTGCTTGTAATGCGGAGGGGCAGAGGCCGAAGAAGAGCTCTCCAAATGTGTTTTAATTTGGACGCTGGGCTCGCTAATTATATTTTCGTTCGAGACTATATATGCTGTCTCTATGAATTTTCTTTTGTACCAATGCTCTTCCTTGTGAGTTGCTCTAGCCTGGTCCCAGTTGATAATATGGTGTTCGGTCCATGCGTGATTCGCTTGCCCAGACTTCGTTACCTCTGCTCTTTGAGTAGCTGTGCGGTGTTCCTTAATCCTGGTGTCCAGCGGTCGCTTTGTCTCTGCAATGTAAAGATTGCCACATTCACACGGTATGCTGTATATACAGTTATTTGGTATTGCTGGTGCGTCGGGCCTCGTTCTTGTTATCATGCCCCTCAAGGTGTCGTTGTAAATGACACTTTGGATCTAGCCAACAATGAAATAATAATTAGCCCCTATAAATTTCAGGTAAAAGAAGAGTAGAAATTGCTTAATTTGATTATTGTGGATTGTTTTAAGGTTGTGATGATATTTTTGAATGCGTTTTATTAGTAGGTAATGTAAGTGATTTATTTTCTTGATGAGATTTGTGTTGAAATGTGGATGCAGGGTTGCCAGATGGGCGAAAGTATGGAAAGTATGGAATGAAATAAATACTCTTGAATGAAAGAGGATTTTTTTTATCATTTGACGAGAGTAATACTTGGGATTCCTTTCAAACTCCGCCGTAGCTGAACATCATCAAGAAACGGGCCACCAAATCCTCTTCGAAAGCTCCTCAGTCGTGTCCAAATCTCCATCAGGCCGTTGACATCGCCAAAAGTCCCACGAATTTCAACTTTCGCCCATCTGGCAATCCTGCATCCACATTTCAACAAAATAAATCACTTACATTACCTACTAACAAAATTCGAGGAACGTGTTCAAAAATATCATCACAACCCTAAAACAATTCAAAATAATCGCAGTAATTACCCTACCCTTCGTTTACCTGAAATTTCGGGGGGCAAATTATTATTTAATCCTGGGCTAGATACAAAGTTTAATAAAGTGAAGTTTCAAAGTGTGTTTGTGAAAAAAAGACTAAACTAATATAGCCGCCGCAAAGAAACATTTATATGTCTCGTCCTTGAAAAAAGCCCTTATAAGTGTGGCGAAACGTCGGAAATGTTTACTTGTATGTTGGTTCAGATATATAAATAACTAAATTCGAAAAATTCATAGGGTCTAAATCCGGTAAAAGCAGAATCAGCTATGACTGTGATCGCCAAAAACATACGTTCTCATAATCATAATATAATTTTATAATTTCTTATATTTTCTTTAATATCCTTTAAACCATGCGTTTTAAATTTATAAAAAATATACAGTTTATTTCGCACAATGAGCGTTTTGATTTGAACAGCTACATAATACTTTTATAAACATATTTATTTAACTTTCTGATTTGGACCTCAAAAATGAAGATTAGGATCTTACATTTATTTTACCAATAAACTTTCACATAGGCTCTATATAATCTATTTTCTGAATTGCACGTTCAGTAGGTAGTTTGGGAGATAAACTGGAGACTGGGTCAAATTTTCAAATATTAAACTCGTTTGAAAATACAAATAAAATATATTTGTAATTTTTTTAACTATTATTTCCATTTAACACATTGCCGATGCGCTTGAAAAATAATTTTTGATTTAAATTTATACATTGCCCCCTTCCAAATTATTATTAGAATATGCTATATTTTTCTTGTTAGTTTTAAGTGAGGCCCTATATTCTCATTTTTTCCCAAAGTTTACGTTCAATAGTTTAGAGATATAGGAGGTAATGGGTCGAATTTTGTATATTTTTCTTACCATCATTTAAACAAATTATTTAAAAAAATATTAAAAAAAATACTTTTATTTCTCATAATGAAACTTTAAATGTTTTATTTTTCATTTAATTTTATTATTTGCCGTCTATTATAATAATTAACAGAATTTTGAGTTACTTTTTCTGTTAAGTACAAGCAGGTAAGACCGTATATTCCTAGTTTTTCTGAAGCTTTCATGCAACTGTAATTTGGGATATAAAGGGAGGTAAGGGCGGATCAAGGATTGTCTTTCGGGGGGGGGGGGGCTTGACGGCACTGAAGGTTGATTTTAGCACAATAAACACTAAAAAGGCATACCACTCAGATGATTAGCCACCCTTGGATCCGCTAGGAAGGAAGGGATATGGATGGATTTTTCTTAATATTTTATTTTAAAATTATGAAAATGATATATTTGTATTTCCCATAATCAGCCCTTTCATTTAATAGATTACAAGATGCATTTCACGCATTTGCAGAATCATTAAAGATAGAAAACAAACACCTTGGTGGAATAAAATAGTAAATCAGGTCGTGGATGGAGACGATGTAATAGTTTTGAAAAAGCTAACTTATATATAGAAAATAAAAAAAAACAGAAGCGGTCAACTAAAAGGAATGTAATAAAATGGAAGAGAGAATATTTCCAGTAGCTATTAAAAGATATAAATTTAGAAGATATAGCAATCGAACAAATATCCACTAGAAATAAAACTAAACTAAAAATTGGAAAATACTACCACGATGCTAAAATATGTGGACTGGAATATGGCGATTATATCAGATGATTGATAGTCCAATATTTAGGAGCATGGACCTACCGAGGGGTAGACAAAAGGGCAGCTGCCCCACTGTACCTGAAAAATTTGTCGTGAACCTACCATGAATTTGCTGACTTGCCCCCCCAGGCAACATTTTTTTCTGATTTGCACCTCTCTCTAGGGCTATATTTTTCTTAATTTGCCTTTCCCTAAACCAAAAGCTGGGTACGCCAATGTTTAGGAGTATTGAATGAGAATATGAGAACACAAAATATGGAAATTAATAAACAACATACTAAGGATTGTAATGGCAGCAAGGCTTATGGGAAGATCTACAAAACCATTCCTTATCACCAAAAACAAATTTCACCACATTACGCTAGTTAAAGTCAAGTCTAGAATATTTCGGTTATTTAAGTGATCTAAAGGTTCTACAAAATATGGCATTAATGTAATGACATCGAAACTCTCCAAGACTGCTGTACTGAACAAAAGTATTGCTTTCAAGACGCGAGATGTAAGACCGACATCTTGAAATTTAACGAAATGCATCAAATGCATAAAGAAGTGTTCGAGAGGACATTCAATTGTGGGAAGCGCAACTGATGAAGGTTCCCGACCAGAAACAATATATATTATATTTATATATAATATATATTGTCTTGCGTACAGAAGGAATGACACCTCGAAGAGAGTAAAAGTATTGCTATTAGACCTCTGCAAGTTAATAATGTCTATCGAACAGTCACTGAATGAAGGGAGAGTTGCTATGGCAAGGGCAGCTCCCAGAAAATAGGCTGTTTTCGGAGATACACCATTCAACATTGGTATAGCAGCTCTAGTAGAAGATTTGGTACTAGGATTTCGGACGATGGGTTATTATATCATCGGTATTAGCAATGAGACCGGAGCCTTGGAAAAAGTCCATATTTGGCCACAATTCTTGAAAGAACGTATGAACATCCTACATTTATTATGGAGTTTTAATAGCTGCTCCCCTCTCCTACTAGCTGCTAGTACATTGTTTGTAATTCGATTACTAATGATAATGAATATTATGATGAGTAAAGATAAGTGTGTTTAAAACTATTTAGAAACCAACACTGAATAGTGAAGTTCTTGATGAGAGCTGGAGTTGTTCTAACAAGTAAGGAACTGTGAAGCACATAAAGTGAACAGAAAAATATTCGTTGGTGGCGATATCTACATCTTATGACAGACATATAATAGAGGTATGAACAACAAAATTACAATTATGAAGATGAAAAAAAAACAGTGTAATCCCGAAAAGACTATTAATGAGCTTCTCACAAAGAAGGGAGGTACATGAAGAGCTAAATGGAAAGAAGACTATGTTAGAATCATTTGGCTTTTATAATTTAAATTTATCCAGTCTCCGAAACACCTAGAAGTAGACGAGTCACTTGACTTATTGTGAGCACAGAGATAGATAAAACGACAAAGTGTAAGCAATTTGTGTTAAGTTAAAAATGCATAAATATAATAAACAAGTAATAAGAATTGATTGATAGTAATGTTTTTCCTTTCGAAAAAAAGTGTGAGATAATCGGTTATCCAACATTTAATTCAAGATCACGTCCTGTAAACCTTATCATTTAACAAAAAATATAGTTGAATTATTTTGTTTTTGAAATAATGAACAGATCACTTACCAAGTAAGTCTGCTGTATGGTAATTGCCAACTTTCTGCTTGTTACAGTGGCAACTGTAAAAAGAAAAATGTTTCAGTTGTTAACTACTTAGAAGGAAATAAACGTAAAAAATGTTGAGCCATTCAGTACCCAAAAAACTGATCTTAACAGTTTGAAGAAGTTCTAAAATTGCACCAAATCGCGTTCGTTACGCCTCTGAATCCACAGCTGGAGCTGCTCTATGCACAGAGCGTAAATATTCAGAATGAAAAGTTCGCTCCCTTTAAATCGAGACTTATAGGTCCGGAAAAATGAAATTTCCTTATCCTTGCGGAAAACTAGTTTTCTATGATTCTTTCTCGATATCGTGTGAATTTCAAATGGGAAGGTAATTCAATTTTTCAACTGCAGAGGTCCTTCACCAGTCAATTATATCAGTCGGTTAAAAGAACACTCTATAAAAAACACAAAAATTTTAAAATCTACATATTTTATTTGTTAAATTGTTACTTTATATCGATAAATGAATGTCAACTCAGAAATTGTGTTCCCTGCAGAGAGAAAAAAATACTTATACGGGATGGCTACTGTTTTGAATTTGACGCCATTTTAGTGTCAAGCATTTCAGGAACTTCCGGTCTGACAATTGTGTAGACTTCATTTATGCCAATTTAGTAATGGTTACAATTCAACAAATACCGCAAAATTTAAAGGTAATCAAGTTTTAGGTATCCTCTTAGAGGGAATTGAAAAATCTATATTACCACATTACTAGAAGAAAATGAAAGAGAGTTCACAAACAGACTTGGATGATGTCTATACTGATATATGATACAAAAAGGAAACAACATTTAGAAGAATTTAGGTACAGCTACCCTATTTCTTCTTGTTGTTGGAGTCCATTCAAATATTTGTTTCGGAATTCTTAATAAAGTTCTTATTTGTCATGAGATCTAAGAATACATATCTTCCCCAGTATCTGTTTTCTACATCTGTTATATATACCGTGCTTCTATAAGTTCTCGTAGCATATAAGTTCTGTGCAAATAATAAAGTTTAAACGTTTCTCCGCACTTCTCTGCTCATTTTTACTGACTTACATTAAAAAATAATTTAAAAAACGGTAGATGTAGGCAGAAGCTCTTCGTTAGACCCGAAAATAATTCTGTGAATTCAGGATCTGTTGCATTCCAAAAACCAGCTAAATGACTAAGTACTTCTGATAAAATACAGCAAAACCATTTTTATCATAATATTGTTACGAGTCTTCTTGCATTTTTGCTGTACACGTACAACATGAAATTATTTAAATTTACTTCTATAAATTAAATTGTTGTACAATTTTCCATTCATATTACTTATGACTTCTTTACTTCAAGACAGGATGATGTTCTAAAGGGGCTTTTAAAAACCTAATTTTGCATGCAGTGGAGATAATCCAAATTTATAACACCCCAGGTTATCATCGCTGTGCGTAGATTCTTCAGGTTGATTCATTTCTCGAAAGGGGCCCAATCGCATGCACAGACTGCTAATTAGATAGAGGAAGAATTTAATTTTATACTCAATTGACGTGGTCCAGTACCGTTATCAAGTACAAACTGTAATGAACTATTTTAGTTACTTAAATACTAGGTGATAGAGAAATTTGTACACCTAACATTAATTAGAATAACTGTTTGTGTACATTGTCAAATTTTTTAAGAAACCATTAATTTCTAACACATATACAGGATGAGTTTTTTTGATGATAAGTATGAGGATCTCGGAAACTAGCGGAGATAGAGCAATGGTTAAATCGGGAACGATTTGCAATTTTACTGGCCCAATTTAATGACACTTTCGGATTTTCGTAAAAAGTCATGGCTTATTAGATATTTTGAAAAAACGAAATTCTGTTGATTTAGTCAAATCCCTCTAGCTCCTTTGTTTTTGATTTTATAAAAAAAGTGTAAATATCAAAATTAAAGGGAATTGTATCCCGAATATGATTGTCATGTCCTCGTTTGCGTGACAGCTCTCGTTTTCGAGATATGACACAAACTTTTCTTTTTTTAAATGGAAACCATAGTTGGCTATGACCTCAAAAAATCATTTTTAAAGCTTTTCAACGATATAATACTCGATATAGTTATTCATAAAAATAATGGAGTTATGGATGCTTTTCTCTCTTATTTTCACTTTTAACGTAGGTAGCCATGAAAAAGATTGTTTTCACTTTGACGTTTCCTCATTTGAGAGTAATTCCATTAGTAGTGCTGAACTGACAGTCGATATTGACAAGTTTTCGTGATAAAATGGAATATTCTAAAGAAGAAAAACTGAATATGGTGGAATGTTATATCATATGCCATAAAAATTCAGTTCGTGCAGCTGAGGAATACTTTCATAGATATTTTAATCGTCGTCAACCTGCGCTATGTACATTTAAGAGGGTTTACGATAGTTTACGCAGATATGGATCTTTTACTAAACCTCCAAAGGAACGTAATCAAATTAACGAAGCAGCACACATAAATGTTTTGGCAATAGTAAATCAAAATCCATCTACATCAACTCGTGAGATTGCGGCAGAAGCTGGCACATCTCAACGAACTGTAGTTAAGGTACTGAAAGCGCACAAGTTCCACCCGTACAAACTTTCAGTTTCTCAGACTTTACAGGCTGGTGACGAACATGGACATATTTTGTTTTGTACATTGTTTAGAGACATGTGCCTTGACAATCCACAGTTTCCATTAAAGGTGTTATGGTCAGATGAAACTAGATGTACTAACTGCGGTATATTCAATAGACACAATGAGCATATCTGGGCTAAACAAAAGCCATTCCATGTAGAACAGAGACTACCCCATTGCTGTGGTATCATAGGGTTTACTATTCTGGGGCCTTTTGTCTATGACGAATCACTTACTGGGGAGCGCTACTTGCATTTCTTGCAATAAACTTTTCAAGACATGTTGCATAATTTGAATTTGAGAATTCGTTTAGAAATTGATGGAGCACCTGCTCATAACTCGTTATTAGTAAGACGACACTTAGATAATATCTATCCAAGCTCTTGGATAGGAAGAAACGGCCCACGCGAATAGCCACCCCGGTCTCCCGATTTGGCAGTTATAGACTTCTATTTATGGGGTGCGCTAAAAAACGAAGTATACAAAAGAAAGTATGAGACAGTTGGTGACCTATGGGAGGCGGTATTACAAGCAATTGAAAAAATTGATAGGCAGTCTGTGAGGAAAGCGGTAATGTCAATCTTAAAAAGATGCAATTTTTGTCTAAATAACAATGGTGGACTTTTCGAACATATATTGTAAACATTATTATGTACTTTAATTTCTTAAGTTTTTGGTAAGCACCTACTTATTTAGTTTTTTCGTTATATCTGATATACCTAATAAAAAAATCGTTCAATGTTTTTTGGAATAGTTATTAATAAATCAATCTATTTCATGGCTAACTACGTTAATAGTGAAAATAAGAGAGAAAAGCATCCATAACTCCGTTATTTTTATGAATAACTATATCGAGTATTATATCGTTGAAAACTTTAAAAATGTCCGATTTTTTGAGGTCATAGCCAACTATGTTTTCCATTCAAAAAAAAAGATAAGTTTGTGTCATATGTCGAAAACGAGAGCTGTTACGCAAACGAGGACATGCCAATCATATTCGGGATACAATTCCCTTCAGTTTTGATATTTACACTTTTTTTATAAAATCAAAAACAAAGGAGCTAGAGGGATTTGAGTAAATCATCAGAATTTGGTTTTTTCAAAATATCTAATGACTTTTTACAAAAATCCGAAAGTGTCATTAAATTGGTTCAGTAAAACTGCAAATCTTTCTCAATTTAACCATTGCTCTATCTCCGCTAGTTTCCGAGATCCCCATACTGATCATCAAACAAACTCACCCTGTATATTGTTTGATATTTGCTAGGATACTGTTTGATATATTAGACTTTTGTTATTCAAATCTATGTCTCAAATCATAGTAAATAATTACCACAGATGCCTTCGTCCTCTTTACTGAATTACCATGCAATGTCACAGACGACGTTATAAAAATGCAGTTGACTTTATCAGATTTCAAAATGCGCCTTCACTTAATATAATGAAATAGTATTACTACCCACGTAGATTCTCAAAGGTATCTTCATTGGAGATGCAAACTTAAAGCCTTAAATATGGCTTATGAATGCTGTTATGCAGTCGTGAAAGCGACGGCATTATAAATTTAGTTTTGCATGGTATTTGAAGTAAAACTACTTCAATATATGAGTAAGCAAAACATAAGAAAGTTGTTTGGTTTAACCTAGACACAAAAAAATAATTTTTGTTCCTTATACTCCATAGATTTCTAGCAATAGACTGATCCACTTATGTATATGTTTTAAGATTTATAAACATACATATTGAACGATATTGTCTTGTTGCTTCTAAATTTTGGAAATTACGTTGCAGCTTATTTCAAAATACTGAGCAATATAGTGCTTCATTGTTGTGCAATTGAAAAAATAGGGATTCAATATCAATTCAATACATAAATATTAAATTAGCCAACCCAAAAATTATTTAAATTAAATTATTCGTCACTTTTAACTTTTACATTTCTAAACTAATAACAACCAAAAAATATTATTTATTTATTTACTTTATTAATAGATAATTTCATTGGTAATGATCATTATTAAATACAGAACCATTAAAGAGACTAAGGCGAGGGGAGGAATTTGTATCTAGCTGGTCATTTAACAAAATGCCTGAATATTTAAGGTTATTAATTTCTAAGGTTTCTATTCTAAAGTTACTATTATAACAATTCTATAACTCTCGAAAAAAAAATTAATATGTGCAATCATGGAAACGATCTAGAAACATTATATCTTCTACAAATAAGTTAGGCTTTTTAAGTATTATTGTGAATTTGAAAACGCCAGATGTAAAGACCGACATCTAGGATTTTTGGGGAAACTAGTACATAGAGGTTCCGAATCTGGAGCCGTTCCATGTAATTGCTGTTACCCGTAATTCCTAGGTTAGAATGTCACGTAGAAATTTCCAGGTTAACTTCACCTCTCAGAGATATTGAATAGTCTCTTCGAGGTGTCATTTTTTTGTACGCAGGACAAGAAATATAATATATATTGTAGGGAACCTTCATCAGTTGCGCTTCACACAATAATGTCCTCTCGAACACTTCTTTATGTAATACCTTCCGTTAAATTTGAAGACGCGAGACGTAAAGACCGACATCTAGGATTTTCGGGGAAACTAGCACATAGAGGTTCCCTATCTGGAGCCGTTCCATGTAATTGCTGTTACCCGTAATTCCTAGGTTAGAATGTCACGTAGAAATTTTCAGGTTAACTTCACCTCTCAGAGATATTGAATAGTCTCTTCGAGGTGTCATTCTTTTGTACGCAGGACAATAAATATAATATATATTGTTTCTGGTTAGGGAACCTTCATCAGTTGCGCTTCACACAATTGAATGTCCTCTCGAACACTTCTTTATGTATTTGATACCTTCCGTTAAATTTGAAGACGCGAAACGTAAAGACCGACATCTAGGATTTTCGGGGAAACTAGCACATAGAGGTTCCGAATCTGGAGCCGTTCCATGTAATTGCTGTTACCCGTAATTCCTAGGTTAGAATGTCAAGATGAAATTTTCAAGTTAACTTCATCTGCCAGAGATATTGAATACACTCTTCGAGGTGTACGCAAAAGAATGACTGATTAATGAATGAATGAATTATTTAGCCTGTTTATTGGGGTTTTCTCTCAAAATTTTTTCCTGCAACAAATAAGTATTTAAAATCGTATTTGGAGAACAATGTGTAGTAAGGCAATTTCGTAAAATTGTCCGGATTACTGGCTGTCCGTACAGAAATTCTTCCTCACAGTTATTCTGAGAGAAAGAGATGTCTTAAAATGATCAACCAGTATTCCTGTATATAAATGGTGAACTGTATATTGTGTTATACGTTTCAACTCCGACTCTGGAGTGGTTGTCAATCGTTTTGTTGAGTATTTCGAGGTTTATTTCAAAAAAATTTCGCTCTGATGTGAATTTTGTTGTTTGTCAAAAACTTGTCACTGTCAAATTTTTTTTAACAAACGACAAAAACCAGATCAGAGCGAAAATTTCATTCAATTCATTTAAATTTTCATTTGTGGGTTGGTGTGATTATTCATCATGTTGTTTCAGTAAACTGTTATATATTGTACTTAAAATTTGGGTATCAGCTTTTGAATTTACCCAGAATGGATGCTTCTGATATATACGATTTCAAATATTTTTCGTTTCATATTGGAAAATTGTTGTTTATTTGATAGTCAAAAGTGTATTTTATTTCTGTCATGTGGGTAGTAAAAATTGGTTTATTTCTTCTCGTAGGTTCTTATGGCTTTTAGCATATTTTTTAATAGCTAGGTTGTTCCGCCGATATATTACTTCGTATATAACATTACTCTTTTTCCCTTTCAATATCTAACCAAAGAATCCAGCTATTAAAAAACTAGACTAAATAGTATGAAAAAGGAAAGAAAACAGCTCTAGCCAACATAATACGATTGTTTCATTCCTGAAAGAAATTAAACAACAATGTACTAGAGGAACAATATTTAATGGCTTTGTGAGCTGGTTTTTCCCTGAAACTCCTAGATGTAGATATTCATTTGGCTGTAAAATACTGGAACAAACTGAAAGTGTTTTGAAAAAGAGCTAGAAAAGGTTGTAATGTCAATAAATGTATTTATAGTGCAACAAAGTCTTTCTAAAATCATAAACATGCATTAGATTGAAATGTTGAAACAAAATTTAATTTAGTAATACATAAATTACTTCTTTTTTACTGGAGCAAAGCAAGAGAATGTACCTGTCAAGAACGGAATGGAAAATTAAGTCTAAGAATCATGTTTGTATTAACTCGCATTTTATTTGAAATCCTCAGAACAAAAAAAATTACACAACTCCTAAGGTTTATTTCATTGTGCTGGCATTATTTTAAATGGAAAATGAAATAAGCAAAATGTAGTTGGCATTACTGAAGCAAGAAAACGCGTAAAGGGGAAACATGAACAAAGACTGAGGGAATGAGGGATTGCCGTTTGGATTGCTCGGAAAGTGGTCGGTGTAGACGGGGGAGAACAAAATGAATAGGGTAGATAAGAATGTCTTCCATCTTAATTGCAGACGTTATAAAGGATGTAGTTCCAATAATTAAGGAATATCCCGACATTTTTTGCGATAATTATCAGAAAAGCTTGACATTTTTACAGCTGTCTACCGAATTAGTGCTATATTTCAGGCGGTTAGGAAAAATTAGGGAGAACATTCTCACAACACGTTTTGAATACAAAAGGCAGCATTTTCCACGAAAGAATGGAATTTAAGGAAGACAAAGTATTTGTTTTCAGCCGTGTTTTTTTTGGCTTTTGTTGACATTTTCGGATGTAAAAAGGGCTACGTTAGGGATTTAAACTTCAGAAGATGTGAGAATCCAATGGGATTATGCCGGACGCATTGTGAACGTTTCTGGTACACGGAGAATGAATGTAATGTCGTCAGAACTTAAACTTTCTTGAATTAATTGTGACCTCAAGAAAAATTAAGATATTATACAGTGTGTCCGGTTATGGACTAGCGATAATCTAAATACATGTAAACCAACTATTTTAATACACAAATACACCATATACTACGGCTTAATACCCCACCCCGCCATATGGCAGCCATTTTTTTTATAACCTATTCTCTACGTGTGAACAAAAACGTTCATATCTCTTAAAGTTTTGCTCGTACTGAGATAAAAATAGACTTATTCGACGGACAATAATATTGTCTATCAACAACATTTCAAAACAAAGTGTTAACGTTTTCTTAACTTTCGAAAAAAAGATGAAATGCAAAAAAAGGGTCAAAAAATTATGCAATTCAACAAATTATTGCAAATCAATGCCAAAGCAGTCCCGATAACCTTTAATTTTCTTCACTAAATCGAAAGTTTTTGAGATAAGCTAAAATACAACATTAAATTCACAACTGTATGTTAATTACTTTAGGAGTTATTGTTGTTTGAACATAGCGTATGGGCAAGACTTTTATTACACCTTCATCATATGTGGTTGCAGCTAGATGGTGCACCCGCGCACTATTCTCGAGCAGTGAGAGAATATTTGAACAATAACCATGCACCGTGGATCGGTCGCGGTTGTGTAGTAGCGTGGCCAGCTCGCTCGTCCGATTTGACCCCCTTGGACTATTTTTTGTGGGGTCATATGAAGCAAAAGATGTATGCTATAGTTCCAAACACTAGAGAAGACCTCGTCGCTAAAATTATGGCAGTCGCCGAAGAAATAAGATCAGACCTAAAACTAATTAAGCGCTCAACTGCCCAGATAGCACACAGAGCATTAACTTGTCTACAAGCTGGAGGTGGGCACTTTGAACAACTGCTGTAGGATAAAATTTAATGTGTATAAAAGATTGTAAAAGTATCAAATAAAAATTAATAAGAATTTTATGTGGTTTTAATGTTTACCTGTTTAAAGTCCCGACAAAGGTCTTTTGTGCTTGCGCATACTCTATGTTCAAACAACAATAACTTCTAAAGTAATAAACATACAGTTGTGAATGTTGTATTGTAGCTTAACTCAAAAGCTTTTAATTTAGTGAAAAAAATGAAAGATTATCGGAACTGCTTTTCCATTCATTTGGAATAAATTGTTGATTTGCATAATTTTTGGACCCTTTTTTTACATTTAATCTTTTTTTCAAAAGTTAAGAAAACGTTAACACGTTGTTATGAAATGTTGTTGATAGACAGTATTATTGTCCGTCGAATAAGCCTATTTTTATCTCAGTAAGACCAGATATGAACGTTTTTGTTCACACGCAAGAATAGGTTATCAAAAAAAAAAATAGCTGCCATATGGCGGGGTGGGGTATTGAGCCCTGGTATATGGTGTATTTGTGTATTAAAATAGTTGCTTTACATGTATTTAGATTATGGCTAGTCCATAACCGGACACACTGTATAAAAGGAAGATATAACCATTATCTACTAAACGTTGGAGTGTGTTTAGATTTTTGACTGTGGATATTTAAAACACTCTGCAAAAAAAATCTTTTCTATAAAAAACACTGAAAGAATGAGTTGTTTTCTGAATGTTATTTGTGGCATCTTCTAGTTTATTTTAGATTTTCTTGGGAATAATACCACATCAGAAACTTGAGTTTCAAAATCCTGATCGTTAATGGATATAAATTTATAAAGTAAAATTGAAATATATGACAATTATTTTGACAAATATGTTTACGTTACTATGGATAAATTTCTTTGATTTTAAATATACAGGGTGCACAAGAAATTCCAAAGATCATTATAAATGAAAAAAAAAAATTTTTCAAGTTGGAAGAACTTGAAAAATTGTCTTCAGAATTTATTTGTGGCGTCCTAGGGACGACTTTCTTTTTAAGATAGTGCATTTGCCAAAAAATGCGATCTTCTGATATTTCAGTGATCCCATTAAAGTCATAAGGGAAAACCTAGAAAAACCTCATGAACTATCCCGATATAGGGTTGTTCAAAAGGATATGACCATTGTTAATTTCATCTTTAATTATCGGCAACCAGAACGAGGAAGTAGAAGCGATGGAGCAATTCTTTTAATTTTCGTTTTGTGCAGTGTTCTTCTTTGTGTAATATTGTTGTGTTTTGAAATTGTATTTTATGGCCTTGGTCCCAAGCATGTTCGGAACTGACGTTTCTTTATGTAATTTTGATGTTCATTTATTCGAACATTAAGAGGTCTAGAGGAATGAAATGAAACGGAAGGCTTCACTCGGCAAGAGGACTGCCAGGTGAGGCTTTTCACAGAGAACGAGTTGGAGCAAGGCTGAAGGCTGAGCGGGTAAACACCTGGTAAGGGTAGAAACGAAGGGCGATCATTCGGCACGATTCGGGAGGGATTCTTCAAATCCTGAACGAACTATGGAAGAGACAACGATTTCCTGAAACCTGGAGGAGAGGGAAAACTGTCCTGATCCCGAAAGGTCAAGGGGAAGGGAGCGTTACGAAATACAGACCGATTACCCTGTTAGACGTAATCGGCAAAGTATACGAGCATCTTATCAGGGGACGTGTGGAGGAAGCGATTGAGGCGGCTGGAGGTCTTTCGGACAACCAGTACGGCTTTCGAAAGGGAAGGTCCACAATACAGGCTGTGAGCAAAATCTTGCAACTGGCTATGGAACCTGGGTACGTTTGGGCGGCTGTTATTGGCGTGGATGTTGAGAATGCCTTTAATACGGCCAGATGGGAGGGAATCGTGGAAAGAGCGGAGGAATTGGGAATGGATGCGGGGGTTGTAAACGTCCTGAAGGAATACCTGACAGGCAGAGTGATTGTGGTGGGAGACACCGAGATTGGACTTATGCAGGGGGTCCCTCAGGGTTCGGTCCTTGAGCCAACTTTGTGGAACCTGCTGTATGACCCGATCTTAAGGTTGGCTCTGCCAGAGGGATGCGTCAGCCTGGCTTTTGCAGACGACTTGTCAATCGTCGTGAGGGCCAGGGGTCTGGATGAGATGGTAGCTAAGGGCAACGAGTCTTTGGCTATCATCAGGGAGTGGTTCGATAGGAACCATCTAAGGGTAGCTCCTCAGAAGACGGAATGCGTCATTCTGAGGGGCCCCCTTGGGAAGAGGAGAGGCGTTGCCTTCTCTTGGGCCGGGGTGAGGGTGGTCCCTAGGAAATTTATTAAATGTCTGGGGATCACCCTCGATGATAAGCTCATCTGGAATGAGCATATTCGAAGGGCTACCCAGAAAGCCAAGGGGGTGGTGGCGGCACTGTCAAGGATACTCCCCAACATCGGGGGTCCGCGGGGGCAGAAAAGGGTGGTGTTGTGTAGTGTCGTTAGGTCTGTCCTGCTCTATGGCGCACCGGTATGGAAAAAGGTTATGAGAGTGGGAACATATGCGCGGATCATTCAGGGCACTTATAGACAGATGCTTCTGCGGGTGGCGTGTGCTTACCGGACGGTATCGTACGAGGAGCTGTGCGTCATCACGGGGCAGCTTCCTATAGGAATCGAGGTCGATGAAAGGAGTAGGAACTTTGAAAGGGTCGAGAGGGGGGAGGATCGAGTGAGAGTGAGAAAGGAAGAGAGCGAGAGATCCTTAGATATATGGGGGAGCGAATGGAGAAGTGAGGATGCGGGAAAGGCGTCCTGGACGAGGAGGCTCGTCAGAGACCTGAAAGCGTGGGTTGGCTCTCCACATAGGCAGTCCAGCTATTATCTAACACAGCTGATGTCTGGAAACGGGTGCTTTCGGCAGTATTTGTTCAGATTCAAGAGGAAGGAGGATGAGTGGTGCGTTTACTGTGGACAATTGGATACCCCTGAACATACTTTCTTTGAGTGTGAAAGATGGCAGGGGTATAGAATGCTAGCAGAGAATGAGTTGGGGTGCGCTCTAGAGGCGAGGAATGTCGTAGAACGGTTGATGGAGAGCGAGAGGAAGTGGGGAGTGATTGTAGAGTTCCTGGCCAGGGTGGTAAGGGACAAAGAGAGAGAGGAGGGGGAGGTGATTGAAATTAGGGAAGTGTTAGGTTAGGGACTAGGGGCCGGTGTACCTGACGTAATATCTTCGTTGATAGTTCCAGGTACCTAGAGGGCAATTGGAGGTGTTTTAGTGAGTATACGGGTAACCGGGAGCCTCACATACAGCATGTCGTGATTGAACCAAGCGCATGGCCAATCCGTAATAGGATTTCACCTCGGCAAAACAAAAGACCACCACGTATAACTAATTTCACTTTAGGACCAAATATAACTTTTTTTAGATTTTTTAAATCCATTTATTTCTACTCCGCTCTAAGTTTCCAATATACAGAACACCCTGTAAAATTACGCTCTTTATATCAATTGATTTTTGTTAAGTTAAATCGATACATGTTGCACTGGCAAATTCCGAATTTTGAATAAAAGCTAAGCGGATGCCAGTATCTAATATTTTGTGGGTGCGGTGGGTGGAACCAACATTGGTAGAAGTTTTTTCGCTATATCTACTGTTTGTGTCAATTTAGAGAGATAAAATATCTACCAGATTTTAAGTTAAACTATAGGCTACGCCAAAAAAAAGATTCAGCAAAATCAGTTCAGTAGTTCTTACGTGATGCCCGAACAAACAAACAAACAAACAAACAGACAAACTTACAATTTTATAATAGTATAGATAATATTACTTTTCATATTGGGATGAAGCCCGGTTAAATGTTACTACATAATATAGCTTTTAATTTTTTCATTGCTAAGCATGTTTCCACATAATGGTATAAGCTATTCATTGTTAATAGTTTTATGACTAAAACTTACAATTATTGTGTTTGTAGGTGCTGCAAAACTTATTGTACTAAAACCAATCTCATTACTGATGACACGCAAACTAAAAGTTTGTTTTTCACTCGAAAAACAAGTAAAAAGCACACTTTCCCAGTTACGAATTTCCCTTAATTTTCCACTAAATTCTTGAACAATTGCGTTCTTTGTCGTCCGTCTAGATTTTCCGCTCGTGCATTTTGACTAACTCGCACACGGATGAAAATTCATTTTCCGGCCACAGAATGCAACACCTTGATTACGACGGTTCCTTGTTTTCAACGTGCAATTGTTGTGTGCACCGGAGTCTCGCTTCAAACATGCCTGCCTTGTTAATTTTCAACGAATATGAATCCAAATATGCTGTGGGGTTCTTTGTTGGCGTGAATAACCGTGTAGTCACTAAGCTTTCCGGCATTCCGGTTATGAGTTTCGTCCAATTCCGAACAACTTTATCGGGCGACTTTCGAATAACTCATAAATGACCAGATACGGAGAAGATCAAATGAAATCACGAACTCAACTGGACTCAAATTACACTGACTTATTGAAGTTTTTTATTAAGAGTATTTGAGGAACGTTGCGACAAAAATGAATCTCACTTGAAATTCATATAGCTCTAACGTCAACGGCTTGTATGAAACTGCTAAAAAGTTCCGCTGGAATGTAGTTTGTTGTCAGATAAACTGTAAGCGAACAATCGTTCTTCCTTCATCTTTTTTATGCAGTTCTGCCTGTTCCTTTATTACGTTCGCTCTTTAGATAGATTTTGTAATCACTCTATCCTTTAAAGGGATCACCGACAATTCTTCTACCTGTTAGTAATTTGTCTATTGTTATTCTTATTACCTTATCGTCTGTTATCCTACTAGTTTTCGTTTGCAATATCCCCTGTGTAAAACTTGTTATTTTTACGGACTGTTGTTGTCTTGGCGTATTGTAATATCTTCCTAACGTTTCATCTACATCAGCGGCAGATATCTCTAGCGGCGCAAGCGTCGATGATACCTCGTGGAACTCCCGGGAGCATTCTACGAGATATTACGTTCGTCCATACCGCTCAAGATATCTGCTGCGGTTGTAGAACAAAGGTTCGAAAGAAATTCCAATAGAAAACGGCAAAACAGACCGGAAGTCATAAAATTGAGAAAGTCTAAAGTAAAAGTAAAGGTAAAAAAAGGAATTCATTTGTTATTTGTTGTTAACATTTTCATTCTCTTGTCTTGTTGTAATCAACTATTATTGTTCACATATTGAGTAGCTACTTTTCGCACACAAAACCGCTTGGTATGGCACATATCTATGGCTGTTTTCCAATTACCAGAGCACAAAGTGATTTTGTGCCGCACAGTGCGGCAATTTTAGTACGTTAATTGGAACATGTTTTTTTTTTTAAAAACAACCGGTAGAGTACACTGATCACCATAAGGATAAAAGTGTATTACTCATAGGTTATCAATTCACGTTTATGTGTACGTAAATTATTGACAGGATAATTCAATAATGGCTGTTTTCCAATTACTAGAGCAGAAAGTGTTTTTGTGTCGCCCTGTACCGTAATTTTCGGGCGTTAATTGGAACATACTTCATGTTTTATGATAAAGTTTTATGTTTACTTAGTAAACCTACATAAAACATCCCAAAGGCACAGTTATTTCTTGTGCTCATTTGTGCGAGCCAGTGCTGTAATTGGAACACTCAGTGCTAGCACTGTGCCGCACTGTGCTCAATTGTGCGCTAATTGGAAAACAGGGTATATATAGCCTGTCAAGCATAAAATCGTGGCAACGCTAAAAAGAGAAGGCAATAGAGACAGTAAGAGGCTATTTCACTTAATGGGTGGATGGTCTGTGGACGCAGCCAATGAACAACATGCTTTATTGGAAGCAGCTGCCAACCGAGTGAAATAGCCTCTTGCCCTTTCTCTCCTTAGTCTTACCACGACATTTGTGCACTGTAGGCTATCGCTGTTTTCCAATTACCAGAGCTCAAAGTGATTTGGTGCCGCACAGTGCGGCAATTTTAGGACGTTAATTGGAACATGTTTTTTTAAAACCAACCGTTAGAGTCCACTAATCACCATAAGGTTAAAAGTTTATTATTCACAGGTCATCAATTCACGTTTATGTGTACGTAAATTATTGACAGGATAATTCAATAATGGCTGTTTTCCAATTACTAGAGCAGAAAGTGTTTTTGTGTCGCCCTGTACCGTAATTTTCGGGCGTTAATTGGAACATACTTCATGTTTTATGATAAAGTTTTATGTTTACTTAGTAAACCTACATAAAACATCCCAAAGGCACAGTTATTTCTTGTGCTCATTTGTGCGAGCCAGTGCTGTAATTGGAACACTCAGTGCTAGCACTGTGCCGCACTGTGCTCAATTGTGCGCTAATTGGAAAACAGGGTATATATAGCCTGTCAAGCATAAAATCGTGGCAACGCTAAAAAGAGAAGGCAATAGAGACAGTAAGAGGCTATTTCACTTAATGGGTGGATGGTCTGTGGACGCAGCCAATGAACAACATGCTTTATTGGAAGCAGCTGCCAACCGAGTGAAATAGCCTCTTGCCCTTTCTCTCCTTAGTCTTACCACGACATTTGTGCACTGTAGGCTATCGCTGTTTTCCAATTACCAGAGCTCAAAGTGATTTGGTGCCGCACAGTGCGGCAATTTTAGGACGTTAATTGGAACATGTTTTTTTAAAACCAACCGTTAGAGTACACTAATCACCATAAGGTTAAAAGTTTATTATTCACAGGTCATCAATTGACGTTTATGTGAACGTAAATTCTTTACAGAATAATTCAATAATGGCTGTTTTCCAATTACTAGAGCAGAAAGTGTTTTTGTGTCGCCCTGTACCGTAATTTTCGGGCGTTAATTGGAACATACTTCATGTTTTATGATAAAGTTTTATGTTTACTTAGTAAACCTACATAAAACATCCCAAACGCACAGTTATTTCTTGTGCTCATTTGTGCGAGCCAGTACTGTAATTGGAACACTCAGTGCTAGCACTGTGCCGCACTGTGCTGAATTGTGCGCTAATTGGAAATCAGCGTATATATCCAAAGATATGGGATGCCTGATAAAGATTCACTTATAAAGATTGAAAACAATAGCATGAATTATGGGTTTTGCAAGGAAGGTTATGCAATGTTTACCTTTAAACGTGGGTCGGCTCTTGTCATCACAATCAATATAATGTCAAATAACAGCAATAAGATAGTTTGAGTAGTATTAGTTTCAAACATAGTGTAATCATTGTTTCCATGTTTCATGTAATATTGGCATAACACTCTTAATAATTAACTGATACTACAATTGCAATTTCCACAAATTACGTTTTTTGAAAACTGTCCGACGCGTTTCGACTAATGTCTTTGTCAAGGAACTAGACTAACTGGGTATTTCTTGAGGAAGTTGTATTTATATTCCAGAAGTGATATAATTACCAGGTACTTAGTTTTAAACAGGATTATTTAATTTTATTACAGGTAAAAAGATTAACTAAAGAGGTTTATTAAGGGAGAATTATTTATTTCTGTCTGGTCGTTTAACAAATTACCGGTATTTTTAAGTTTATTAATCTCCAAGGTTTAATTTATTGCCTTTATTTTCTGAATATAATAATTTAAAATTTTCGTGGAAAAGATGATTTTCTGTTACTAAATGTTCAGCATAATTGGAATCTGTTTTTTGATTGATGAAATATGAAATAAATGTTTTTGATTAATGAAATAACACTCTTAAGCTATGGCAGATATTCAACTTATCTGGAAATATATTACTGACATCTAAAAGCCGAGTATTACATATATAAGGTTGGAGATATTATGAGGTAGAATTAAAACAAATCAACTTCTCAACGTATCAGGAATTTTTAGCTAGTGAAGGGTTTTGATTAATCCAAATTTGCTACTTTCAAATGGTGGAAATTTTACTTAAGATATAGGCTTCTAAATATAGTATTCCGTTCTTTCACGTCATAGGCACCATTTTACGGAATAAATAAATAAACTTTTCGTCACTTAAAAGTGAGTGGTTATCACTAAGATGGATATATAATTGTGACAATAAAGTATTCGGAAAATTGCTATAGATTGGTACTACTGTCCTGAATTACTATGCCAAAAAGAGCAAGATCTGTCAGTCAGTTTGCTTAGAGCAGCTGTTGAAATTAGCCGACCTCAGTAGTATTCTATTAACTTTACAATGGAAATAAGGGTTGAGCAAATAAATTTTGCGTTTAGAACACAAATTCGAGTGCGGAAATGTTGCGAATAATAGTCTACGGTTGGTACAGAGCGTTCAAAGATGGACGAGAAGTGGTCTGAGATTTGCCTCGACCTCTGGCACTGACGAAGACTGTCCGAAAAATGAAAAAAATCGTGCCGGGATATCGTCATTTGAGTGTAAGAGAGATAGTATGGGACCTTAACATCAATTGTGAAACAGCTCCTTTGATTTTTACTCCGATTCTGATCAATTTTCCTCAAAATCGTGAATAAGTTTGGTTGAACATGCTGGATCTTACTAATTCTGATAACACCTTCATGGAACGGATAATAAGGAGTGACCAGAAATGTCGCTCTAAAATCAAAGTGACGCTAATCCTTTTCTTCGATATTCGAGGTGTGGTTCAACACGAATTTGTTGCAAAGGACTAGGCAGTAAATAAGGAGTTTTATTTAGTTTTGTTGAGGCGTTTATCGAAAAACCATCGACCAATCACCGTATTCGCCTGTTTTGGCCTTCCTATGACTATTTCCTTTTTCACAAGTTGAAATTGCCTCTTCGTGGAACCCGCGGTGACACGATTGAAGCAATAAAAGAAAAGTCACAGAGGCAGCTGTAAGCCATACTGTCCAGTGCCTACAAAGCCTACTACGACGAAAGAAGAGGTGGCATATGTGTATGTCTTAACGACGGTCTTATTTTGAAGAAAAACATAATAGTCTAAGAGCCAGTGAAAAGCTACCGGTATATATTTGACCAGACCTAGGATTTTGTACATGGCATGGGGACTCACTAAGCCCAACATGGCCGATACGGCGCACGCCCAGGTGAGACAGGTATTGATTTTTGATCAATTTTAAAAGTATTTGACCACGTCTGCCGTTTTGCAATTTTACAAATACATTATTATTATTATCGAAAAACAACAGTGGCAGACCATTATCGCGCGTTTAACATTGTTGCAGAAAGTTTTGAAAGTGCTGAAAAAAATGAAATTTTGAAAGTAATTGACCAGATCTGCCATTGATATATTTTATTTATTAGGGTCTTATAAACCCATTTTAATAACGGCAGACGTATTTATTGAGTACACACTTCAGCTGACATCAAAATCTTATCTACTATCCGGTCAGATAGACTGTCTATAGCGATCCTTTATTTTTCCACTAAAAATTACTATTGTACTCACTCTAGGCTATAGTATTCTCTTGTAAACTTACTAGTAGGGATATTAACAAAAACTCGATGCATCGAATCCATTCGATGTTTACCATACGATACATCGAATTGATTCGATGTTTTGACAAAGATCTTTTCCATTGGATCCATCGATGTTTTTATAAAAAAACAGCTATTGGTCCTAAGGAACTAAAGTGTATTTATTCTCGTCAGCCATTTTGGGTCCAGCTGCCACTGCTCCTCCATGTTCACAATGTACTAGGCTTCAGTTTCAAATTATTTGTGTTTATTAGCGATGTATTGAAAAACATCGATGCACGGTTCCGATGTTTTACATCGAATAAAAACATCGATTTTTTTCTTGACGGACACTTAATATTGTTCGAATCGTTCAGATTTTATACCTGAGAGGGCCAAGTTGTATTTGCATCCCAACGGTTTTTGCCAGATGTTTTCATTATAGTGTGAAACTAAATAGAGATACCTTGTGTTTCGTGAATTTCTTAAAGTTAAAGTGGTTTATCAAATGTATTAAACTATATTATTTATTTAATTTTATGTGACATGTCGAGTGAAAAAGAAGAACTAAAGTGTATTTTCTGTGACACTGTAAAAAGTAAAAAATTACAGCTTTTTTCACAAGAGACTGTATCAAAATGTAAAAAGATTTGGAGGTTAAAAAAACTTCATAAATTAAAATATCAAGATACTATTTTACCTGACGAACTTTATGATTCGGCTTACCATAGTAGTTGTTATAAAACATTCACAGCATTAAAAAGACGGTTTTTCTTGGCAGAGGCTACAAAAAGCTTCTAATACAGCCTAGTGCGATTTCATCTACAATTGAGCAACCATCTACGTCAGGCAGAAGAAATTGACGCTGAAGCTGATCAACCGTTGAATGAAGGATTATCTGCACTTTTATTACACAAAACACACATTTAAATTTGCTAAAACAACATTGTCGGAAGTTTGAACGATTGATGTTTTTGCTGGAAGTGCAGATAGCCCTTCCTTTAACGGTTGTTCAGCTTCAGCGTCAATTTCTTCTGCCTGAGGAAGGTTTATATCAATCATGTGCAATTATATCCTCAAAATGAACTATCAGCTGACGTAGATGGTTGCTGAATTGTAGATGAAATCAACCTGTGTTAGGAACGGCTATCTGCACTTCCAGCAAAAACATCAATCGTTCAAACTTCCGACAATGTTGTTTTAGCAAATTTAAATGTGTGTTTTGTGTAATAAAAGTGCAGATAGATCAGTTTTTACAGTGTCACAAAAACACACTCTAGTTATTCTTTTTCACTCGACATGTCACACAAATAAATAAATAATATAGTTTAATACATTTGATAAACAACTTTAACGTTAAGAAATTCACGAAACACAAGGTAATCTTGAATAAATGAACTATATTATAATATATTTTTAATGTTATATTTCAATATTAGTTAGAGAGTTAGTTTTTTTCATTGATTCCATGTTTTTTATAAAAACATCGATGGATCCAATGGAAAAGATCTTTGTCAAAACATCGAATGGATTCGATGCATCCAGTTTTTGTGAATATCCCTACTAGTAAGTTTACAAGAGAATACTATAGCCTAGAGTGAGTACAATAGTAATTTTTAGGGGAAAGATGAAGGATCGCTATAGACAGTCTATGCATACATCTGACCGGATAGTAGATAAGATTTTGCTGTCAGCTGAAGTGTGTACTCAATAGATACGTCTGCCGTTATTAAAATGGGTTTATAAGACCCTAATAAATAAAATATATCAATGGCAGATCTGGTCAATTACTTTCAAAATTTAATTTTTTTCAGCACTTTCAAAACTTTCTGCAACAATGTTAAACGCGCGATAATGGTCTGCCATTGTTGTTTTTTGATAATAATAATAATGTATTGTTCACACCTGGGCGTTCTCCGTGTCTGCCTCACTGTACAAAACCCTAAGTCTGGTCAAATACATACCGGTAGCTTTTCACTGGCTCTTAAACTATAATAAATATTGATGAAGGATGAAAATTTACAATTGCCGGGTACTTTATTGTCACAGTAGTATGTCCCATTAAAACATTACATAAGAATGTCTCAAATACTAGGGTAAAATCTACAAATTAATAGATGTACCCAATGCTGAAATATTTAACTTCTGATTAACGTCAATATGTTTCGAACAGTTTGGTGTAGAAGCCTAACAGTTAACCGGATATTTTTTATGATATCGCACTTGACAAAATTTGTTCTTCACAGAACTTTCCTTTTTCACATCACCTTTGCCAGAAATACTGCAGTTTAATAAATATAAGCCTCCGTAAACTTTTCAAATTTTCACTTATTAATTTTGCAATGCTCCCCGGTGAAGAAAATTGTTTCATGAGCATTCGCATCGAAGGGCCCATTCATAATCTCTCGAATGAAATTAAATTCGTTTTAATATTGCATAAAGTCATCACAATTAAAGAGTTACGCCATATAATCAGGGCTGAGAGTCAGTTTATGACAAAGCATTGCCTCTCTTTAAATTTCCGTTTTCTCATTAATTTAACAAACTTGCCGAAAATATTACACTCACCCCGATGAGTGCTTGCCAAAAACAGGCGACCCCCGGAAAATCGATACCTTCCATCGCTACAGCTGTCGAGCCGGCGACTTGACAATTTACTGGAACGACTGACAGAAAAATTCGAAAATTTGCCAAATGTACAACGAAAGTTGAGTGCAGAAAAAAGATTGGGAATTTATAAAACAGGTCAAAGACTCGGTATATGAGCGCTGCGGTTTTATCTTCGACTGTGCTCTTCCATTTACACATTGTTCCAGTTTTACAGTTCGCCAGAGATTTAAGGGCTCAACATGATGCGATTTCACAACGCTACAAACACTGCGGCGGAGTTTCTTTATTCCAAGAAAAAATGCGTCTCACTAAAGTACAGAGCATTCGCTTATATTGCTGCTTAGAGCTTCAGTTCGCTAAAAGTTGCAGTTTTTATATTGTTACTCTTATTCCAGTTTATGACTGAACACTCGCAAGTCGATAAATCTTTCGACTAGGCACGTACGACGTGCATTTGCTACATTCATGACTTTTATCGAAATGAGATTTCATGTCACATAAAAAAAACTAAAAACTGAACATCCATTTACAATTTGTTATAATATATTTTAGCGTTCATAAAATACTAATAACTCTATTGATAGAAGATCATAAGCTGATAGAATATTCACGAATCTCTAGCGTGTATCAGGGTCTCCATACTAGTACCAGGAGCGAAACACTATTTAAATTTTCTAGACATCTAGTGGTCAACAGAGATAGTTGTACCCTTTTTCTACAGTTAACAACTGTGAACGACAAACAGATGGCACTAGAACTACTTTCGAAAGTTCAGTAACAATTAAACATTTGCAAATAACCTTGTTGGTTCCTGAGAGTGCTGGTGGATTCCACTCACGTCGAGATGACAGTAACTGTAGCATAAAAAAGTCAACGGTAGATGGTACTTACGAAAGTTCAGTAACAATTAAGCATTTGCGAATAATCTCGTTGGTTCGAGAAAGTTCTGGTGTATTCCGTCAACTTCGAGATGGCAGACAACAACATAGTAATTATATATTTTAGAATTGTGCCTTTTTCTCATAGTTTCTTTGCTATTGAGAACGGGGTCTGACTTAGACCCGGAAATATACAGTAATTTCGTAAACTGTGGTGTTATTTCCCAAAAAGTGCTTAAACATTGACAAAATATGCCACAATGTCCTTCAGGAAATAACAAGTGTTTTTCGTGTTTCCAGTGATTGATACACGCTTAACAGCCTTATGTCTTCAAAAATACTGAACCGAATTTAAAGAAACTGTTGCCTGAGCTGAGAGGTAAGTAATACAATGATTGTAGAAAAACTAAAATGTTCAGAGTGCAATAGCTTTTACCTCGGTATGACCTGTAGAAATTTCAATATTTCCTAAATTACAAGAAACAGAGATCATTCACTATAACAATTTTAAGCCATTTATTGAAACACTTGAGAACATAGAAATTTACAAAAGCCATAATAATTCCGTTTCTTGCAATTTACTACTTAACGAGCATTAGATTTTAAAAATAGCATCCTATTTGAAATTTTTAATAACTAATAATCAAAAATGATATATTTAATTTTTTTTAGTTTACCACTTTGTTTCTATGCAATATTCGTATACACAAAAATGCCATATTTATGTAATCCTTCCGAGAATTTAACACATACTTACTGTTGTAGACAAGACCCTTTCGGTCTGTTTCAAAATGTTTTGTCGTCATTCATGAATTAGTTTCCGTTTGAAAATCACATAGTATTGTCGAAACTAGGTCACGGTTTTTATGTTTATTTATTAAAAAATAAATAAATTAGTGATATAAAAGAAAGTAATTCGTTTTTCTACAATCAGAGTCAAAGTAATTATCAATAAAGAACTCCGGGTATAAGAAATGGATTTAAACAACCAGATTGATGAAAACACTTCAGTATAATAGCAAATGGTTGAATAAAACAATTTTGACCTTTTGAGGAGTTTTTAAATCTTAAATTATTGGGGAGGGACTAAAATATTTTTCAAATTTGAAAGAAATTATTTTGACTAAAATTAAAATCGAAATTTTTTTTCTTCAATTCTGACAGTTGCCTTGTAAATATAAATGATCGGTATAAATGTGGAATTTTTATTTGCACTGAAACTGAAATAGAACTTCATAATCTATTTAAAACCTTTTAAATTCTATCTACACAAAATATATGTTACAGTTCACAACAAGCATGTTATCTCTTTATTCCTTTGTTAATTTTCATGTTAAAGAAGGGTTTGATAATCCCATTACCCTACTTTATATCCAATTAAATTAAAAGAGATTTTTTCATGGAATTTATGTAATTAATACTGGACATGCCTTCAAAACGTGTATAAAATTTGCTAGTAATACAAAAGATGTGATTTACATGTTTTGGACAAGTACAAATCAAAAAGAGTAGATGAAGCGATATGTAATATACAGTGAGGGCGCTTTTTTTTGGACTGCGGTTTTTGTCATGATAAACTCATTTATACAGGGGGGCAAGAAATACATTGCGACTGCATTTTTTCAAATGGAAACATTGTTTTTTTTATTTTATTTTTGAATTATGCAGTATTTATCATGTACAATGTCCTATGCCTAAAATTTTAAATGAATTTGTTCCAACCCATGTGTCCTCACTGTATATTCCCCGACTTGACCATACGAAGTATGGCGTCACACTCCCTCTAAGGCACGCTATGAGTGCCTTCAGGGGAAAATTCACTAAACCCCAGATATCCTAGATATCAAAAGGGTTTAGCTCTGTGGGAGCCCTTGCCAGGTTTTCAGGCCCGTGGTTGGGGTCGTGGCGGCAGTTTCCTATGAATTTCCTGACCGTCCGGGCTGTCCCTAACAAGACGGCTTTTTGCATTTGTTTGTAAACATGTTCGTCCAGACCGAGGTATTTTAGATTGTTTAATAGGTGTTTTGGGACTAGTCCTGTCGTTGACATAACAATTGGTACAGTTCGTGTGTTGTTCATGTTCTCCTTGAGTCTTTATTTGAAATCACTGTATATTACTATTATTATTATTACAATCCAAATCCATTAAGCCCATTATAACTAAGAAAATATAACCATGTGAAAATTATACAACAGAATAAAGTAAACACGTTTAAAAAACATAGTTAAGTAAACATGAAATTGTCTAATCTATTTTTGAAAATGTTAACTGATTGAGAGTTAATGATTTCTCTTGGTAAACTATTCCAGGTTGTAAAACACGATTGCAGAAAAAGTTTTGTTGCGATTTTGTACTGAAAGGTTCCTTCTTCAACTTCATATTGTGACCACGCAGTCGGCTATCGCTGTCCAAAGTAAACAAATGCCTCAAATTTCCAAAGTTGTACCGTAATATTCGAAAAGTCATAATCAAATCATCACGTAGTCGACTGGCGTCGAAAGAAGGCAACCCAGCTGATGACAGTCTGATAGAGTAATCCGTTCGTACTCGTCCGAACGATAGTCTGGTAGCTTGACGTTGTATATTTTCTAGAAGATTTACATCACGTACTAATTCTGGACACCATACGGGCCCACAGTACTCCATTAAAGGGCGAATGTATGATTTATATAGACTAGTGGAAGTTTGAATAGACATTTTTCCAAATGTCTTTTTAAGCAAGTAGAGTCTACTGTTTGATCTTTTGGCAACACTTAACACATGTTCCGACCAACTCAAATTCTTCGTGATTATTATGCCAAGATCATTATATGATTCTACTTTGTTTAATACATGTCTATCAATGAAATAGTTCAAGCACGGAATATTTTTACCCATATGCATAACAACACATTTATCTTTATTGAGAGGTAGGAGCCATTCACAACACCACTTGTAAATATTATTCAAGTCATTCTGAAGGTTTTGCGCATGTAATAGTGGGTTTGAAAATATCTTCGAGTCGTCTGCATAAAAAGCGTTGCTACAATTAATATTGTACTGTAAATCACTCGAATATAACACAAAAAGTAAAGGACCCAAAACGGAACCTTGTGGCACCCCACTTAGCACTAGCTTTTCTGACGAATGGGAACTCCCAACACTGAATTTTCGGTTGGTGAGGAAGTCACTGATCCACCGAAGAGGTTGCCACGGATACCGAAATGTTCTAGTTTAAGTAAGAGTCGTTTTGTTTGCACGCGATCAAGTGCTTTTGCGAAGTCCAGGTATATGATATCTATAGGTTCCTTTCTATCTAGAGCTGCTGACCACTGATTAACACACCACAGCAGATTAGTCAAGGTTGATCTTCCCCTTACGAACCCGTGCTGTTGCCTTGGAATAATATGCTCACTAACAAGAAATTCGGATATGGAATCCGTGATAATAGATTCCATAACTTTACAAATTACTGACGTTAGGCTAACTGGTCGGTAGTTGTTAGGGTCTAGTTTATTACCTTTTTTGAATATTGGTGTTACAGAGGCTTGTTTCCAGCTTTTCGGTAGATAGTGTGCTTTAACAGAAGATAACATCATAAGTGAAAGTGGCAAAGCTAACACATCTGAGCATTTTTTCAAGAATAACGATGTAATCTGGTCTAGTCCTGGTGATGAATTATATGAATATGCTCGTGTCGAATAAATAGTGTGTCAAAATAAAAATATCTGACAGGATAACTATACTGCAGGTTAACAATATATCACTGTGGACACACTGTGTGATAAATTAAATAAATACTCTAGTTAGTTTTCAAAAAAGTTGTCATTTTTTAATTTTTTAGTAGTTTGTAAAGATTTTGTAAAAAACTTTATACCTTAAATCTTTAGTTTTATTATTGTTTAACAAGTGGTTTAGGAGTTTACATATGCATTGGTTCTCTACCCAACAAAGTACCAGCTGTCTTAATAATATAAACGTACTATAGCGAGGACGGTGTCTTGATAGGTTTCAAGCAACAGGAATTGATAAAGATGACAAAAGATCTGCTCCATTAACAGTTAGTGATGACAAAACAAATGACATAATTACACAAATGGTTGTAAGTCTTACTTCCTCTACAGCTAAAGTGACAACTATCTGTGAAGTTGTGTGTGTACTTTTATAGAGACGTGCAACATGAAGGTTTAAGGTTAGGCCAAAATTGATACGAGTATAGCGCCAACTTTTGTAACTTATGGGATAGAACTGCGCAAATTGGCACAGTTTCTCGTGCCATGCGTATGAACAGATGCCAAGTATTTGGAAAAACGGCAAGATGAGACTTTAATAGAGGCGGTAAGGTACCAAAAGAAGTTCTACTATACCAAAGATGCTAATTATGTGAAGACAAAACTGAAATATCAATTTTTTTCGCTCGTGAGTCGGACATTTTTCGAACTAATTGACAACAAAACATATCCAAAGGGGTAACAGCTGAAACCAATTTACATATTAATATAACAATGTCCTTAAGGTTTAATATAATTTAGCATTTAGACAGGATCAATTTGTCATCCTTTCTCTATTTGCCAAATTGCTTAATGGAAATAATACCGCTGACAATTTTTCCCAGAAATCATTTTTAACAACATATTTGTCAGATGGTCACAATGAGAATCATTTATAAAATTTCACGCATCCCCGAAAATGCGTCTTCACTCAAAATATGAAAGCTCCAATATCTCATTACCTTTGTCAACAAGGAATATTATTTGTCTTTGGATCACTGGATATCTAAGTGCCCTTTATCCATTAAGCTTCTAAGAATTGCTCTGTTTGCTTTCGGCCGGGGTATCTTTCCTTGTAGGCGTTCAGTTGCTCTTTCAGAGCCTCGGTTGAATTCATCATAAATCACGGAATAATTCAATGAGATCTGTTTTGATAAAGCAACGGTCTCCAGTGTTTTTATACAGTGAGAGCAGAGAATGTGACATTACTGGTTAAATTCAGAATGCATATGTAATTTATCTTCAGATGTTGACTGACATCTGTTCCGATTTCAGACACTTATGTTGATTGTCTTGTGTGAGAGAAGAATTATATAATTTCAGGCTATTTTACGAGAACCAACTATTCTATTGATTTACTTATTTCTTCATTTTTAAATCAGTCCAATTACATTACAATTTATAAATGTAATATAGTAGAATGTAACCCATCAAGGTGTACAATGCGACTCTTGCTATAAAAAAATGAGCGTATGACAGACAAACTGTTCCTTTCAATGCCTTACCTCACAATAAATATTTTAGAATTTTGAAGGCGCGAGATGTAAAGACCGACAAAAGTACGACACCTCGAAGAAAGTATTTTAGAATTGTGTTGATCACTCCCTAAGTCCTCTTGTTCTGTCATTGCCTCATTCTTTCATCTTTGCATGATGAATAATCTAAGAATACCCTAAACATAAACATAACTATATACAAAGTTTTCAGAATTCTTGGTACAGAGATACCAGTGGAAGAAAGACCATAAGCAGTTGTGGAATATGTGGAATTAGGGAAAACAAACTTGAACTACTAAAATATGCTAGTAGAGATTCATTGGATCGCCTAGCCAAAGTACATACACCCTGTCTATGACACGATAAGTCTCCTGTCAGTAGTGTGCAGAGCTTCACTAACACATAACACAACATAGTTCGTTCAACCACAAGAGCAGGCCATAACTTCAGCAAAATGTAGTACATACAACTTCTATGGGAAATTATTAATCGGACTAAGGAATATTAAAGCCAATAGCCTTGGTCTTCACATACTTTGAGAAAGCGCTCACACGAGCCTAGTTCACTTCAGTCACCATAATTATTGCTGTACCTACTGGTATCAAAATTTTCAGATGTAAAGCAACGTATCACGGAAGACTAACTGGGATCGTCCTAGCAAACTCATCAATTAATATTATCCTTCGTGATACTTACTATGTTGTAGCCCAGTTTTCTTATGTCTTATCAATAGTAGCAGTGTCTGCTTTAATTCTCAGGATTTAAACAATGATACCCTCTTATCACCTGGTCAACTTTGAACGAAAAATTCTTAAAAATCTAGCTTGTTGTAATATACGAAGGACTGAATGGTGTGGATAAACAATATACTGAAACGCTGACCAATAAATACAGGCAAGGAGCCAAGGACCAAATCAGAATTTATGGGGGCAAAAGTAAGGCCAGAAGAATCTTTTGGAAATCAGATTGGAACAACAATAGAGATGGGTTATGAGAAAGTTGTTTTAATTGACAATTTAAGTGAGCAATGAAAAAGACCTAAAAATAAATGTCAAAGGAAACGAAAATAAGGTTTAAGGAACAATGCTGAAGTAGTAGAAGAACTTTTTTAATAGATGTTTCATGTTCGCTTCTATTACAAGTATACAGAAAGGTAATACTAGGATCAAATAGCATTCGGGTAGAAGGATTGAATAATAAATGAGGCCAAGGCAGTAGACCCACAAATTAAAGTCCATGAAATGTCAAAGAGTTACAATTTGTAAAACAACAGAATAATAAGTGGTCAAGAAAATATCACTTAGAGGAAAACACCAAGAAACCCCTTTATATAAGTGTCAATGAAAACTAAGAAAAGACAAATGAATATCTAAGAAGTACCAAGATAGTTAATGATAATGAATATAGCTCAATATGATGATTATAAATGAGTTTGAGGGGATAATCTCTGTTAAATATATATTATAGTAAATTTCTGTTTTAATGTTTTACAAGCTGTAGATCACGAACTGTATGGTTAAAATTATCTGTAATACCACATTCTTTACTTTGCATATTCACAATTACATGATTATGTTGCTTCCTGTTATTGAATGAAACATATTTCGGAGTGTTAGACATTTTTCCAGCTTCTCTGGAAATACCTCTAACTCAATAATCTTTTTCGTTCAAAGGCAGTTGATACACGGAACATACCAATGACATATTACAAAACACAGTGGTAAATGCAGTTTATAGAGATCCATAATACTTGTTCGAATCGAAAAGGACAGTTTAATCAATCACATTTTGTTCAGTGACACACCAATTTATATCCCTTTGGCAAAGTCAGTCAACATAATATATTGACAGATATTATCTGTCGTAGCGCAACTCGGATAACAGAAACTCATTTGAGCTAAATGAATGACCTCTATACGTTCTGTCCACCAAGCAGGATAACAACGCAGGGGTGCAGAGTAGTTGTTGATGGCACCTATACGGGGTAATGAAAGGATATGAGTAATCAATTTATTAAAGGAAACGATTTTCATATTTATCCGCTCTCAAGAAAAAGGTTTCTTATCTATAGTATTCTATCTAAGCAAGTAAAATTTGTGTTTTTGTACATAAAGAATAATCTTTGGAATTATTCAAACGATTTTCTAAATTCTTTCAGAAACCCAAACTCCTCCTTCCCCTTACATCCTCATGGGGGTTGAATTTTGAGAAAAAGTAGTTTATATCAGTTCCTGTCTCCATATTAAATTTAATTAAAATCCCTTTAGTGGATTAGATGCTACAGGCTGACAGATTCCTGGAATTGTTTGTCACTTGCCGGCTGTAACTAAACATTGAGTGGCAACTGTTATCAACATTGTAAGAAATTATGTATAGTAATTGATTTAAAAGTATTACAACCAGTATAATTTCCTCAGCTTTCACAAAACTTGTCTTCAATAACTATGGTGTAAAAAACTAATAAAGAGATATATACATTTGTTTTTTATAAAAATAAAACCGACTTCAAAAAAAACCTAACTGAAAAGCAGGAAATAATAATAAGCATCATTTATTAGTTTGACCAACCTCGTTTACTGTTGAATAGAATAACTTGTTTTCTAAATATGTATGTGTATTAAGAAAATTTTGTATATGATTCTAAGTTAGGTGGATCCACTATCTGAGTATCAACATTCTTTATGTCTGTTAATTATACTGACATTCATTTAATAGTCTCCTCTCCGCGGAATCTTATAAAAATCGTTATACAGGCTTAATTGATATAGCATAATAGGATATAGTTTTCAATTCTAATAAATTCGAAGTTTCCTTGGACTTCCAGCGTCTTAAAGTGGTTGATCTCACAAAATTTCAATAGCAATGATCCAAAATCTTTTTGAAGTCGGTTAAAAACCGCAAAGGCAAATAAATTGTATAACGTTCTGGTGCATGCGCTGATTATAACTAAAAAGTTAAACTTTAAATGATGCCAAATTATTGTATTGTTATCCAAACTATATGTACCTTAAACTTTCAACTCCGTACGACAGTAGAATTAAGTTAAAACTGACTTCAAAGATTTGATTACATAGCTTGTTACATGTGAAGCTAAAAATACAGAATTAAAAAGGGGTTTTGGTGAAATGAGCCGTAATAAGCATATATGAGAAAAAACGGGGATAACAATGGCCTCTCGATGTTATATATACACTAGCTGTCCGGGCAGAATTATTCTGCCAATTCAGGTATGTTTATTCAAGGTGTTCTCGGTAGTTTCGCAATGCTTTTTGTAGCTGTTTCCCGTGGCTTTGCAATTCCATTTGCAGCTGCTGGTAATGAATTTTCTAATTGTTTTTTGCTGTGTATTTTTAGCTGTTTTTGGTAGCTTCGGAATGTTTTTTTCTAACTGTTCCCAATGCTTCAATTTTTTTTTCTAGCTGTTGCTTCTAAATTTTGCCAGAAACGGCCCCAACTTTCAAACAAATCTTTTGTTAGCTATTAATAAACGTTACTTAGATCAAATAAATTCTATTAGTATATATTAGATCCGCAAACAGACAGTACAGTTTTGACATCAAGAATTGATTGAAATGGCAGTTTAGGTGGGAAAAATGAGTTTTTTTCTTGTTCCAGGCGATTTTTCCACGTTTTCTCTTCATAAGAACTGTTAAATTATCTATTGAGACTTGTTTAGCTGATTGACAAAACTTTCAACGGACGAACACCGGGATTTATCATTCAGTTCTGAGATAACATCCTACTCCATTTTTATCTTTAAACTTACCGTTCAAGTTGTTCGCATTCGGAGGAGTTTAGTCCTGGCGCCTGGAATTAAAAAAAATATATACATCGCTTTTAGAAAGATTTCTGTGGCTGATATTATGCATAACTAAAACAGAATCGACATTTGAAACAGAAGTTTACAGAAAACTTTAACTCTAATCATCCAAATTCAGTAAAAAGAGGTATCATCAAATCTCTATATGACAGAGCAAAAACCAACTGTTCTAACATCAATAAATCCAATGAAGAAAAAACGTTTTTAAAAAATTTACTGTCTGCCAATAATTACCCAGGAAAATTAATTAATAAAGAGTTAAACAAAATCAAATACCAAACGATCGCTAACAACGAACACCAAACTTCACCAAGATAATCACATCACTACAATAACTGTACCTTACAGATTCCCTCAGAAAGACTGAAAAGGGCCCGTTCAAGTATTACTTAAGCACTATGGGTGGGGGGATGAGTCTTTGCTTTGCTTATTTTTGATGACATGGGGGACAGGGGGGATCTAGATAATCATTACGTCAGCAGCAGTAATTTTTTTACACATATGGCAACCTATACATTAAGCAATTTGCATCGATCTAACGGTTATAATTGTTCCTAAATGACTTGAATACATTCTGGCGGTTTTGGTTAATACCAATGACGTCACAAATGAGCCCTTTGTTGGTGCATTCAGGGAGTTGTAGCACTCTGTTAGTAGCATTTTAGCATAGTTCAACACAGAATTTGACGTTTGCTTTAGTTATAAAGCAGTAAAGCGAAGAATTCATACGCTTTAACCCTTTATAAAGGTGCTGGAGCGCTGCGAGTCAAGCAAAGCAAAGCAAGCCCATCCACTGTCATGGACTGAACTCTGATAATTGGAATTAATATGTATACCAAAAATATTAAAAAAAGTTTGTTATGTTCGTAATAATAATTAAGATTATAACATTTGTACCTTTTACTATGTTGAATACAGTGTCCATACAGTTCGTTTAAATGAATATTAAGTGCGTCCTCTATCCTAAGGCTATTTTCTCATTTCTAGAAATGTAACTGCTGCTCATGAATCAATCAATAAAAAGTACATTAAAAGAAAAATACATATGCCAATGATCAATGTTTACGTACTCAAAATACAAAATCCCTTGTCAATGTAATAAATTCTATATTGGAGAAACCTCTAGATCTCTAAATGTTCGAATAAACGAACAAAAAAACGCGAGTTTGAAAAATTCAAAGCTTGTGAACATGCTTGGGACCTTAAAATCATAGTCATAGTACTAACAAATCTTCTCAGAGAGAATGACTATCCAAAACATCTAATAAACAAGTTACTTTACAACTCAGTGATAACTACAGAACTCCAAAACCAAACAGCACAACAGCGAACACAAATGAAACCAGAAGAAGTTGGAATGGTTTTTGGGAGCCTACCATACATAAAAAACCTAACACCAAAATGAATAAACATTTTCAAACATGAAAGGATGAAAATAGCAACATACAATGTCAAGATAATCAGAACACTTTTTACCCAACTAAAAGATCCAACACCTAAATTATTGCAATCCAATGTCATTTACAAGATTGATTGCCAAGACTGCAATTCCACATATGTAGGTCAGACATCACAATGGCTAAAAAGCAGGCTGGCCATCCATAAAAGTGACATAAAAAACAAAAAACTAAGATGTGCTCTTACAACTCACGCACAAGAACACAAGCACACAATCAATCTAGAAGATGTTTAAATCTTGGACAAGAACAGTAAATATAACAAAAGACGTATACTAGAGATGATTTATATCGGCAAACAAAGGGAACCAATCAACAAGAAAACAGATATACAAGAACTAAGCAATATATATGCGTATCTATTATCCAATCCTCTTGGTGAATTCTATGACGGACCGACAGACCAGTAAAATTGAGTTTTATGTGAATGACATTAGTGACAGTGACATTTCCAATGACGATTAATAATTAAAAAGGAAAAAAACAAGCATCTAACATTACGGTTCCAAAAATTATTACAGTTATTAACTTATTTTTACCAATAATTATAATTAACTAATCTCATATAATAGTAAGTTGACTTAGTAATAATTAGCTAGGAGTGAGTTGTAATAATTTTTGTTTTTTTAGCATAACCCTGATGAAGGGAATGATCATTCCCGAAAGCTTGGTTTTAATGTAATAAAGAGTATACATATATAAAAGTCAATAATTAATTAATTACAAAACAAAACACACATATCGAAGTGACTGTTAAACTATATAGAAATTATATATATATATATATATATATATATATATATATATATATATATATATATATATATATATATAAAGAAGTATTGAGAATCTTTTAATTATTTTTTAAATCGATTAACAAAGAAAAATTAAAAACAATTCAGTCACCTAGAAAGGCAAAACATTGACATTAACTCCCGCTTAAATTGAACGGGATCCTATATCTGCAGTATCTATAGGTACGTCGTCTTTGCTTTTATTTGGGAACTTTTAAACGAAAATTGTAATCGGCTTAAACGGGAGAGAAACGTACTGGCAGAAGTTTAAGCTTCCTAACGCCATTGCCATTTCGCGGATTCCGGAAACGATTATTGAGGCTCTTCGCTTTCATTGTTAGATAATTCCCCAATATTGGCATTATCCTATTCCATTGCAAAACCATAACCGCAACTAAATCTTCGCCGGAGTTACATTTCCTGTCCAGGATATTTTCGTTTTATATATAGATGGATGGCTTTTAAATGGTGTAATGGTGTCAGCCGAACGTTTGAAACGTGGAGGAAAAAATCTTACGTTACACAAGAATTAGCCCAGTCAAAGAAAAAAAGTGGTAAAATATATTTCGTTTTTGTATTGGGAACTTGTTAAAATCAAAATCAAAGTGGAAGAAAAGATATCGTTAAAATGTAAACATTAATTTGTTTTTTACCTGCATTAAAATACTGGTCCCCAACAAGGCAGTATCCAGCGGAAGGGGGGGGGGGTAGAGGCTGAACCCCTTGGTTAAAACTCCACACTGCCTTATCTTTACAAGTTGGGTTGCAGTTTATGGTCATACTTTAAGGTAGAATTTCCTGCTCGATCTATTTCAGTTGTCAAAGATACGGGTATCATTTAAAACAAAATCCAGTTGATTTTGAAATGACCATTAAGATTTTGGTCTTTAACATACTCAAGGATAGGCAGCGAAAATCCATAGAGCTCTAATTGAACTACTTTTTTTTATTCTGTCGAAATTTGTCAAGTCTACGGTACTCAAACTTTTTCAATTTTGGTGCCGAGTTGGACCTTCTAGATGCAACTTGGAGCAACCAAGGTCATGACCGCATATACACTGTTCAGAGCTATCCTTTACGACACTAAAACATAGGGTTTAATTTAAAAGAAATAGTTGTACTTAAAATGACTTTGAGGATCAAAGTCAAGGTAAAAGTAACTATAGTCTATAATTAATTTCAGTTTTGCCTTACCGCCCGAAATTTTCTAGATATCCAGCTGTTAGGTAGATGAACCTTGTATAGCAGTTATATGTGAACATTTTATGAATCAATTTGTCTCCTTAATGCGTTCTATTCTTCTTGAAACAGATTTTTATAGAACTCTCACTAATACAGATTATTTCCGAATTATAATTTAAATATCACTTATCCTTGCAATATGCTATAGTAAGAATTCATCATTCTCCATAAGACTCTACACCTATACTCATATCTTGTCCGAGAAGACATATATTTATTAATATTATGTCTAAATAATTAAAATATATTCCAAGTCACATCATTGATGATGTTATAGCGCTCAAGCTTAAAGAACACAAGAATTATTTCATAAGCAACACATTTAAACATGTTTGGGGATTTATCTCCAAAGTCGAACAAATCCACAATACTATATTTTAAGTCTCTCAGATACATTTCGGGTTATCTAACAAGACGAACGCCACTTCTCTGATGCACTTCACTGCTCCATTGTAAAGCACCTGCGTTTATTTTAGCAATCGGACTCCACGATGCTAGTTTTTCTCCAAAACCAAAAGAGTAATCGTGATGCTCTAACATGCATTTTCTGCACACTCATGCTTTTCGCTGTTGAAATATCTCAACCACAGGGCAAAGCGAATGACGTCAAAGAATCCAGGCAATCACACAACACGGCAGGCCTTGGAGATAGATTTTGAACGTTTTTTATAAGGAATTTGTATGCATCTAATAAATATGATTTGATTATCCAGCTTTCTCTACTTAGGTCCACTAAAAACATATAAATGGTAGGAATTAATTTGAGAATGTTATTTGTAATAGATAACTCAGATTTCGTTTGAAATCTCCTCAGCTTTACTTTTACGCTTTTATCTTTTATGTATATGGAAATTTATGCTATCAAAGTCTATTCGGTGGCGTGTTCCGCAATGGATGTTGTTTTTTCCTGCTTTCTTATAGCGTTCTGGTGTTCATCACGTCTAGCTTGAATTCTTCTGTTAGTTGGCCCCACATAGGTTTTATGACAGTCTGCACATGGAATCTTGTACACTCCCTGTTGTTCTACAGGGATCCTCGTCTTCGGAGTCCTCAACACCGTGCTTATTTTTCTGTCTGTATTGAAAATGTATCGATCGATATTGTGTCTCCGTAGAATTTTTGCAATACTGTCCGTGGTACCCTTGACATACGGTAAATAAGCCTTGGTTATTGGTGTGTCATGAGACACAATATCGATACTATTTTCAGAAAAATAGGCACGGTGTTGAGGACTCCGAAGACGAGGATCCCCTTAGAACAACAGGGAGTGTACGAGATTCCATGTGCAGACTGTCATAAAACCTATGTGAGGCAAACTAACAGAAGAATTCAAGCTAGACGTGATGAACACCAGAAGGCTATAAGAAAGCAGGAAGAAATAAGATCCATTGCGAAACACGCTACCACGACGTCACACCGAATACACTTTGAGAACACCCGAGTACTGGCAAATATAGAACACCCGAAATCAAGACTCGTAAGAGAGGCAATTGATATAGCGAAGAGGCCTCACAGTCTAAACGCACGCAATGAAATCCAGAACTTATCGAATTGTTGGAAAATTCTATTAAACACGGTACCAGCCAGGACAATATACCGAGTGTCCAAAAAAACACCCGAAACAACTCCTCAGGAATGCAGAATCAACAAAAAATTGCTGTACAAAAGTGTTACGATTTCGTGTAGTGGGAACCCCCTTTTTCCAGAACTGAGACGAGCCAAAAGTTTTACATTTAGATATCACGTTGAATATGGCTTGACCTTCACACCTAATTTTATATATGGAATCCGGAAATTTAATTTTTTCTTGTTTATTTTTCTTTTACGTTGAATTTTGGCATAAACTATTCAATTTTTCGAATTATCAAAGTTTACAAAATTTTGGTATTTTACTCATGGAATTCAGTGTGAAAACTATTTGTCAAGATCCTGTTCCACTTCATATCTCAATGTAAAATTTGTCTATCCATTTATTTGAGACATCAACTTTTGTACGATACATTTTACTTAATGATGCATTTCTGCATACTTAGTGTACGCTTCCGGTCATTTTTGGACACACGGTAAATAGCTTAATGCTTTAACCATTAGCAAACAATGTGCCGTTAAGCTGCGTCGCCATCTAAACCGGAAGTCCTAGATGTTGCTGCAAAATGAAGACAATCCAAATTTAACAAGACAACTTGTTTAATAAATATATTTAAAAAGTGTACGCTTAGATGTATATTTTGTGTCTTCACTGTTATCAACTGGTATTAAAGGTAAAATAAAGTAGCGTAGAACATGTTACTGCCCTTACTTGGCTCTATCTGGAAGTTTGGATATTTTTGAAAAAACAGTATAGACAGATGACATGAAATAAGCTCTAAATCGAGTTCAGCTTTATTCCAGAAATTTATGTACATATTCATAATGTATGAAGTAAGCCACCCCTGTGTCATTTGGTATAACAAACCGATTTTAATTTGCCTCGAAGGTATACATTAATCAAAGTGTGTGCAATCGCAAATGTCCGAATTAATATGGAATTATTCAGCTAATTTCCTTAATGATCGATTAGAGCCTAATAAATCCCGGTGGCTTAATCCGTTTTTCTAGGTCATTAAATAAGGACCTTACGCTGGCTGACTTGCCCAACAGCCTTTCTCACCCTTACACGACCTGGTAACATATAAACGGAGTAAACACTCTACTGAGGTGACGCTGAGCAATTAACTCTTGATACTCCCCATATTACGTATTAGCTTTTATTGTGAGATTGTCTCGCGTTCTTTGTCGTTATGTTCACTGAGATTTATGTTCTGGTTCTGACAGGTTCATTTAAAATTTGGTACGGTATCAGATCTCTCGCCGTATCTAATTCGATTAGCTGTTTTGATAAAGGTACAGTGAAGCGAAACACGTAGTTAATTCAGGGAGGTAGGCAACCAACACAACTAACAGTAGGATGTCAATCAGATTTTTCTTAGATATACACGAGTTAATTTTGAAGAATTCAGACATAAAAGCTCAGAATCATTTCAAAAAGTGTATATCAGAATGTGTTTAATCATTCGACCACTGTTTTATTAACGTTATTTCTTATCTGTCTGGTTGTTGGAGGAAATTTTCAATCTATTTCCAACTAACTTCCCTATAAGCTGGATAGAAACTAAAAAAATGAAAGACAATATCATTAGGTGGCACAATTCGCTAAAAAGATTCGCCAAAACGTCTCTATAAGATAGGAATTTCAGTGTGAATGACACGACATGGAAATGATGTAGAACATTGCACATCAGGAAATACATTGCTTGGTGCAGATTGGTTACTGCGAACAATGGTTCGAGTAAGACTTGCCAGATGTATCTTATACGAAGACCAAGTTAGCTGAAAGTTTCTTCCACACTGGCAAGGTTCAGATAGTCCAGGAATCCTTGTAACTCTCAATCGCCGTGTTGTCAATAAGAAGTGTGTCGTCCACATAACTGAGCCAGAACTTCTGTACCTGTTCTTCTATCATTTCATGTAAATGTTGCCGATTGCAGCTGCCAAAGGGTAGGGTAGTTATCTTCTTGGCTGAAGAACTAGTCTTTCTCTTAACGAAAACTTAGAGTTTACGTTAATATATATACAGATATATATCCACATAATTAGAACTATATCATTCAACGTATGACAGCCGTTTCGAACCAGGAGTTCTCGTCAGATACGCTTCTTTGAATGACAAGTTTAAAAGTGAAATACTTGGATGTTATACAGATCAGTAAGACAACCGTCAGTGTATTGAACCTAATAGATGTCCGGTGACATCTACCGTCTAGTGAGTAATTTAAGTATATGAAGGCATACTATGCTATAACATATACCATACTCTTGACAGATGGTTCGAGTGTTTTATATAAAAACACATAAGTAAATATATATATACAGATATATATCCACATATTTAGAACTATATCATTCAACGTATGACAGCCGTTTCGAACCAGGAGTTCTCGTCAGATACGCTTCCTGGAATGACAAGTTCTAAAGTGAAATACTTGGGATGTAATACACAACAGTAAGACAACAATCAGTGTATTGAACCTAATAGATGTCGGTGACATATACCGTCTAGTGAGTAATTTAAGTATATGAAGGCATACTATGCCATAATATATACCATACTCTTGATAGATGGTTCGAGTGATTTATATAAAAACACATAAGTAAATATATATATACAGATATATATCCACATATTTAGAACTATATCATTCAACGTATGACAGCCGTTTCGAACCAGGAGTTCTCATCAGATACGCTTCCTTGAATGACAAGTTCTAAAGTGAAATAGGATGTTATACACATCAGTAAGACAACCGTCAGTGTATTGAACCTAATAGATGTCGGTGACATCTACCGTCTAGTGAGTAATTTAAGTATATGAAGGCATACTATGCTATAACATATACCATACTCTTGACAGATGGTTCGAGTGTTTTATATAAAAACACATAAGTAACCATATGTATACAAGATATGGTACATATTTAGAATTATATCATTCAACGTATGACAGCCGTTTCGAACCAGGAGTTCTCGTCAGATACGCTTCCTTGATTACTCACTAGACGGTAGATGCCACCGACATCTATTAGGTTCAATACACTGACGGTTGTCTTACTGATGTGTATAACATCCAAGTATTTCACTTTAGAACTTGTCATTCAAGGAAGCGTATCTGACGAGAACTCCTGGTTCGAAACGGCTGTCATACGTTGAATGATATAGTTCTAAATACGTAGGTATACATCTGTATATATATTTACTTATTAATTTGTGTGTGTGTTTTTATATTTAAAGGTTGTAGAATCAAGTGGATTGACTGAATTTGAAGTACCTTGACACAAGTTGCATCAATGCATGTGTTGTGTCCTTGCCTTGACTGGTCGGCTAGAAAAAATCACGCACTTGTGCATATGAAAATATGTTTATATAATGAACTTTTACCACGTGCTCTTCCTTCCTGCTCGACGGTTTGAGAAGTTCTTAACAGAGTTGAACATAGAGTGTGAAAAAGTAAAATGCATCCCTATAAAATGATGCCGACTCAGGAGCCCATGAAAGACAATTTCGATAGAAGAGCGTATTTCAGCGAACAAATGATGGTAAGGTTAGGTAGAAATGTGACAAACTTATATCTTGATCCAGTAACACCCACAAGTTCCTGGCAATACAATATAGTTTCAGCAAGATGGGGCACCGCCCCATTACGAAATCAATGTTCGGTAGTACCTGAACCAAATTTTTCCAAATCGAGGCACGGATCGATAGAATGGCCTGCACGATCCTATGATTTGACTCCATTAGACTACTTACCTACCTCAACTTAGATGATCTAAAAAGGCGAGTCACGCTTGCGATTAGATCAGTCATGCCTCAGATGTTGAGTACTGTTAGACGTTCGCGGTGGACATTTTGAACATTTCCTACATTGACATTAATGTTTTTTTTTGTGTTATTACGAAATTCTCAATATTACTTAATAGGTTTTTAGTGTAATGTATCGAATTTGTGAAATAAAATAATTTTCTAAAGAAAGAAAATTAATATGCTCTTAACTATCATCAGCTGTTGTTTAAGCAGGGGGTAGAAGATGAAATTCTCAACGAAGAAGATTTTGGTGACGATTGATTTAGACGAATTGAGGAAAGGACTTGAACATGCTAAAAAACCCGATTTATAAAACATAATGGTTAAAAGGTAACAGGGGATTTAAAATTTTAAATAAATTATACAAAACATATAGCGTTAATTAAATGAAATAAAATGTTTATCGATTTAAAAAAGTATTGGACAACCAAAATCAGTTAAGAGGAATGATAATCGATCTATAAAGCATATGCAACAAAAGGCTAAAATGACTAAAATTGTTTAAATGCAAATTTTATGGAGTAGTTAAATAATTGATACTATATAGTATCTGTCTAATATTAAAGTGTTTTATGGTATTTTCGTAGACATTAACACCACAACGAAAATCTCGGAGGGACTAAATATCGAATAAGTTTTTGCAAAAGCCGGTTATTGAAAGAAAAGCCAGAGCCCGAGTTAAAAGTATAGCGTCGCCTAGCACGCTAAAGTTATTATTTTGTAAGTTGCGTTGAGCCGAGCTAGCCGGTTCATGTGAATATCCTGCATATCCTCTAGAGGAACATCATTCTCAATATTACACAGTTTACTGAGTCCTTTGTTCTCCGCTGAATACAAATATAAGCATTGCCGAGAGTAGAGTACAGAGTGCTCACTATCAAACACTAATGATGACATTCCCTCTGTCTGCCCTCCGATGCTTCCCGTGTTGGCTTACCCTGGCCCCTAATTAATGTTGGCACTTTTAGTAAAAGTCAGTACAACAATTTTGGTTTTTGTTTATAATTATACAGGATTTGCAGTATTTAATTTTAAAATAGTCACTTGTTACCGAAATGTGAAATAATCTGGTTTAATATATATACAGATATATATCCACATATTTAGAACTATATCATTCAACGTATGACAGCCGTTTCGAACCAGGAGTTCTCGTCAGATACGCTTCCTTGAATGACAAGTTCTAAAGTGAAATACTTGGATGTTATACACATCAGTAAGACAACAGTCAGTGTATTGAACCTAATAGATGTCGGTGACATCTACCGTCTATTGAGTAATTTAAGTATATGAAGGCATACTATGCTATAACATATACCATACTCTTGACAGATGGTTCGAGTGTTTTATATAAAAACCCATAAGTAAATATATATACAGATATATATCCACATATTTAGAACTATATCATTCAACGTATGACTGCCGTTTCGAACCAGGAGTTCTCGTCAGATACGCTTCCTTGACTGACACGTTCTAAAGTGAAATACTTGGATGTTATACACATCAGTAAGACAACAGTCAGTGTATTGAACCTAATAGATGTCGGTGACATCTACCGTCTAGTGAGTAATTTAAGTATATGAAAGCATACTATGCTATAACATATACCATACTCTTGACAGATAGTCCGAGTGTTTTATATATGTATATATATTTACTTATGTGTTTTTATATAAAACACTCAAACCATCTGTCAAGAGTATGGTATATGTTATAGCATAGTATGCCTTCATATACTTAAATTACTCAATAGACGGTAGATGTCACCGACATCTATTAGGTTCAATACACTGACTGTAATCTGGTTTAAATTGACTTTTTTGAATAGATAACAAATACGAGAGTAATTAAAACTGATATTGTTTTCAATTACACAAGTGATACAAAATAAATGAGTTTAATTAATTTCAAATGACTGATGACTCGTGCAAAGGTCGACGACAAATGGAATTAAATTGATAAAAAAGGTTTCAGCGGCTCCCGCCTCGATATCTGAAGAGTCACTTGTTTCAAACTGACATTGTCGTACGGTAGTACCATGGGTAAACCAGCCCTCCTTTGAGTATCCAGTAAATCCTGTTCTTTCAAATTTTTGACCAAAGCGCTATATTAAATGTCTTTCTCTTGCAACAATAGTTGGTAGAAATCTCCTCTGTGGAGCATATGTATGTAATTCTGTTTGTCTTTGATGTTCTTCCTTTCAAGAGCCTGATATTGAGTTTGGGATTGTTCCAACATGTTTTGGTAAGTTTCAACTTCTTTCTTTGTCGTCGTTAAGCTCCTCTCGGCGTTTCTTAGTGTGAAATTTACTTGCTCATACCTTTCGGGGTCGTCTAATTTTGTTCCGTTCTGCTCTATTAAATTGGTTTAAACCTTGTTAGTTCAAGTTATACCATACTATACTTATGTTGCGCTTCAATGGGAAGAGTTCTCAGTGTTTCAATGTTATCTTGGTAGCACTAGGACCAGTAGGACCATCACTAACACTTGTTTTGCTGATTCGTTTAACTGAACGGTGCTGGCGTCGCTATGTTGCTGCTCTGCTTCCAACATCCTCTGTCTCCGTTCTTCACGTTCCTTGTCGGCTTGCAATGACGGCCTTATAAGTTGAGCTTCTTCGCTGTTGTCTGGATCACTTTCTCTGCCAATGCTCAACTTCCCTAAACCTGACGTATTCCTCAGCACACTAACGGCATAGGCTTGTTTTAAACCGACCAAACTTTTACCGTCAACTTCAGTGATTTGACTGATTCGACCATCTTTGGCGGCAGTCCATATGGCAGTTATAGTTTTTACAAAAAATCCCAGTTTTTCTAGTCCCGCACTGGCACCAACACCCATTCCAATGATATTCAAGTCTAATCCTTCCGAACCCTTTAAGAGTTTCCACGGGAATACATCCATCTTCTCGACCCTTTTCTCCAATTCGTATTCAACTGAAGCGGCCTCAGAATCAACGTCTTCATTTTTTCTGTCATAATCGCTGATGCTTAAGGTAGAGTACACTTTCATAGGCTCTTTTGAGAATTTGATTTTGCTTTGTACGTAGATTGGGTATTCGGGATCATGGTCTTCGTGCTCCGGCGGTAACTTCCATCAAAAAATGGCCGTCTTCGTAGGTCGATACCCACGATCTAAATGGGTCTTGGGACGAAGCATTTTTCGGTTGAGTCCAAGTGATTGCTTTCTGACAAATTTGACACTGAATCAATAAGCCGAGAATCAGTGTGGAGACGCTGACGTCTATTTTGGGTTCCTACTCCTCATCATGCGTAAGTACCAGGCTCGATGTTGATTCATAATACTGCGACAAAGACTCCTTATCTTCTCTGACTTTTGCATCATGATTCTCAATAAAACTTTGATACAAATCAGTGGCTTTGATTTAATGTTCGTTAATAGATAGCTTCATCTTGGAGAGACGGTGGTCCCAGACTGTCGTTCAAAGAGACTGGTCCAGAAGAATCTTGAACCAAAGCGGTAATAGAGTTTTGCATGTTATTTAATTGCTTGTGAGTCCTAAAAATTCTGAATATTACATTCGATCATACAGCGTTTGATAAAACAATAATAAAGAAATGAGGATAAAGGCAAATCTATAATTAAATATATACAGGGTGTTTCTAAAATTGGGTTCCAAACTTCTGCTGGGTATAGAACTCATTAAAATGAGCCAAAAATTTCCTATAAAAACTTGAAAATTTTATTTAAAAAATATTATTGCTGTCCAAATCGATATTTCCAATGGTTTTCGAGTAAATTGAACTGTAAGTTATTAAGATAAAAACAATTTAAGTTATTGATAAATCGTCAATTGAGCTTTGCAGTGGTGACTGTATACAACATTATTGCAACTCATAAAATGGAGTTATATTCAAACACTGAAATCACAGATATACACTTTATGTACAGCTGTATGGCTGGAAATGCATCAGAAGTGAGGCGAATAGAAGCCTTCCTTCTCGACAGGTATTTCAGAGGATCCATTAACGTAAAAGGGCATCTAAGCTCCTAAACGGTGCGTTTTAGGGCACATATTAATAGGGACTTTTTGGAGTTCTATACACACCCTGTTTTAGAAAAACCCGATATAGCCACCAAAAGAAACTTCTCATCAGTCTAACTTGCACCGTATTAGTATAGCTGGCATAAGTCCACACACTGATGAATTGTCCTCTTTTATGGTAGAGAAAAAAACCGATAGTAGTCAATGATACAGAAACTCACATTAGGGTAGATATCTATGATTCTGAAGATAAAGTACGGAGGTACAATCAAATAACTATGGACGTACTGAGGAGGGGGGCAATGAGTCAGTAAAGCTTTCCATAAAATTGTTGACAACAAAATGTCTGATTTGTCCTTCCTTCTAGAACACTTTTTTCCCTTTTGCCTCCTCTAGAACATTTTTTTTTAATTTTACCCCTCCCAAATCCGAAAGCAGGGTATGCGCTTGCAGATAACATTGGAAACAAATAGTAGATGTACAAACGATTATTACTTAAATTATTGGTCCGTTACTTGTTGAAATAACATGTAAGAAGAATTAGTACATTAATTGAATCACCATATAAATAGTAAGATATAATAAACTAAAATAATGAAACAATAATTATAGATCATGTAAACATAGACTTTTGAGTTTTTGAGTATCACTGGTCAAGAAGTTAAGCAAATCGTTACAATGTCAACATTACCGAGAATTACATATATGTCGTATCATCAGCTGGAAGGAATGGGAAATAACTGTAGTCAGTCGGCATAAAAGAAATGTGAGTAAAATTTTCAACTAGCGACTTCACCAAAAATTAAATATTTCTACTGATTAAATCCGGCGACTTCACCAAATTATAGGGAGAACTTTATTCTATTTAATTTAGTGTATATTACTATATTCCTCATGTTATTTTGTCACTATATTCTTGGGTAAACTTATTATAATTTCCGTTCTGTAGTGAAACACTGGATATGACGCACCGAACGAAATCAGCGAACGTGTTCGACATATGAAGAGCGCATAAAGCTTTAATAATTTTCGTCGGTGTAAATTGTTTACACAATTATTAAGTCACTATTATTATTACTATTATTAATAAACACTAGAAATTAACGAGCGGTAGTATTTGCATAATAGCTCTATTCCCATGTTTGGAATATGAAAGATAACAATCACAGAGTAATAATTAGGTCATGACATATTAATGAGGCGAAAGTAAATAGAGTCGAAAAGATAAGAGATTTATATAAATATATATTAGTGACATAATTTAACAAATTTCACGTTTAAAAATAAAGTGTTTTTTTTGGAATTTACTAATTGTTTACTTGCAAAAGTCCAAAAATTCCAGAAATCAACCCTCCAATGTAGTAAAAACAACAAACTCACTTTGGATTTGTTTGTATCGTTTCTTTAAGCATAGCCAGATCGGTTCTCGTCAGTAGTGTATTTCAAAATGTAAAATAACAGCAGGATGTACTTAAATTTACAGTTACTCACGCCGTAGGTAAGTTTATTATAATTGTATGAGTTCCTAAATTATAAATAGATTTAACTTTTAGAATAGAGGCCAAAAACATGGCCGAAACGTCATCAATAAAACATGTAAAATGAACATGAACATTTTGAACGACCTAATATCAAGAAAGTCACATTCAACAATTATATATATATATATATATATATATATATATATATATATATATATATATGAACTAAGCTATGGTTCTATAACTATAACTATAGGCAACTTAATCCGGCAACCCCAAAGACAAAGTACCTAACAGAGGATCGAGGAGCTTACGAAATTTCATGTCGCGATTGCCCACAAAGCTACATCGGTCGTACCAATAGGCGCGTTAACTATCGAGTAAATCAACACTCTCTGTCAGTTCGTAAAAAAGATCCGACTTCAGCTCTCGCGCATCACCATATCCAAACAGGGCACTCTATCAACTTCGAGGACAGTAGGACGGACTATCATATCTCTCAATTCTCTTAGGGCATCTACTATTCGCGAAGCCATCGAAACAGAGAAAAGATCCTCTCTGTCTAAATAGAAATAGATAACTCTAAATAAAAGAAGCAGCACAGATTCACCTTCAGTTCAGTTACCTAGTGACTCTTGGGGAGTAGGCAGATTGAGGCCCCGAGTTCGATCTAGACTCTGAAACTCTATTTTATTTTTTGTCTCTTGATAATGGCTCCACAAGCAGGAGTCGAAACGTCGAGTATTTAATTAAATTCAGACGCGGTTCTCACCCGGAATCTAGCTTAGTTCATAATAATGACCGCGGAAGCCTCTCAGAACATTTTTATGCTATTGACAACGGGGCGGGGCGTGGTCTTGTTCGCTCTGGCCAATTCAGTGCTCTTGCCCTTTGACGGGTTATGGCTTGTCATTGCGATATTGTTCGGTCTAGGAAGAGTATTCGCGTTATTTGTTCTCTTTGTTTCTGGAGATTTTATTTTAATGCTAATATAGCGGTCTATTAGTGCAGCTCTCCAAGTGGGTGGGAGGCGTTGCGCATCGTCCCGTTTATTAAGGTTTGTTTTCCCTTTTTCTATTTCAATAGATTCCCTAACGACCCCTGTTCTATAATTTTTGCTCTTTGTTAACATCTTCATCTGTTCGAAATCTATTTGGTGACCGGTATTTAGATGGTGTTGTGATAATGCAGACGTCGTTGTTTTTTGTTTTACTGCGTTTCTGTGTTCTTCTCTCCGGGTACTTGCTTTTCTGTTCGTTTGGCCGACATACGCGAGGTTGCAGACCTTGCACGGTATCTCATATTCACCCTGATCTCCAAGGGGAATTGTCTCTTTAGGTGACGGTTAAAATAAAATAAAATATTCATTATTTCTCTCTTTACAATTAATCATAAAAATTAGGTGATTTTTCTTAACTGACCTTCGTTCGAACTAACACAACAAGAAAACCCTATTTTAAGTTTAAAAAGTGATCACCTTGTTATGTAACTTGTAACTTTCCTAGTAATACTTCGAGAAGTGTAGCTTTCGAACCAATCGCCAAGACAAATTTGTTTCTAAACACTCTCAAGTAAGTCAGTGCACAATGAGGTTGAAAACTGGGTCGCCCTGTGGAAAGAATGAAACATGGGCCTGTCAGACGTACCGTTGGCAGGGCAATCAATACCCTCATACAACATGGGGATTTTCATACTCCCCGAGATTTACAACGTACTTGCTTGTAGTAGCTGGTGGCCGGCCACCAGGTGTCTGAATTAATTTACAGACCTAGCCAGGCGACATTTATCAAGATGTTGCACGGAAGTAAAAGGGACAATGATGGATTATTATGAGAAGTTATACGTACTTTGTGATATAAATCTGAATTATTTTAAAAGCCTTTCAAGACTTTCAACGCAACGTTACATTAAAAAAAAGTATGTCAGCCCTTTTTTTGATTTCTATCCCCCTGCTCCGGGTGAAAATATAACCGGATATAGCAGCTTATTAATAATAACCATGATAACGGGGTTTTGAAAAATCCTCTGGGTTTCGTTGAATATTAAACGCGTTTAGCGAGATTCTGTTCAAGGATAAGGCCTTTAAGTGGTGTAATAACAATAATAACTTCATAGAGAATATGAAAAAGAAAAATAATAGCTGCACTTTGTCGGCTGTTTCTACTTAAAAGGGATTTCAACGTATATTATATGAAAAATTCATAGCCCAGCTTCCAAATCTAACAACACACCGACTTCCAGCCTATATGGATAATGTAATACACACAGGTTTTATAATTGATAACAACATCGATACAAGAATACTAGCTCTGAATAGCGTTTTCGTCGGAGTTAATTTTGACTTTTAAATGTCTCTATCATGCGCATGATAAGTTTAAATTGGACAAACGTATAGAGTATGTACCCCTTTCATTGCTTATCGACATCTAAAAGAGGAATTCTATATAATAATTAACAAGTTACAACAAGAAAAATGTGAACACCATTTTTTTATTTCAAAAAATGGTGCGGTGGTGTTATCAGTTGACGATTTGGAAACACAGTTTTGAACTGAATTAATAAATGACGTTCTCACAACAAAAGCAGAAGTTGACCCACAAAAACTGAGTCAATCTCAGAAATACAGTAAAATTAGGTATCACTAAATCTTTAAATGACGCATCCAAAACCAGGATGTTCACAAAAGCAATAAAGTGGAAACACTAACAAAATATGTACTGTCTGCTAAAAATTAGCCTAGAAATTTAATTAAAAATGAGTAAAATAAAATCAAGCCCAAACAAGTTAATAGAAAGAATGAAAGGACAAGACCATCAAGTGAGTAAGTAAAACCAGAAACGCAAGTCAATAAAAACTACGTCAATTATATATTGGAAAAACCTACAGGCATCTAATTGTAGAAATAAATCACCATAAAAATTACATAAAGAAATTAGAAATTGGACAAAATCTCTACATGGCATATGTGGACTACAAAAAGGACTTTGAATCAGTTCCACATGATTGGCTCATTCAGGTGCTGAAACTCTATAAAGTAAATAGTCGTATTGTTAACTTTTTAGAACATGTCATGACTACTTGGCAAACCAAAATCTTTCTGAATGAAGCCGACTGTTCGATACAAACCGACTCTATCCCAATCAGAAGGGGTATATTCCAGGGAGACTCTCTTAGCCCGCTGTGGTTCTGCCTTGCCATGAACCCACTCTCACACAAACTAAACTCGACTAACTTTGGGTTCAGTCTCAAGCACAACAACGTACAAGCATTGAAGATAAACCATTTGTTATACATGGACGACTTAAAGTTGATGGCAGCTACGAAACAACAGCTGCATGATATGCTTAAAATAGTAGAAGGGTTCTCTAGTGACATCCATATGCAATTTGGCCTAGACAAATGGCCGAATTATTAATATAGTTAAAGGCAAAATACAGCAGGGGCCCTACGAAATGGGAGATGGCACCTCAATTAAATTCATGGAGGAAGCCCATACTTACAAATACTTTGGAATAAAGCAGGCTCCATGAATTGATCAGACCACCATGAAAAAGGACCTAAGAACAGTGTTTTATAGAAGGGTAAGACGACTGCTGTAGACCAAACTTAACAGCAAAAATTTGTTTCAGGCTATTAACACCAACTGGTAAACAAGTTAATAGAAAGACACAAAAGTGACACTATCAAAAATTAGTCAGTAAGTTAAAATCAAGAAACGCGCAAGTCAAAACTGAAAACTACGTCAATTATATATTGGAAAAACATACAGGCATCTAATTGTAGGAATAAATGACCATAAAAATTACATAAAGAAATTAGAAAAGACATACATGGCATCTAAAAAAGGCCTTGCAGGAATAAATGACGTATTGTTAACTTTTTAGAACATGTCAAAAAACCAAAATCTTTCTAAATTATACAAACCGACTCTATAAAGAAATATAGAAAGCCCGCTGTGGTTCTGCCTTGCCATTACACAAACTAAACTCGACTAACTTTGGGTCCAGTCTCAAGCACAACAACGTTTGAAGATAAACCATTTGTTATACATACGATTTAAAGTTGGCAGCTTGCATGATATGCTTAAAATAGTAGAAGGGTTCTCTAGTTCCATATGCAATTTGGCCCAGACAAATGCCGAATTATTAATATAGTTAAAGGCAAAATACAGCAGGGGCCCTACGAAATGGGAGATGGCACCTCAATTGAATCCATGGAGGAAGGCCATACTTACAAATACCTTGGAATAAAGCAGGCTCAACGAATTGATCAGACTACCATGAAAAAGAACCATTAAGTCAGTAAATAAAACCAGAAGCGCAAGTCAAAACTAAAAACTACGTCAATAATATATTGGAAAAACATACAGGTATCTAATTGTAGGAATAAATGACCATAAAAATTACATAAAGAAATTACTTTGCTTCGTCGTTCCTGATTAGAATTAAGTTACATAAATATATGTAAGAAACCCTACTTCTACATGAAAGCACCAATACGTCTAGTATAATACCAAATAATACATAAAATTGATTATGAAGGCTCTGGGAGATGTTTTCAGAAAATTTTCTAGCAGTTACGGGGAGAGTTAGTCAAATAAGAGGATAACAAATGGTAGTTCTTTGGTCAATTCTTGCTATACTAATAGGAAATACATTTGGGCTATAGCAAATACTGCTGTTTCCTGTGTTTTTGTGATAGATAGAAAAACATACATAAAAGAACAGCAGTTTTTAACAAATTTAAATGATCCTCTAGTAGATCCAAATAACATCTTAAAATTCCTCCTCCCTTGCACATTAGACTAGGAATTAACGAAAAACCTCGTGAAATCCATGAACAAGGTGAAAAGATAAACTCGAAAAATGGATTGTAGCAAATGTAAAGAAGAGTATCGTTAAGACGCAGCAGATACCCAAAATTTTGAAAGACCCTGCTTTTGTTAAAATGTTGGAGGCGAAAGAAAAAGCCGACTGGGAAGCCTTTAAATTGTATAGCTAGGTATTCTAAGCAAATAGAAGAACCGACAAATACTATCAGTTGGTGCAAGAACTTCTACAATAGTATCACGACCTTCGGCGCATTGTAAGCAATAAGAACGAAGATATTCTTGCAATGGGAAGGAAATTCAGTCAAGGGCTGGACACTGAAAGTGATGCTCCGAATTCAATAGGAAACGTCCCTACAAATATGCTTATAAAGTTTTAACATTTTCCCTGGACATAGGTAGTTCTCGATTGGGTTTTTTCTGCAGCAAATAAGTATATGAAATGTAAAGGTGGAACAAAGTGTAGTACGGCTTACGTTTTCGTATTCTTCTGGTAGTATAGTTTGCATCCCCTATTAAAATCCATTGAAAGTATCGTGATTTCTACCATAAAACAGCTAGTTTTCTTAAACTTTTTAAATTTTCTTCCATCAGCAAGATTTTCTTTATCCCACGTTACCACAAGGCTGTCAGTGCTGGTTAATACATTGATGATTAAATTTGATACGTCCACATATTTTCTGGAATTGTTATATTGCCCAAGCATGTATTAACCAGCACAGGCAGCAGCACGGAAGTCTAACTATGAAGAAGAATTCCTGTAATTCCGGAATTCTTTCGAAAACTGATCTAGTATACTTTGTTCGACTCTTAAATTTCTAATACTTATGTATTGCAGGAAAAACTTAGGACAGAAATGTGCCGCCAAAATAGTCAAAGACCTCCTCAAAAGGCATCCAGAATTAAACTTTTATATAACTGATTCGAATAGCACACTTGAATCTAGAAATTAAAAGAAACTGATGTAACTATTTTTTTCTGTTTCAAGTTGTTCAGGCTAGTGGTTGATAACATGGGGTAGTAACCACTCGAAGAACAGTAACCTAATATAGAACTCAACTAAGACAGAACTGGGGATTGTCAACTTCTGATAGCTGCAAATGTGGAGACAGCCAAACATTGCTCCACATAACAGAGGATTGTCTGTATTGGAAGTTCCATTATAGACTCCACTTGTGCTCTGAGAAGGCATACTTGTCATTAGAAATAAATAAAAACATACATAAAGCGATCTGAGTTTGGAAGACATTTTAATAGTATCACCGAATATCCAATATTACTCTCCTTATGAAAGAAATGTTATGGAAGTTAAGTAAAAAACAGAAAGTTTTAGGATTGACATTATATATCTTTACGTCTTTTGTAAAAGCCTATTCGTTTCGATTATTCGTAGTCAATATATTAAAACCGTCCAGAATGGGTGCTTACTTCTTTTTTATGGCCCATGAAATTTATTGTCGGGAGGAAATAAGCTATATGAAGTGTATATATACGTTGATATTATCTTTGACTTAGTATAACAAGCGACCCGTGTAACAACCAATCGCCGGCCTCCCCCAAGCCGAACCGGTGGAGCCCTCTCCATATTTCAAGAAAATATTAGGCAATGAAATAAAAACCCGAGGTTTATCTTATGCATAAAAGAAAAAAATATATATAAGTTGTTTTCCCTTGTTTCTGAGGGTGGATTCCGCTATCTTTATGGCGAAACGTAACAATTGGGGTCAGGTCGGAACTGTATTTATGCCGGAGCGACCCCGAAGCAGTTCTGTCCGGTTTTTCGTGCTCCGGCGGCTGCAAATGGAAATTGAAACGACTCGGATCAGTCACAACGCGAAATGGCATATCATAAATGCCATTTTATGAAATGCATTTTACAAGTCAGTGAGCTCGATTCACGACACAAACGGGGTTGTTTCCCTTTTTACGGATTGCTAACACCCAACGAGGAAAAACTTAGTTATCATATGCTAATGTAAAACTTTTGCGTTTTCTGTTTCCCGTCTCCTTCGCCGTATCGAGCTTGGGAAACCGACAGACTGAAGTTGACTCTGTGATTCTTGATAATCCAGTCAAAACAGACACAAAACAGAGCTCAAAATTTACAAAAACATTCGAATTCATTCATTCATTTTAAATGAACTCCTCATAGTGTAAGATCCGTCTGCACAGTTAGCATCCATCGAGTGTTTGCTAAAAACCACATTTTTATGCATATTTATGATTAGGAGAATATATATCTACCAGGTTGCCTAACAAAATGTGGCCGCTAGTATTTTAAATTAAATTATTATTAATCGATTTTTCGTAAACAATTTCATTGACTTTTTTTCAAGAAAATATCGTCCACTTCACGGCAATATCTGTATATAAATAGGCAACGATATATCGATTAGGTACCATTTTCTCCTCTGTCTCTCAACTGATTTTCTTCATTTTTGTTTTATTTAGTAGCTACTGATGACCTTCAGTGCAGAATGCTAATTTTAATTTATAATAATTGGTTCATTCATTAAATAAAATATAATAAAAATTCATTATTTACGCCCATACTGTCAACGCCAAACTCAAAACATTGATTATTTTTATGTTTTTTTGGGCAATAACACCACACTAGAAACAAAACGACGTATATTGCAGGAATACCAAACGTTTCAAAGTCTATTCTGACTTCGTTGTCAATGGCTTTATATTTATTGATGTAGATAACAAAGTCGTACCTAGGAACGCCACTTATAAATTCTAAAGGCAACTTTTTCAAATTCTTCTAATTTGAAAGCTGGTTAACTATAATTCATGATCTTTAGAATTTTTTGTGCTACCTGTATATCTAAAAACAACAAATTTTCTAATGTCAATTTTAAATGTCATAAATCAAATTTTCATTTTGCAATCTACATCAATAAATATAAAGCCATTGACAACGAAGTCAGAATAGACTTTGAAACGTTTGGTATTCCTGCAATATACGTCGTTTTATTTCTATTGTGGTGTTATTGCCCAAAAAACATAAAAATAATCAAGAATATGCCACAAACAACGTTTACAAGACAATTCAAAACATTGAGTAATTATATATGGAGGGTGCGATCGTTAGATGCTGTTATATTCTTAGAGCATGTACTTCTGGAAGTGGCATGCAACGTTGTTATTGTTTAGTGGTAAAATAGTCAATGTAGTAGATCAGTATTGATTTTTCCGATGTGTTGCTGTAAAGTTCATATCAACTATTTTGTTTTTAATGTGAATTTAATTATTTGATTAATATATTATTATCACAACCTTCCCGAAGGTGATATGAAAAAAATTGTCAGACAGCAGACAATAGAGAATGTATTAAATATTTAAGTTCTCCTAGGGTTGTTTGTCCTCTCTTTTTTTGAAACCGCAAATGAGGAAAACTTTTAGGTTGCAGAGAACAATCTTCCAATTATTATATCTAATATTTTGTCAGGGGCGGTTTCAGCCAAAAATTTGGGTGGCCATTCATTAGTCAAAAATATTTCGAATACCGATATTTGATTACATTTTTATTTTCTTTTTATTTGCAATAGATTTGTCAATATGAGTGAAACAATTTTGGTCATTACATCTACTTCTCCGATTTCTCCACAACTCTGTTTCTTATAAAAATATACTTTTTACAATTTCCTGAAATACGGTCGAATTTCGACCACTGGGCGACCACTAGTGTATATAAAGACTATGAAAAATCACGGTTTCCGTTGCGTACTTGGCTTGTTTTTTTTCATTGCTGATGGGCTGATTGGTATAATTATAAAATTTAGTTTTATGAAAAATATGATTAATTGGTTAAAATTGAATCTTGAAACCAATAATTCCAAATTTCGGGAGAACAGAACTATTTACAATTTATCTCTACTGAACTATACGGCAGTCGAACACTGAATGAATCCCATCGCCAGCTGTCCGAATTTATATATTTCCCTCGGAATTCTCTAGTAGGTCAACGAGCCATCAGGAAATGTGTTCTCGAAGATTCGATATAATTCGACGATTTACTATTAACGCTAGCCATCGGCCTCGGGTCGATAGACAAACATTTAGCATTCTCCGAAATATCGGACGAAGGCCAATTGCACCAGATATCGGATGAATTCTAGTAACAACATCAACGGCTTGGTATATATATATATATAATATAGATATATATTATCCATATATACATATATATATATTTGTTTTTAAGTTTTCGCGAGGCACTAAATGTTTTAGGTGGTTTCCGGGACTTCATCCGCGTAGTTGATAACTGCCCAGACGGGATCGATGGTAAAATGATCGAGTTTCGGTAGAGTCAAGCTGCCCTCTTCACGCGGATGATTCGAGTCTAGAAGCGAAAGCAGAAGGCTACGAGAATTATGCGAACCGACCTGAAAGGGCAGATGTGACTCTGCCGATCGTCATATATCCCGGCTGGGATCATTATAACTACGCGGGTAAGTCCCGGAAACCACCTAAAACATATATATATATATATATATATAATTTTAAGAAATGTGCTTGATAGTTTAAACTTTATGGCTTAATATTTTTAGACGATGTTGGGTGAATACAGCTTTCTTACACTTATGAGACACCTGAACCTAATAGTAATTAAAAGTTTTGAAACACACTTTCAATTACTTTCGTCCCAGGATTGATTACAGGCAAACTCAATTCAATTCATTTGCGTTATGTATGGATACTCTTGCGATATGCAATGGCGAATAGAGTGACCAGACTACTAGACGTAAAATCAAAGTTGCCAAGTTTCTATATTGCCTCAATTTTAGTTTCATCACAGTATGGTGCGCGCGCGAGGACATAAAGTATTTTGAACAAGAAAAGTAATGCGTACCTTACCCCACAGAATTTTTTGCGAGGTACGCATATCCCACTTTAAAATCCTCCTAGATTGACATAGAGGAAATACTGGGTGAAAATAAATGTTGAAATACTCTACCACCAAGGTGGTGTGGAAAAGACTGGTCAGAATTTCAAGTTTGAAGTTTTCAAAATTCATAAGGGAGAAAGTTTAATTAGCATTGTTACATAACATGTAATACAACTTAATACAGTTTAAAAGTATATAAGAAATTTGTCTAGACTGAAAAATTGCTTTGACTGGAGTATAACTGCTAATCTTCGTATCAAAGCAAAACTGAAAGAACTCTGCAAAGCGTTTGATCATAGAATTAATTACTAACTTTATGTTTCGTTAACTGCTGCTCCACAGTTCTTTTAATTTCATAAAGATCAAAAATTACTTATGTGCGGATTTGTTTAAAACAACAATAAAAAATTCAGCCACAGGGATAGATTTTCATTAAAATGTGCTCTCATGTTGAATTTTTGGGTGCTCGTTCATTTAGAAATGCAAAGCTCCAATATAATAAGGTAAAGCTCGTGGCTGGTTAATTAATCTCCTCCCAGCAAAGTAAACTTTTACAAGGTAAAAGGCCTTTATGACGTATTTTATCGTAAAGCAGTTTAAATATATGCAGTACTCATCCAAATAGCCATTTTTTTTAACCAACGACTTTTTATTCGTATATTTTTGGAATTTTATCTAAAACAGACTGGGTCTTCGAGAAATGAAAGATGAAAAGTAACCTTTAAAATTGCTTTTTTTAGTTAAGCTGTTCAGTCAAGTGTTACCTTTGCTGATTTTTTTCATTGTTACCAGTTATATACAGTGAAGATGCGTGGGTTGGAACAAATTCATTTAAAACTCAGGTGTTAGTTATTTGGAAAAACGCTCGGACAAGTCGGTTTTTTTTTGACTGCGGTTTTTGTGATGATAAACTCATTTATATAGGGTGAGCCAGAAATAAATTGCTACCATCAACTTTTTTGGAAATGGAAACATTTGTTTATTATTTTATATCTGAATTCTGCATTGAATGCTAAGTATTTTTCAGCTACAATGTCATATACCGAAAATGCTAGTTGGACTCGCATACTTAGGGTTCCGTACCACCTTCAAATTCTAATATTCCAGTTTCAGACAAGTCATTTTCTTATATTTACCCTTATATCTTTTAAAAGTTTTAAATTTATAAAAAATATACACTTTGCCAGACATAGACTTGGATTTGCTTGATTTTTATCATACTTAAATTAATTTGGCCCCCAAAAATTCACATAATTATTTTACTATTAATCTTTTATAATCTACTGGTTTCTCCTTATTTTTCATTTTTCTAAAGTGGGAATTAAGTCGATGTAATATTTTTGTTCGGGCATCTGATATATTACGTTCTATATTTCCTATTATTTTTTCAGTACTTTCAGAGATCAGGGGGGGGGGTAGAGGTTTCGGTCGATATACTTTTTTAGTTTTAGTTTTATAACCCCCAGAATGAGACTAGAAGATACCCGGTATGCTTATTTTTCCTGTAAAGTTCTTTTATTTTTTTTTTCTTTTCACGATATCGATGTACTCCTGATATGTACGGGTCACCAAACTATACATTGATACCAAATTTCAACTTTTTCCGTCCAGTAGTTTAGGAGAAAATTGCTGTGATGGGACAGAGGCAGAAATCCGGAGTGATATTATAAGGGTATCCGTATATTGTATATACGGAACCCTAAAAATTATTTCAAAATTGAAGAAAAAAAAACATCAACATATCAAATTAAATGTTCAAATTGTTGCCCATTAACTTCCTGAAAACCTAAGACGGTTTTCAAATTCGTGTAACACTTCACTTAGCGTTTGTGGCAGGATTCGTTGTATTTCGGCCCTAATTCTATTCTTTAATAGCCACGATCAAATTCGATGTCCTAGTGTACTTTGTTTGAAGTTTTTTACTCTCTCGGTTTTATTTGTTGCTAAAACTAAAATATTTAACAATTCTTTGCTATACAGGGATAGTCTACTCTTTATTTACCCTCCATGGGCTCACCCTTTCTTCTACTGTCCATTATATGTTGCGGGTATGGTGTCGAAAATTTTAATTTTACTACACATAAAGCCGAATCTCTTAAAATGTGAAAGTATCTTAACTGAAAAAATTACATCTTTATAACAGTAATAAATTGGGATTCTTCTTCGAAATACCGTTTAAAATCCAAAACAAACTACACCATTTAATTTAATTCAAACAGCAAACTAGGAGTTTATTAAGAGAACCCTCGGAAACATTACCAAAGTTTTGGGGTAAAGTTTTGTGGGCAGAAATTCAACTTCCGATAACGCTCACTGAATAATGGCCATCGTACTGATATGGAATATGCAATGAGAACTTGTACAGAAATATTGATTTATGCGATTAAAGCGATCCCTTAACGGAAAAAATTAAACGTTTCGGCTTGCGTCGCTTATGAATAATACAAAAATCAATTTTCATTATGCGGTTAATTGGCATAATGGAGGAGGAGCTTTGTCATAAGAATAGATAAATGCAAAATGGACATAAGTACATAATTGTATATATGCTAGTGAACGCACAGTTACTGCAAGGCCCAAAATAGATGGAGGATCTTTAGCCATAACACCGGTTGATGCAACAGAACAAAGAATAATTTGGTCAAGTGCGAGTTGGACTCGCATACTTAGGGTTCCGTACCACCTTCAACATTCGAATATTCCAGTTTCAGACAAGCAGGGAATGAGTGCATTTTCTTATACTTAACCTTATATCTTTTAAAGGAAGCGTTTTAAATTTATAAAAAACATACACTTTGATTTTCCACACATAGACTTTGTATTTTATCTGCTTTAGGATTCGCTTGATTTTTATCACAATACATATGAATTTAATTTTCTAATTTGGCCCCCAAAAAGTAACATTAGAGTTTTATTTTACTAATAAATTTTCACAAAGGCCTTTTATAATCTACTGTCTGAGTTTTTAGGCTCAGTAGATTGGAAGAAAATCGGTAAAATAGGTCAAAGTTTGAATTATAAATTATAAAATCTGTTATTCAAATTATTTAAAAATATAAATAAAACATATTTTTCAAATTTTAAATAGTGTAGTTTCTAAAGTGGGAATTAAGTCGATGTTTAATATTTTTAATATCTTTTATACAAATGATTTAAAAATATGATATATTTGTAATTCACATAATGAGCCTTTTATCTGATATATTCCATGATGCGTTTGAAAATTGAATCCTTATTTTCCATTTAATTGTATAATTTGTCCCTAAAATTACTATCGGGGTTTTCTAGTAATTTATTTTTATTTATTTGGGGGCCAAATAATAGAATTAGGGATTTTTTTGACATTTTTCCTATAAACAAAAAAATGGAGGTCTTAGAGTTTGGGGAATAACGGAGAGAATGGGTAATTTTTTTAAAATATTTTTTAATATATTTTAAAATATTCATTTTAAAAAAATTAAAAAAATATGTTTGTACCTATTCGTAATAATGAACCCTGGGATTTGATATATTACATGACCCGTTAGAAACAATTATATTTTTTATTTTTCAATTAATTCTATAATTTGCCCCCCAAAATGAATATTAGGAGTTGCTTCTCATTTTTCCAGTAAAGTTCAGGTGAGGGGCTATACTTCCAGTTTTTCAAAATTTTTCAGCTTATTGTTTCGGAGAGAAGAGGGGGAATGGGTACAATTTTTTATATTTTTGTTAATATCTTTTAATTAATGTATTTTATAAATATGGAAAAAATATATTTGTTTTCTTCATCATGAGCCCTTTTACTTGATATATAACATGCTGGGTTAGAAACAATTTTAATTTTAATTTGCCATTTAATTCTATAATTTGTCCCCCAAAATAAATATTAGGGGTTTCTCCTTAATTTTCCAGTAAAGTTCAGGTGAGGGGCTATACCATCCATTGTTTTTACAAAATTTTCCAGCTTATGGTTTCGGAGATAGGGGGATGGGTAAATTTTTTTATATTTTTGTTAATATCTTTTAATTTATTTATTTTAAAAATATGAAAAAAAATATATTTGTTTTCTTCGTAATGAGTCCTTTCATTTAATATATAACATGATGGGTTAGAAACAATTTTAATTTTATATTTTCCATTTAATTCTGTAATTGGCCCCCCAAAATTAAATGTAGAGATTTCTCCTTATTTTCCAGTAAACTTCAGGTCAGAACCTATAAATCTATTTTTTTCAAAAGTTTACGTTTTATACTTTCGGTGATAAGGGGGGGGGAATGGGTAAATTTTGGTATATTTTCGTTAATATCTTTTTAAATAATTTTTTTTTAAATATGTAAAAAATATATTTGTGTTCCTCAGAATGAGGCCTTTCATTTGATATATTACATGATGCGTTTGAAAATTTTTTAATTTTTAAATTTTTATTTAATTCTATAATTTGCCCCCCAAAATTAAGAATAATGGTTTCTCCTGTAAAGTTCGGCCAACGCTCTATATTTCCTATTTTTTTCAAAATTTTAGGATCAGTAGTTTCGGAGATCAGGGGGGGGAACGGTCGATTTTTTTAGTTCCCCCCCCCAGAAGTACCCCTAAAATCAATTTTTTTTCTTTTACGATATGTACTCCTGATCGGGTCACCAAACTATACATTGATACCAACCTCTTCCGTCCAGTAGTTTAGGAGAAATCCTTAGTGATATTATAAGGGTATCCGTATATTGTATATACGGAACCCTAAAAACAGAGGGACAGAAGCATTTTATCAAGAATTTCAAAAAGTTAGAATAAGAGTGACGAAGAGAGTAGCCAAAAGGCAAAATTAGGTAACAGACCTATAGCTGGAGTAGTTTAAACATTTGAAGAAACATTGGAAACAAGAATCTTGCCTTAAGTCAATTTGCATAACAGCAAACTACAAGATGAATTAATAGTTTCCCTCTGAAAGCTTTGAAGAGCGCCACGGGTAAACATTTATCGATTAGAATCTTTTTGCTATTTTGAATTTTCGCAATTTTGAGGTTAAGCGAGGTTGGTTGGTTGGTTTGTGGCCTTCGCCGATAAGTATTTAGCCAGCCTCGAGTTATAAGAGGTGCTAAAGTAAATTCGTCTGCGATCACCCATCCTCCTCTATATTAGCAATTTCAATAAATCAAATAAAAAACTTATACTTCCGGAATAGCCACTCCTGGACTTTAAACTATTATTTCCCCCTTCTCTTATCTAGCGTCGATTTATCACTAATTCACTTATAAACTGTTTTCACTTCTTGAGCGTCTGTCACTTCTAAGCGTCAATCAATGGCAGCTTTATTCATGTGCGGGACCTATAAATGTAGGCTGGACATTTATTCGACAAATAATAATCACACTAAAATGACCGAAAGCACCATAATGATTTACCACTGGAGTTTCAAACTATACAAACAATAGATGACGTTTATGATCAATTTATCTCGGGTGCCACCTAAAATAAGTTCGATCGGTGTAGCGATATGATATTATTAATCTAAATTGGTACGTGACAGCCGTGTACCGTCGTTCGAAGTTCCGGACAGAACTGTCCTCCGTCCCTCTCGATACGAATCTTGCCAAAAAAACTCGTAAAAAAATAGTGCGCACCACTTGATGCATATTTCGTTTTTATAACTGCTTTACGTAACCGAAACCACGTCAAGCGATCATGTGAGTCACTTTCGATCCCAAGCTGACAAACTTGTAATAGAATATAATAAACGTAAGAATCGTAAACAAAAGTACAAAAGAAACATAAATATCCTGTTACTGATAATATAAACTATATAGTCTTTAGACCTTCACTACTTGAGAAATCAACTATTTCGCTATCTCCTATATATATATATATATATATATATATATATATATATATATATATATATATATATATGTTTTAGGTGGTTTCATAGGGAATTCAATACTGGGGCCTTTTACTAGAAGCGAAAACAATCACTTACTGGGGAGCCATTCCTTGATGTTCTCATAAATTTTCAGGAAGGAAGATGGAACCCTTGGCCATACAGTATATAGGAATTTGAGCAACTCAGAAATTAAGTGGTTCCAACAGATGCCTTCATAATTGGTTAACTAACAACACTTAGATTATATCTCATCACCTTGGATAGGAAGAAATGGCCCAGCACAATGGCCACAAGCCGTCTCCCGTCAAGACTTTAGTGCGCTAACCAGATCACAAAGATACTAGAAAGTATGACCAGGATAACATCAAACAGGAAATGGGCGGTCTGTTAGGAAAGCAGTTTAAAAAGATGCTCTGAACATAAACGGATTGTACAGACCGATTATTATGTACTTTAATTTCTTAAGTTTTTAGCCCTAAAGTCAAAACCTACTTATTTAACTTTCGTTATATCGAGGAGCATGATATACCTAATAAAAAAATCGTTCAAGGCTCTATTTCATGGCTAACTACGTTAAAAGTGCAAATAAGAGAGAAAAGCATCGGACAGTTATTGCAAGAATTTATATCGTTGAAAATCTCTAAAATTTTCAATACAGTCCGATTTTTTGAGGTTTCTATAAGCACGTTTCCATGAGGACTCAAAAAAAGATAATTTGTGTCATATCTCGAAAACGAGAGCTGTCACGCAAACGAGTACATGTGCACAGTCATATTCGGGAAAATTCTCTTCATTTTGATATTTACACTTTTATTATAAAATCAAGCTAAAACAAAGGAGCTATAGGGATTCGACTAAATGTAACAGAATTTCGTTTTTTCAAAATATCTAGTAAGTCATGAGGCTTTTCTCAATTGAAATCCGAAAGCCCACAGTCATTAAATTGGGCCACGTAAAACTGCAAATCTTTCAGAACTTATGGACCATTGTTGGAATATTCCGCTATTAAACACCGTACCGATCCGGACCATACGTCCTATAACAAAAAAACTCACAACCTGGATACATACATACATATATATATATATATATATATATATATATATATATATATATATTTGCAAGTTTTCGGGAGGCGTGGCCACTGAAATGGGCCAATCACATGCAGCTTCGGGAATTCATCGGTGCCAACCAATAGGCGCCGAGCCGCGACTATATAACACCATGAGCGCTCCTGAAAATATCAGTATTCCAGTAACTAGAAGCGAAAGCAGAAGGCTACGAGAGTTATGCGAGCCGACCTGAGGAGGGCAGATGTGACTCTGCCGAAACGTCGTCATTTTACCATCGATCCCGGCAGGGATCAGTTATCAACTACGCGGATGAATTCCCGGAAACCATCTAATACATACATAAAAACAAATAATATATATATATATATATATATATATATATATACATGCATCAAAAACAGAAAAAATTTCAAGTATATAACTAATGTTTTACTTGTTAAAAAAAGTTTTAACGCCACTTTTTTATATAAATAAAATATTCGGTAAGAAAAACTGAGATGTGATGATTTTGAAGTATAAACAATTGACAACACTGTTTTATATTTTTCTGCAGTATAAACTTTTGAATATTGATGACAGAAACTCCTATAACTGGGTCACAAAACGTTTCACCCACCCTTGTACATAAAAAAGTATGGGCGAATAAACTTGAAGAACGACATTGTTAAACCAGCGTTATTATATTCCGCGGTTTTCTATACAATTAGCGCTAGTAGAAGGCAAACAATATTTCAATATACCATTCATTAGCGATACTTTCTTTCACTTCAATCATCCATCGTCAAAAAATTCATTTCCTAACCAGTCTCAGCAAAAAAACCTTAAACTCCCTTCATCCTTTATTTCTCACATCTCCGGTTTCGAAGTTTCCTTTAGAATTCCTCTCCCCATTTCCATTTTCACGCCGACTTCTTTTGTCTACTCCGTAAACGACTTTTCTTTATCATTCTCTTCTAGGAGTCGAAACGATCCTCGCCAGGATTACGTTTCCCTTTCCTAATTTGGATCGGCATTAGTAGCGCCTGAAGTTTCGTATTCGTCACTAAACATTTGGGGTTGTTGAAATGTTGTTTGATAATCCTTTAGTAGCACTAATGATCTATTGTCACCCGAGTTAGTTGCGCTGCAAGATTCGGGAATATAATCTTGCTGGTGAACAGAACTAACTTTGAACTAGATTAAATGATGTCAAATCACAATACAAATAAATACATCCATCATTCCGTTTTGTGTTATTGACGTTTTATTTAACGTATTGTACGCTGTTGTCTTCGCAGTTGCTAATGAAAATCTTTCTGGCTTGAACGTACGGTACGATACAAGTGATACGAAATAATACATTATTGCGGAAAAATTCTTAACAGATAAATATGCGAGACCCAACATATACGAGGGCTGCGTTTTATATTTCGGGATTGGACAACCCTAGTGTTGCAATCTGACAACTAACAGCTCTATCGTAAAGTTTGGCATTTTTCAGGTTATAAGTACTCAGAACATTTTGACATACGAGCGCTATGTGTTGTTTACAGTAACTTCATCTGGGCCAAAAAATGGAATTAAATCGTGAACATTTTCGTGCGATTATTTTTACAACTTTCGACGTGGATTAAGTCAGCAAGAGTGCATGGATGAACTTAATTTAATTTTTGGCGGTGAAACTCCATCCAGGGCCACTGTTTATCGATGGTATGGTGAATTCAATCGAGGTCGTAGTTCACTCCCAGACGAATTTCGTGAAAGTCGTCCAAAAACAGTTGTTGTTCCGGAAACCATTGATGCTGTGCGCGAACTGATATTGCGAGATCGTCATGTGACCTATCGTGAGATTGAGTCAACCTTACACATTAGTGGGACCAGCATACATTCCATATTGCATAAACATTTGAATGTCAAAAAAATTTGTTCGCGTTGGATCCTACACAATTTGTCAATCGTTCAAAAAAAGGCTCGTGTCGATTGGTCGAAAGAAAAGCTCAAAAAATACGAGCGCGGTGCGTCAAAACACGTTTATGACATAGTGACAGGTGATGAATCGTGGATTTACGCGTATGAGCCCGAAAGTAAACAGCAGTCGACTGTATGGGTTTTTCAAGGTGAGCCGAATCCAACAAAAGTTGTTCGCGCACGAAGTACTTCCAAGCAAATGATCGCCTGTTTTTTTCGGAAAAACTGAACATATCGCAACCGTACCACTAGAACAACGCAGAACAGTCAATTCTGAGTGGTACAGAACCATTTGTTTGCCAGTTGTCTTCCAAGAAATGAAGAAAACCAAACAACAACTCTTCACCACGACAATGCGAGCTGTCAAACATCTGCTCAAACAACTGCATTTTTGACCACTCAAAACATAGATTTGATGAGTCATCCGCCGTAGTCCTGACTTGTCACCAAATGACATCTTTTTATTCCCGTACGTAAAAAACAAACTGAGAGGTTTTTCGACAACTGAAGAAGCGGTTGCTGCGTTCAGAATGCATGTTTTGGAGATACCTCAATCAGAGTGGAAAAAGTGTTTCGACAATTGGTTCAAACGCATGCAAAAGTGTATAGATCTTCATGGGGAATATTTTGAAAAACAATAAAGCGATTTTCGATGATTAATATTTGTTTTTGTTCTCTAACCGAGAAATATAAAAGGCAGCCCTAGTAATAATAAGTACGGGAATACATCCCTTCGTTAGTATGAATCAACTTTGAAACGCGCAGACGTTTCGCCAAGTTCACACAGGGTGTTTTGTAGAAGGTTCGCCAAGCATGTAAACTTTTGTAACTTTTCTATTTTTCAATGTATCTTCACCAAATAAACTTAAGTCTAATCTATGACGTTTGTTTGCTCTTATGCAACCGATATTTGACACAAATAATTGGTTGGAAAAATGATACTAGTCCGCAAATAGCGAGGTTCCATAAAAAAGTCATTAAGTTAAACACTTTATCACATTAACAAAAAAAATAAGAAGCACATCGATAACTTCGAATGCTTACAAAAACTTCTCTACTTCAACTCCTTTCCAACGATATATCACACCTATTAGAAAGTAACCAGTATCATAATAAAATTTGGATTATAACTTACTACAAATAAAACATAATTTGTCATAAATTTTGTTCAATCTGCCTTCCATCGCAACATCTTTTTCTGACTGCTACATTGTTTTAAAGCAACACTTATTCTTTCTCTTAACTGCTCCTTGGTTTCTATTTCTCTCTCATAAACGAGTAAAGAAAAATCAAAGGGAGTCAGGTCTGGCGACCTTGGAGGCCAGAGTATAGGGCCAGGTCTCTCAATCCACGCGTTTGGGAATGAATTGTCCAGGAGCTCTCTGACAGTTCGTCTATAACGTGCTGGACAGCCAACTTTTTTGAATACTATTGGTCTGTCTTCCAATGGAATTTCATCACATAAGATCGACTAATCATTTACTAAAAATTCAAGTCATTTTCGAGACAGAAATGGAAACCAAGGAGCAATTAATGGAAAGAATCAATGTTACGTTCCAAAAAATTCGGGATGATCGATCTAATTTGAATATATCTCTACAAGAATTTTCTCAGTTTGAACTGGCGACTCCACCAAACATTATGCTGCACCTATATTTCTAATTTATTAATGTTAATTTGCCCAGTAAATTATAATGACTTAGTATATATGTTTATTTTAAAATGTTTGTAATGTGAATTGTGATATATAAATGTGTCAATTTGGTAATAACAGTTTTGTGACATACAAATCAATATCCAGTTGTTCATGACAAAATATTTGTTGAAAAAGGACATATCTATGTCCGAAACGTTCATCTAAACTGGCCCGGCCCCGTCCTGTAATAACTCAATCGGATATAACCAATCACACGCAGCCGTTCACGTTGTCAACCGATAAGTGCCGAGCCGCGACTATATAACACGCGCGCTCCTGAAAATCTTAGTATTCGAGTAACTAGAAGCGAAAGCAGAAGGCTACGAGAATTATGCGAACCGACCTGAAGAGGGCAGATGTGACTCTGCCGAAACGTCGTCATTTTACCATTGATCCCGGCAGGGATCAGTTATCAACTACGCGGATGAATTCCCGGAACCCAGCTGCAACATATATATATATATATATATATATATATATATATATATATATATATGTTTTTAAGTTTTCGTGGTCACTAAATGATTGTTTTTCCAGGAATTCATCCGCGTAGTTGATAACTGATCCCTCCCGGGATCGATGGTAAAATGAGGACGTTTCGGCAGAGTCACATCTGCCCTCTTCAGGTCGGTTCGCATAATTCTCGTAGCCTTCTGCTACTCAGTATAATTCCCGGAAACCATCTGCCGAAAAGTCGTCACCATATATATATATATATATCTAATACATATATATATATATATATATATATATATATATTTAACTTCCATGTCGACAATGGGATGAATGAGTTGCTCTACAAACAGATTAATGCATTTTTTGTTATCGTGAACACAATAAAATCATATTTGTTAGCATAATATAACCGTTTTACTGCCATAAAATAATTGATAATATATGAAATTGCTTTGCTTCAGTAAATTTGAATACATTACCACACACATACCAAATTTAATGAAAAAATTATTAACAAAAATGCATTCATTGATCGTGTCCCACTATGAAAACGGTGTTCCTAATTTTAAAATTCAACAATGCTTATGTAAATGTAGCAATGACGTTGAGTTATAATGATTAATTCGCTGAAAATGTACACAGTCGTATCTAGCCGAGTTATTATGTGAAATAGGTCACTATTGTCCAATTAATGTTGAAAATAAAATGACAGTATTGTAATTATTAATGCAGAAGTTCGATTAATTTTACAAATTGCATGTTTTGACTAATACAGAATTGCTGTTTTTGCAGTACAAACGCATGGAAATAGATAATATTCATCCCATTCATTTAGGTTAAGGTCATGGGATTTTTAAAACAAAAAAAAGTCTGCAGGCACCAAATAAGGTGATGACGCAGTCCGAATTATGAGTCGATTTAAAGTTAAACACGCATTCTGAATTCAAAGCTATAGTTATTTTTTTCTATTAGATCATTCAAATATGAGGAGTCAGTAACTTGTTGTCCCAATGGAGTCTGTGTATTGACGTTCTTCCTTGACCGGCAAAGCAGGTATACCAAGTATCACCAGTTTTTTGAGCGTGGGAAAACAGATCTAATTAGAGGTACTAGGTGCAGGCGAATTTGCCGCCGAGATCCGACCTGAAATCTGGTGGTCCATACATTAAACATAAGACCATTTTTGAAAGAAAGGACTTTACTTCTGCATAAAAAAACAACGACAGAACTTCGATAGAAGGGTTGGTTGGCAATCAAAAACATTTTTGAAAGTACAGGGGATCAGAATTAAATATAAATTGTCTACAAATTCTCGAAAACGCTTGGTCCCAACATGGAAATCAAATTGCATTATTGTACATAGATGTTTTGATGACTAACCGAAATATACAGAATGCTAGACGTTTTTACAGAGATTTGCAGTCATGGAAGCACAGAATTAGGTTACATTGCTTATATATACTCACTGGCATTACTTTACGACCCCATGTATATTTTTTCAGCAAGACCGTGCACTTCCACATATTTCCATCCATGAAAAATGTTTTGCCGTGGCCACCTCGTTTACCGGATTTCAATCCCATTGAATACGCAAATTAACTGACATTAAGGGAATTTCCACAATTTAGGTTTTTTCCATAAAACTGTTTCTATATTGTCAAAATGTTGATAAAGAGCTATTTAATTAAGAATTTATAAATCTTCTGTTTGTGAATATTTTTAACTTTATTTTCCTGTAACTATACAAAAATTCAGGGAGACTGAAATAAGAGGATTTCTGCCTCTGTCAACTTTTCTTCTATTAATAAATTAATTTTGGGGGGAGTACAAAAAAGAAAATTATAGGGGTACTTCTGGGGGAAAAACTAAAAAAATATCGAATGATCTCCGAAACTACTAAGCCTAAAATTTTGAAAAAAATAGGAAATATAGAACGTTGCCCGAACTATACAGGAAAAATAAGAGGAAACTATTAATATTAATTTTGAGGGGCAAATTATAGAATTAAATAAAAATTAAAAAATAAAAAAAAATTCAAACGAATTATGTAATATATCAAATGAAAGGTCTCACTCTGACGAACACAAATAAATTTTTGTCATATTTTAAAAAAATATATTTAAAAAGATATTAACGAAAATATACATACCAAAATTTACACATTCCCCCCTTATCTCCGAAACTATAAAACGTAAAGTTTTGAAAAAAAATAGATTTATAGGTTCTGACCTGAAGTTTACTGGAAAAATAAGGAGAAACCTCTACTTTTAATTTTGGGGGGCAAATTATAGAATTAAATGGAAAATATAAAATTAAAATTGTTTCTAACCCATCATGTTATATATCAAATGAAAGGGTTCATTAAGACGAACACAAATATATTTTTTCCATATTTTTAGAAATAAATTAATTAAAAGATATTAACAAAAATATAAAAAAAATTATCCATCCCCCCTATCTCCGAAACCATAAGCTGGAAAATTTTGAAAAAACAAATGGAGGTATAGCCCCTCACCTGAACTTTACTGGAAAAATAAGGAAAAACCCCTAATATGTTTTGGGGGGGGGGCAAATTATAGAATTAAATGGAAAATATAAAATTAAAATTGTTTCTAACCCAGCATATTATATATCAAATAAAAGGGCTCATGATGAAGAAAACAAATATATTTTTTCCATATTTATAAAATAAATTAATTAAATGATATCAACAAAAATATAAAAAAATTACCCATTCCCTTATCTCCGAAACCATAAGCGGAAAAATTTTGAAAAACTGGAAATATAGCCCCTCACCTGAACATTACTGAAAAAATTAGGAGAAACCCCTAATATTCATTTTAGAGGGCAAACTGTAGAATTAAATGGAAAATAAAAAATTCTAATTGTCTCTAACTGCTCATGTAATATATCAAATCACTGGGCTCATTATGACGAATACAAATATATTTTTTTAATTTTTTTTAAATGAATATTTTAAAATATATTAAAAAAATATTTAAAAAAAATTACCCATTCTCCCCATTATTCCCCCAAACTCTAAGACCTCATTTTTTTTGTTTATAGGAAAAATATGAAAAAAATCCCTAATTCTATTATTTGGCCCCCAAATAATAGAATTAAACGGAAAATAAATTATTAGAAAACCCCCATAGTAATTTTAGGGACAAATTATACAATTAAATGGAAAATAAAGATTCAATTTTCAAACGCATCATGTAACATATCAGATAAAAGGCTCATTGTGTGAATTACAAATATATCATATTTTTAAATCATTTGTATAAAAGATATTAACAAAAATATTAACCATCGACTTAATTCCCACTTTAAAAACTACACTATTTAAATTTTGAAAAATGTGTTTTATTTATATTTTTAAATAATTTGAATAACAGATTTAATAAAATTTATAATTTAAACTTTGACCTATTTTGGCATTTTTCTTTCAATCTACAGAGCCTCAAAACAAAGGCAATAGATTATAAAAGTCATTCTGAAAGTTTATTAGTAAAATAAAACTCTAATGTTACTTTTTGGGGGCCAAATTAGAAAATTTAATACATAGGTATTCTGATAAAAATTAAGCGAATCCTAAAGTAGATAAAATAAAAAGTCTATGTGTGGAAAATCAAAGTGTATATTTTTTCTAAATTTAAAACGCTTCTTTTAAAAGATATAAGGGTAAATATAAGAAAATGCACTCATTCCCTGCTTGTCTGAAACTGGAATATTCGAATCTTGAAGGTGGTACGGAACCCTAAGTATGCGAGTCCAACTCGCACTTGACCAAATTATTTGTTACTAATACCTATGTGAGGATGCAGGAATATTAAACAGAGTTAGTATTGTATTCATGTAACAAGTGATCCAAGGAATACAAATAACAGATGGATAGAAAGAAAGTATTTTTTTGCGATCGAATAAATACATTAAAAAATTATTTTTAGTATACCAAGAAACACGGATTGAGACCAGTACGTTTGGTTTAGGCTCACGTGAAAACAGAAAACCCCAGAGATGCTTTTTTGACAATCCGAAGTATGTAAATCACGTCCTTTGGATTCGACCCGCGTCGATTTTAAAAATTTAAACGCAATCTTTCGCCGTTCACGCAGTCTTGTATGAAGTCAAGTATTCCCGACTAAATGAAATATGGCGGAATGGAATCCGTGAAAGAAATGAATGATATATTTTCTGAATTTTTGTTCTAAAACAGACTATTCTTTTTCATCTCTTTTTCAACCCCCCCACGTTCGTTTTATCATTTCGCCGTTTTAACATCTTGTTTTCGTCGGAACGGTCGCGTTCTGACGCCCTCATATACGACAGAGCAACCCCATCATGCCACGAACCCTGTTTCGTCCCCATATCTTTTCCCTGTGCGCTGTAGTAATGAACTTTCGGCTCCTGACGTTTAGTTTTACTGTATTTACTTTTTTCCAGTTCCCATCAGGCAGTATTCTAAACGAGGTTTGTCAGTTGATTTTGAAATTAAAACAACAGAAGACATACATTCTTTCTACCTGTAGTATAACTCACAATGTAGCAAAGCATATACAGGGTGAGTTTTTTTTGATGATCAGTATGGGATCTTCGGAAACTGACAGGAACTAGAGCAATGGTTAAATCGGGAAATATTTGCAGTTTTACTGGCCCAATTTAATGACACTTTCGGATTTTTGTAAAAAGTTATGGCTTACTAGATATTTTGAAAAAACAAAATTCTGTCGATTTAGTCAAATCCCTCTAGCTCCTTTGTTTTTGATTTTATACAAAAAGTGTAAGTATCAAAATTAAAGGGAATTGTATCCCGAATATGATTTTCATGTCCTCGTTTGCGTTACAGCCCTCGTTTTCTTTTTTTTTTTGAATGGAATCCATAGTTGGCTATGACCTCAAAAAATCGGACATATTTAGAGCTTTTCAGCGATATAATACTCCATATAGTTATTCATAAAAATAACGAAGTTATGGATGCTTTTCTCTCTTATTTGCACTTTTAACTTTAGTTAGCCATGAAATAGATTGATTTATTAATAACTGTTCCAAAAAATATTAAACGATTTTTTTATTAGGTATATCAGATATAACGAAAAAACTAAATAAGTAGGTACTTACTAAAAACTTAAAGAATTTAAAGTACATAATAATGGTTACAATTTATGTTCGAAAAGTCCACCATTGTTATTCAGATAAAAATTGCATCTTTTTAAGATTGACATTACCGCTTTCCTCACAGACCGCCTATCAATTTCTTCAATTTCTTGTAATACCGCCTCGTTTAGGTCCGAAGACGAGGATCCCTTTAGAACAACAGGGAGTGTACGAGATTCCATCTGCAGACTGTCATAAAACCTATGTGGGGCAAACTAACAGAAGAATTCAAGCTAGACGTGATGAACACCAGAATGCTATAAGAAAGCAGGAAAAAACAACACCCATTACGGAACACGCCACCACGACGTCACACCGAATAGACTTTGAGAACACCAGAGTACTGGCAAATATAGAACACCCGAAATCAAGACTCGCAAGAGAGGCAACTGAAATAGCGAAGAGGCCTCACAGTCTAAACGCACGCAATGAAATCCAGAACTGATCGAATTGTTGGAAAATTCTATTAAACACCGTACCGGCCCGGACCCGTGCTATAACAACTCAACCGGACATAACTAATCAGCAAGCGGGTGGTGTGGCCACTGAGCGCCAAGGGCAAATCACACGCAGCCGTTCACGGTGCCAACCGATAGGCGCCGAGCCGCGACTATATAACACCGTGCGCGCTCCTGAAAATGTTAGTATTCGAGTAACTAGAAGCGAAAGCAGAAGGCTACCAGAATTCAATGCGAACCGACATGAAGAGGGCAGATGTGACTCTGCCGACTTCCACTTCAGACGCCACGGACACGAAGTAGTCCGGAAAGGTCCGAACCTGCAGCCACCCTTCGTGTTGGAAGAAGAGGAAAAGCCTTATGAAAATGCCAAGTGAGATTTTGGCGAAACGTCAGGCGACCGTTTCTTTAGAGGGACACAACTTTCAACGGACGAACACGCCGGACCATCAATATATGTATATATGTGTATATATATATATATATATATATATATATATATATATATATATATATATATATATATTTCGCGGGCACTAAATGTATTAGATGGTTTCCGGGAATTCATCCGCGTAGTTGATAATACATTTAGTGCCCGCGAAAACTTAAAAACATATATATATATATATATATATATATATATATATATATATATATATATATATGATTAAGTTTTATTAATTTTGATATCCTTATTGGGGTTTTTTGTTGGCCATTGTATCAATAGACGTTTAAGAAAGTCCAAACCGTTGAAAGAACTAACAATCACAACCTCCTTTGCCTTGTTATGATTTGATTTCCGCGCCCGAGGAATTTGCATTCCGACCGTGTCTTTAGGCCATTAAGAATTCCTAAGCTAATCAAATAGTCCGTACACAAATTTTCATTTGCGAAGATTAACAGGAAACATTTCCTCAACTCTATTGATCTCTGTGGCAATCAGAATTAACCTAATGGAGAGAGAATTCAAGCTATGTAAACTTGATTAGAACCAGAAGGGCTTGACCTGTTTTCAGAATGTCAAAAGCTTGGAAACAATGTACATTCAAGATCAGCGCTGATACACTTGGGGTACATCTCGGGTAAGGTTAATCATAAGGAAGCTTCGAGCTATATTTGCTCGAGTTACATTCATGCATACCAAAGGTGGTGACGAATTACGCGGGGATCACGAGCGTCAAAAAACGACTTTTTTCGTGATTTATTTCAGTTATGCAGATGAAGCACGTGCTTGTTTAACATAAACGACAACCAATCTATAAGTTTCAACGACAATACTGCTCTGTATATATTTTCGTTCATTGCAAATAATGAATCGGGTATCTTAAATACACAAATGTCATACAGGGTGTAAACAAAAACTACTAGATATTTTCAATTTCGTTTTATTAATGTTTTTTTATTTATTGATGCTTTTTCCTTACTGGCCTAGAGGGAAAGACCTTCAGTTGTATAAATATTTGAGCTTTCCACGCGATCGTTCGTTTTCGTTCATTGTAAATAATGAATCGGGTATTTTAAATACACAAATGTCATACCGGGTGTAAACAAAAAGTACTAGATATTTTCAATTTCGTTTTTTTCATGTTTTTTTATTTTTTGATGCTTTTTCCTCACTGGCCTAGAGGGAAAGACCTTCAGTTGTATAAATATTTGAGCTTTCCACGAGATCTTGACTCGGTATCGAATTCTAGCCAGGTCAAAGTTTTTTCAATTAATAAAAAAATGTGACACAATTTCGGAGGCCTTCTGATGGTAGATACTAGGGAAATAGACACTTGCCCTTTACCCGTCCGCACAGAAGGCAGGGTGGTAGGGTATGCCTCATATCTCCTGTAAAATTCTGAAAATATTCACCCTTAGAACCTTCAGTGTTTCCGATTAGCTTTTCCTGATAAAAAGTGTCAAAAATATGTTCTTCTCAGCCCTCGAGGCAGTTCTTCATGTCTTTATTTTGCGTCATATCACTTAGTTAAAACGAGAATTTGCCCACCGATTCTCATTTCTCATCAATGCTGTTCTTCAGTTCTTCTCACAGATCTTAAGCACTTATTCTTCGTTTCATCTCAAAATCTTATGTCTGTGGTTCCACAGTTCTTCAAGTTCCTGTGGAATCTCTCAGTTATTCAGGTATGAAGTGTTGGATAAATATAGTTGCATATAATGACTATGATGATACAGATATAAACAATGTCAATTTTTAAGTTACAGTTAAGTTGTATGTCTTCTATTGTTTCACGAAATTCGTAGTCTTTCGTTATTTCTACTTTGGGCCCCAGTTCACTTCTCACATTATTCTTAAATGTCCTATCCATTTAGATGTTGACCTGTTCTTCTACTTCCTCGTTTCACCATTCTTCGCTTTTGTTTTTTTTTTGCTTCACAACTCCAAGACTCTCACAGCGTCTTCATTTTGGGATATAAGTTCAAAAACTGATTTTTTAAAACGTAAATCTAAACTTGCTTTGGAGAGATTAAAGCTTTATACTGTGTACGACAGTGTTCTCAATACTTGCAGCTGCAATTTTCATTTTTAGAGTGCTTCCAAGTAAAACTAAATAAAATTTACGGACAAAAATGTTACTTTGAAACAACTTTTTATTGTTGTTGTTGATTCTCTTAAATTCATCGTTACAATGAACGATTACTTTTTACAGGATGTAAACCAAAATATTTTATCATTTTAGTGCAAAAATATAGCATCAAGCACAAAGTTTGAACGATGTTATTTTTTGAGCACATTTCTACCTGAATGGTAAATCTATTTTCAACTGCGAATTGTTTTGGTTTATTTTAAACCGAACATCCACAGCTTTCAATCATAGCAAGTGGCACTTTAGCGTTCTCGGAATTCAAAACACATAAGTTAAGTGACATATTCCTCATGTTTGTATTAGCGTTGCTCATATAGTTTCACAAATCGTATTCAATCGGGTGCTAAATTTAGCTGATATAAATACGTGAATGCCCAAAGCGATCCCAAAATTTCGGACGAAAAACATTTGGAGTCGTTTAAACTAAAGTAAAACATTGTGATAAACAACGGAGGCTTTTGGCAACAGTGCAAAGTCACCCTTTTTGCTACTGGATGTCAATAGATTTGAATCAGGTAACTTTACTGGTAACTTAGTTAAAATCTATCCAGTTCTAGTAAAGAAAGTCATAGGAACAAATTCTTCTAACTAACAAGGCTTCTAACAACCCAAAATGGTCAAACAACCTTGTTCCCATTTTTATCAAGTTGCAGAAGTGATTTCTTAGGAAGGAATTTGTTGCTCTGCCGTTTTAGAGAAACGGTAGACACCGCAGCTTAAGCCTTCAGCTACATTAGCAAAGGGACTATTTAAGAAAATAAAGTGTTAGTGGAAAGAGGACTAATAGGCAATCTTCTAAGAATTGGTGGCTACTGCAGCTTAAATTTGGCGTATTTTGTTGCTAATTTAGCGAAATAAGAGCTACGATTCAATGAGATTATTGCTGTGCGGATTTTTATAAAATTAAAAGGATTAATTAATAGAAGGTAGCCACATACATTTGTAAAATAAAAAGTCATGTTTCTATTTCAAAATGATTATTTAAATTTTAGAAAACAAAACATTTTTCCCACCTTATGCCTTCCTGTTCTCCTCTGTTTCTGAGTTTGATATTTTATATAAGTAGAAAAACAAGTACTCGATATTTATTAACACATTCAAAACCTAATTTATTTAATTTAAAAAAAAAATACTTTGTAAAATACTAACCGGCCCTAGACCTTCATACGGGACTTCCTCGGGCTTTATTAACATTTATATTCATTTTGAAATCGCCGACATTTTTGATACTCTTACTTTAAATACTTTTAAAAATTTTGGCATTTTTGACGTGAATGAAGGTTTTAAGAATTTTGACGGTTCTGAAAGTTTCTAAGTTTTTGATATTTTCAACATTTTTTGTAAAAATTCTTCCGTGTTGAAAATAGTCAGTGACAAAAATAGACCTCCACATTTCCCTATCTATACAATCATCTCTAAGTGAGAAACAGCCCTTAAACGATTTAGTTCCTTGAATTTATTCATGATCTGTCCTGAAATACATAAGAAGGCAAAGCAATCAAATGCAAATATTACTCTAAGTTCTTTTTTTTATCTCAACGTTGACTCGATCCATCACCTTTTGAAGTTTAATTCACCTCAGATTGATAAATGATCTTAGGTCGTTCAGCCCTTAACATTTATTCGTATGTTATTGAACTCCGAATTTTTCTGCACACACTATGGTGAAGTTTTAAAACCGTTTTTTTTTCTCGAAAACCTTCTTTGAAGGAAATACCCACAACGTCAAAGGCCCTTTGCCTTTCAATAAAATTTATTTGTAAGCAAATAAAAGTGGTATACAGTGTACGCTTTGTGTTTTTCTTTCTCAATAATCCAATAGAATATATATATATATATATCATATTATCGAAATATCGAAAGGAATTAATGTGGGCTAGACATTTTTTCGACAAATAATAATCACACTAAATTGACCGAAGGCACCATAATGATTTACCAGTGGAGTTTCAAACTATACAAACAATAGCTAATGTTTATGATCAATTTATCTCGGGTGCCACATAAAATAAGTTCGATCGGCGTAGCGATAGGATATTACTAAACTAAATTGGTACACAAAGTAGTCTACTCGGAACCGCGACGAGAGCCCGGTTACGTGGCAGCCGTCTACCGTCGTACCTCGTTCGAAGTTCGGACAGAAGTGTACTCCGTTCCTCTCGATATGATTCTTCCAAAAGTCATAAAAACATCGTGCGCAACACCTGATGCATACTTTGTTTTTCTGCCTGCCATTGCGTAACCGGCACCACGTCAAGCCATTATGAGTCACTTTCGATACCAAGCTGACAAACTTGTAATAGAACATAATAAACGTAAGAATCGTAAGCGAAAATACAAAAACATAAATATCCTGTTACTGATAATATAAACTATATAGTCTTTAGATTTTCACCAATTGAGAAACCAATTATTATATATATATATATCTGATATGCATTTGATACGGCAAAAAGATTTTTCTAAAAGTCTAGATTGAAAGTTTTCAATGATGTACTCATAAGTTGTGTTATGTAAATGGAAAGATTTTACTTAACATGGATGTAATGCAAGTATGTGAAGACATAGAAAATTCAAAATCTCCTGGTGGAAGGTCAAAGAAAGTTTGGAAAGCAATATCAAAAACAACACAAAGACAAATGCAATTGGTTGCTTGTTAAAAAACTGACGAGAGTATTGCCATGAATGGCTTCAAGAAAACTAAAACCAGCAGAAGTGGCCAATTAACACATGGCAATAGTTGATGATGAAGGAACGATTGAAAAAATACCAAAGACTATAAAAATACAATAAGACTCCTGGTCTATGTGCAGTTAATCCAAAATCCAACTCAGACCATGACATGATCCAAGGATGCTTGCATAATTATTAAATGACTTCATATATGGAACAACTGAAGTATCATAAGTGTGTGCATGGATGGACACAAAAAGAAATGTAAAAACCATAGGGCCATAAGTCTCTACGGGTTTAGTCGGTACTCAGAGCATGTGAGGAGGACCTGTTAAGAAAAGTAGTGTTTGGCTGCAGTGATAGTATTTGGAATCATATTAAAATTTATCTGAAGTATCATTATATAAATTTCTGTGTAGAATTTTATACTTTCACTCCTTTTTGAAACAAATAAGAATTTTAAATTCTGAACGGAGATAAAATGCACCATGGTTGACTGAATTTCTGGATGTTCCCCTCCAGAGTATATTCTTAATATTCTGGAACAAGAAATATCTATAATATGATTAAGAAGTCTTATGGTTTATTGTATCAACTCTTTCAATTTTAAGACAGGTGCATCATTATCTGTGTGAGAGGCTGTGCTTTTTAAATTTATGCAGATATGCACACATTTTTCATGACAAATGCTCTACAAATGGGGTTCCAATGAGGTATTTTTGTAGCAAAATATTTGCTTCCATCGGCTCTTTCAGAATAAGGAATCAGCATGCTATTAGTTTCCTTAAGTTTCTTCTTCCAATAAAATCCCATTTCTTTCTGACTGTCCATCCTGTCCTTTTTTTAATTAGGACTAATGAAGAACATGGACATATTAGGGTTTATCAAGATATTTTCCATAAGGTATATAGATGATATTACTGCTTGACTGTTCACAAAGGGCAGAGTTACCGGTTTAAGGAAAATGTTATGCCTATCAGAATAATGGGGAAAACCCATAGGCGTACCCAAGAGGGGGTTTGGGGTTCACCCCACCAATTAAAGAAAAAGAAAAGAGAAGTAATTAAGTAATTGTACTCCCCTCGCCGAAAAACTAGCCTCTGTATACTTAAAGCAAGACCTGACAGTGTATGATTTAAATATGTTTCCATTTCATTACTAGTATGATTAAATTTTGTTTTTATAACTTATGAGAAATTCTGTGAGAAAACAAAAAATGTAAAACTTCAGGTGGGAAGTAGCAAGCACTGCTTGACAGCTTGATCCAAAGACAAGGAATGAATTTCATTCGAAATAGGGGGTGACCTACTATACGAGTTTGGATACGTTATATTTCCTGGGCTATTGAATTAAAAATAGTCGATTGGGTTGAAATCTAGAGAAGCTCTTGAATGTTATAGTTCATTGTTTTAGAGTTGAATTCATTGACCTTGAGGCTCTCGGAGATCTCCCCACTCGTCCCCTTCTTTGGAACCGTCCTGGGATTAAGAGAAAATCCAAGAAGTTCAGTGAACAGAACTAAGCGTTTTCTTTTCTGTCCAAAATGGGTCTGAAATTTTAGAAAAGGGAATATCTTGAAACAAAAATTCTAATTTCAAACTTGAATTGGCACCTCATCACTAAACAGACTCTTGCAACTGCTTGGTGAAATCCATTGCACCAACCTGATTTGAGTCCTTCGGTTTTTTATAATCTCGAAAGTGAGTGACTTGAATTATGGGTTCCGTCTGTGTTTCTTTCGAATGTCAAGTTTAATTTTATGTGCGGTTTTAAAATCCACTTTGATTTCAGCATTGTTCCGTTTAACTTTTTATAGAAGTAATTAAATGTTGGAAAATATCGTCTTATTTTGTTTCACGACTGACTACTAAAAAAAATAACCGTAAACATTTCAGAAATGTATTCCGGACTATAAAGTATCCTGGTGCGGTAGGTATTCCTAGCGGCCGTTGACAATCAGGCATTAAATTTATTTATGCCAAGATACTTAAACCTCACAATATATAATGTATCACAAACTGATTTCGTCTGAAAGACTACAAGAGATTTAGTGGAGCGAAAATTACTGCGCAAGTCTAAAGATAGAATGCTTCTTATTGCGACAGATGCTTAAAATTTACTGTCGTTGTCTCTGGCGAGAAACACTGAAAAGAAACATTTTAACAAATGGAATCGGGCAGTTAAATTCATAACTACAGATGAGCAGCAAATAGGGGACATTCAACATCGAGTTACAAGTTATTTTTTCCTTTCGGCGTATTGTGTTATTTTTTTCGTGTTTTAATTTTAGTTATGTTTATTTAGGACAAATGATAAAACTTGGAGGAGAATATCAGCACAGAAATTTACAGAAGGCTAAGCAAGAAATTAAAAAATAAAATTATATAATCCTAGTTTATGTTATTTATGAATGAATAAATATGTTATTTACAACTTCTACGGGATGAAATTGTTCCTGCAATAATTCTTTTATTTCCAAACCAGGTCAATCCTGCATGAATTTCAGATTTCAACAAGATGGAGCTCCGCCTCTTTATGGTGTTAACGTTCGTCAATACTTAAATGAAATATTTCTCCACTCATTGATAGATCAAAGAGAGCAAATTGAATGGCCACCGCGATCGCCCGATTTGAGTACTGTAGACTTTTTCCTTTAGGGGAATTTAAAAGCTGTTGTTAATAGAACCTATTCTCAATCCATAGACTATTAGGGTGCCGAAGATCTTCAAATTAAACGTGAATTTTTACGACAGCCTAGAATAAAACTAGTAAAAACTAAGCAGCAAGTGCGTTCTAGTTTCTTGGTTTGTTCCTCATGGTTCGATATGAGCTTTCTTAGAGTTTCGCTCGTTGCTTCCTTCGTGTTTAACCTAGAATTTGACATACGTAGCAAACATTCAACATTGGATTTGAAACAAAGGTTTCAACAGGGGCGGTTTTAGACAAGAGCTTCCGTGAGGGCAACCTCCTGCTTCACAGACGGTTGAAATTTACCCAAATAGATGGTTCTCTTTTGAATAGTCGATCTGATGTTTAAATCTATAGAAGTTACTTTGTTCCAACCTCTTGGAGTTATAATTCCCTGTTTTACTTTTAAATTCATCAACGTTGTGACTCCCCGGAGAGGCGTTCATCCCCCATCCCCTTGTATCCAGTCTAGAGCTTGAATATGTCCATTGTACTCTCTCAGGTACTGGCATATTTTGTGAAGATGAAAAATATTGACAATTAGCGCGTTTTAGCTTTTCTATTCCTGGATCGATGTGTCTCATCCACCCAAGACCGGTAACCTCAGAAGCGCCAGTTGATGCAAGGCATGAATTTTTTCGGGTGGTTTGTTGGCAGTTCCAGAAACTGCCAGGCCGAAAGCATTGATAGTGAAATAAACAACTAAAGAATAAAAATAGTAACACGCCGATTTTTAAGTTACGTAAATGCCCTCAAATTTGCACTATTGTCGATTAAACCCTAATGCTGGTGTCTCAAACGTCTTTAGACGTGTGTCGTCCGCAAAAGATGACCACCCACGTTGGGTTCGTACCTTCTTAAAAATGTGTTTTTTATGAATGGTTATATTCATTGTACTCCTTCAACTACCGAAACAGTTTGCGAGGATGAAAGATATTATCGACCAATTTGTACCCTTTTTGCTTTCGTTAGGTATTAATATTATTCATTCAGGTGTTTTCAGATCTTCCAGTCCTATCCGCCAAAGGTCGGTAACTACAAAAGCGCGACTCGATGCAAGGGATCGATGGTTTCGTGTCGTTTTCTAGTAGGAAATTTAAGTAACTGCCAAGCCAACAGAATTAATGGTACAATAAAAAGTAATAAAATAAAAATTTGCAAATGCCGAAAGCATACCCAATAGTTCAGCCATTGGAGGTTTTTATGTGATATAACACATAAACACCGTGAAAATTTGTGAGTTGAAATGTCCCATAAGTAGATTGAATACTAATAATGTTCAATGTTGGTGGTCATCTTCGCGGACGAAGGAGGTGTGTAAAGTAACCCTAACAGCCGTCAGAGCGCACAAAGAAGCCGCAATCTGTAAAATACCGCTAAGGTTTGTGTAAGTCGCCCGGTAGATTTGCAAAACGCGATAACTACCCCAACCTATAATTTTATTTCACAGGTGCACGTTTTATTGTCCAATTAATTTATTTTGTTCCATATTTGACTGCTAAATTTGACTTAAAGAGAAAAACCTGTAAAATTATTTCCGTTGCTCATCGCTATAATTTAAGTCGGTTCCAATGTAATTGAAGATGCTTTGTTTGCCCTTAGGTGCAAAAAATGGACACCCATGAGGGGAATGAATGAAACTTTTATAGCGAGTTTTTTATGGCCCTCTTGGCTATCGCTCGTAACTTCTTCCAAACCTAATTCTGTCCTTTACGGCGTCCGTAGACACTCGAGGGGTGCAGGTTAAAAAGCGATCACTTCAGATGTTTATTATGTCTTTAGAACTATCGATAAAATATTTTATTTGTTTGAAGAAAGATGGGGACTAAATAAACAATCATTAGGAGTGTAGATCAATTTTTTATATATTGTTAAAAAATGTTAATTTGTAATTGATAACTTATCTCTAAATTGTGTTAGAGCTGATGTCATGACACTAAATACACAAGGCGATCTAGGGAAAACACATTTTTATGTTGTAACTGATCAAGTAATTTATATTGGTCAAATATAGATCGTCCACAATTTGTTATGCACGCCATTTTCTTCTAGAACTATTGAAACTTCTGTCGTAGGAACCCTGTCTCATACCTTTTTAGATAAATAAAAAGCAGAAATAGATCTGTTTCTGTCTGGAGCTATAAATCTGATGTACTAGATATCGAGAGCATTTAATTCGTAGGAGTCCTTGCCAGGTTCCAGGTTCATGGGACTTCCAAAGCTGTTATAACAAGTACTTCTTGGCATTTGTTGACTTTTTCATGTTCCATTGTGTCAATACTAGCAATTCCACATCCATGTGTATTTTATTATTATAGGCATTACCAAACAATGAGTTGGCACTCGACATTCCTCTAAGGAGCCCATTTGATGCCCCTGTTTTGTTATCAGGTCCATGGTTGTATTCGTGGATCCAATTGCTCCAGGTGATCATGTACCTGATGACTGACCAATCTGGGCCCAGGAGGATACTGCTTTATGTATTAGTGAGCATCCAGATCCAAGGCTTGTTGATATAACAGTATTTGTGCTTCGTGTCCCATTGTTTATGTATGTGAATTCCAGATAACTGGATTACAGCTATTACTTCGGCTGGTTTACTATTTTTGTAATTGTTTTTGGGGATAACTATATCAAGTAAGATTGTGTTTCTGGATAATTTATATACGAAAACAATGTTTTATCTATTGTCAGTAAAACAACTGTCTAATGACCAACCAATAGTGCAACTTATGGTACTGGCACCTCTAAGGTCAGGATAGCATATATCATATATATTAGATCTCAATGAATTTAGCTCTGAGGTGAGCTCCAGAACTAGGTGTTTAATAGATTCTTTAGGACTCCTCCTGTTTTAGACATACCAATTGGTACATTTTGTGTGTTGTTGATGTCACTCTTATTTTGAAATTCCAAATCTCTGTATTTGGCTATTTATTTGATGTTATAGTTGCTATATCAATTAAGGCTGTTTTCCTAGAAACTTTATCTACTAAAATTATGTCTGTTCTATTGTGAACAATAGTTCGATAGGTCGGTTTCGTGTGGTCCATATACACCTTGTATTTGTTATTTTCTAAAACAGATTGTAGTTTGTATACATATAGTAGGGCATTCTTACCGACTGTGATATTTCACGTTTCAGTACTAATTCCTGGTGTAGTACGTCTGACATGGCATTTTGTCGTTCTTTGTATTCAGTTGCAGCAAATGTCTAACAACCTCATGTGCTACGCTAGATTGTTTACGATGTTTGGCAACTATGTCTGCATCTGTCGTTGATGTACTTCAAATAGTTCATATTTAGAATTACTTGATCTTGGATTGCCAGTATAAAGTTTTCCGTTTCAAGAAACATGTTACTAGAGATCAACCAGTAATTAGACTGCTGAACTGAAGACATAGCCCTGGTTGACATCTTGATTTACCTCGGAGGGAGCCCTCACCAGGTTATCAGGCCCACGGTTGGCGTCGTGGCTGCAATTTCTTATGAATTTTCAGACCGTCCCGGCTGTTCCTAAAAGAACGGCTTTTTGCATCATTAGTTGGTAAAGATGTTCGCCCAGACAGAGTTATTTTTATCCCCGACTTGACCATACAATGTATGGTATCACACTCCCTCTAAGGCACCCTATGAGTGCCTTTAGGGGAAGATTCACTAAACCCGAGATATCCTAGATATCAAAAGGGTTTAGCTCTGTGGGAGCACTCGCCAGGTTTTCAGGCCCGTGGTTGGAGTCATAGCGGCAGTTTCCCATGAATTTACGGACCGTCCGGGCTGTTCCTAACAGGGCGGCTTTTTGCATTTGTTTGTAAAGATGTTCGTCCAGACCGAGGTATTTTAAATTGTTTAATAGATGTTTTGGGACTAGTCCTGTCGTTGACATAACAATTGGTACAGTTCGTGTGTTGTTCATGTCCCACTGAGTCCTTATTTGAAATTCCAAATCTCTATATTTGGTTATTTTCTCAGCTTGCTTGATATTTATATTATTGTTGTTAGGGATTGCTATGTCAATTAAAGTTGTTTTCCGAGAGACTTTATCTACCAAAACTATATCTGGTCTATTGTGAGCAACAGACCGATCGGTCAGTATCGTGCGGTCCCAGTACAGCTTGTAGTTGATATTTTCTAAAACCGATTCTGAACTATATTTATAGTATGGTAATCTTACTCACTGTGATAATTCAAGTTTCAGTGCTAGTTCCTGGTGAAGTATTTTTGCCACAGCATCGTGTCGTTCATTGTATTCAGTTGCAGCGAACGCTTGACAACCTCCTGTGATATGCTGGATAGATTCTGATGTTTGGCAACCGTACCTGCATCTGTCGTTGTCAATAGAAGGATCTTTAACGATGTACTTTAGGTAGCTCTTAGATGGAATTACTTGATCTTTGATTGCCAATATAAAGCCTTCCGTTTCAGGAAACATATGACCAGAGATCAACCAGTAGTTCAACGCTGCTCTGTCGACATAATCTTGGTTGACGTCATTTATATGTCTTCCATGAAGGGGCTTTCTTTTCCATTTCAGCAGTTACTAATCTGTGGCCTGGTGGTGTAATTGGACATGTTGTTGTGTCAGTCGCAGTGGTGTTGAGTCATCAACCAGGCACATGACTTTGTGTAGATCAGAAAATTCTGCGAGTTTCTGGAAATGACTACGCAAAATGAAAATTTGTTGATCTAATAGTTTGCTTAGATGCTTAGATCTGTCAATCCTCTTCCTCCTTCATACCGTGGCAAAGTTGTACGTTCGACAGAGCTCTTTGGGTGGGGATTTTGAGCTTTTGTCAGTAAAACTCGAACTTTTCGTTTTAATTGTTCAGTGTCAGTCTTGCACCAATTAACTGCACCGAAAGAGTAACTGAGCACTAAACACGCATAGGTGTTAATAGCCTGAAACAGATTTTTACTGTTTAATTTAGTTTTCAACAATCGTCTTACCCTTCTATAAAACTCTGCTGTCCTTTTTCATAGTCATGTGATCCATACGTTGAGCCTGCTTTATTCCAAGGTATTTATAAGTATGACCTTCCCCCATAGATTCAATTGAGGTGCGATCTCCCATTTCGAAGTGCCCCTGCTGTATTTTGCCTTTAACTATATTAATAATTCGACATTTGTCTAAGCCAAATTTCATATGGAAGTCACTAGAGAACCCTTCTACTATTTTAAGCATATCATGCAGCTGTTGTTTCGTAGCTGCCATCAACTTTTAGTCGTCCATGTATAACAAATGGTTTATCTTTAATACTTGTACGTTGTTGTGTTTGAGACTGAACCCAAAATTAGTCGAGTTCAGTTTGTTTGAGAGAGGGTTCATGGCAAGGCAGAACCACAGCGGACTAAGAGGGTCTCCCTGGAATATACCCCTTGTGATTGGAATGGGTTCAGTTTGTATCGAAACAGTTTATTATAATTAATGTTATTATTACATTTTCCTGACAGAAAAAATAAAATTGTGTTAAATATGCAAAAATAAAACGTTTCCATATTTCACAAGACGTACATTTATCAAGTCTATAGTAAAACCAAAACTATTCTCATAAATCTATTGGAGTTCGCCTCGTTAAAAGACAAAACCCTGAGATGTCCCATACTGTATCTGAAAATAAATGCCCAACGCTCGGTCGCTTGTAAAAAAGGAACAATCCGAGTCCAATGCAAAGCGTCGTACAATGACGGGCAGTAATGTTGGTGTTGTATGTCGGAGCAACAAGAATAAACAGCCGTAAATCACGACCGCTTAAAATTGACAGATTTTGATATTCTACACGACCAAATCCAACAGCAAAAAAATCAAAAACATCCAATCTAAATCCCATGCATTCTATTTCAGGATGTCCGGCTTCTAAGGCTGGCCGTGGAAAATGTTGCATATTCTGTGGTCCTCACGGCCTATTTTTGCGCATTGTGAACGTCATGGCGCTCCGCTTACTACTACAGCACTGCTACCATTATCGCTTACAATAAGCATATTCAGTGAAATTGCAGCTTTATTCTCATAGGGGAAATATTTATAGTCAGTGGTGTACTCGTGAATTTTGATGAACAGGCAAGAGAGGGCTGCGCTTTGCCAACGAAATTTATACGTCGGGATTTTCCGTAATACAAATGGGATAAGATGAGCAATTTATAACTTACAGGTTTATGCCTGCGGACTTGCTTTTTGAAATGCATTAAATGGCGCTGTGCTTGCTCAGAGTAACATACATTCGTTTTATTACTGCAATAGAAATGAAACTTTTTGTTCGTACTGTTGATTTTCGTAAATATTAAAACAAGCCTAAGTGTCCCTGATAATGGATTTCCCATTTTCAATTCTTTAAATTAAAATATCAAGTGTCTAATTTATCTTTCGATATAGCAACATAATTCCTCGAAGTTTCCTTGGACTTCCATCGTCTTGAAGTGGTTGATCTCACAACGTTTCAATAGCTGTGTTCTGCTACCGTCATCAGGTGAATGATAGGAAATTCAGAGTATCAGTCGTATATATATTATACCCTTAACCGGTCATGCGTCGCCGGTCATGGTCATTGGGTCTTATCTGGTCCAACGGTAGAGGCCGAAGAAGAGCTCTCCAAACATTTTTAATTTGGACGCTGGGTTCCCTAATTATATTTTCGTTCGAGATTATATATGCCGTCTCTATGAATTTTCTTTTGTACCAGTGCTCCTCCTTGTGAATTGGTCTAGCCTGGTCCCAGTTGATATTATCGTGTTCGGTCCATGCGTGATTAGCTAACCCAGACTTCGTTACCTCTGCCCTTTGAGTAGCTGTGCGGTGTTCATTAATCCTGGTGTCCAGCGGTCGCTTTGTCTCTCCAATGTAAATATTGCCACATTCACACGGTATGCTGTATATACAGTTATTTGGTATCGCTGGTGCGTCGGGCCTCGTTCTTGTTATTATGCTCCTCAAGATGTCGTTGCTTTTGAAGATAATCCTGATTCCATAGCTATGTGCAATTCTTCTAAGTTTCTCCGACAGGCCTTTAGTATACGGTAATAGTAGAGTGGTGTCCTCTTCCTGCCTAGTTGGTTTGTCCAGCTCTTGGTAATGATCGTTTCCGGATATCCATTCGCCAAAAGGTCTTCTCTAAGTTTCACTTGTTCTTCTTTAAGGGCTTCTGGTATGCTGCAGATATTCTTGGCTCTATGGATTGGTGTTTTGATGATGCCAGTTTTCGTTGCTGATGGATGGTTGGAATTGTAGTGAAGGTATAATCCTGTATGCGTAGCCTTCCTGTAGACTGTTGTTTGGATTCCCGTCCTTGTACTTTGATACTTTACATGAAGGAATGGTAGGCACCCACTCTCTTCCATCTCCATGGTGAATCTAATGGATGGTTGGGATTGGTTCAGGTGCTTCAGGAATGCCTGTAGTTCTGTCTCTCCATGTTGCCAAATAATAAAGGTGTCATCGACATCTCAACCATAGCTTAGGCTGCTTCTTGAAACTCCTCAGTGCATGTTCTTCGAGCCATTCCATATAGATGTTGGCTATGGTTGGTGATAACGGGGAACCCATAGGCAATCCACCTTCTTGCATGAAGAAACGAAGTTTGGGTTAGCTAATCACGCATGGACCGAACAGCATAATATCAACTGGGATCAGGCTAGAGCAATTCACAAGGAGGAGCACTGGTACAAAAGAAAATTCATAGAGACGACATATATAATCTCGAACGAAAATATAATTAGCGAGCCCAGCGTCCAAATTAAAAATATTTGGAGAGCTGTTCGTCGGCCTCTGCCGTTACGCATCCGACAACCAACCTCCAAGTACGACGACGCTGATTGGACCAGATAAGACCCAATGACCATGACCGGCGACGCATGACCGGTTAAGGGTATAATATAAATACAACGGATACTCTGACTTTCCTATCATTCACCTGATGACGATAGCAGATACACAGCTATTGAAACGTTGTGAGATCAACCACTTGAAGACGATGGAAGTCCAAGGAAACTTCGAGGAACGAGTTACATTGTCTACCAACTTCAGACTAATATAGCAACATAAATCTACAGAACGCTTAAAAGATGGTAAAGAAATTTCAGAAAAGAAAATTCTTTGAAGACTAATTTAACCCTAACCAAAAATATGTGTAATTGTAGACCCAAAAAAATCCAACGGCCTAAGGTCTGGTCATATAACTGGCCACACTGTAGTACCCCTTCGGAAAATCCATTTATTGGACAACGTTTCGTTAAAGTACCATGAAAGCATAGTGAGGTTTTGCCCCGTCCTGTGGAACCCAAATATTTTCATTCTATAGCCTACGATCTATTTCATTGGGATACAAGTTTTCCACAGCAAGAGCAACTTCGCCGTTAATCAGATTTAAATATTGTTCGCCTGTCATATTTCCATTTATAAAAACCGAACCAAGAGAATTTTTTCACTCCATAAAATGAAGATACTCTGTTCACCAATATCTACAAATTTGCTGGTGTACCACTCCGTTTAATGTAGATGTTGATTCGCCAGAAAAGAAATGGTAGCCAGAGATATCTGCTTTCTGCCTAGCTTATTCACCAATGTTTCGCAGAACTCCATTCTTCGATCTGGATCGTCTTTGTTAGCCTCTGGACAAAAGCCAAATTATATGGATGAAGTTTTTCTTTATGGAGACACTTCAACCCAGTTAAATTAAATAATAATATTTAAAGCCTAGGCAAGTAATATAATATAAATTATTTCATTGATATCAGCTTAACGATGCATGACAATATACAGGGTGTTCCATTAAAAGTGAAGAGCACCAACTGAGCTAGAGTTCCGTGAATCAGCCTATATATTTATATTTTTGTTCTGAAAACGTACAATTGCATTCAAAAGCTGAACATCATGTATGAAGTATGGAAACGTCCGGACCTGGCATACGTTTCTGAAAAGTGGACACTGAAATATATCAGATTTTTAAAGAAAGAGTGAAAAACTGAATTGATATCACCTAGAGGAGTCAAAAAATCACCGTGAAATTTTGGTTTACTCCATGAAAAAGACAGCTCGGTTAATGAAACCAGGTTGAAGTGTAATAAAGAAAAGTTTGGTGTTACAGTACAATACTTTGTCATCCCAAAGGTTGCACAGCATTTTCAGTAGCTTTTATAGGCCAACTAAAGAACAGAATATTCCAGTATTAACGTCTTACAGGCATACAGGAATAATGTCTTGAAACTTGATTTTTTTGGCCAAAATGTAGTCTTATGTCAAGAATGAAACCAACAACCCTTGAGAGATATTAAAAAATGTAATATTTTTGGCGACCTCGTAGCTGTTTACACCCCTGTACAGATCTAGACTTCGACCAAATGAGACCGTCTACGTCGTGCTTGTGGCATCCAATCCATGTAGCTTGAACTTCGTGGATAAATAGTGTCAGAGTCTGTGAAGCATGGTTCAAATTGGACTCTCCTCCCCACCATATCTCACACTTATTCCGATGAGATTTGAATCGGGTGAAAACGGTGAAAGAGGACCTGTGGATGGCCATATACATAACCCATTATAGTAGTTTGTAGGAGACGCATCTGTTAGACTGCCTCGAATAAAGAGAAGCAGTGATCGGCTACTATAGCAATAGCCCCAGACTTACTACTTCGACAGTCCATTGTCTGCATGCTTCTCAAAAGTAAACCCAATATCACGTCGTTCTTCACAGCTGCGATTAAACTCCTAAACAGAATCGTGAATCTTTCGCTGAATACTAAATTATGCCATTCTGGCTCCCAGTGGTGCCTTTCTCAGCACCAGTTCAAAGGTTGATGACAGTGGTCCACAGTTAAATAAGCACTAATTGTGGACGTTATAAAAAAATCAAAGGCTCCAAAGCAGCGTATAGTAGCAACTTGATCAGCCTCGCAGAGCTAGTTGTCTGAGCCGACTCTCTATGAGCTTTATGGTATGCTTCAGCTGCCCAGTTGGTCCTCTGCGTAATCCTTTACCTTCTACTGTCCACAGCTAATATAGTGATCATTTTGAAGTCTTCGAAACTTAATACAAGTAGATGGAGGCGCAATAACTATCTGTAATAGTCAGCTGTTTACTCAGAACAGCTCTGACAGAAAACAAGTTGTCAAAAATCATCACATAAAACACTGGCACTGGTATCTGTATGGTCATTTTATTGCCAAAAAGTTCAGCTATAAGCCAGGATAAATGGTAAAGAAAAAAACAAACGGACCTATTTATAACTTTTCCATTTTTTAACTAAATGACCATTTCTCTTATGTCAATTATTGCCTCAAATATATTTAAAAAATAATTTACCATAACACATTCATTCACATTCAGGTCTGTTATATATACCAACATTTTGTACAGCTGAATTCGCGCAAATTTGTTATTATCCCAGTAAAGTCCTAGATGTCGCCATCGGTCGTTAAACGAAAGCCTACTTAGTTATGTCGTTAATTTGTTACGATTACTGCCCCCAACGATATAATCGTTTTTCTAAAGAACTAATTTTGCGATGATAACCTGACGGTTATTGCGTTCACCACGCCCGAACACTGGATCGATAACTCAATCAAGTTTTGAGATTTTCATTATTCTCAGAGGTCTAATCGTCTTAGCGTCGAAAAGTATAATTAACGAAGGTGTTTATGAATCAGCTGCTATCTGCTATAAATTCATTGAAGTTATTCGAACGGATTGTGAGGAAGTAAAGAGGAATCCTTTTCAACTTTCTTTGCCGTGAAAGTTGAGGAGTTCAAAGAATGTGCCTGAGCTTGAAGCAACACGGGCTTTGAACTTAATTAATATTGAAAGTTCGAAATAATTTGTGATATTGAAAGTATTTTTTTTGAACCCACAAGCTAGACACGATTGTTAGTGGAAGAGAAGGCACAAATTCAATTTATGTATGTGATCCAACGTATTAAGTTAAACTTTTGATTTATGTTGTTTTTTAACAGTGACCAAATTTTTGTTCAAACCATATCATCAGCATACTCAGCTATGTTCTATCATTATGTCAAAGCTGCTTTCGTGGTATCTTAACACCCCTATGATACCACTGAATGACTTTTGCTGTGCACTTATTGCCCTGTCGTGTTGCCAAATAGCATGCCCACTGTCGTTTCATGGATTTTACCCTGTATACGAGGGCCGTCTTTTATATTTCGGGATTGGACAACCCTAGTGTTGCAATCTGACAACTCACAGCTCTATCGTAAAGTTTGACATTTTTGAGGTTATACGTACTCAGAACACACGAGCGCTATGTGTTGTTTACAGTAAAGGATTCATCTCGGCCAAAAAATGGAATTAAATCGTGAACATTTTCGTGCGATTATTTTTTACAACTTTCGACGTGAATTAAAGTCAGAAAGAGTTCATGGATGAACTTAATTTAATTTTTGGCGATGAAACTCCATTGAGGACCACTGTTTGTCGATGGTATGGTGAATTCAATCGAAGTCGTAGTTCACTCCAAGACGAATTTCGTGAAGGTCGCCCAAAATAGTTGTTGTTCCGGAAACCATTGATGCTGTGCGCGAAATGATATTGCAAGATCGTCATGTGACCTATCGTGAGATTGAGTCAACCTTACACATTAGTGGGACCAGCATACATTGAATATTGCATAAACATTTGAATGTCAAAAAAATTTGTTCGCGTTGGATCCCACACAATTTGTCAATCGTTCAAAAAAGGCTCGTGTCGATTGGTCGAAAGAAAAGCTGAAAAAATACGATCGCGGTACTTCAAAACACGTTTATGACATAGTGATAGGTGATGAACCGTGGATTTACGCGTATGAGCCAGAAAGTGAACAGCAGTCGACTGTATGGGTGTTTCAAGATGAGCCGAATCCAACAAAAGAGGTTCGCGCACTAAGCACTTCCAAGCAGACGATCTCCTGTTTTTTCGGAAAAACTGGACATGTCGCAACCGTACCACTAGAACAACGCAGAACAGTTAATTCTGAGTGATACACAACCATTTGTTTGCCAGTTGTCTTCCAAGAAATGAGGAAAACCAACCCCCGAAGACGGATCACTCTTCACCACGACAATGCGAGCTCTCACACATCGGCTCAAACAACTGCATTTTTGACCACTCAAAACATCGATTTGATGAGTCATCCGCCGTATAGTCCTGACTTGTCACCAAATGACTTCTTTTTATTCCCCTACGTAAAAAACAAACTGAAAGGTCAACGTTTTTCGACAGCTGAAGAAGCGGTTGCTGCGTTCAGAATGCATGTTTTGGAGATACCTCAATCAGAGTGGAAAAAATGCTTCGACAAATGGTTCAAACGCATGCAAAAGTGTATAGATCTTCATGGGGAATATTTTGAATAACAATAAAGCTATTTCCGATGATTAATAATTGTTTTTGTTTTCTAATCCCGAAATATAAAAGGCAGCCCTTCTCGTATAACATCTATCTGCCCATGTTTTCATATATGGCTTCTCTATTGTTTGGTCACTGCTTGCAGCCATTGGTAGAAGACTTTATTGAAGGTCTATGAAGATCAAGGTGGGTGGTATTTGATTTTTTGGTTCGACTGATGAATTCCCTTAGAGTACGTGTATCATCAATAGCTCTGAAGCACTGCCAAATCTGGTTTGTTCTCGTGGAGGTTCTGTTCTCTATGATATTAGTGAAACCTTTGGAAACTCCCGGTAGAAGTTTTATTGGTCTGTAATTCTGGATATCTTTTTTACTACCTTTCTTGTGGATGATTAATCCCATGAAGGCGCGAGTTCAGTGTTCTGGGTTGTTGCTCCGTCCTTGCCTGTCTTTGGCATTATTCATGTTCTTGAACGCTCACTCCACTTCTCACATGGATACTTCTAGTGTTGCTACTTCTGTCATCTGTATATCTCTGACACTGCATCCCGGACTCTGGAGAATTTGGTGCTCCATTTGATCCTTCTTAACGCCCTTATAACTCTCTAAAGTCTAACTGTGTGCGCATGTACTAAATATATCATATATTTTCCGGGGATTCATCGCCCTAGTGAGTAAAATGATTTATCATGTTTGTTCGCCCTACTGTCTTATCTGTCTACTCATCCTTCTGGTTACTTAGCGATTAAGAATGTTGTTTAGTTACGAAATGTTTCTGTGTTCTTGTAACTGGTCTTTGTACTTTTGGATGGCATAACAAACGAACAAAAAAAGAGCGACAGTCATTTGATACTGAACGATTGGAGCGAATGTCAAATCTAGCAAACGCTTCATATGTCAAAATACATCAAGCCATTTAGGCTACAGAGAAGAGAAAAATACAAATAGACATACATACATGCATATATACACTTGAATAACATAATCCCACTTCTGAACAAGTTGTGTGAAAGCTCGAATCTTTATTAGAAAAATGTGGTAACAGCCTGGTCACCAGCAATGATCCAGAGCGTCCAGTTGGTTGAATACCATTATAATCACAATTGGTTTTCACGACAAGTATCGGTAATATATACACTTGAATAACATAATCCCACTTCTGAACAAGTTGTGTGAAATCCTATCTTTATTAGAAAAATGTGGTAACAGCCTGGTCACCAGCAATGATCCATTATAATCACAATTGTTTTTCACGACAAGTATCGGTAATACGGAATTGTGAGACGGTAATACCTCTAACCTGATAATTCTTTAGCTCGAATTCCGAAATTAAGCCGGTCCAAATTTTTCCTCTGTCTCAATACCTAAAACTATTTCCCGTGCCGAAAGGATAAAACTTGATCACCGCTATTATTTTCTCTGGAAACTCCGCTATAGTTTGACGCGATCAACTTACGTTTTTTCTCGACATCTATTTCACCCTAAGCGGATAAATACATCAGACTTTCGTTCCGTCCGCATCGGACCAACCAGGACGTTCTCAAGGAGGAGGAAAAAACAAATTATTTGCCGACTCTCTTTCGTATATATATATGTGAAAAATGATGTTAACTTGATGGACACTAATTACGTTTTCGGAAAGTAAAAAATGTATGAGAAATAAAAGATGGTTAAATGGAGAAAAAAAGGACGTTGCTCTGTGTGTGTATGTTTTTTGATCTACAGAACGCACGTAAATAATAAATCAGAAAATTTGTTGCGGTAGAAAGGATAGATGGGGGAGGGAATGGATACGACTTCTCGGGAAATGCTAAAGTAGAGTTTTTAGTCATTACGGGCTAATATGGGTTTTAAGGGAAAAATTAAACGTCACTATTTTAGAAAGAACATTTATTTGGATCCTATAATAAACGCCAGATGTGTGCTAAACGTTATATTGTAACAAATAAATACATTTTTAAAAAAACAAAAACCGACTTCAAAAGAAAATTAACTAAAACGCATTTATATAATTATTTTTCCTTGCTTTTTTCTAACCATCCTGTATACTATAATTACATTCGACGCTATATTTTCACCATCCTGCATAGCAAATCTTATGGATCAACTAACATATTTTATATTTTTACACCACAAATTTATATTTATATGCGTGAAATTAATATGCAAACACATAAGATTTTACTCATCGAAAACTCGCCTGCCTTGGCAATTTTATAAGTTTGAAAACTTGAAATCTAAAGGTGTAAAAATATAATGCTAGGAAAATCTGAGGGAGGCATTAAATAGTTACTTTTGTTCGGAACATACAAATAGAATTTGTATTGAAAAATGATTACAAGAGCAGTTTCACTCTCAAATCACCCTGTATTGAAAGAATTTTTACAAGACGAATCTCACTCTTACGTAGGTTACCAAATCACCCTGTATTGAACACCTTTAAATTACAAAGCAGCTATCTTGATTGTCGCAAACTGTCAATAATTTTTTTAATTATTTAATTTCTCAGCAAAACGATTAGTCCCAAATCTGAGACCCTCACCAATCGATTTCTATCCATTGAAAGTTCTAATTGGAAAAATTTCATCGAAATCATTAGAGCAGTTTTTCCAGAACTCAATTATATATATATATATATATATATATATATATATATATATTTTAAAGTTTCCGCGGGCACTAAATGTATTAGATGGTTTCCGGGAATTCATCCGCGTAGTTGATAACTGATCCCTGCCGGGTTCGAAGGTAAAATGACGACGTTTCGGCAGAGTCACATCTGCCCTCTTCAGGTCGGTTCGCGTAATTCTCGCCTATTTATTTACTACAGCTGCTCGATACAATTCACACGGAATTTAAACTGAACTAACACCACAAAATTTACAAAGACCTTTTATAATCAGAATGGAATTCGTCTTTTTCGATGGTTATTTCATTGTTGGCATAGAGGTTTTCCGGAACCTTGTCGAATGTTCCACTCGACCTTGCCTTGATCTGTTTTTATTACTTCAGCCGGTTGAATATTTTTGTCCGAATGATTAATTTCGAAGGTTTGTTAATTTTTACATGGGCGGCGTAATTTTATAAAATTGCCTGTGCACCCCATTTACAATTTTGTATGTCACTGCAATCTATTTGGTTTCTTAACAACTTGAATAGAAATACAACTGAGTGAACTCTCCTCCGATCGTGCAGACTAAGAAGCGAGAATCTCGTCAGTAGCTCAGATTGAGGAAGACCTAAGGGAGGATAAGATCGTCAATTTTAAAAGCTGGAAATTTCAAAAATATATAAAGTAATACCCTCTCTCTTGTAATAAAACTAAATAAGAGTTTGCCGTCACGGCGTGATACTTTGATGCATTTAATTACCAGATCGTTGATTGATACATGGGTGGATTCAAAGAAGGGGTGGGGTTGATGGCAGCGATCGCTGGGTTAAACCCCAGTATGACTATTTTTAATGTATATTCGACGTTCTAGTGTACTTTGTTCCAGTAGTTTGATTGATGGTTTTTCCTGTCTCTGCTTTATTTCTTGGTAACTCTCCTCAGGTCGTGCAGACTAAGAAGCGAGAATCTCTTCAGTAGCTCAGATTGAGAAAGACCTAAGGGAGGATAAGATCCGTCAATTTTAAAAGCTGGAAATTTCAAAAATATATAAAGTAATACCCTCTCTCTTTAAATAAAACTAAATAGGACTTTGCCGTCACGGCGTGATATTTTGATACATTTAATAGCAGATCGTTGATTGATAGATGGGCGGATCTAAGGGGGGGGGTTGATGGGAGCAATCGGGTTAATAAGAGATATAAATCAAATGAAGATGGAATTTAAGATGGAATCGGATTGTGATCGCGGTGAGGCAGAGTCTATAACTCTCTAGATGATTTTTCTTGTTGTTAACTATTTAACAACTCCATCTATCTACCAACAACCAGAATTGTGTGACAAAATAAACACTAACCCAAGCGATGTCGAGTTGAAAGCTAGTACAAATTTATATAGTAAATGGATACATATGTGTTCTAGACAAATATTTGCATCAAGCTTCTGGTTGCTCTTCGGTTGGTGCGTTAATTTGTTGGCGCAGTGTATATTTTCAAACACATTTTTGTATTTTGTTGCACCGGATAAGAAAACTCAATTCCAGCACACTTCGCGGTCCTCATTTAAGGATAATCGACCATTAGCGTGCTCTATCGAATTCCGCACAGTCATGTTATGTGCTTAAGGGTTTAATACGTCGTTTTATTTTGTCTATTCGATTTACTTTATTTTCATCTATAAATTTGTAAGCGATCCCCAACTGTAGGTCGATAATTCTCAAGAGCAGCTGGAAATAGAATAATTTCTTGCATGCACACATTAACGCTCTACTGGAGAATAAAAATAAAATCTGGAAACAACGTTACGTCAAATGAAAAGCGGCAGATAAATTTAATGAGAAACGGTTAATTAAAAACTCATAATAACCAGAAATGTTTCAACCCCAATTTTTCGACCGCTGGAGCGTTAAAATTGTAATCGGAATAGCATGGAGGGTTTTGAAATGAATATCTCATTGTCAGACTGTTTATAGGGACAAATAACATACTGCGGGAAAAAATAAAATTAAAAGAAAACAAATGAAAAAGCAGAGCTTTTGAACAAAATTGGAAATTCTGAAAAAAGCATTGAACATATTCAAAGTAATATTATAAACAAAGAGCGTTCTTTGAGATTGAACCATGGAAGCGAAAGCTTCTTACTTCCCATTCATTATCTCCCTGTATCTGTTTCTCGTTCGTTGTATCATTCTTAGTAATAGACATAATTTCAGGAAAAATGAAATAATTGTCACGACTGGAGTATTATCCTATTGTATAATTTAGTTCTTCATGTAAATAGGAACATATGACGTATAAATTAATTTTCAATTCAGATATAAAATTTGGTGAATTATAGTAAGTCAAACCCACTTCACTTTTTAATATTCAGGCAGGGGCGGATCTTCTAGACACGTGCTTCCGGGGGGGGGGATCATGCTTCAAGGGGGGCGATCCTGTACTAAAACTAAACTCCGATTTCTTGGATCTGTGTCCGAATTGCTGTCGGATGTATATCTATCACTAACACTAGAGAAACGAAAATTTAACATTATCGATTCGGGGGTTTCAGCGTGAAATGGTAACAGACAAAGTCACTTTCGCACTTGCAGTAGTGCTTGGCGAAAAAACATTAAAATAACTAGCCTACAGAGACACCAAATCGTGAGCAGTACTGTATGTACTGTGATTTGTAGGATAGATATCACAAGAAAAAAATTCGTAGGTTGACTAAAACATATCGAAGCAATTATGATACTGAGAAACACAAAAACGAAAATTATATTTCGAGATTTACACTTTATTTTATAAACGACACGTGTTTCGGCATTGTATGCCGAAACAAGTGTAAATCTCGAAATATAATTTTCGTTTTTGTGTTTCTCATTATGGATTTACATCAAGTATCAGCCGCAATAATTCAGAATTATGATACTACCTTTTCGAGAATTGACAATCCATTGCACGCAAGACCATACATTGGTTCTAGTCGCGAATCTTCATCTTTGTGCTTCACCCAACGGTTTGAGTCGAACTATGTGTAATGTAATAGGAGTTCAGAGAAGCGCAACTGATGAAGGGTCTCGACTAGAAACAATATATTGTTTTGTGGTTCAATGGACTGTCAAATTTCGAAAAGATAGTATCAAATCATACATGTTTGTTTACTTAAGATTTTATATTGAAGGCAGTTAGGGAAAGAAGCACACATATCTTCCAGCTCTGGGAGTCATTTTATTTGGTAAGAAAAACGAAACTATTAGATAAGAAATGGCAAAAAACGAGAGCTGTTAATGAAAATATAACAAGGACAATTCCAAAAATTGGTGCAGTTATTAAAAAAATAAAAATAAATTAGTCAGCACTAAAGTAATGGAAATAAAAACTAAAGTTGGCTAAATTACAAGGCTTAAACAGTACAAAATCCCCTTGGCAAAACTGAAAATTAACTACACTGAAGATTGAAATTCACGAAGTATCAACTGAGATGCACTGTTAGAAAATTATGTTTATAAAGTAAAAGCAATACATGACGGAAAAATATGTGCAACCACCAATGCATCGGATTAATATGATAAACTACAGCACTAGGCTTGGCACAAGACTTACTCCAAGGCATGTTAGAAGGTATACAGACAGTTTTTGATAAGATCATTACCTACAACTTCAACGACGATATAGCAATCAAAATCATTTATTGAAGCTGTTATAGTTATACTGAACCAGAAAAGTCTGTGAACTCAGTATTATCAAAACCTTCTTCATGCTTTCATGGTTTAGAAATTGAAACTACCTTGAACATGTCTAAACCAAAAGTGACATCAGTTTGAGCGTGTAATCAAGAATTTCCTATCTGTTATATATATATATATATATATATATATATATATATATATATATATATATACGAGGGCTGCCTTTTATATTTCGGGATTGGACAACCCTAGTGTTGCAATCTGACAACTGACAGCTCTATCGTAAAGTTTTTGACATTTTTGAGGTTATACGTACTCAGAACGTTTTGACATACGAGCGCTCTGTGTTGTTTACAGTAACTTAAAGGATTCATCTCTGCCAAAAAATTTAATTAAATCGTGAACATTTTCGTGTGATTATTTTTTACAACTTTCGACGTGGATTAAGTCAGCAAGAGTGCATGGATGAACTTAATTTAATAATTGGCGATGAAACTCCATCAAGGACCACTGTTTATCGATGGTATGGTGAATTCAATTGAGGTCGTAGTTCACACCAAGACGAATTTCGTCGTCCAAAAACAGTTGTTGTTCCGTAAACCATTGATGCTGTGCGCGAACTGATATTGCAAGATCGTCATGTGACCTATCATGAGATTGAGTCAACCTTACACATTAGTGGGACCAGCATACATTCAATATTGCATAAACATTTGAATGTAAAAAAAAATGTTCGCGTTGGATCCCACACAATTTGTCAATCGTTCAAAAAAAGGCCCATGTCGATTGGTCGAAAGAAAAGTTAAAAAAATACGATCGCGGTGCTTCAAAACACGTTTATGACATAGTGACAGGTGATTAATCGTGGATTTACGCGTATGAGCCCGAAAGTAAACAGCACTCTTCACCACGACAATGCGAGCTCACACACATCGGCTCCAACAATTGCAATTTTTGACCACTCAAAACATCGATTTGATGAGTCATCCGCCGTATAGTCCTGACTTGTCACCAAATGACTTCTTTTTATTCCCCTGAGTAAAAAACAAACTGAGAGGTCAACGTTTTTCTACACCTGAAGAAGCGGTTGCTGCGTTCAGAATGCATGTTTTGAAGATACCTCAATCAGAGTGGAAAATGTGCTTCGACAATTGGTTCAAAATCATGCAAAAGTGTATAGATCTTCATGGGAAATATTTTGAAAAACAATAAAGCGATTTTCGATGATTAATATTTGTTTTTGTTCTCTAATCCCGAAATATAAAAGGCAGCCCTCGTAGTCCTTGAAATTGAATCGTTCTCTAGAGAAAAAATAGTATAAACCTTGTGGGATTGCCTTAATGTCATGCAGAAAAGTATTTCCTTCATTCATTGGATGCAGTTATTCTTTCAACATACAGTTCCCGTAGTGGGCAACTAATTTATCCCGTCAAATTTCTTTAACGAACCTGACCTAGATATTTCTCCTGTAAAAGTCTCTGAAAACATAAACCTTAACGGCAAATAATCACAAACAGATTCAACTAATTTTTTAAGACATAATTAAAAGCTTTAATGAAGAATATACATTTCCGCCGTTGAAAAAGTTCCTGAAGTTGGGAATTGAGAGATAGAGACAGAGAGTAAACGTGAAGCAAGCAAATTAGGAATTAAATAAACTTTTTAAGTTTAGCTGAACTCAGGAAAATTATTTATTTAATGTAAACAACAAACAAGTGAAGATTCTTAGTAAGTTGTTGAAATATCCATCTCGGCGGTTTGTGGTCAACTAGAATGAGCATTCCTTATTATTTAATATATAATCGCTAGTTTCTAATCGTGTATAGTACAGTAAGACATTTTCAGATATGAAAAAGGCTACTGCGAAGGTCTACCAATATATTTAGAAATTGGAGGAGCTTAAAATTTTTGAGGGCATAAGTACTCAAAATGTGCAAAACATATTCGCGGTGTTACGTGAATTTATTTCGAGCAAAAAATTTAAATAAATAGTTTCTGGGCACATTTTTTTTCAAGTGGATTATCTCAACATGCATTCGATTTTTAGCGAAAATTCCAATCAAAGACCAGTGAATGTCGATGATTTTTTGAACGCACTCGTGGCCATTGTTCACTATCCAACGACTTTGGTAAGAGTCATTAAAAATCGGTTTTTGTGCTAGAAAACTCGATTTTGTAATTGATCTTAAACACTTTGAGGGATGTTTGCACAAACAGGAATTTGGCAAACATTTAACATTGTATGCATCCACATAGACAACTACAGAGGAGTTTGAAAGAAGAACAATTCTAAACGAGGTTTGTGTTCACTCAGACGGGATTTTATAGGTCAACCTGATTGACCAATGTATACTGGGCCACACGAGCATGGAACGAAATAAATACCCTTTGGCTGCCAGAGGTGGGTAAATATTGTGACCTAGTGTATGGGTTAATATTCAATTTCACAATAACTGTTACGTTCTATCTTAAGGACAAAAAAACAGTTTTTCAAGGGCGTTTATTCTTGTGGAGTATTACATACTGGTGAAACACGTCGGTCTATTGAAACCCGGCAAGGTGAATAAAAACATTGAAAACGATAAACAATAATATATTTTGATAGATACTTCTATTTCAGAGACATACTGATACAAATTAATTTTTGTGAATGATTGAACTATTCATGTGTGATTTTCCAGTTTTATTTGCAACATATATATCGATGTCAAATACTCGATAATTAACGCACGGTACGCTTAGCTTCGGATAAACCCAAAATATTGTTACTAAAATTTTGCACCGTAGACAATAGACTTTATATGAATCAAAGTGATTTTGTAAATGTTTAGAGACCGTGAATTTCCAAATAAATCCATACAAACACTTTATTACGCAGACTGAATTCATATTGAAGTAGAAAAAATCCTGCAATGATGACGATGATTCAACAATTGAACAATTGAATAATATATTAGAATAAATAGCCGAGCTGTTACAACATAAATAAAATCATAACATAAAATCACTCGTTCTAATCTTCAAGTGTAAAATTGCTTAAAATCATTATCATTGTAGAAAACTGTTATAAACAGAAAATCGTATCACTCAATTGCAAATGTATACAGCATATTTGGATTTTTTTTCGAAATTCAAAATTTTGCAAACGGTATTACAAGTTGATTGATAAAGTGACCATCAGCCAGAAGATTCAAAGAAAGCAGGTGTGCACAGAAGTGACATACAGAATATCAAGCAATTTACAGCCAATAAATGAAGAAGATACTCATTGATGTACATATTTAAAGGGACAGTTATGCCCAGTTTTTTTTCAAATATTTTGCTCAAAACTCGGACGAAGAAAATAAGCAGGAAGAAAACCTAAAACACCACAGAAACAGACCAACAACACCGGAAAGCCTTCCTTCCGTACATTCGAGGAGTCACTGACAAAATAGCACGAATCATACACCGACATCAAATAAAGACAGTCTTCAACACAAGTCAAACTATAGCCAACTTAACCGGGAACCCTAAAGACAAAGTTCCTAACGAGAATGCCCACAAAGCTACATCGATCGTACAAATAGGCGCGTCAACCATCGAGTATATGAACATTCTTTGTCAGTTCGCAAAAAAGATCCGACATCAGCTCTCGCGCATCATAATATCCAAACAGGACATTCTATCAACTTCGAGGACAGTAGTCTACAAAATAGAGAAAATACCCCTCTGTCTAAACCGACGGGATGACAGCTCTCCCCTTCCCACAGCATGGACCTCCGTAATTGCCAGATTAAACAAACCAGACACGCCCAACAACACCCAAGCAATCCCAACACAGCCTGTTCATCACGTGACAACCCCTTCTAGCTCAGCGCTAACTATAAATAAAAAAAAGAAGAGCAGACTCAAATTCAGTTCAGTTACCTAGTGACTTTTGGGGAGTAGGCTGATTGAGGCTCCGATTTCGATCTAGATTCTGAAACTGTTTTTCACTTTTGTCTCTTGATAATGGCTCAAAAGCAGGAGTCGAAACGTCGAGTATATAATAAATTCAGGCGCGGGTCTCACCCGAAACCTAGCCTTGTTCATATATATATTTGTTTTTAAGTTTTCGCGGGCACTAAATGTTTTAGGTGGTTTCCGGGAATTCATCCGCGTAGTTGATAACTGATCTCTGCCGGGATCGATGGTAAAATGACGACGTTTCGGCAGAGTCACATCTGCCCTCTTCAGGTCGGTTCGCATAATTCTCGTAGCCTTCTGCTTTCGCTTCTAGTTACTCGAATACTAAGATTTTCTGAAGCGAGCGCGCTGTTATATAGTCGCGGCTCGGTGCCTATCGATTGACACCGTGAACGGCTGCGTGTGATTGGCCCTTGGCGCTCAGTGGGCACCGCTCCATCCTGCTGATTTGTTATTTCCGGTTGAGTTGTTATTGGACGGGTCCGGGCCGGTACGGTGTTTAATAGGATTTTCCAACAATTCGATAAGTTCTGAATTTCATTGCGTGCGTTTAGACTGTGAGGTCTCTTCGCTATTTCAATTGCCTCTCTTACGAGTCTTGATTTCGGGTGTTCTATATTTGCCAGTACTCTGGTGTTCTCAAAGTCTATTCGGTGTGACATCGTGGTGGCGTGTTCCGCAGTGGATGTTGTTTTTTCCTGCTTTCTTACAGCGGTCTGGTGTTCATCACGTCTAGCTTGAATTCTTCTATTAGTTTGCTCCACATAGGTTTTATGACAGTCTGCACATGGAATCTCGTACACTCCCTGTTGTTCTAAAGGGATCCTTGTCTTCGGAGTCCTCAACACCGTGCTTATTTTTAAACTTAAAAACAAATATAGTGAATCTCTACGGGGAGAATACTTTTCATTTGTGTAAAACATTTGAGAAATTACGCGCGAAAAGAAGCAAACTTTTGTGCGATCTACATTTTTTTACAACGATGCCGCGATGAAGGAGTTATTCCGAAAAATATGACGGTAAAGTTCTGGAAGAACAACAGAAAAACACAGAATATCTTATGGAAAGCTAGTTGTGCCCTACTTAGGGAAGCCATACGTGATGTCAGAAGAGATTTGGATCGAATTGTTGGAAAATCCTATTAAACACCGTACCGGCCCGGACCCGTCCAATAACAAGTCAACCGGAAATAACAAATCAGCAGGATGGAGCCGTACCCACTGAGCGCCAAGGGCCAATCACACGCAGCCGTTCACGGTGTCAACCGATAGGCGCCATGCCGCGACTATATAACAGCGCGCTCGCTTCAGAAAATCTTAGTATTCGAGTAACTAGAAGCGAAAGCAGAAGGCTACGAGAATTATGCGAACCGACCTGAAGAGGGCAGATGTGACTCTGCTGAAACGTCGTCATTTTACCATCGATCCCGGCAGTGATCAGTTATCAACTACGCGGATGAATTCCCGGAAACCACCTAAAACATATACATATATACATATATATATATATATATATATATATATATATATATATATGAAGAAATATTTATCCGGGAATACATCCGTTCGTTACATTGATTCATCTTTGAATCCTGCAGACGTTTCGCTAAGGTCTCGCTTGGCATTCTCAATGCGTAGTTGTTCACCGTAACTACGCAAGATGAATCAATGTAACGAACGGATGTTTTCCCGGATAAATATTTCTTCACATTGTTCCATATATATATATATATATATATATATATATATATATATATATATATATTCCCTGCAGGAACAGCAACTTTGTACAATACGCGTATAATGCGAATATCACCCTTGAATTGATATCTAAATGAACGGTACTCCTATTTCAAACTTTGATTTAAACATCGGATGCAGATGCAAACAATTCATAAAGGTCAAATCTATTTAATTTGTAAGGAAGATAGAGCGTAGTTGCTGGCGAAATCAAACTATAACATATTGGATTTCCATTTAATACAAGGTTTGGTACGGATTTCATTTGAACAATCCCGTTTCCAGGAATTGCCTTTCAGTGCGTTTTGTGGAATTTCATTGAGTTTAGCTCTGATAACGACTGCCGCTATTCTGATGAACTTTATTTAAAAATTTGTAATTAACTTACTCGAATGGACTTTTCTACGAGTTGATGCTATTGATCTCAGTTTTTATGTTCGGGCGATAAACCTTCACGTCGTTTTGCTGCGTTATTGTGAGGCGTTATTCTTTATTGCGTCATTTTTTTTGTTCAGCTTAACACCCAGACAGTCATTAATTAACTCTAAATATATTACGGTGGTAGTAAACTTTTTTTATACAGGCACATCAAGAAATCTTAAAAGTGAGTATAAAAGTAATCCCTTTTCGCAGATAAAAGGAAAAATGAGAAATATACGTGTATACAACTTGAAAACTCACAGTGGCTTATATTTAAGAAACCAAAAAAGATGTGCAAAATCTTTAGACTCCTCCTCCTTATTGAAGGAACTAAAACGATCAATTAACTCCTCTATCCTGTCTTACTTCCCCACCCCCAGGACCCCCCGCCTCCGCAGGCTACGGGCTTGAAGCTAGTGCCTGTATTGGAATAGGTTCATAGTAAGAATGTCCCTAAAATAAAGGATTTTTATGATTGCCACAAAATTCTTTTCTCAAATCGATGCATACAAATTAGATATTTTAGATTTATTTTAACTGTTTGAAAAAAGTAAGTATATATGATATTTGTGGGCAAATTCATAATGCTTAGCTTAATGATATAAGGTATGCCAAAGAGGCAGTGATTGGAAATTACGGACAAAAAATTAATTAACATGAAATTTCTTAAAATTAATTAATTCAGCTATTAACCAGTAGAATAATATAATAAATAAACGTAAAATGGCAATTCCATTTCAATAGAAATTGCAATGTAGATTTAATTCATAGTAGGTACATGTGTGACAGAGCTTTACTCGTAAATTTAAGCATTCATCGAAAATGGTAGTACATATATACATATAATGGGATATTTGTTCTAATTTTTCTTTAGATGAAATGATTTAATTTAATTTCAATTCTCTAACACTTATTTTATAAGATCCTGCACATCAATTTTTATTGAAAGAAATTTTCAAGAGCAGTTTCATTCTGAAGTAGGTCACCAAATCACCCTGTATTGAAGGCTCATAATTGTCACAATCTCGTTCTTTCTCTGTAAAACGATTTATCCCGATTTGGAAGTCGTTGTGCCTTTTGCGAGAATTCCATGTAAATTTGATGTATACAAAAACATTATATGTATTATATTATTAAATAAATAAGTAATATTTGCAGCATATTACATCTCGTTAAAATAATTTTTGACTGACTGCTAATTTTTAGATGAAATGTTAAAATTAATTTAAAAAATTACCTTATATCAAATAAATAAATAAATAATTAAAATATATCACATCTCGACAGTGTTTTAGTACCTACCTTTGATAATGGATGCATATGATTATTTTTGTTTTTTGGGCAATAATATCAAGAATATGTCACAAACAACGTTTAGTTATGCATACAAAATATTAGTAAATTGTTATTAGATTTGTGAAAATTTATGACAGAAAGAATGTTACATACTCAACTCGTTAGGTTCGGAAATCAAATGTATCAATTAGCTCTTAGAAACTGTACTTGTACTTACGTAAAACTTTTCGTTGGGATTTTCTGTAAATGCGCAAACTTCTTATAAACACACTCAATTTGGTCACTTTAAAGGTTGCTGTCGTCATCCTTGTTGGGAAAAAAGCAACTTCATAAATGAACAGAAATGAAGGTTTTTAGAACATATCTTTGTAAGTAAAAGTTGATTATTTTAGTATTATTTATACTTCGCTACACAATGCTACTTATTCATAGTGGGCGCCATTTCAGTTGGTTTTTGTGTATAATTTATTTCGAAATTACTTATTTTAAAAGACATAAATAACGATGCTTTATATATTTTGCAATAAAGGTCAGTAGATAGAAAGGTCAGTAGATACTAAACAATACAAAAATAAGGAAAATATGGTTGAGAAAATGATACCGTCGTTTGTCTTTGCCTATTTATATGTAGATTCCTGTGTTTTTTTTTCTGAACTTGCTACAAACCTGGAAATATATATTCCATTAATAATATGAAATCATGTCGCGTTCAAAATTTGAAATTTATTTATTGTTCTACAGCTACATTGGTGTAAATAGTCGTTGAAGAATAGGATACCTCTTAATGGAAAACCTGATATGTCGCATTTCGTAGCAATAATTAGCACTGTGTTAATTGCTTCGAATACTGCACATTATGGTTTCTCGAGCTGATTAACAACCATTAAAACTGGAAACACTATTTCTCTAACGTTCTCATTTAATTCATTCGTCGTCTTCTTGTTGCCATTCGCCCCTAAAAGATCTTTAGATTACGAAGTCAATCGAAACGTCTTGAATAGCACTCAAGTCAATGGAAGTCCAACTAAATTACTTTCCGAATTGTTTGCCAATTTCAGGCAGACGTCGGCATCTCAATACGCACCTGCTATCAGGCAGAAATTCGAACGATATGTGTGCTCGCCTGCTCGGCATCCTCTTTGAATAGTTGCCCAAGTTTCTGCCATAATCTTGATTGGCGTTGAATATTGAAGATTAATTAATCAATCAATACTGGTTGAAACGCATTGGGGGGTATTGAAAGCGAATGCTTTCAGTTTTTGCTGTTGCTACGTATATTTCCGGAACGTTTCTGGATGTCACCCACTAGGATTATAGATTTCAGAATAGGAATACACAGGGTGGCTAAAATACATGCACAAACACTTAATGGTAGATTCGTCATGTAAAACTAAGAATAAAGTTCCTATAAAATTATCACCGGAAATGTTTAGTTTTCAACATAGAGGGTGTTAAACAATTAAAGGTACGCCATGGACTTTTTTACATATTTTGTTATATTTAAAATAATAAAAATATAACGTATTTGCCTGTTCCATTAATTTTGTATCCTCCCCTGTTTTTTAAGTATTATTGTAAGAAAATTTACAAAACATATATTAATGCACATTTTTAATGTATGCCAAATAAATAAGTAGCCTCTGAAATAACTTTGACGGGTTTTGATCTGTGAACATGCACACCAAAAAGAAAGAATTTGTGTTAGAAAATTATCTCAAAGAATTCTGCATATTCATATGCATATATTTATTCTGCATAAACAATATTTGAAACTGCACTTCGTCGTTTATGAAAAACCAGGTCTATAAAATTAGATCAGATCAGTTTAAAATATGATATTGGACCCAGGTGTACCTCAAGTTGAAGAAGCTATTTTGAATAATTTTCAAATTGGTACGATAATTGTTGTGACTTGAGAATATCAGCAACCTAGAGAGTCCTTATCATTTTACTACAGTTTAAGAGTTGTTGTTTAGGGAGTGTGTTTTTAGGAAAATGGTTTTTAAGAAAATTGAATGTTTTTACTTATTGTACTGTACACATCAGAAAAACAAAACACCGGGACCGTACTTGAACTTTCACATCTTTATAGAGAATGTAAAACAAATTTCCAAAATCTGGAGTGACTCCATAACCAGCACCAACTAAGAATTGTAAAAATTATGAAAAAGTAATTAACAACCAATTATCAAAAGTAATAATAGTGCTAATGCACATGAACATTAACTAGGAATTGATGTCTGCATTAAATGCACACCGGTATTACATTACAAATTCCGACACAACAAAATTTCAAATAATAATAAAGATCACTTTCCTGTTCAATGACTTTCAAAAAAGGTCCCTTACAATAATGAATACAAAAGCCCCCCACTTATATTCCTTAAATGAACTACACAAAAATAACCACCCCATCAAGCCCATATTGTCTTATTTCTCAGCCCCAGCCTGTAAAAATTCCAAGTCTCTTCTTGGTGTTTTAAAACAATACACCAAATTTACTCCCACATACAATATCAAGAATTTCATCTATCTAGTTTCAAAGATAAAAAAAAATCACTTTTCCCAATAATGCCAAACGACTCTCATTCGACGATGTCAATCTATTTGCCAGCATACCACCTGATGAATGCATCAGTCTAATCATAAACCTAATAGACAAGAATAATATCAACCCCATTCACAACAGCACTCCAGGCTTAACTATATGCAACCCTTTAAGTCCCCATCTATCTCAAATATTCATGGACAATTTAGAAACGCTAATTTTCAAACACGATCTCAGTAACAAAATCCCGTATTGGTACCGATAAGTCGGTAATGTCATTGTGTGATTTACGGGTGAAATATCGACAATTACAGTTACTACACAACTACTTAAACCAAATACACCCCCGCATAAAATTCACACTTGAAACAGAAACAGACAACAAACACACATTCTCTATTTATCATAAACAATCACACTCTGACCTTACCATCCACAATAGTTCACACCACCCCATAGAGCATAAACTTGTTTCATATCACTGTGTGTTACACAGACCATACCACTCAACAAAACCGTCTTTGATAAGTAACTTGAAAGAATCAAACTCATGGCTGTCAACAATGATGACACACCACTCAACTTAACTTAATTAAACAGAAAATTAAAGAAAATTGCTACAAAAGAAGTTTACCCCCTGATCCCAATTCCATACCTGAACTGTACCATACTTTCACATTCAATGGAATCCCCTCACAAAAATACTCCCAATTTATACAGAACAGGAACATATATACAAACTTCGCAACAAACAACAATTTATCTAGATATAGAAAAAATAACAAAGATAAGACGGAAAAAAATCTAACTCGGGTGTCTCTAGGTTTAACTGTGGGAGTTGCCCCAATTTCTATATTTGTCACACTGGGAGATCTTTCAATTCAAGATGGCGAGAACACACTAAAGCTTTTGAAAATCAACAACAAAATAAATCTACATTTGCTGACCAGTTATTAAAAACCATATACCTCAAAATACATTCGAAATTTTACATTTACAAAACAAAAGTAAAAAATTATATCTTCTTGAATGCCTCGAAATCAACAAAAACAAAAATTCTCGGAATGTATTAATCGACCAAACTGATACCAATTCATCCCCCTTAATAATCTCAATATCCATTTTTTTTCTTCCAATATTCTTGCAACTTAGTGTGTTATTACTGTTGGATAATTACTTGGTTAATCCTATCCTTTACTCTCAGTCGCAATCGTCAAGTCGCGATGACCAGGTGTCATGTGACGAAAATTTCCATTTGGTAAACTATTTCACCCGTATAAATTGGGTTTCCATTCAAGAGAGTTGACTTATTCATATCCATTAAGTGTCACAAAACTACGATGGTGAGGACATCCCACCCTCTATTCAATATTTTTCATCATTTTCCATAAACATGCTGAAATGAAATTACAGTTGCCTTGCTCTATCGTCGATGTCTTTCTCCTGAAGAAGCTCCTTATAATAGTGAGCGAAACGTTGATATGGCAACGAGGTTCAAACTCCCCCAGAGATGCTGAGATTGCTGAGTTAAGTTAATATTTTGGAAGCAGCCACACAAAATTATTGTCGCGAACAAAAATTTCCACGAGCGAAGTTTTTGGTGTGAATTACGAAAATTGTTTCTTTCCCTTTCAGAAAGCCGTCCGCCTTAATTGAGCCTCGGAAGAAAATTACGAATACGACTTCATTCGAGATACATTTTGCACATCGGAAATTTGATGAAAACTTCTGAACAAACTCTGACGATCTAAAATTATGTCAGATATTATACATTTCATATTCCAAAAAGGAGAGCTCTTAGTTAACTTACAAGGGAACTTTGCACTTTGTGCCATAATAGAGTTGAAACTTACTGTTTTATAAAGTTAAATTCATCGGTTCTTCAATAATCAATCCAATATCCCGAAAGTTATATTCTGCAGAAAGTTTTACTCAAATTGTTTTTCGCCTAAAGAGTATCAAATGCGAGTATCATCTCTTTGAATTTAAATTACTCCGAAAAATAAAGGAAATGGAAATGATATATATTTCCCTGCCGTCGAAAAGTCTCCGAATGAGTTCATCAAATGCTCGAAAAGAAATTAGAGGAGTTAGGAAACTATTCACGAGCGCGAGTTGGAGGAAGTCATAATGATTGAATCAACTGATGATGTAATAGCCGAAACGTACTCTGAATCAAAATTTGTGTTAGAAATGAAATTCTTCGGGTATTTGATGATTTCTTACTTAATTGGTTTCGGATATTTGGAGTTATATTTATCATATTATTAACAATTTATATATATAGTGTGAGTTTTTTTGATGATCAGTATGGGGATCTCGGAAACTAGAGAAGATAGAGCAATGGTTAAATTGGGAAAGATTTGCAGTTTTACTGGCCCAATTTAATGAAACTTTCGGATTTTTGTAAAAAGTCATGGCTTACTAGATATTTTGAAAAACGAGATTCTGTTCGATTTAGTCAAATCCCTCTAGCTCCTTTGTTTTAGATTTTATAAAAAACTGTAAATATCAAAATTGAAGGGAATTGTATCCCGAATATGATTGTCATGTCCTCGTTAGCGTGACAGCTCCCGTTTTCGAGATATGACACAAACGTATCTTCTTTTGTATGGAAACCATAGTTGGCTATGACCTCAAAAAATCGAACATTTTAGAGTTTTTCAACGATATAATACTCGATATAGTTATTCATAAAAATAACGGAGATATGGATTCTTTTCTCTCTTATTTTCACTCTTAACGTAGTATCCATGAAATAGATTGTTTTATTAGGTATAACGAAAAAACTAAATAAGTAGGTACTTTACTACTACAATTTATGTTTGAAAAAATTGCATCTTTTTAAGATTGACATTACCGCTTTCCTGACAGACCGCCTATCAATTTCTTCAATTGGTTGTAATACCGCCTCCCTTAGGTCACCAACTGTCTCATACTTTCTTTTATATACTTTGTTTTTAGCGCACCCCATAAATAGAATAACTGCCAAATCGGGAAACCGGGGTGGCCATTCGCGTGGGCCATTTCTTCCTATCCAAGAGTTTGGATAGATATTATCTAAGTGTTGTCTTACTAATAACGAGTTAAACGTACATAGAGTAGGTTGACGACGATTAAAATATCTATGAAAGTATTCCTCAGCTGCACGCACTGAATTTTTATGGCATACGATATAACATTCCACCATATTCAGTTTTTCTTCATTAGAATATTCCATTTTATCACGAAAACTGGTCAATATCGACTGTCAGTTCAGCACTACTAATGGAATTACTCTCAAATGAGGAAACGTCAAAGTGAAAACAATCTTTTTCATGTCTACCTAAGTTAAAAGTGAAAATAAGAGAGAAAAGCATCCATATCTCCGTTATTTTTATGAACAACTATATCGAGTATTATATCGTTGAAAAGCTCTAAAAATGTCCAATTTTTTGAGGTCATAGCCAACTATGGTTTCAATTCCAAAAAAGATAATTTTGTGTCATATTTCGAAAACGAGAGCTGTCACGCAAACGAGGACATAACAATCATATTCGGGATACAATTCCCTTCAATTTTGATGTTTACACCTTTTTAAAAAAATCAAAAACAAAGGAGCTAGAGGGATTTGACTAAATCAACAGAATTTCGTTTTTTCAAAATATCTAGTAAGCCATGAATTTTTACAAAAATCCGAAAGTGTCATTAATTGGGCTAGTAAAACGGCAAATTTTTCCCAATTTAACCATTGCCCTATCTTCGCTCGTTGTATATGTATATATATATATATATATATATATATATATATATATATGATTGTTCGTATTTTTTCACGGATGGAGCTATGTGGTCGAAGTTTTCTTCCGTTGAATTCCGCTGAATTCTTGCTTGACGTTTCGCCAAAATCTCATCTGGCATTTTCAAAAGCTATTATCTAACTGTTAGATTAGATAGATAATAGCATTTGACTCACGACTGAACTTTTGATGAAGTGTCCAGTCTCCCGCTGTAAAACGTGCGCATTATTATTTTAGTCCATTTCATGCGCTGTCTTTTCAGTCTCGCTCATTAAGGCCCAACACTTGCTGCGGCCCGAGTTCTCGTTGTTGTTTGAACACGTTGGTGATGGCCAAATTGCTGCTGTGACTATATTTGTGAATTTTGTTGTGGTTCCTAGGCTGTAGCTCTTTGGACGACAGGGGCCGCCTCCTTAGTACCCTGCCACCGACGCGACGTCCAGCAAGCTATCATCTCCAGCGCCGACCTCAGACATGCCCTGGCGATCCCCAGGAACCGACTGTGTTCTGAGGCATCTACTCCGTAGCGTATTATTACAGTTATTACTATTAAAACATATATTAAATATAGTCTTTCTTTGGCCATGAAACCAAGTTCAGCCCGTCTGGGTGTAACAATTCTAGTATATTAGTATAATGTAGACAAACATGTCTTACTAGTTGAAACACCGTTTATGGTGTGTTGGTGTTAAATGGAGTATGACACATTAAATGGTTCTACAATATTTCTTTACTGAAAACTAATTTTCTTGACTTTCAATGCCCTAGTGCAGCTTCCTTATTTCATAATATTTTTTATTCCAGATCAAAATTTACAACAAACACAATATTCATTGCAAATCCTACAGAGGTAATGAAACCTGTGCGTAGGACCTGGAGAGAATTACCTAAAACTAAACATACATACTAAAATAAAAATATAGACATATTAACTACTATGCTAAAACACTAGATACTAAATTATATTCAAGTATTGCTATTTTTTATTTTAATACAGTACTAATTAAAGCAAAACTTAATAGTACCTTTTTACTCTGCACAACAATCAAGTTGTATTGTAAAAATAATTAAGAAACATAAAACAAATATTGAAGGAACATACAAGAATACAATAATAACAAAATCAAAAAAGTCAAATTTAGTGTACTCATACAATTTCTTTCACAAATGTATCCTTACTTTTATTATAAATCCATTCTTTTATTTTTCTTTTTTTGTGATTGCTATTCAAGATTTTTAAATCATTTGACATGCTATTAAAAAGTCTAATAGCTACAATGAAGCTACTTTTATTACTTATTGTTTTCTTGATAATAGGCATTTGTAAGTTTTTATTTCTGGTTAAACTTGTCGATGTTTTAAATTTATCCATTAGGTTATTATAATGGTACATAAGTGATTCAAAGTAAAAGAGCTGTTTTATATTTAGTAGATGAGCCATAAGTACAAGTTTGTTATTATTTATTACTTTTAAAATTCTGTTTTGGATGTTTTCTAACAATATTCTAAAGTTCGTGTAGGGCCCTCCCCAGGCTATTATTCCATAATTAATTATGCTATTAAATAGGGCGTAATATATCATTCTAAGAGTTTCACAGTTCATTACTCTAGTTAACTTGGCAAAAATGAAAACAAGATATTTGGTTTTGTTAATAATGTATTGAATATGTTGATCCCATTTTAAGTTCTGATCGAAAATAATCCCTAAATATTTACAATTTTGTACTCTAGTAATATTACTACCTTTTATATGTATATGAAATATATCAGGGACACTATCACAATAATTCCCAAAGGTCATACATACGGTTTTCTTCGTATTTAAGGACAGCTTGTTTAACATAAACCAGTCAGCAATGTGATCAAGATACTCGTTCATTTTCATTTGAACTCCTTCCCAAGATTTCTCCATTGAGATAACGGCAGTATCATCTGCATACGATATTATATTGACAGGCATATCCACCAAGATGTCGTTAATGTATAAAATAAAAAATAGTGTCCCCAAAATTGTTCCCTGAGGAACTCCTGTTTTGACTGTCAAAAAATTACTATAATCTTCATCTATCTTAACTCTTTGTTGCCTATTTTCTAAGTAACTCGTTAAAAGTTTATTAGCTACGCCTCTAACACCATATCTCTCCAATTTATCAAGTACAATTTTATGGTTGACTGTATCGAAGGCCCTTGCTAAATCAAGAAACGTAATTGCTATTGGCTGGCTCTTATCTAGGTTTTCTATTATCAAATTGCTATCGCTCACTACCTTTGTAAATAGGTACAATATCTGCTTTTTTGAGAGCATCTGGCCAGATAGATAAATTAATACTCAAATTAATAATATGTACAATTGGTTCAATTAAATACTCTGCTAATATTTTAATAGTTTAGGCATTTATATTGTCGACACCCCCATTTTTAAGTTTTAATTTGTGTATAATGTTATTTATTTCATTATTTGTGGTAGGATAAAGAAATATAGATTTAGGATTTCTTGTTGGTGGTCTTAATTTACAGTTAGATGGTTGCTGTATTTTTTCACATAACTCAGTTCCACTTTTGGCAAAGAATTCATTTAGAGAGTTGACAATTCCTGTTTTATTAGTTATTTTGTTCATATCATTATCCATTATGTACTTAATAGCTTTTTCATTCCTACTCTTGTTTCCTAACTTATTGTTTATTATTCTCCACAATTTTTTATTGTTATCATGATACATTTCAACTTGCTCCTTAACATGCATTAACTTAGCCTTATATATTACTTTATCAAGTATTTTAACAAACTGTTTGTATTCCGTTCTTACTTGTTCATTACTTGGCCCAGACTTCCATATCCTGTACAATAATTCTTTTCTTTGGCAGGATGCTAGAATTCCTTTGGTTATCCATTTACTTCTAGGTTTATTTTTCGATTTATTACTGTATTGTTTTGTGTATTGAGCTACATCAATGCAACTTTTAATCAGTGATATTAGCAAGTTGGTAGCTTTATTTGGATCGTGGAATGAGGATATCTTGTCCCAATTTTGTACCATTGCATTCTTCTTTAACTTATTATAATTAATAACTGTATAAATATTCTTTACTTCATTTTTTTGCATTTTATTTATTGCAACAAACAATGGATAATGATCAGTGACCGTGTCTGAGTTAACTTAAATGTCCTAGTTATTATTGAACCAATTTTAATAAAGATATTGTCAATACATGTTCCACTATTATCATTGTCTGTATCCGATGGTCTAGTTAAACCTTCAAAACCTGGAATGAAGCCCATTTCCAATAAGTTATTAATATGCTCTTGAGCCAAAAAATAGAGTTTCAAAGTATCAATATTAAAATCACCTATGATAATGTGATTTTTAACGTTTTTTTTAGATTCCAGAAATTATTTTTAAGTTTAAAATGAATTCAGATTTATCTGGATCATGACACCTATATACCGCAGAGATTTCAACACTTTTACTATCATTAAGTTCAATGGAGCAGTTTAAGATGTTTAAATGCCCAAATGTGATTATTTCAGTGTGTTCACTAATGCTTTCTTTAATGTACATGACTACACCATCCGACTTGTTAATTCTACTATTATTATAATAAACCTTATATCCAGGTAATGAGAAGTAAGTATAATGTTCCAAATTCCACACTTCAGAACAGATTATTATATTAGGTTTACTCTCTAAACTATCAATAAAAATTTCAAGCTTTTTAAGATTAGCATTTAGGCTTCTAATATTAACAGTAAGTATATAATCATTTTGTTTATTAATATATTTATGTAACTAGTAAATATTAGTAAATTCTAGCTCTTTCTCAACTATTGGTTGATTCACGGTTTCAATGAAATCATGATTTCCTCCCATTTACAATAAATAATAATAAAAATAATTTAATATATATATATATATATATATATAGAATAAATGTAACTTAATACTAATTTATCTAGAAAAGTACTTTAATCAAGTAGAACTATTAGTTATGATAGTCTGTCTTATTTCCCAGGACTTGAATCTGGTACTCACAATATTTTACGACGTTTAAGGACGCCACTGTTTCGTAACAACGAGAGCTGTTTTCCAGCTGGATACTTTAACTTGCAAGATTTTCAGACTTTTCATTATTTATTCAGCATTTATTTCGGTTCGTTTCCTGTAATATTCTTTGTTTACGCAAAGAGTTTTTTCTTAATAAACAAGCGCTTTATTTGCTTTCATAAGAATTTCCTTGGCAATTTTTCCTATTGTCGTTGAAGAATATCCAGGTACAAGAGCAGATGTAAACAGCGATTGATTTTTAGCCTCCTTCAATACCGTAACGTCGGTTATGTTTTGTCGGAGTAAATTTGTTTCATTTGTGGGTAACAAGTTCGCGACAAAGTTTTCAATTTGTTCCGTATATTTCCAGCTTGTCCAATTCTGTTTGGTTTACAACGTTACCCGGAAAAAAGATTACCGCTTCTGTCTCGCAGTGTTCATACAATAGTGTTTGCTAAATAACAAAATTTGTTTTAGTGTTCTAATTCAAAAATTTTCGTCGGAATTATATGGGTTCCCGGAGCACGTCATTGTATATAATTGAGCTGCAAAAAAAACAGCTAACGGACATTTTAATTTCGAGGAGTGCTCTCTTTGCTGAGAGGATAAAAACTGGAGTGACGCAGTCCACTTGAACAATAAAAACGAACTGGTATTAATTCGACTGAAACTTCTTTTGTTTATGCTAAGATTATCCAGATCTGTCAAGAGTTTGCAAACTTGTTTTTGGTGATATATTAACCGGCTGGTAATAAGTTACGAATTATTTTGTCTATTCATTGGGTTTTCTCTCCTCCAATTTTTTTCCTGTAACAGATAAATATTTAAAAATTGTATATTTAGAACAAAGTGTAGTAAGGCAATTTCGTAAAATTGCACAGTTTTTCTAAGAGAAAAAGATGTCTATAAAATGATCAACCAGTATTCCTGTATATAAGTAATGTATTGTATATTGTGTAATACTTATCTGTGTATGGAGACGTTTCAACTCCGAGTCTGGAGTCGTTGTCAATCGTTTAGTGTTGTTTTCGAGGTTTTTTCTAAAAAATTTTCGCTTTGATCTTGAATTTGACCAGTGTCAAATTTTTTGACAAACAAAAAATTCAAATCAAAGCAAATTTTTTTTAGAAAAAACCTCGAAAACAACACTAAACGATTGACAACGACTCCAGACTCGGAGTTGAAACGTCTCCATACACAGATAAGTATTACACAATATACAATACATTACTTATATACAGGAAAACTGGTTGATCATTTTATAGACATCTCCTTCTCTAAGAAAAACTGTGAGGAAGAATCTCTGTACAGACAGCCAGTAATCCGGGCAATTTTAAGAAATTGCTTTACTACACTTTGTTCTACATATACAATTTTTAAATACTTATCTGTTACAGGAAAAAATTTGGAGGAGAGAAAACCCAATGAATAGACAAAATAATTCAAGACCTCCTCAACAATCTTTTCGAAATTTCGTAATAAGTTACGAAGTAATTCCATCACCAATTTTTTATATCCTAGAACAAGCTAGATTTATTTTATACATTCACGTAATGAGTAACTAAATCATGCTTAACATACAAATAATATCTGGACATTACGATGACGATAGAATCTGTTTCTTAAAATGATAAAAGATGATGCGTTATAGGGAAGTTGATTTACCAAAAGTTCTTTACAACAGAGGTCTTCAAAGTTGATTACCCAGAAAATTGTATAGGATATTTCTCTTAAAACAACGAAGACAAAAAGTTTGGAGCTGCATATACTTTATATAAAAGTTACGGAATACGAGGGCTGCCTTTTATATTTCGGGATTGGACAACCCTAGTGTTGCAATCTGACAACTGACAGCTCTATCGTAAAGTTTAACATTTTTGAGGTTATACGTGCTCAGAAAGTTTTGACATACGAGCGCTATGTGTTGTTTACAGTAACTTAAAGAATTCATCTCGGCCAAAAAATGGAATTAAATGGTGAACATTTTCGTGCGATTATTTTTTACAACTTTCGACGTGGATTAAGTCAGCAAGAGTGCATGGATGAACTTAATTTAATTTTTGGCGATGAAACTTCATCAAGGACCACTGTTTTACAATGGTCTGGTGAATTCAATCGAGGTCGTAGTTCACTACAAGACGAATTTCGTGAAGGTCGTCCAAAAACAGTTGTTCTTCCGGAAACCATTGATGCTGTGCGCGAACTGATATTGCAAGATCGTCATATGACCTATCATGAGATTGAGTCAACCTTACACATTAGTGGGACCAGCATACATTCTATATTGCATAAACATTTGAACGTCAAAAAAAATTGTTCGCGTTGGATCCCACACAATTTGTCAATCGTTCAAAAAAAGACTAGTGTCGATTGGTCGAAAGAAAAGCTCAAAAAATACGATCGCGGTGCTTCAAAACACGTTTATGACATAGTGACAGGTGATGAATCGTGGATTTACGCGTATGAGCCCGAAAGTAAACAGCAGTCGACTGTATGGGTGTTTCAAGATGAGCCGAATCCAACAAAAGTTGTTCGCACACGAAGCACTTCCAAGCAAATGATCGCCTGTTTTTTCGGAAAAACTGGACATGTCGCAACCGTACCACTAGAACAACGCAGAACAGTCAATTCTGAGTGGTACACAACCATTTGTTTGCCAGTTGTTTTCCAAGAAATGAGGAAAACCAACCGCCGAAGACGGATCACTCTTCACCAGGACAATGCGAGCTCTCACACTCGGCTCAAACAACTGCATTTTTGACCACTCAAAACATCGATTTGATGAGTCATCCGCCGTATAGTACTGACTTGTCAACAAATGACTTCTTTTTATTCCCGTACGTACAAAACAAACTGAGAGGTCAAAGTTTTTCGACACCTGAAAAAGCGGTTGCTGCGTTCAGAATGCATGTTTTGGAGATGCAAAAAGTGCTTCGACAATTGGTTCAAACGCATGCAAAAGTGTATAGATCTTCATGTGGAATATTTTGAAAAACAATAAAGCGATTTTCGATGATAACATTTGTTTTTGTTCTCTAATCCCGAAATATAAAAGGCAGCCCTCGTAGCAGAGTTATAAATAATATAGATAATAAGAGCCCACTCACAGTAAAATGCATCCTATTTAACAAGGTTTGTGTAAAATGTTCACCATTTGTTCCTATAGTGCAAAGTTTTGCTCAGCGTACTCACACAATGGCTACAAGCTTTGAAAATAAATTCTCGGTGGCCATGAATAACATCACAAGCATTGTCAATGTGCTGCTGTAGTTCTTCCAGAAAATTTATTCTCCATTGTGACAAATTATCTGCTGTAAATTGCTCCACAGAAAAGAATCGCAGCCCGTTAAATCTGGGTATACTGTCGACCAACAAATATGCCTAGTCTGTCCTATCAATGCTTTGCGATGTGGCGGAGCTTCTACGTGTTCTGTCACATATTTAAAGGAACATCTTTTAATGACTCTGGTAAATTGTGCTGATTTGGGAAAAAGTAAGGTATTATGTTTCTCTCCCCCTTCTCTTCTCGTCTCATCTCCCCAACCCCCCCTCCCTTCATCACCCCCTCCACTCCCCCTCCCTCCCCCTCACCACGCCAGAAATGTTGTGCTATAAATGGTTTATTTTCAAAGCTTGCGGATTTTCTGCAGCCCAAATTTGGTTGTCCGAAAAAGCATCTGCCCAATTTCTTCTAAACGTAACCTCGTCAATAACCAAAACAAATTTGGAAAAGTTTTCACCTATGTCATACTACTGTAAAGGTCAATGACAAACCTGGGGATAAAATTATTCTCGCTATATCGACACTTTAATATGAGCAACTTCTACTTGAGCTGCTATGAATTCCGTTATTCGATTTTGTTCGATAATTTGAAAAATTTCCTCCTCGATCATCAAAATTTCCAGTGGAGGAGATCTTCCAGCTGGACCTAGTCGTTGTTACTTTAAATACCATGTGTCGCGAAGAGCCAATTTGCAAATCCCCGCGGATATGTTCTTGTCATATCCATCTAAATCAATCATCTTTAACACATATTGCCAAAAGGCAGTTTACAAAACTCTTTGCACTGTGAAAAATCACCTCTTGCATAGTCCTTGTTTTGTAAGAATGCTTAGTTTCTATCAACGTTAATACCTAGAACAAACTGTTAACCACTACTGATCAATAACTAGAGAATTAAAGAGACCATGTCCCTCTTTGCAAAACTAGCCATTCTGAACACACGAATGCTATTATACTTGTTTATGTTGTTTGTCTTTATTGTGATACAAGGAAGTTTTCTGTTTACCAGCCCTCCATAGGCTAAACCTTACCAATCCTTTCTAAGATCATCTACCTTGAAAGTATTCAGTCATAAGTAGTAAAAAATTCTAATAAATTTTGGTCGTATGTGTATACGAGAAGACACAATTCAAGGATCCCTGGGATAGTAAATTATCAAAACATTCAATATGATAAACCGAACGATATAGTTAATGCATTTGTACAATACTCTTCTAGTGTGTATTTAAACACAAATACTGACAATATTATACCTCCCACAAACTCTGATAGTATTATTCATATAAACTTTTATCCTATTACTGAGAATGAAGTATTATCAGCGAGTAAGAAACTTAAAGATAAACTAACCTCTGGACCTGATAACATTCCGTCATTTATAGCAAAAGATAGTGTTGGAGCGCTATCGGGAATCCTAACAAATATATATAACGCTTGACTCAAGTGCAATAAATTTCCTGAAGCCTGGAAAGTAGCAAAGGTTTGCCCCATTTTTAAGGATGGTGAGAAAAATGTATTAGAGAACTAAAGACCTATATCTATTCTGTCAAACTTCTCAAAGCTATTTGAAATCATACTGTATAATCGCATGTTTTCACTAGTACGCAATCAACTATCTCCATATCAGCACGGATTTATTGATAAAAGGTCTACAACAACCAACCTGGTAGCAATTACTCAATATATCTCAGAAGCACTGGACACCAACATACAAGTAGACGTGATCTATACAGATTTCAGTAAGGCATTCGACAGAATTCATCATAGAATTCTGTTAAACAAGCTATCAGGATTAGGATTTTCTATCCAAGCAGTAAATTTCCTCAAGTCTTACTCATCAGACAGATACAATTACGTGACTTATAATGGCTTCAAATCGAACTCATACTTAGCTAAATCAGGAGTTCCTCAAGGGTCGAATTTAGGACCTCTGCTATTTCTTTTGGTTATTAACGATTTATGTAATATAATATCGACAGAAAAGTTATGCTTCGCTGATGACTTCAAGATACTACAATAGAAGGTGTAAATGATTGTCATAATATCAAAGCCAATTAGTATCTATAGAAAACTGGTGCAATAGAAATAATCTAAATCTAAATGCGAAAAAATGCAAAGTAGTGACATGTACCCGAAAAACGTCCGCCATCAAATTTCCTTATTCAAGTCAAGGTACACTGTTGGAGCGAAATACTAGTATCAAGGATTTGGGAGTTATCTTTGACGATAAATTAACCACATATCTGTAAAAATATCTGAAGCATTAAAGTCTTATGGATTTATATTGAGAAACTGCCGACACTTTACTAATATTTCCGCATTGAAAACATTATATTTTGGGTATGTTCGTTCTATAGTTGAATATGCAAGTATGATTTGGCATACATATGATATTCACAGCAAACGTGTTGAAAAGGTCCAAAGAAAATTCCTGAAATATTTGGTTATCAAAAGTGATGGATTATATCCAGAAAGGAATATACGTAATGATGAGTTATGTGAACGTTTTCAACTGTCTTCTTTGCAATTAAGGAGAAATTGTGCATCTGTTGTATTCTTGTTTAAATTAGTAAATAATATGGTAGACTGTTCGGAATTGTTAAATCAAATTAATTTTAATGTACCTACGTTTCACTCAAGGAAACACCTAGCGCTAAGGCCACCAAGAGCCAGAACAAACATTTTGTTGAAATCACCAGTTTATGTTATGTGCAATAATTTTAATAATATATGCAATTATTGTGATATATTTACATGTACCCTGAATCAAATAGTTAGTACCGCAATGTTGCATTTGTAAACTGTCCTGTAAATGGGAGACTGTTGGACAATAAAGCAATTATTTATTTATTTGAGATAAGGGTCGAGGTCACGGTGTCGGGATTCAGTTGACGAATATTCTCATTTAACAAGCAGTGCGTGTAAATGAGAATCTCCTTTAAGAAAAACACCCTCCAAGGTCTCTCTCCATTGACAAATTAAAATTTTGCTTTCGAGTGACCCAAATAATGATGAATACACCAACTTTTTTTCAACTAAAATTTCCAGGCAACAATAATAGTAACTCCAAATATTCGGTAATTGGCGAGCCGCAGTTATTTCGTTCATAGCCCAAAATTTATACTGTTAAAACCGTGCTCCAACAGAGCGTTAACCAATGGATATTGTGGATATACCGCGGCCGCAAAAGCATTTTCGCTGGAGCTTTATTTAAATCATTATAAAGCTGTGCATGTTTTCTCGAACAAATAACCCGGTGACGGAATTGTGTGCGTGTGTGTGTTATTCGCAGTTCACAGCCATTCGAATAACTCAAAAAAAGCCAAAAGTGCCATCAGTTGGGAATTAGTAATGGTTTCAATATGACGTTTGCGATGGGAAATAAGCATTTAGGAAACATCCAAGCTTGTTGGCATTTGTTTGATTTCCACCTAGCGAATCGGTAATTTTTGATGAATCATCAGAAACAACATATACAGGGTGAGTTTTTTTTGATGATCAGTATGGGGATCTCGGAAACTAGCGGAGATAGAGCAATGGTTAAAATGGGAAAGATTTGCAGTTTTACTGGCCCAATTTAATGACACTTTCGGATTTTTGTAAAAAGTCATGATTTACTAGATATTTTGAAAAAACGAAATTGTGTCGATTTCGTCAAATCGCACAGCTCCTTTGTTTTTGATTTTATAAAAAAGTGTAAATATCAAAATTGAAGGGAATTGTATCCCGAATATGATTGTCAAGTCCTCCTTTGAGTGACAGCTCTCATTTTCGAGATATGAAACAGACTTATCTTTTTTTGAATGGAAACCATAGTTGGCTATGACCTCAAAAAGTCGCACATTTTTAGAGCTTTTCAACAATATAATACTCGATATAGTTATTCATAAAAATAACGGAGATATGGATGCTTTTCTCTCTTATTTTCACTTTTAACGTAGGTAGACATGAAAAAGATTGTTTTCACTTTGATGTTTCCTCATTTGAGAGTAATTCCTTTAGTAGTGCTGAACTGACAGTCGATATCGACAAGTTTTCGTGATAAAATGGAAAATTCTAACGAAGAAAAACTGAATATGGTGGATTGTTATATTATAGGCCATAAAAATTCAGTTCGTGCAGCTGAGGAATACTTTCATAGATATTTTAATCGTCGTCAACCTGCTCTATGTACATTTAAGAGGCTTTAGGGTAGTTTACGCAGATATGGATCTTTTACTAAACCACCAAAGGAACGTAATCAAATTGACGAAGCAGCACAAATAAATGTTTTGGCAATGGTAAATCAAAATCCATCTACATCAACTCGTGAGATAGCGACAGAAGCTGGCTCATCTCAAAGAACTGTAGTTAAGGTACTGAAAGAACACAAGTTCCACCCGTACAAACTTTCAGTTTCTCAAACTTTGCATGCTGGTGACGAACATCGACGTATTTTGTTTTGTACATGGTTTAGAGACATGTGCCTTGCCAATCCACAGTTTCCATTAAAGGTTGTTATGGTCAGATGAAACTAGATTTACTAACTGCGGTATGTTCAATAGACACAATGAGCATATCTGGGCTAAAGAAAACCCTTTCTATGTAGAACAAAGACGACCCCAGATAAAATTTTGTTTTAATGTTTGGTGTGGTATCATAGGGTCTACTATTCTGGGGCCTTTTATCTCTGACGAATAACTTACTGGAGAGCGCTACATGCATTTCTTGCAATACACTTTTCAAGACATGTTGCATAATTTAAATTTGAGAACTCGTTTAGAAATTAAGTGGTTCCAACATGATGGAGCACCTGCTGATAACTCGTTATTTGTAAGACAACACTTAGAAAATATCTATCCAAACTCTTGGATAGGAAGAAATGTCCCATGATGATTTGAGTAATACACTTATTACAAACTTTATTTAAAAAATTGTGACAGTTGTTTCGCGTCCGATGGAGCTTAATCATACAATGGACGCGAAACAATTGTCACAATAGTATTAGTCAAATCATCATGAATTTCAAATTCTACCAAGTATCAGCCAACTTAATCCAATGCAGAAATGTCCCACGCGAATGGTCACCCCGGTCTCCCGATTTGGCAGTTATAGACTTCTATTTATGGAGTGTGCTAAAAAACAAAGTATAACAAAGAAAGTATGAGAAAGTATTACAAGCAACTGAAGAAATTGATAGGCGGTCTATGAGGAAAGCGGTAATGTCAATCTTAAAAAGATGCAATTTTTGTCTAAATAACAATGGTGGACTTTTCGAACATAAATTGTAACCATTATTATGTACTTTAATTTCTTAAGTTTTTAGTAAGTACGTACTTATTTAGTTTCTTCGTTATATCTGATATACCTAATAAAAAAATCGTTCAGTGTTTTTTGGAATTGTTATTAATAAATCAATCTATTTTATGGCTAACTACGTTAAAAGTGAAAATAAGAGGAAAAGCATCCATAAGTCCGTTATTTTTATGAATAATTATATGGAGTATCATATCCTTGAAAAGCTCTAAAAATGTCCGATTTTTTGAGGTCATAGCCAACTATGGTTTCCATTCAAAACAAGATAAGTTTGTGTCATATCTCGAAAACGAGTGCTGTCCCCTATCGGATAATTATATAAATATAAAAATAAAACATTTCTTTTCTTACAGTGTAACTTTGCGTATACTCCGTGATTTACTTCTCAAGGGTATTGGAACCCCATAGCTTTCAAAAGAGCAAGATGATGTCCAATTATGAAAAAGAAATGGTACTGGATTGTGAAAAGTCTCTAAAAACAATTCTTCAGGTGTCCCCCATCGGATAATTAAATAAATATCAAAATAAAACTTTTCTCTTCTTGCAGTGTAACTTTGCGTATACTCCGTGATTTACTCCTCAAGGGTATTGGAGAGTTCCAATACAGCTTTCAAAAGCACAAGATGACGTCCAATTATGAAAAAGAATTGAAAGCCGTGGCACTTACACTATCAGCGAATGGCTTTAGTATACTGCATATGATAATTTTGCATAATAGCGCTGCTAAAACAAGCAAAACAAATTTGTAGTCAATTAACTCCGTGACTTTTTCGCCCGTAATGGGGCTTTGTTCGTTTTTCGGTAATATCACGTAAGAATTTTGAAGCGGAGTGTAACGCGTTATTCTCTCGGAGACGCAGTATGCTAATAATACCTTCCCCGTTAGCAATCAGGAATGTTTATAGAAGATAAACCAAGGGAAACGTTGTAAATGTGTGCCGTACACTTCACTAAAATCGGTACGGCAAAAGGAAATCTTGAAAATGCAATGCAGATGACGCCTCATATCCTATGTTAATTTGTCGGGGGGTTCTTATAGATAAATTTTGCAAAGATGCCACTCAGAAGGCTCGACGCTCAAATGCAGGATTAAAGACTTTTTGAAACAAGCCCTTGTATTTTCTATGCGAATTAGCATACATTTTAACAAGTTATCGTTGAATTAGGGTGCTTGAGGAAATTTGATGGGGCCGATGACATCATTTTGAATAGAACTAAATTAAAACATCTTTACAACACAGGAAGATACATTTCCAAGTGTTTTAAGAATGTCTTTTGTCTAGCTGCTATCTGCATTTTATAAGTATACAATGTAAAATTTGTCTTTGAAGGGTTTAAGAGCAACATATAAATTCTCGATTATTTTTCCAACAAGATGGGGCCCCGCTTCATTAAGGTGTAAGAATATTTGTGGACATCACCTTTAATGGAAGATGGATTGGTAGACCGTTTGACTGGCCACCCAGATTTCCATATTTGACCCTAATTGTTTGTCCTATGCGGTCGTTTTACAAAACCAAGTTTATGTTGATAGGCCAGCAGATTCGCAGAATTTGAAAGAACGCAGTAGTCATGGTCTCTTCGAGTACAAACCATCCTCGAAGCGCCAGACAAACAACATTTAGGATTCTACGACATATCGAATTTCCGTCACTTAAAACCATTTTGTCCATCATGATATGACGATTATTGCAGAACTCTCCATATCGACAATGGGACCTTCGGTGGAAGTAACAGTCGACGGTCTACGAATCTGGGCTGCAAATATTGTGACAGCATATTAGGATGTCGACGCCACTGAATGGAAAGATAGTTTCCAACATATTTCTCACCACCCTCCAATTCAGTCCATCCAAGGCACTTGCTAACTTGGGACCGCCAATTTCATCAGGTTCGTCTCCATCATTACAGTCCTCAATTTTACCAGAGCCTTCCAAACGTCGCTATATGTTGGCTTGTCCTGCGAGAATGTTTTCGTTACCAAATAGAAGATGTCTTTGGTATCCACTGGTTGTTGATCTTCAAGATGAAGGAACTTCCCCACCACTGAACATTGAGACCTTATACTCTGGAACTGGCCGCACCATATTGCAAACACCTTGGCTATTCCTCCGGAGATCCGGGGCTCTTGAGCAACACAATGAGCCAGGGAATATTCTATGGACTCCGAACATGTCTGGGGATTCCCCTCTGGTCACGTCGTGCTGCTCTTTCTGTCCATCCGCGGACAGTGCCATAAACTATTTTCGTACAGTTTTGAAACATTCTGGTCATCTTTTTATCCGGTGGTTAAATGCTAAATGCTAAAAGAGGTACATGTCGTGATTCCTGAAATGATTCATAATTCAATTAATGCAGTATATCATCGAGTGACCCGCTGTCAACTATTTGAACAAAATTTATAAAATACTTCATTTACACAGTATTTATTTTTATTACTTGCAATGCATTTTATTAAACTTATATTAATTGTCTTAAAATATTAGTTTCTATCAAAAATTATTATGGATCTAATGCTTGAAAGGAATTTATGGCTTACTATTTGAAAAGAAATTCGAAGACGTCATCACCTTGACAAATATATATTTTTTAGCGATTTACAGAACCTGATTTTACATTAACCACCATAAACCTAATCTAAGATTGTCTAATGTTGATAGTAATGCTTAGAGCATGTACCTTCTGGAGATAGCCTGCCATGCAAAAATCGTGGGAAGGCTAGAAAGAGAGGGCAATCGAGACAGTCACATGCTATTTCACATGATGGATGGAAGCAGCCAATGAGCAACAAGCTGATCGTATTTCATTGGTCTTACCACTACATTTCTGCACTGCAGGCTATCTCAAGAACGTACAATTTCTCAGTACTGATGGTTGAGATACAACAACAACACCCCTCTTCATGTTTTCTCTTGTTCCTTTTATCTAATAATATGTTTATCAATTATATTTCTTATGTTAGTCTGGAAGTTGGTAGACAATGTAACTCGTTCCCTCTCTGGCCTGGTCCCAAGTTTCGGTCCATTGATTAGACTTCCATCGTCAGTTTGATTAGCTGGCGGTGCTCGTTATCTAGTGTCCAGCAACGTCACACGGTACGCTGTATATACAATAGCTGTGTACCGTGTGCTGCTATCAAGAGAAGAATTACAGCTGCATGGACATTGTTCAAATGATACAAAAGATAGCATAATCTCGAATCTCCTCATTCTTGATAATTAAGGGTTCAGTAAAGCAGATACACAGCTTGAAACGTTGTGAAATAAGACGATGGAAGTTTCGAGGAATATATTTGTTATTTCTTCTTTGTCAGATTAAATCAGAAGGGACAAGAGAAGAATTAAAAGGATATTAAAAATAAAGTTGTAAATAACGAATTTTAATTCAAAAACATAAAAGGATATTAAAAATATGTTTCTATGTAAACTATACCTCGGTATATATTTTTTAAAATACATATCTTAACGCATTAAAAATATTTCCAAATAAACGCACAAATGAAAGAAAATATGGCGTGATGTATTTTACATAATCTTTATTCCATCACTGTCATAAACAAGATAGATAAGCAAAATCGAAAATATTTTACAGGAAAACCATCTGTGGCAAATTTATTTCTTAACAACTGCAATGCGATTGCTTGCGCTTTTGCCGGTCATCACGTGACAGTCGTCTTGCAGCCTTATTTATTTTCATACATGTTCTCGCTTCTTCTACGTATGTCTGATAGGGCATACGCAGTTCCATACGCAGTATTATTAGGTCTATGGTTTTAATAATGTACATTACCGTAATTACAGTTTCCCTGTTTGTAGTGACTAAAGAAGTATATATATACAGTTTCAAGAGCTTGCATAATAAAACAAGTTTTCTAAAAAGTTTTTTTTACTGCTTTCCTGTTAACCTGAAATGCTTGGTCTTGAACTATTCAGCCTTTACAAGCACATATATATATAGATATACTCGTTGGATTCCTCTGTGTATTCTGGGTATGCCAATTCGATGAAAGACGTTAATTTTCAATTTCAAAAAACCCATTTTCAGGCCAGTTTCACATCGCGAATGAAACGATTGTATTTGTATTTAAAAATCCGTAAAAGTCGGCGCCGAATTCCAGTTCAAATAAAACGGCGATTGGCCTATTAAGCTGGAAAGACGCCGCGCTATTCTGTATTCGGAATTCTCGCGGCTGAGTGGTTTCAAATAGATGAAAGTTATTTTTACGGATCGATACAAGGTAGTTCTCTGCTCTTCTGTATGAATTGTGATGCTGATAGTCATCGTTTCCAACACCAACTGCACCTCGAGGACGGGTGCGGGTGTGGATGAAGGGCCTTTCGGGGGATAGTCAACAACCCTCTCGTAGTAGTGAAAATATTTACATTTTGATAGATTTAGGTTTCGAGTTACGATGGATCCTAACGTCTTCTCGTGAAACTATGGTACAACGAAGAAATATTAAATTCGAGATGATATCACAATACTTGAGCTATGTCTTAAAGCTGGCAGTGTAGATACTTCAGATTTTTTGATGGTATACGAAATAAAAATGGATTGTGTACCGAAGAGCTGAGCAGAATAAAATAATACATATTTCGTGTCGACAGGAAATTGTAAGGTGAATGATAACAGTCGCATAAGCTTTTATGTTCAATTCTATCATAGAACTGTTTACGCTTTGTCAATTCTGTCGTTCTCTTTACTTTGAACTTTTAGCAAAGCTACTACAAATCCGGAGATAAGAATAGTGATAAAGTATTTTAGCATAATAAAAGTTTCTGTATGACAGTGCCACAGCAATTTTAAATAGGAATGATTACAACTTCAAAACTCAATAAACTAATAAACTAAGAATAATTTACTAAATTAAACAAAGATCCAACAAGTTCTGTAGAAAAGAAAATATACCGATTACTTTTACTCCACACTATTCTAAACCACCACATTTATAGGGTTTATGTAAAATTCATAAACACAACATACATACCTTTAAGACCAAATGTCAGGTTTATAAATTCTCCTTGCAGTGCACTCCTAACATTTCTTTTAAAAAATTTCATAGTCTCTTTTTCATGTTGTCAAAACACATCCTATAGTGAAAGAACGATTTCAAGATGATTCTCTACTAAATCAACATGCACAACAATCCAGCGACACAATAATGGAACTTCTAACATTTTGTATGAAAACAACTAATTTAAACTAGCAAGCTATACGAGGGCTGCCTTTTATATTTCGGGATTAGATCACTTTTGCATGCATTTGAACCAATTGTCGAAGCACTTTTTCCACTCTGATTGAGGTATCTCCAAAACGTGCATTCTAAACCTAGCAACCGCTTCTTCAGTTGTCGAAAAACGTTGTCATTTGGTGACAAGTCATCACTATACGGCGGATGACTCATCAAATCGATGTTTTGAGTGGTCAAAAATGCAGTTGTTTGAGCCGATGTGTGAGAGCTCGCATTGTCGTGGTGAAGAGTGATCCGTCTTCGGCGGTTGGTTTCCTCATTTCTTCGAAGACAACTGGTAAACAAATGCTTGTGTACCACCAGAATTGACTGTTCTGCGTTGTTCTAGTGGTACGGTTGCGACATGTCCAGTGTTTCCGAAAAAACAGGCGATTATTTGCTTGGAAGTGATTCATGCGCGAACAACTTTTGTTGGATTCGGCTCATCTTGAAACACCCATACAGTCGACTGCTGTTTACTGTCGGGCTTATACGCGTAAATCCACGATTCATCACCTGTCACTACGTCATAAACGTGTTTTGAAGCACCGCGATCGTATTTTTTGAGCTTTTCTTTCGACCAATCGACACGAGCCTTTTTTTGAACGATTGACAAATTGTGTGGGATCCAACGCGAACAATTTTTTTTGACATTCAAATGTTTATGCAATATTGAATGTATGCTGGTCCCACTAATGTGTAAAGTTGACTCAATCTCACGATAGGTCACATGACGATCTTGCAATATCAGTTCGCGCACAACATCACAACAACAACAACTGTTTTTGGACGACCTTCACGAAATTCGTCTTGGAGTGAACTACGACCTCGATTGAATTCACCATACCATCGATAAACAGTGGTCCTTGATGGAGTTTCATCGCCAAAAATTAAATTAAGTTCATCCATGCACTCTTGCTGACTTAATCCACGTCGAAAGTTGTAAAAAATAATCGCACGAAAATGTTCACACGATTTAATTCCGTTTTTTGGCCAAGATGAATCCTTTAAGTTACTCGTATGTCAAAACGTTCTGAGTACGTATAACCTCAAAAATGTCAAACTTTACGACAGAGCTGTCAGTTGTCAGATTGCAACACTAGGGTTGTCCAATCCCGAAATATAAAAGGCAGCCCTCGTATCTACCATTAAGATTTTGACATCTCAATGGGTTCTTGTTTGTCCCTTACTTTAAGCAATGTTTTTTTTTAGAACAATTCGAAGAACATATATTTTTCAAGAGACTATGTATTCACTATTTGGGAACCAACTACATTTTAATAACAAACACACAGCCGTCATTTGAAACTGAAATCTACAGAAAACCGACTTACACTACTAGATTTCGCAACTGTAACTGTATGTGAAAATTCAAACATTTTGAGCACGCCATAATACAATTTCAAAATGCCATCATATTGTAGTGGTTTCTGGTGACATGCTCAATGATAAAATTAGTAACGGTCACGACCTTTTGAACAAACCTATACTGGGATAATTATTCATAAGGTTTTTCATAGGGTTTTCTAAAACCTGCATCGATTATCGAAACTCATCTATAATTTTTTGTCTATACCCAGGGATAATCTATTAAACACTAGCCATTCCAATATTTGATTCTGGTAGTGATTCACTTTAGATTCTACACCTTGCCATGTTTTGTCACAAGTTATTATCATAGTATCATCAGCGTAACAGAAAATAGTGTCATCTCTTTTAGAAGATCATTCACATAAAATATAAACACCGGAGGTCCAAGTATTGTTCCTCCAGGAATGCATATTGACATATAACTGCTCACCGTGTCATTAATTTTTACTCATTGAGGCCTATTACCAAAATAACTCCCTAATAGTTTATTCAAAATACCACTGATACCATAGTTACTTACTGTTTTTGTTGTTTACAGAATCAAATCCTTTCGCAAGGTCAACCGATTGAACAAATCCTTGTTATTTGTCTTAATTACCATTGAGAAGTATCGAAATAAACAGAATTTTTTAATTGTAAATTTCAAAAATAAAATACAGTAGAAAAATTACAGTTAAAGGAAAATTTATTGATTTATTTGTAAAAGTAGGAAAAGTATAGTTTTAATAAAAGTATAGTAAGAAGCACCCTCTATACTTAAAACCAAACTTTTAGGATACATATTTATAGGAACTTTTCGCGGATCAAGATCACCTATAAAAATAATACATAACATTAAGTACCAATCTGTTTATACATAAGTAGATCAGTGAATTGTCGCGTAAATTTGTAGTCCTATGTACGTTAATAATGAAAATCATCTAAAAAAATTTCGTCTGAAATTTAAAAGCTAATGTGTATTGTGTACTCTTATTACCAAAATCTGCAGGGTTATGATTCCAAATAATGTATGACTAAAGAGTATTTAATTTTTTAAATCTAACAACATTTATATGAGATGTTATTCTATAACTTAAGGATCTAGATGTTTGTCCTATGTAGGGAGCATATTCGTTTTAGGAATTAAGGCGTTATATATTTGATACAACCAAATAACTTACTATAATAGATATGTATGTGACAACTTTTAAGAATGAATTTAATATAAGGTACACATATAATTATGTAAAAAATTATGTAGTTTATTTAGTAATATCCAAGATAGGACATCTAAAGATTTTTAATCAAACGTAGTATACAAATTAATTTTATGATAGTCCAGCTATATACATTGGACAAATATTTAAAAACGTAAAACACAGAATAACATCACATAAAAGTGACATTAGATGAAAAATGTAAATTACTCTTTAGCTATATATTATTTGGATAATCACCAGACTGAAAACATGAATGTTCTTTTTCCATAACATAAATAATTTTCAATCCTCACGCATTATCATTTCACTGCTATCCGATAATTTACTAATCTATTATTTTTAACGTGACTATTATATATATATATATATATATATATATATATATATATATATATATATATACATAAATCTGTACGGTATTAAGCAGTTTCAATAGGAAGCCACCAGATGTTCCCAAACTACTGGATCATAATGCGGCGGCTTACCGCCAAACTTCAGCTCATCTGTACTAATTTAAAATTGAATATCAAGGGTGAGCTACGACGCATCGGGGGCCTCCTTCCTCGTCTTGTTCCGCCACACCAACAGCTACACGAGGCTCGATACAATGCCAAGGCAAGAAAACACGGTTGAGCATGCTTTATCGCCCTATCTGAAGAATAGAAGTTGTCGGCAATAACACTCGCTATATGCCTAACAGACAGTTATAATTCATAGAAGGCAAGCATTCTTAACAGAGGCGTAGCTGGCGCAGTCGAGTGGGGTGAGTTTGAAGGGTTTTAGCATCCTTGATGAATTTTTGAGTGTTGTTCAGGACGGAAATAATCATGTGTTACTCGTTAGACGTACGACTCTTCAATTTAGACAGTTTTTTTAAATGCGAGTACACGTTCTTGCGATGAAGGGTTCTTGTAAACATACCGTCGTTTGCATCAGTAGCTTTTCGCTTATAATACAGTCAGCATTTTTTGTTATAAAGAAATATTATTATGTTTTCCACTATTCATTCGTGTTCCAGTCTCAAGTGTTGGTCTCTACGCAGTGTCCTTGGATTCATCTGCTTAGTTTTTGACAGTTTCTGTCAATAACGAATTAGCTTAGACCCCGTTTCTATACTCTTTTTTCAAAGCAAGTAGTTTGCCACGGCTCGGTTCAATTTTTTTCACTGTTGTTATGAAATAAATAATACTCGCAAACAAAATCACTTCCCTCTTGGTACACTACCAATACTCAAAGGCCAGCGTGACTGGTGTAATGACCAAAACCCAGAAATTTAGAATACACATATTAGCAATAGGCTTCAGTTTGCGGAGGTCCAAGGACCTACTCCCGGTAGTGTCCGGTAAGTGCTAGAATAGAGGGAATTAAACATGCCTAAATCAGATCATACTACCATTGCAGACATATGCATATCGCACAATGATAAAGTGCTTGGACTGGAAAAGGAACTTAAGCAAAAAAATGGGATGCAATAAGCTTGAGCGAAGTTAGAAAAGGAATAAAAAGGGTCGACTATGCACAAATATTCAAAGCGAAGTTACCATAATCAAAACCTCTCAATTCTCAACAAGGTTTCAACAGGCATTCACCGTGATAACAAGAAAAGAACGACAGAAGCTGCCTCACAAAACGAAACCATTAGTGAAGAGGGATTAGGTTTCGTGCTTACAAGGAAACTTTGGGATCTTAAAAGTACTGAAATTATTTAGCAATTTGATATTATTCTTGCCGGTCTTATTAAATACTGTTGGAACCATCGAAAATGAAGGATGAAAATTATTTTTGAGAGTGAAGTAAAAACTATGCGAGTTACGAAAATGGTACGACTGCGCTCCAACAAAGAACAGAAATTGAGTATTTGTACTTCCTCAGAATAGCAGAATAATTGTTGAGAAACCTCTTATCCACAACGAGTGCGGTTTTTGGGCCAGTGGTATGGTCGGGTCATATTTTTTCGAGAATAATGGAGGTGAAACTGTCATAGTCAATGCGCAGGGTTGCTGTGCAATGTTTATATACTTTTTGTCGGTAATATTGGACGAGATAGAATGAGAATGTTTCTTTTAACAGATCGTGGCTCTGAGCCACACAAGGGGATAAACACTAATACTGATGAGTTAGCTTGCTGTGGTGTGATTCAACACAGCTAAACCTTTTGCTGTGGATATATGTAAAAATTTAAATTAACAATCATCCGACAACTGAAATGGTGGAGAATATTATTAGTGCTGTTATTTGTGAAGAAATGTATTTGTTTATAGAATTAAATGAGTCTTAATGGAAAGTGGCGTCCTATTAAAAGTGTTTACTTAGCTATCTAAGGGCTGAAATGCAAATTAACTCTTTGTCATTATTTATAATTCACTACTATACATTCTTGAGTTTCTAAAAGGCCCCGAAGTTGGCTTACCCAGGCTCCTGCATTGACCAAGAGAGCGTTTACACAAGACAGACTTAATTCAGACTTCTGTCGTATTAAGTCTGTGCATCCTGGCAGTTCAGACAATTGTTGATCAAATTAGAATAGTATGCGGTTTAGATGCAAAAAGGCAAAACATTTTGTCCGTGACCGATGATGCGCAGTGATACTGGTTTTGAAACAGAAGCTACGTCTGCGGCTAATACAGGTAATAAATATAAAAGTCTGAACTAAAATTGGCACAAAGTTACCTGGAGTCTGCACAGGGGCGGATCAAGGGGGCGATTCTGTACTAAATTTACCTAAATATAATTTACATTTGTTGGGCTATTAGATTAAAAATAGTCAATGTGAGGATTAAACCTATAGAAGTTACCTTTTTTCTAGGCTCTCGGGGATTCTCGGAGCGGGCGATGTCCCTCATCACCCCCCCCCTCCTTGGATCCGCCCCTGAGTGTGCACAGATGTCTCGACTGCCTGTCCTGTGTAAACGTATTTTAATGTAGCCTTGATAATATTGTGGATAATTCCTGCTTAAAAAACGGTTCTAACGAAGACTTTGTAAATGACAACAATTAAACTAGGTAATTGCCCGGCTACACTTCAGCATTTCTGGTTCTGTAGCAGAAACAGGCACACGAGAGCAAGGCTTCAAAAATACCTAATTAAAAAGCTTACTTATTACAAGAACTGTTAAAAACCCGAGTTTTGAAGAAAACTTCCAAATTTCTTAAGTTCTATCTCAATTTACTGAACTGACAAACTTAAATGTAAATTCAGGGATCTATTTGGGCGAATCGCTCGACGATTTTCGATTGTTTCACTTCGTATTCCGGCAGAAAGAAGATGACGGTTCATCGGCAAAACGTGCCGGTAATTATCTGTTCGTATTAGCATTAATCATGGCAGGAATTATCCCGCCGATTCGCAATCCCTTGTAGTTCAGACAAGTAAAATGATTTATTGCCGCGAACTTCTGGAACTAAATCGTAATTTTGTTAGCTAGTTGACATGTTGGAATATTGTGCTACATTTTTTATTTTAATATGCCATCGCATCCCCGAAGGCGTTGGCGCTCTTGGAGTTTTTTTTCTCTCGAGAGTGAGGCTTTTGTCTGAGGCTTTGCATTTTAACGTCGCATCATCATCGCGCGCAAATGGTTGGTTTCGTAATAGGTACGCAAGAATTTGAGATAATTTGTATAAACGAGCTTGTTTTATAACTGATTCATTAGTTTTTTTTTGTATGGCGTAATCTGTACACGGAAAATCCTTGCTCCCACTTCTACATTATCGCCAAGCAAAATCAGATAACTGTGATAATAATAAAATAGATAGAACTCAGTATCAGTAGTAAACAAACTATTTATCTATTCACAAGGCAGTGGCAAAAATAAATAAGGTGTATATCAAAAATTGTTAATAATTGTGTCTCAATAGGCAGCAAAGAGACACAGCAACTGTAGGAATTCAGATGCAAAGTCAGAACCGCAATTGGGAAAACACAACACATCAAACAAAACATCAACGAATCTGACAGTAGAATCATAAAAATACTTAAGGACGACAAATCTATCATCATTCTACCAACAGACAAAGGAAATGCCACCATTCTGATGGACTGAACGGAATACAACAAGAAAATCGACGAAGTACTGTCGAAGGGAAAATACACCACTGCCTACTGATCCAACATCCAAAATAGAAGGGAAAACTTACAACACTCTCAGAGATCCTGCTGAATACATTTTACCCGAGACAAGGAGAAAATTGACGCCACATCCCACCAAACCACCACATCTTTATGGACTACCGAAGATACACAAGGCTGGAGTACCTCTCAGACCGATTACGAGTTCGTGCAACTCACCAACAGCAGCACTATCGAAATTCCTTCTACCAATCATTCAGCCTTTGGAGGGCAAAACATCATCGCACGTCAAGGACTCAAAGCACTTTGTCGAAATCATCAGATTCATGGAACTTGGGCCAGAACATCGCTTAGTGAGTTTCGACGTTGAAAATCTTTTCACGAACGTACCACTAGACGAATCTCTCAACATAGTGAGACAGAAACTTACTGAAGACGAAACCCTGATGGAGAGGATGGAGCTGCCAATAGGCTCAATCATGGACTTGCTTGAATGTTGCCTCAAGAACTGCTACTTTCAGGAGAAGGACCGGACCTTCATGCAAGAAGAAGGATTGCCTATGGGTTCCCCGTTATCATGACCCTTTATTACAACATCGAACTACAACATCTGGACATGGAATGGTTGGGTGTCGATGTAAAGTGTCCAGGACCGGAATCTAAACTTCGAGGCTAATGATTTACCTTCACTAAAATTCAGTGGCTGAGCAACTTTAACTTATATCCGGAAACGGTCATTTTTGAAGAGCTGGAAAACCACCTAGGCATTTCTCGTTACTCTTGAAAACTCGACATGTTGTTGAGGAGCATGAACTACCAAATGACAGTAAACAAGTGAATAAGATGACATAGCAGATACCTGAAACGTTGTGAAATACACTTCAAGCCATTCATATATAACAGTAAATCGATTTCCATTCGCCTCTAATATAAACTGTTAGAACACCCTGTATATAGCCATATATACAGTAACGCCATTCGCCTCTTATATAATGCTTATATCAAATCCTGTAAATTTTCTGGCCTGTTGATTTTAACCCGGTTCTTTAAATAGTCTTACAGGAACAAATCCATTGGGGTCAAATCTGGAGATCTTGGTGACCACTCAAATAGTTCAGGTCTACCATCTTCCATTAAAGATGGTGTCCAGAAACCTCTTTAGTTCTACACTATGAGGCAGTGCCCCATCATGTTGGAAAACTAACGGAGAATGTAAACGTTGGGCATTGTTGGCATCTGGGAATGCTTGAATTAAGTCAGAGAGATTATATCAACCAGTAGTTTACTATGTTTGTCCAAACATTGATTTTCTTGAGACCAGTATCGAACAAAAGTAGCCTCAGCGAAAAAAAACCGTAGTTTAAAAATTGCAGATCTTTGTCAAATAGCCGCAAAAAAATTCCGCAAAATTTTATAGTCGATCAGGATAAAAACAGAAAATTGCCCGATTAATGAACTTTGTCAAAGCACTCTATAATGATTGCTCTTTTCCAAAGCGTGTTATCAGCATATTAATTTTTTTTGTTATCTGCGAAATTCGCCGCCTTCTTCCGCAAGTTACAAACCTGCACCTGGGCTATTTTGATATTTCTCCAGGTTGAAAGAAATTAAATTCTGTGTATTTTGCCACGTGTTCTATACTAACTTTTCACAACAATGATGACTGGTGTTATAAAGAAAAAAAAAGTGAATGCAAATGGTACTTACCAAAATTGTTGTTCACCTGATATCCATGAGGTTAACAAGTCGGAAAACTGACCCAAAGAAATCTGCAAACATATAAAAACCGGTTAGCTATGGATGTTTTTTAAAAACGGAATTTATATAATCACAGGAACAATTTGAAAAATATATTTTCCACAAAGTCTTCCTTTATTTTAATGGACTTGTTCAGGCGATGTTGTAGCATTTCAATAGCCTCATGGAAAAAATTTCAACTGCTCACATAACATCATGATCAATGCAAAATTTCGCCCATTCAAATTTTCTTTCAATTTTGGAAACCCTTGCAGTCACTGGGGGACAAGTCTGAAAAATGTGAGGTGTGTTCCATCAACTGTACAATTTAATGCAATTTTCCGGAGCATTTTCGTATTTTGTCAGTAGTTCCCGTGCGTGTGTCTTCAAAAGAAGTTCTAAACATACAACTCTTTATAACTAAAGTAGAGACACATGTTTTTCACTACATTGTATGGTACACTAGCCTAACCTAATTATGATATCAGGTCTTAAGAAATTGTACTAAAGAAAGATTTTGCTAGACTGATTTCCGTAAATATACAACGTATTGTCAGCGTTACAAACGTAAAATATTCAAATTTGAAGTTCTACTACGAGGGCTGCCTTTTATATTTCGGGATTAGAGAACAAAAACAAATATTAATCATAGAAAATCGCTTTATTGTTTTTCAAAATATTCCCTATAAAGATCTATACACTTTTGCAAGCGTTTGAACCAATTGTCGAAGCACTTTTTCCACTTTGATTGAGGTATCTCCAAAACATGCATTCTAAACGCAGCAACCGCTTCTTCAGGTGTCGAAAAACGTTGACACCTCAGTTTGTTTTTTACGTACGGGAATAAAAAGAAGTCATTTGGTGCCAAGTCAGGACTATACGGCGGATGACTCATCAAATCGATGTTTTGAATGGTCAAAAATGCAGATGTTTGAGCCGATGTGTGAGAGCTCGCATTGTCGTGGTGAAGAGTGATCCGTCTTCGGCGGTTGGTTATCCTCATTTCTTGGAAGACAACTGGCAAACAAATGGTTGTGTACCACTCAGAATTGACTGTTCTGCGTTAATCTAGTGGTACGGTTGCGACATGTCCAGTTTTTCCGAAAAAACAGGCCATCATTTGTTTGGAAGTGCTTCGTGGGCGAACAACTTTTGTTGGATTCGGCTCATCTTGAAACACCCATAGAGTTCACTGCTGTTTACTTTCGGGCTCATACGCGTATATCTACAATTCATCACCTGTCACTATGTCATAAACGTGTTTTGAAGCACCGCGATCGTATTTTTTGAGCTGTGGGATCCAAAGCGAACAAATTTTTTTGACATTCAAATGTTTATGCAATATTGAATGTATGCTGGTCCCACTAATGTGTAAGGTTGACTCAATCTCACAATAGGTCACATGACGATATTGCAATATCAGTTCGTGCACAGCATCAATGGTTTCCGGAACAACAACTGTTTTTGGACGACAATTCACGAAATTTGTCTTGGAGTGAACTACGACCTCGATTGAATTCACCATACCATCGATAAACAGTGGTCCTTGATGGAGTTTCATCGTCAAAAATTAAATTAAGTTCATCCATGCACTCTTGCTGACTTAATCCACGTCGAAAGTTGTAAACAATAATCGCACGAAAATGTTCACGATTTAATTCCATTTTTTGGCCGAGATGAATCCTTTAAGTTGCTGTAAACAACATATAGCGCTCGTATGTCAAAACGTTCTGAGTACGTATAACCTCAAAACTGTCAAACTTTACGATAGAGCTGTCAGTTGTGAGATTGCAACACTAGGATTGTCCAATCCCGAAATATAAAAGGCAGCCCTCGTATAAAACAGTGAGGGGCATAGTATAGTATAATGTGTATTGCCTTTTTGAGTTTCAAATACTTAACCAATCTACCTTTTTCAGAAATTATTGTAGGCAGTAAAAGCCTAAATAAGAACCAAAATAACATTGATGCTGTTATCAGTCAACAAAGTGAAATAAACAAGAACCGGAAGTAAACCATTTGCGAGATATAAAGTTAATTATCTATTGCTATGTATACTTGTACCCGTTTCAATTTCAATAGGAATATAAATACAAGAAATAGTCTGCATAATGTCGTCTTATTAATGCGAGAAAAAAAATCGGTAATGTGAGTGCCTAATCCCAGAGCTCATTTAGTAAACAGATAGAAAGACATCTTCACACCACTTAATTTTTTTTCGGTGTTTTAAAACATGTGTTTTAAATCTTTGCGTGAAAGTTTTACTAATGAATCTAATGCAGGGTCTATTGTCATTCGAGCATCCGGTGTGAGGAATATTTCTTTCAAAAATAAAGCTTAAGTTTCACTAATAGAATTATAAGGAGTATTCTTTACTTGTAAAACAGAAAAAACCGTATAAATATCAGATAAAAAGGCATGCCGTAACCCGTAGTGAGAGGTCAATAAAACAATATTTCATCGGTGTCAAACGATGTAAGAATAATGGTGAAAATGTGAACATCAACGATATGATTAATTTTTAATGTCTTGTTAAAATGACACCATCTTGTAAAAAAATGTCATTATCATTTTTGCCATCCAATATTTACGCCACACTATATGGTAATATGTGCAAAGAAATTAAATGCATGCTGAGAAAAAATTGATTGTGTGAAATACGAAATTATCTTTATAATCTCTAACAAATTGCAAATATCCCACACATATACAAACCATGTGTTATTGTCTGGTCGCACTCTTGGGGTATTCCAAATTAAGATTCCAGGTTATAAAGCCTATTATAACTTTAGTAATCTGCCAGTTTGTTGAGATATTCTGCAAATATGGCTTATATCGGACTAAACATACTGAATTCGTAATTAAATGGACTACGGCGCCACCATATATTATATGAATATGACCTTCATAGGTCGAGTGCTTCAGAAGTTACACGATTATTAACAGGTACACAACGATACACACTTCGCAACAATTGAGACGGACATTAGAAGAACATCTGACTTAATGCTATTACACTGACATTTCGGTCTAACCATATTAAACACATTTGCACGATAAGTGTCAGTATTACCATCCATAAAAATCAAAAAAGACATATAACCCCCTCCCGATTTCATTGGCATTTTATAATATATCTCTCCCCAATAACAAACGATGGCACCATTACATTAATATTATACAGGGTGTAAACGGTTTGAGTGCAAAGATTTTGAGGATCAATACTTCAGGTCAAAACAAATCAAAAAGCTTTATAACATTTTCAGAAATAAACTATAGTTTTGCCAAAAAAAAATGAAAAAGTTAGAAGTTCTGTAGCCTTTATTACAGTGAATAACAGATTATTTCCGGCTTCAAAATGATTGTAAAGCTAAATATGTAAATACTCAATAGCGTATACACCTTAAATAACTGTATTAACAAAGAAAACTATTATTTAAACTCTAAATATTCTGTTATAATTTGCCCTACGTTTCTCCGATCAGATGTGGCAACATAGCATATACTCAGTACTACCGCTGCCATGAATGCTTTTTTGCTGCCCGGTTCTTTTAAGAAAGTGAAAGTGATTTTTGCGTAACATTCGACATAGCGTAAGTTATTTGATTTTCATTATAAAATATAAATTGGAAAAATAAATAAAATCTGTTGTGAATTGTGAGTTCGAGTGTATTATTTTGTGACAAACAGTGAAAATCATACAATTAGGTAAAGACCTGACATGCTATTAATTTGTGGGGAAAGCAAATGTAATAACAAGAATTTTGAATTTTGAATATTTACTATAAATAATCCGTTTGCTCGCCAGAGCTGTATCATAATGACATCCTGCAGGTCAAAGGTTTTTATTTGTCTAAGATAAGTAATATTAATTTCTTAGTAACAATTATTTCTCGACGAATTTAACACATAAAAGAACTACATATAAGAAATGTTTTGTTTAATATAGTTTGTATGGCATTATTTTTGTATCATAATGTAAACAACTTTGTATCCTCCCTTCTTCAACTTGATGCATAAAATAAATCGCCAAATATAAATATTCATTTCAATACATAGATATTAAAAGGGTACATTTTTGAAAATAATATTTCATAAAATTGTTTGTACCTAAATAAATCTACCGGCACTCGAAACTATGAAATTATTTAATACAGAAAAAAAAACAGGTGTTCATTTTTTTGAGGTGACTCATTCCTTTATTATTCACGCTACAAGCAAATCTAATTTTTAGCGCGACGTTGCCACATTGACAATAATTTACTTAACATGTATTTCAAATTTTCTTGCTTATTAAGGCCTTTAGACCATAGTGTTATAAGAGTTTTTTGTTTTGTTTGGTGGGTACTATCTGCACCTAAAATATATGCAGTTAAACTATTTACACCCTGTATAGTTGCCATTTTTTCGCTCGACACTAGTATTCGACCACCACAAAATCTTTACTTCTCCTCCGTTCATTTTGGTAACGTAACACATTCTACGTAAAATGTTTAATGGTACATCTTCTAGCAGATTTAGCAGACAGATGGTTTTGCAGAAAATTTCACTATTTAAGTTTCCTGGCAATTCAAAAGGTCCAATAATTCGGTCATTTAATATTGCAGTCCACCAGTACACAAGTTCACGTTAATGACGGTTGTCCTGCTCATTATGGGCTGTACTGTGCGAGAATATCCGAACCAAGAGTATGCAGATCGTTGGTTCGGGCGCCTTGGTTCCATTTTATGGCCACCAGGCTCTCCGGATTTAACCCTATTGGACTTTTTTAGATGATGCCGTAATGAAGTTTTCATAACTGTTTATTTCAACTTTTACATTTGTTTGAAAAGTACCTACATGGATTTTTATTTGGGAGTTCTGGGAGAAGTATTATACCATTTTGCAAACATCGTTAATAGTGTCAACTTTTGAAATAACTTGCCATAGTAGTTTAGGTATATTTTTTATACAATGAGGTGTCAGACTTAATTTAAAAAAATATTTCTTCAAATTTCTGTTAATAAATGTAACAATATATTTTTTGTGATAAAACAACATTAAACTGGGATTGTACCTTATAAAATAGTTAATTAGCTTACCAGTAAAAACATTTCAACTGTCAAAATTCTAATTATACTGCTGGAAAATGTCGAGGGAATTCTTTTTGGAAGTTTTTGGGTATATTTTTTAAATTATTTTTGCCTGGGTAGTCATAAACTGGTCCACTACTGGGTTTCGGCTTGATCTTGCATTTTGGGACACGTTGTATATGACTGTCACACATGACATTTTACATCGTTATTCCTGTATGAATAATTTTTAACATATTGGATAATTACAAACATCTACTTCAATTATTGCCAAAGCCATATAAACATTGAAAACTCTTTATTTTGAACACTAAAACAACATTTACTGTAATTGGGAATTTGTTAATAACATGTCCACAGCGTCATCAATCAACTATTTTAAAATTTGTCTGATAATAACACCAATTACCCATTCTTAAGAGCGTTCACAATCCAGGTTAAAGCTTATTGTCTGATTCTCAAGTTAACTATCACACAAGAACTTTCAACCATTATTCCCACCAATAAAAAACGCAGGCTAAATTTTATTCAATTACTCGATGCAGGTCAAGTGTAAAAAAATAAGGGAAAACAAAAGCAGTGAATGATTTGGAGGCATCCGGGGTCAGCGAAAAAGAAATATTCAATAAGCAGAAGAGCCGAAGCCCACCGAAAATGCCCCTAACATCATGGGAAATCACCTGTGAAATACGTATTACGCCATAACAAAAAAAAGGGAAATTGAAAGAAAAGCGAAGACAGCTTTCATGCGTTCGAAACTTTTTTCAGATGTTCCTTTGAAAAATAGCTACTAAGTCTTTTACAATTTGTTTTTTTTTTGTAAAATACGCCATCCCCAACTTTCACGAAGAGTTTTTGGTTTAAAACATATACAGGATGAACTTGGAAATATAAATCGATTCAACCACGTCTGAGAAATAATTTCTACAAAGCTAATTTGAAAAGAAATCTCTGTAACTCATAAATTATGGGACGTATGTAGCTAAAAATGTATATTTAGGTACAGAATGCACATAGAGGACCCTTCAAGTGGGAGCAAATAAAACAAAATGAAACACCATGCTGGAACAAGGAACAAATTGGAAAAAAAGTTTAAAATAGAAGAGAAACAAAAACTAGTCAGTTAGTCTCATTTGATATAAAAAAATCGTGTATACATATAAAGTATTCAATAAAAACAACCCCGAACCAGATGAAAACCTTCAAGTTGCTTCAAGAGCTTGTAAAGGTAATAAACAGAATATAATCAGACCCCGAGAGAAAACTGGAATTCTGTTAAATTATTTTTATTAATCGAAACCCACACTACACAAAAACCAATTGTGATTTGAATTTGAATTTCCAAAAAAAGTGAATGTTGTGAATGATTGATCGGCAATTTGGGAAAACCGCATAGTTGGATGTATCTGGAGTTGTTACCGAATGCAGTTGAGCCGCAAATTCTTGAAATTCTGGAGGATAATCCAGATGAATTTGGCAGTTTGGAAATAACGCTTCAACAAGATAGTGCTGCTGTGTATTGTGATGGCGCAGTAAAACTTTACCTGGCTGAAGAATAATCATGATGGATGAATTGGAAGGCGACGTCCCATAGAATGGCCAGCTAGGTCACCGGACCTGACACCACTAGATATTTTCTGTGGGATTACTTGAAATCCAAGGTTTACGCTACAATATTAATGTTTTGAAATAGATTTAATATAAAACATTTAAAAATATATATAACCGACTTCTACCAATAACTAAAAAGCTAAAAATAATTATAACAAAATACAGGTCTAGCAAATAAATAACAAATTCAATGTTCTTAGGTACCTACCCAGGAAGTAAAAAATGTAAATATTAAAAGGTGCTCATTCTGTACAAATTAATTACCTACCAATCTAGTATATTTTTGGAGCCAGTGCCAAGCAAATCTAAAATCCTTCATTGCATACTTATCTACTAATTCATCAAACTTGATTGTTGCTTGGCACCGACTTCAAAAATATACTAGATTGGTAGGTCATTAATTTGTAGAGAATGAGCACCTTTTTTATATTTACATTTTTTACTTCCTGGGTAGGTACCTAACAACATTGAATTTGTTATTTATTTGCTAGAGTTGTATTTTGTTATAATTATCTTTAGCTTTTTAGTTATAGGTAGAAGTCGGGTATATATTTTTTTTAAAATGTTTTAATTTCAACTTTTTAGTTTTTTTTGAACTCAGGTAGTTTTCATTCTTTATTTTTTATTTTGTATGTATAACCTTAATAGACAGAACCAGGTAACATCGAATGCCTCAACATTACACAATGATACTTTCTCATTTAAATTGACAGGTAAATATTTACGAACAAAATGTACTAGTATGTGTTGACTTAATAAGCCCAAAATATATTTATGCCTTATGGACTACGCCATGTAACCTTTTTTTAAACTTTTTTGACAACCCTGTATAACTATAGATAATTCCACTCCAACCATCTTGTACATACGACTGCTCACGGACAAGCATAAATTTGTTAGCTGCCTTCTGTAAACTATAGCACGGAGTAGCATCCATCCCATATTTACGGAATCAAATCCGTCCTATATTTCAACCATAGTATATAACTTGTGTGCTACCCTATAAATTATTTCATTTTATATTATCGCCCTGTGTAATATTAATTTCTCCACACTATATGCAACTTCTTATGGGCTCTAAAAGAAATAATTTTTTAATCACACTGCATAAATATAATGCAAGGCCAGCATATATTTCAACCATCCTGTATATGATTTGCTTATGTCCACATCATATAACAGTTTTTTAATCGCCCTATATAATTTTAATTTCACATTTTTTCCAACATTTTTATACCACCAAATGTCCAGTCCACCCTATATTCCAACCATCCTGTATATACGGTTGCTTACGGACCACTATCATTCTAGTCCGTCCTATATCTCAATCTTCATACAAATGCAACTCCTTTTACCACTTTACTTTGTGATTTTGTTTGCTATAACTACACACCCTGTCTATAAACGCATCAAATAGCAGTTTAAAGTTTGACACGTGTTGTCAATGAATTTTCTATTAGGCCGGGAGAATGTGGCAACCAAAAGCACCGTCTTCGCAAAATGGAAAAATTTGCATTTAAATAGGTATTTGCCTGGTATACCAACAAAAGGAGCTTGGTACTCATTAATTTAAGGAACCGAAAATACTATGCTTTACTACCTATATGCTTGAGATGTACATAGAAAATTTTCAAATTCGCAATTAAAACTTCCAGTGCCTAAAATTACCGCAGTATTACGTAAAATATTTATGAGGAAATGTCCGTTATGTCATTTCGATGAAATTTTTGATAAGAATTTTGGATTTTTCTGCGATTTCCTGCAAAACTGCAAGTTGCATGTCGCAGAAAAGTATATGAGATCACCTAAAGATCTTCCTTAATAGATTAAACGTTAAAAAACTATACACATCCATAAGGAGTTATCGAAAAATCGACTAAAATATTAGGGATATTGGTCGATTTCCATGCACAAATTTTATCACTTTATCAATAGAATTATTTTCCAAAATTTGAAGTTTCACCAATCCGGATATATACTCTATTAAACAAGACCATATTCATTCAAAACGGTGCACCACAGGAGAAGAAATCAGGTAACATAGATACAAAAAAAAAGCGAAAAAATTATACACGACGAATTGATAACCTCCTCCTTTTTGGAAGTCGGTTAAAAATATAATGATATGCCACTTGGCTTTCAAAAAAATAACAATGAATCCACTTTTTTGATGTCTCAAGGATTGTTCAAAATCGTAATTATTCGATGATTCCACATTTTGGGATACACCCGAACCTCAAGATTGAATTTCTTCAAATTAACGAAATGTAGTTATCAAAGAACAAAATCCTTCTTCACACCCTTCTAAATTTTATATCATTCCCAATAAATATTGAATCTCTTTGAAGAGCCGCTTTATGCAGTCTCAGCCATATTACAATTTAGATATGCATTTTACAACTTATTTTTGACGATGGAAATTTCAGAAGAAATTTCATGAAACTTTTACGTTAAATAAAATGTCACATAAAACATCCCCATAAAACTTTGATTCTGTATCTTATATTAGAAAATGGAAGTTCAATGGGTACGACGTAATGGCTGTTCTGAAAGAACAATCAAACATAAAACTACCATGAGGCATAAACGTGCTTAGTGAAACTCGTTTAAGGAATTACAGCCAATATGTCTTTTATTGGTTTTTACTGTTTTGAATATAAGGATGAGTTGTTCTATTAAACATTAACTGCACTCAGTGGGATATTATCGCCAGTCGTTTCTAGAGTACGCAATCTAGATTTATTGTTGCTAGATGTTGATGTCATTTCTGATATCAAATATTGTTTTCATAGCTACAGTCTCTCTGAACATACACAATATTTATGACGGAGTTAGTAAGTGCAGAAATAGCAACCTCTATCAATAACAAGGAAGGAATTTTTATAAAATATAAAATGTCTGGCTTTTGTAGCAATTTTCTTCAAACATATTCTTACACCAAATTTATAATCATGTTAATTCACACAAGTTGAACGAGGGTTGCAAGAATTTGTTCCAAAATCGATAGACACCATGAGGAAATGACGTTTGTTTTTTTTGAATAACTAGTGGTCGCCCAGTGGTCGAAATTCGACCCAATTTCATGAAATTGTAACAGCTATATTTTTATAAGAAACATAATTGTGGAAAAATCGGAGAAGTAGATGTAATGACCAAAATTGATAACTCATATTGACAAATCTACTGAAATAAAAGAAAATAAGAATGTAATCAAATATCGGTATTCAAAATATTTTGACACATGAATGACCCACAAAATTTTTGGCTGGAACCGCTCCTGGCAAAATATTCGTTATAATAATTGGAAGATTGTTCTTTGCGACCTAAAAGTTTTCGTCATTTGCGATTTCAATTAAGTTCAGGAATATTAAAGGAAAAGAGAGGACCAACGAACCTAGGAGAACTTAAATATTTAATACATTCTCTGTTGTCCGCTGTCTGACAATTTTTTACACAACACCTTCGGGAAGGTTGTGATAATAATATATTAATCAAATAATTAAATTCACATTAAAAACAGAATAGTTGAAATGAAAGTTACAGCAACGCGTCCGAAAAATCAATACTGATCTACTACATTGACTATTTTACCACTAAACAATAACAAGGCTTGCATGCCACTTCCAGAAGTACATGTTCTAAGAATATAACAGCATCTAACGATCTCTCCCTCCATCTATAATTACTCGATGTTTTGAGTTTTGACTGTCTGGCGGCGGTGGCACTGTCAGTTGTTTGGCGTTGACAGTATGGACGTAAATAATGAATTCTTATTATATTTTATTTAATGAATGAACCAATATTATAAATTAGTATTAGCATTCTGCATTGAAGGTTGTCAATAAATACTAAACAGAACAAAAATGAAGATAATCGGTTGAGAGACAGAGGAAAAAATGGTACCTAATCGTTTTGTCTTTGCCTATTTATATATCATATCTTACCAGGCAATTCTGTAAGAGTTATAGACAATGGTAATAGTAGAAAATGAAATTATTGACGCAAATAAATAGAGGCTGAAGACGGATTTCTCAAAAACAGCTTCTTGAGTTATTTAAATCGCAGGGGTGTGCTAATAATTCAAATAATTCGAAAAATTTCGAATGGTTAGAATTTTCCTAATAATTTTTCATTCTTTTAGCTGTTAGTTTTAAACCGTTTTAGAACTACTTACTGCAAATAGAATAGCAATGACATGGAATTTAGTCATTGTTCCAAACACAACTGACCATGAAAAAAATATACAGTAATTTGGAAATTGTTCGAAGAGAACAACGTGATACGTACAGAAAAAGCGAGCGAAACCTTGAAGAATATTCGAGCAAAAGCAACAGAAAATAAAACGAGTCGACGATAGCAGGCAAGTTACTGCTAAAACAATTGATATCCATAAAGTATAGCAATTTTACACGGTATAGTTATATAGTGCTGAAGTCTTGTTAATTGGTGTTATCAGCGTAATAAAGAAGATTTTTAATCTGAAGTTAATCAATCAATGTTTCTAAGAGAACATACAGAAAGATATGGCAAACTGAGCAACAACAGAAATCAACATCAAATATTTAGTCTCTCAAAATGCAGCATCGAAAGTCAAATGTTATCTGTAATATTCAACATTCATGGAATTAAAATCCGAAAACTATCGTAGAGCAAAATTTGTGTAGCGATGATATCAAATATTACGGACACAAAGGGCATAAAGAGATCATGAAATAATTGAAATTCGTCGAGTATAGGGGTATTCGGAGCGCAGTAATATGTGTGCAATTCTAAAGTTATTATCTGAAAGAGCATTTTCGATTTGACAGATATAGCTATCACAATATGACGGTAGGTCTGAAGATTGCGTCAGACTTGTAGCAAGATATGATACATTAGAGAAAAAAATATATCTAAAAAATTATACATTTTTTGGTAAAAACTAAATTTAAAAGTACACTTTGAAGTTATATTTGTGCAGATAAATTACATAAACTACTTTCAATATTCTTGGTTTTTACCTTAATAAATCATACATCGGACACTTATGACAATCTATGTTGAAGTGAGTGAATATACAAATGTATGTTTTACTAAGTTTTTCAGAATTAAAACTGATCTGTTTTGGTATAGAGTGAGTTTGGCTTTAAAGTATTTAAAAATTCTCATAGCCTAGTAGCCTGTGGCTATGAGACTTTGTCACTATTTCCGGTCCAATGGCTGCTTCTTCCAGTTCCTATGTCCTACTTCCACCAGATTCTTCATCACTTTCTCCAGCTACTGTTTTGTGACCTAACCACCTAGCTCTATGTGTTCTCATCTACTGAACAATACTTTTTTTTTGTATTTGTCCTCAATTTACTTATTTGTCCTGCACCGATACTCTTTCAGGCACTTACTTCATGCAAAGATCTTCGTCAATCCTGGAAGTTTCCTTGGACTTCCATCCTCTTGAAGTGGTTGATCTCACAACATTTCAACAGCTGTGTATCTGCTATCGTCAACAGGTCAATGATAGGAAATTCAGATTACATAGCCCCACAAAAAAAGTCTTGTGCATCGGACCGGATCTGAATCCGAATCCGAGGTAAGTTTGACCTCATCAGGTCACGGTCAAGGTCATTCCAAGGTCAAATTGCCATAATCTAATCAAAAAATCTGAAAAAATTCATATAAGTGTTTTTGGGGTCGCTGAATCCGAATCAGGGTTCGGTTAGGAAATTCAGATTATCACGTTGTATTTATATTATACGCTTAACCGGTCATGCGTCGCCGGTTGGCGACTTCAGTTTGAAACCATTTGGTTTGATTTTTAGGCCTCTGGCGTAGCGTAGGAACTTGATGGGATCCTCTTCTCTGGTAGATCTCTAATTTACTTTCTGTTTCGCACAAATAGGTAACTGTGGACCTTAATATTTTTCAATACACCTAGGTATTCAAAGTGATCTACTTTCATTAATATGTATGCCCTTTTCAAATGTCATTAACTAAATTACTTATATAGCTGGCCTTCGTAAGCATATATTTAGAACTTCTTTTCATTTACGTATTCTCTGACTTTCGCAGGTTGAACGTCTTTAATACTTCTCGTCATCAGCATAAGATAGGCATTGTTGTCTGGCTCCATATTTCAACCCTTTAGAGTTAGTATCGCCTTCCCTAGGAATCACTCCTTATACTAGGTTAAACAAACCTTGTGGACACTAGGGTTCTTGTCGCAATCCATTCTGTATTGAAAATTCCAGTATTACTATTTATCTGATCATCATCTTTATCAGTAGTCTAACCTTTTTGGGTACTCCTAACTGTTCCAGTGCCTGATATAGCTTATTCCTTTTAATAGTGTCATGTGCTTGTTTATAACATATAAATATCAGATGTAAGCTTAAATTCTGGTCTTATGAATTGAATTATGCTGATGTGCTTCTTAATAAATATCTGGTCAATGGTGGATTCTCCCATCCTAAACCCACTTAGCTATTCCCCTGGTATTTTTCGAACTGATTTTTTACGATTATTGGCAGCAACTTGTACGTCACATCCTTTAAAGTTATTCCTACATGCCTGTATAACTCCCTGTCTGTAAAGGGGTATTATCAGCGCTTTATTCCATTTATCCGACATACTTTCTTCTGTCCAGATTCTTTCTGATAGTTACCATATCCTGGACATTAGCGTCTTTCCACCGCACTTCAGCAGTTATGCTGTTAGCTTATTTTCCTCGGTACTCGTGTTGTTCTTTAAACTCTTAAAACAATCCTCTACCATTTCCTTAGTGGGTTTCCTTATTAAGATTCACGTAATTTTCTCCACAAAAATTTTATAACTTTCAAGTTTAGGTATTGACTTTAGAAAAAGCATTTAAATACGTCAATTGTTTAGAAAATTCTTCCATACTCTGTTGAAGTATTATTTTTTTCATAGAAAATTCTGTTCCAAAAGTTGAATTTCCTGCAGTTGTTTTTCTTCATTGACAAAAACGAGGGTGAATCAAATATGAACCGGACTTTTCTGTTTCTCGCCCTGTAGATAATTCGAGTGGCGTGACGTCTCGATATATGTTAGGTAGGGATGTTAAGAAGAGGGGAGTTCATCGGTTTGGCAAGGCGTAGTCGATGGGCTGTTAGTAGCATCATGTCAGAGCAAGAGGTGCATACGTCTGTTGCGCAACGTGTTGTTATCAAATTTTTGGCGCGGGAGGGCGTTAGACCGTCTGAAATTTTGCGTCGACTATCTGCACAGTTCGGCAATGAAATACTTTCAAGGACCCAAGTGTACGACTGGCACAAAAAGTTTTCAGATGGCCGAGAGACAGTGGAAAATGAGCCTCATGCACGCTGTCCCACGACAGGCATCAATGAGGCGAATATCTACGCAATTCGTGAGCTAATTGAAGGTGACCGCCATCTTACAGTATTGGCAATTGCTGAACACGTTGGAATATCATACGGGAGTGGTCAGTCAACCATTTCAGATGAGTTGGGTTACCGAGTGTGTGCAAGATGGGTTCCTCGCCTTCTAAGGGAAGATCAGAAAGCAAACCGTCTTGCCGTATGTGAAAGGCTGTTACCAAGATATCGAGCAGCGGGGATGAGTTTTTGAGACATATTGTCACCTGTGATGAGACATGGGTGCATCATAATACCCCGGAGTCCAAACGTGCAAGCATGGAGTGGCGAAAACCTGGAGAGGCAGCACCGCGGAAAGCCAAGACCCGTCTTTCTGCAGGGAAAATTCTTGCAACAGTTTTTTGGGATTCGAAAGGCGTACTGCTGATCGATTTTCTGCACGAACGCCGTACAATTAATGCTGAGTATTACTGCGAACTACTCCAACAAGTGAAACTTGCCTATCGGTCAAAAGAGGCGGGATATGTCTATCCGAAGTGTGATTCTGTTGCATGACCACGCTCGGCCACATACAGCTGCATTGACTCAAAGAAAATGGAACAAAATGCATTGGGAAACCCTTGAACACCCGCCTTACAGTCCTGATTTGTCGCCATGTGACTACCACATGTTTGGGCCACTTAAAGAAGAACTGGGAGGCCACCACTTTGAGGACAACGAAGGTATAGAAACGTTTGTGCGCAATTGGTTTTCGACACGACCAGTTTTATTCTTTGAGAAAGGTATTAAAAAACTTTCGATTCGGTGGGAAAAATGTATACATAAGAGAGGAGACTATGTAGAAAAATAATATGTATTAAAATTTGTATTGATCGTACCAATAAAATTTTTAAGAACAAAAGTCCGGTTCATATTTGATTCACCCTCGTATTATCTTGTATGTTCCTGCTACAGTACTACATGTCCCAGGCTTACAGTGAGCAATTGTAATATTAATGAATGAATGCATTTCTTTATTTTTTTTGATTAAATCTCTTATGGATACTAAAACGCAGGGCATCCCGATCAATTAGTGAAACATATCTGTACAGAGTGCCGAACACCACAAAATTCCGAACACGCCACCAATATCACATGCCTGACTGGAATAACACCAGAGTTATTAATAAAAGAACGTACAATGGAAAGGCATCTCAAGGAATCTGTATTAAAGTGAATACAAACGACGAAGTTGGTATAGTTCCACAAGCTCCATTTAAGCTCTCTATGCAAGCTTAATGAATTTTCTAGATATTGAACATGGATGTATTTTCGTCAGACGAACGGCCCTCAAGTGAAAATCCATTCATCATCTTTTACCGCATAGGTATAACGCGAGAAGTGGTAAACAGTTCTCGAGGGGGTGAACAAATGAATTGAAACTTGCTAGCAGTGCTCTTAATCAATGGGATTCTTAGATTGAATGAGGGGGAAATTAAAAAAATATTTTATTCGATATAAAAATAATTTATATATTTAAACGCACACTAGCAAAACCTTGTTCCCCTTTGGTGTATCAATGGAGCAGAACGAAGTGATTTTTTGCACAAAGAAAGTTTAGGAACCAGAAAAAATGCACATTTTCATGGTCATATAAAGCTGCTTTGGCTCTCAAAGTATTACATAAGAAAATGCTAGGGATTCCAGTGGGGTCAAAAGTTTGCGATGATTTTCTAATTGAAAGAGGTTTCAGATCAGACATCTTGGGAAGAACAATATTGGCATCACTTTAGCATGGGTTTCCTAGGAGAATGTGTACTCATCCCATGGATTCCGATAATTTTCATTACTCACCTTTTTCGATATTAAAAACTATAATACCCTTTTTTTGCCTTTACTAGCTGATGGATAAACATTGCAAGTAGCAGGATAGATAGTTTTTTTCTCGTGGTCAGCTGTATGTATATGTATTGCCTAGAATTTTATCCAATTAGGTCCAAACGGAAGAACATTGCATGTTCAAAATCATCCTCAATTCTTACCGGTTGAGTGAAGCCGCTTGTAAAACTATTATAAGGATATATGGGAAAATTATGTAATGCAGTAAGCAGCAAATGAAAATTAATACAGTTGATATGCAAACCAAAAACACAAAGCAAAAAGAAGAAAAGAAAATAGAAACAATTCCTAAGACGTGTAACCTGACATAATATAATAGTATGAGGTAAATAATAATAGCACATAAAAAGTTGTCTGATCCAGACCCACAACATATGCTATTCACAGTATTTTTGATCGCTGATCACAAATTGGCAGTAATAATGTCTCCATCAACCTTTGGTCTGAAGTAAAATATGACTCGAAAACAAAAATCTTCATTTTTTGAACATTCTTCATCAAAGAGTGATGAAGCAATTCTGACTGTGGAATCTTCATCAGTGGCCAAAAGTACTTCTGGATCAGGCAACTTTTTTTGTAGCAATGTAATTATTAAATGTGCTTAATTTTTGTCTTATTTACATTTAGATACAACAAATACGGTAAGTTTTCCATTACATATAATTATAGATCCCTAAGCCGAGAAAATTAGCAATGTCATTAAGATAGTTATTGACTTTTTGAAAATTAAAATTCACAAATACACGAATTTCCCCAAGATAAGGCCTTCACCAATCGATTTCCATTTAACGAAAGTCCCAAATGCGAAAATATTAATAAAATTATTAGATCCGTTTTTGAGAAAACTGGACACAAGTTTCAATATATTATAATAACGTCAATTTAGCAGAACTTCATTAAAATTGTATTTTGTAGGAACAAACGCCGAATACTATCTGATACGCGGAATTTTAGTAAAATTCCTAGCTAAACTGTCAAAAGAACAATTAATGACTACAAATTTGGTTTTATATAAATAGATCTATCCTTAACATCCTTGACAAATTATCTCGATACAAGTGATAATAAAAACAGTTGAAACAACATTACTGTAACATTTTGCAAAATAAAAGTTGAAATATTGTATTGCTGAAATCGGCAGGTACATAAAAATTGCAAATGTCTGACAGCACAGTTTTATGGTAGAGATTCTAAACTGTTGTTCTAGAAGTGTAAATATAGTTATTGTTTCTTGCGACGTATGTCGTCGTTTTAGCCAAGATGAGTTCAATAGAGTTAAATTTACCTCCTTTTGGCATTTCATCTTCTACAGCATAAAACTGTAAAAACTCTGTTTTGGGTATTTCTTTGCTTATGAACCAATCTTGGAGTTCCAGCATTTTCCATTTATTTTTAGGTCGCGGATCGTTTAAACTGGAATGGTAACTGGCATTGACCATATTTATCACAAAATTGGTCAGTAATAAATCATTTGACTCAAATATTCTTCAAACAAGTTGATGCTTCGTGTATTTTGAAATAAACCCTAAAATCCTTGTATCAATAAATTCTTTATATTCATTAATATGGACAATAATCAAACCAGGAAATTACCCAGTTAACATTTTTAAGTCAAGTCAAGTCAATAAAAGAAGGAGCATTTGCAAGCAGTTTATATTCCTAAACTTTTAATACAATATGGCCTTCAATATAACCATGTTTCGTGCAAAAAAAATTTATATTTCCTTAATTTCTTCTTCCAAAATTTGCCTTTACTGAAGTTTGGCAAAAACTATTGGCCAAAAGAAAAATGATTATTCTTTCCTTCGGATTACCTAGTACCCTCCATATTCATTGGGTTTCTGCGTGTGCTTCTCAAGGAACAGAAATGTTAATTTTTTCTCAAACAATAAGTTTTTCTTTGTGAAAAATCTTGTTACTTATAAAGTGTGGATAAATCCCATCAATACTATATACATTCGTTGTAAAAATTTATTACCGGCTTTTACAATGTACGGTAAAAGTCAAAAATTGTATTGGTTTTGATTTTTGTTATTATATTAGGGTTTTCCTTCGTTCTAAAAACTGTGCTGTCACTGATTTTCAAACACCGCAAAACAAATTACTATGAATATACTGTATATTAGAATAGAAGAAGGAAAAAATTCTTTGAAACATGTATTACGTTTTAAGTATAGCTGCCAAAAGAAACATTCGTGGATGAAAATACCTCGCAATTCTTGCACCTGAAGATGGTTAAACACATTTCATTACAAGAAAAAGTTCCTCACCATCTTAGTGATATAACATTAAATTAATAAAGTGAAATTATTTAAAAAGTCTTAAACACTATCATCCGTATTACATTCACTTGCAAAAACAATACGGAAAAGAATTTTTGAAAAAATTCGGAAATATTTTTCAAAAACTTACCAAAATTCAAATTGAAGTATAACTCAAAACCACAGTCACTTAATGTGTTAATATTTGAAATTTATTGAAAGAGTTGTCGAAGTCAGTGTTATGAGACGGTAGGGGTGACTCTGTTTATAATAGCAGACGCGCGCTCGGTGGCAGGACGGTCGTGAATGTTTCACCTTCCAACGGCTGGAATGCCGAATGTCGACTGCTGAGTGCCAGGCGACTGCGGGAAACCGTTTCCCGAATTCAGATCCGCACGCCCCAAAAGACCCTGCTATATCTTCCGAATAAGTGGGGGGAAACGCCACTTACAATGTGTGTTTTAATAAGAAAAAAATAACTGGGGAGAATGAAGTATTTAAAAATTCTGTATTGTCACTTCTCCCCGAGCACGGTTGCTAATTTGTCTTCGGGCAGTGAGAATTATGCAAGAACTTTTTCATTCGGATATTCGAGTTGTTTTGTATTGTCTAATATATTTGCAAATGAAGTACATGGAATTTTTGTTTTCAACTGATAATCATTTCTGCGTTAAAGTAATCTCTACCGTTACTGGGCCTGTTAATTGGGAGTTTCTACTCTCAGTTCATTTCTAGTACTTGGAGTTTGTAATGGAGACAAAGTGTAATCTCCAAGATTTGACTTTAACAGAAACTCTTACTCCCACATGTTGTAAAGAAATTTCTACAATATGGTCACCCAGTCTTCTTATGTAACAGTAGGTCTATCATATATTGTGTATACTTAGGTATTGTGGATAAGTTTGAACTCCCAGTGTGGGGTCACTGTCACGCATAAAAAATTCCTTTAACGTAACCCAAAATTCCAAGAATTACGTGTGCAGTGTACCTTGTGTTTGTGGGCTTACCTTCACGTATAAGACTTCTAGACCTCTAGAAGCAAGAAGAAAAGAAAGAAACGTGAACATGGCAAACTTAGCTAACCAGGTATAACCTGCGCCGGCAACCAAACAGTCGAATACTTAGATCATCAGAAAAGAAACAAAAAGAAGAAACCTATGATCTGCCCCCGCTGGACCAAAAACCTGTCGACCTGCCCCCCTCCATCAAAAGCTAAAGCCTACTACTTCTGGAGACGCTCTTGTTTCGAAATTATTTAATATTCACTAGGTTGTGAGAAAACGTTGTTACAATAAAGGAATTGTTCTCAATTCTAGCTTTTAAATTTGGTTTGTTACAAACACAATTCAAAATCTTGTTCCCCCTGTTCAGAGTTCCAGTTCTAAAAAGATCTTCCCAATGAGTGCGACTTTCCCGTATATAATGAACAGCTATTAAAAACAGTCTTTGTTAGTTGAATCAAACCAGGCTTTTAAACAGTATTTATATATTTTTTATGCTATACAATATCTCTGACAAGTTATTATTTTGCACCACATAACAGTTTTCAAGTAAACCGTAAATTGATTTCCCATTGCCAAAGTAACTCAAAAACCATTGAAAGTAGAACGGAAACATTTTGCTGCCCTAACTGAATGACACCGACAAATACTTCAATTACCTACTGGAGTTAATTAAAATTAACTGAAATACGTAAATTCTGAAACTAAAAACTTAGTGGCTACTGTAATTGAAGTTTTAGAAAACTTATAGTGAGCAGTGATGATGCAGAAACGGAAATTTAGGTGAGAAGCTGTATTGTAAAAACTTGTAATTGTAAATATAAAAAGTTAAACATTATAGGGCAGTCAACACTAATCTCAACACAAAGCAATCGGATCACAAAGTTGTAATTCCCGTAAATACTTTACACCAATGAGGAATCTTAAAAGTGCCTACACAACGGAGACACTTGTAGAACCTGTAGGTCAAATTAATCATATCAGTTGTAATGAACATTATAATTGCTTATTATAGCTAAACATTACACGTTATATTACTGTTCAGAACACTCTGCCTTTTTTGGGTTTAAAAGGCTTTTACTAGCTTGGACAAAACTTGGTGCCTTAAGTCTAACTCGCTGTTCGTCTCTAGTACGTAGACAAAGGAGAAAACGTACCCTATGTGCAGTGCGTCTGCAACTATTACTCATTTATTGTAAACTCCCTCGTGAGTGCGCATTCCCAACATATGAAAAACCCAGGGTTAAGGCCGGCTACCCGCGCCGAATGCAGACAAATACATTTATGGCAGATATCCCAAGGCTTTTACTACATCTAACTCGTAGACAAAGTAAGAGTTTTCATATGAAGGCCAATTGAGTTTTTTTATCAAAATAGAACCAACTCAAAACTACAGTCCACTTAAACCAATTCAATACAATTACAAAGCTCGAAATATCATTAAAATAAATTAGTAACAAACCTCCGTCCATTATGTGTTGAAAATCTGCCAGGATTTGCAGTTTAATAGCACTATATTAAAAAATGGGGTTACGAATTACGTCCAGTACAAATTAAGTAAGGTTGAGCTTTCAGTTGCCTCGGTTAGTCCCACTAATTGCCACTAATTATTTCATTTCATGATAATTGAAAAGCGGAAAAACAACTCGCCAATGCATAACAACAATTTGGTATAAATGTACAAAAATATTTTGTAATTGTAGAGAAATATGTAGAGTGTTCCGAAATTATTGGAAAAACAATTCACAAACAAATCAACCGACGCTTCAAAAGCTTAAATATAGTGGAAATATTCACGATAATACAATCTCATCTGACCCAACAGAACTTTCTTTCGGAGCGATATTTGAAGCAGTGAATTATTAAAAATTCCTTACGGTCTGTATTTCAGAACTGAGCAACAGGAAATATTTCATATCGGTACGAAATTGAGGTGCACCTGGAAAGTGCATTTTCTGAAATGTGAAAAACGTCAGTTAGTGTAGATATTAAGACCAATCGTACAGGAGTCGCTTTTATTTATTCAGTGTTAACGGCTTGAAAAAAAGCTCATAAATTGTTCATCCCCATGTTTTAGTACAAAATAAGGTGTTAATTTTATATTAGCTTTATTCTTTTATCCATGTCAGGTTAGTGAAATTGTATTTTTATTTATTTTCATGTTCTGATTGGAAATATTCCTAAGTTCAATTTACTTTGAATTTCCTTTTGTTGCTTCATAACAACATCAAACTATAATAAACCTTTCTGTTACAGCAATTGATTGCTACCAAAAGACAAAAGCAAATCATAAAATCTCTAAAAATGATGTACTCCATACTTCCTATTTACTAGAAAGTCTGGAATTTAATATGTTTTTCTTATTAGCGGCATTTATCCAGGAGAACATCAGTTGGTGATTTTGATTTATGTTGGAATCTTGCAGACGTTTTGCCAAGGTCTCATTTGGTATCATCAATGCTCTGTCTGAGTTTCTGTGTCTGTGCTATGTATTTATAGGCTTTCGCAGGTGGTTGTAGCGATTGGTTGAAGTTTTTGGTCAAATGGACAATTGTCATGTCCATTGTGTGTGCTGCTGGTCCAGTTTCATATCTACTGATTATATTATTGATTTCCAAGTGTTGGAAAAATGCAGGGCCCCACCTTTCTTTCTTTCTCTCGTATCATCCTTGTTTCATAATTCGTTTTATTGGCTATTTGTTTGCAACTGTCAAAATTGATTTTGTGGCCTGTTGATAATTGATGTTGAAATCAAGCAAACGTTGTTTGTGTGTTTCTGTTAGCTGGTATATGTTCTTCTATTCTAGCAAAGATTCTCTTGTTTGTTTGACCGACATACCTTTTGTCGCAGGTTTTACACGCTTTGCTATATATACCTTGATTTTGCCGTTTTGAGTTATGCATACATATACATACGAAGTTTTTTCCCAAGCAAATATTGCAAAATGGGATGTTTAGTAAGCATTTTTTGAGCTTGTTGCCTGTTGAACTGCCATCAGAGGCTTATCTAAAATGTTAGTTCATTCGAATTTAATATTCCCGAGAGATGGTACATCCAATGTGTCCGTGTATGTCCCTACGCTTTATATACGCTTTTCTCATTTTGCAGGTGGCTAGACGTACCCAACATAAGACTTTTCAGGAAAAAATGTAGATCAACTGGTCATACTTATTCCATGTTCTCGTTCTTCAAATTAGTCTCATTTTCACACTAAGAAAAAATTAAATTACATGTCCGCATGGAATTCACAGACATCAACTTTGGCCTACCTGATATTCCAAACTTCAACTAAGGGCCATAATAGTTTCAGTTTCGAATTCGACAGGCATATTCATATGACTCTAATGAATTTTTGTCACCGGCAAACGTTAGTTTACCCATGGCGCAAGTGTTCTATTTACCGGCGCGTATGTCAGTTTTGGATTTGGGTAGTTTAAAATGAATTATATTAAGATAGAAGCTGTTCTATAAACTTTTCTTTAACGCAAAGTTGCATATCCTTCCTCCATAAACATCCATATTTAATTGTCAGTTTATATCAGGACGGGTTATATATCTATAATTATATACACAAGGTATCAGTAAAAGTTAATCTCAACTTTACTAAACTTATGTTTTTTTATATTTTTATGCTGTGATACGTTCAATTTATTCTACAGGCTCGTATAAACTAGAAAATCGCTTGATTATAGGCAAAACTTAGTTTGCTAGTGACAAGCAAAAATAGCATGTTCGCCTCCGTAGTGTGACGCTTCTCAACCCGGATTCAAGGTACTCATTGATATTATGGCGACATCTCTTGTACAGTTGCGGAAGTAGCACTATAAATACTAACATTACTAGCATTTTCCTGACGTTGCTTATTGATAGAAAATATACATTCATTATATTAGCCAGTCTCAGTTTGCTGTTAAGAACAATTCATCTACACATGGTCACTATGTTCCCTGGTCGAAATACTGTACCTTGCAAACTAGTCTGTACGTTTATGATTTCAGCAAATATAATTATATTTATCCTGATATTAGATTTTCAGATTTAAAATGCCAGTGCTCACTTTGAATGACTGTTGCATCTATCTTTCTCTATTTTATGCTGCTGTAATAGTTCTGCAAGGAAATAATTATCAATTAAGTTAGATGCGTCTTTGCTTAGAATATTTAGTTCATAGAAATCAGTACTATGACTTATTAAAAAACGTGTACTAAATTATGTTAACCATATACACAAAATTTAAATTTCATCCCGTTTAGATAAACACAAATTAACTGTCAAAAATAAACAAACGACATAAAAGCAATTTCGATAGCTGTAAACAGATCGCACAAACAACTCATTCCAAACCCGACTAATACGAGAAGCTATTGAAATCAAAAAAAGTGGACAACTAAACAAAAGAGACGACGCCCTGCACCTTCTTAACACATAAAAGACAATTATTCAACATCAAAATAAAACAGAATTAGCTAGCAAAATGCAAACCCGTCAACAAGCGAAACACCCGACACGACAGCGAAGGGGGCGGAGGCAACACAGACCAATCACGCGCGATACGACCTCCGACGGAGACATATAAAATATAAAGCTCAGGTAGATCACCTCTCAGTACACCGTAACAATGCATTGAGAACGACAAGTGACACCTTGGCGAAACGTCTGCAGGATTCAAACATGAATCAATATAATGAACGGATGTATTTTCGGATGAATATTTCTTCAATATTTAAATAATACATACAAAGCATTGATAAATTAAAAAGTTTATCAAGAATATATGTTTTAGGAAAATGTTACCTTTTCAATATTTGGTAGGTATATAAAGTTATTTACATAAAATTTATAATGGTTACACAAAATCAGTCACAACAAGTCAGCTAAAAGATCGTAGGGCAAGCCCAAATGTGTGTGTAGGAGACGACAATGTAGTCAGACGGTAATGGAAGAAGAAAATCTAACCGTGAGGATTTTTGTGGGTTTTTACTCAATGAACAAACAGAATAATGAAGGATCCCCGCCCCTCCATCAATGATCATTTCGAAGCGATGAGTTTTGTAAACACAAAATGAAAGACAGACATGTAAATGTTTCAAAGTTGGCTTTCTCCTGCCTCTTTCTTCACCTACGAGAAAAAACCTGTAAGGAAAAACTCCAAGGAATATTGAAGTTTTGAAATTTACTATCCGAGCATCCTTTGATTGTTTTGTTGAAAACAAGTGAATACTTAATGGAAACAATGCGAAAGTCTTTCCAATCCTTTATAACCCATTATTTGTCGCTGCAACTTCAGACGTGTCACATAAAATCTTTGCGGAAGCCCTTAAAAACACTTTCATATTTCAAAAAGTCGAGAAAACGATCAAATTTAGTTTACCCATATTAGTTTTAGTAGTTTCTGAAAAAGACGAGCTGCCATATTTATATATGAGAAACTTCCGCGGTATAATGTCGGGTTCAAGAGAAGTTTAAAGTGTAGTTGCCTATCGATCGTTGAGTACATGTGCGTGCGTTGGGAGTTTTCGCGGAAACCGCAGCGAACCGTGATACGGTCGAAAAAATACAAAACTAAAAAAAAACGCAGAACAAAAGTTCACCGTTGAAATTCCATCGTTTTAAAGCATTCTATTTGCCAAGTTATTAATTTATTGAAACTTCGCAAACAAACGATACGCCGGTTGCCGATTACCGGTTTGCAAAACATGTCTTTCTGTTGGTTGTGTTGCTCCAATTAGTTTTCGGCTTTTGACGTTGCGAATTGTCGTGAGAGGTACATCCGATATTGTTTATACGCTTCCATTGTGGAAGTTTAGTTTCCGTTTTTGTTGTTGCGAACGTGCCGTCGCGGCTTATTCCAAACTCAAATTTATATAGCGTTTTCATGCTCGGGAAATTTTGCGTCTGGATGAAAGAGGTGATACAAGGATGCAGAAGAGATGTCTTAACGAACTACAACAACTGGACGATAGTTGAGTTCGTGGTTTTCTAAACAATTGCTATAAAAAGAAGAAATTTGCGATGTGTATTAGAGGAACACTGAAATAAACATAAAGAAATATGTAATTATCTATTTTCTTTGTTTAGTTATCCACTCAGCTCCACAATACTGCGGCAATATTTATTTATTTATCCTATGGCAGCATATAAAATACATATAGTCCAGGAAATGAATCTCGAAAAAAGGTAAAACCTCGCAATTCTTTGGTCCTACATGGATTGAGTTGAAATTTTAACAGAAGGTAGGTAATAGCCCAAGGATCAAAATCTATATCGAACCAAAGGGCGCCAAAGCCTTGGGGGGTGGAAATTTTTTATTACGTTTTAACCACAGGAATCGATTAAAAAAGTGATTCTAAGCAAAAAATATTCTATACATTTTTTTTGTAAAGCTAATATTTTTCAAGTTATTCACGATTGGAAGTAACAACTTGTAGACGAAAAAATGAATTTTTCGCGAACAACTCGAAAATTTTGCATTTTATCAAAAAAAATTATAGAAAACAAATTTGTAGCTTTTAAAAAGACAATTAAAATGTTTCTACGACTAATAGGAACCGAAATACGGCCAATCAATGTTTAGCTGTTTTCTTCAAATGCAAAATTGACAGGTTCAAAGTCGAATACCGGGAAAATGATGTATTTTTCGAAGAAAACTCATCAGATCTTTTTTAAAGAGCATAAATAGACCTATCTTCAAAAAAAATAGCGGTTTTGTAGATTTATTATGCTCCAAAGTGTACTGTACTATACTAATGGAAATTTTCGGCAAAAAAAATTAATTGTTTTCTTAACGTACTTCCTTCTTTTTTAATGATAGAGTATTTCTTCAAAAACGATTTTGTAGGATTTTGCAAGAGCTAAAAGAATCCGTACCTCAAATCTCTTTTGAACCCTTGGTTTTTAGATGGGGTGAGTTTAAATGTCGATGTTTTAAACGGCTATATCTCGCCAAATATTCACTGTACAAAAAATGTAAGTAAAGGAAAATTTTAGGCATTAAAAAAGCTACAATTTAGTACATTTTTATTTTTTTCATATATTCAGTATTTTCGGAGATATTTAAAAAAAGAAGGATGAGAAATATGAAATTGTGAATGGTTTCTCGCTTTAAGCTCTAATTTTTCTAAAACTAAGCATTTTAAATGGGTCAAACTTCTTTGACATATTAACAATACATGTACAAAGAGAATTGCAGAAGGGTGAAGATCAATTTTAATTATGATCGATTTTTTCGTAAAAAAATGAGGTACTGACCTTATTTTCATGATAACTCACTCAATTTTTATGCTAGAGTCTTTTTTTAAGATAGGTTTATTAAAGCTCTTTAAAAAAGATACGATGAGTTTTCTTGGAAAAATGTATAATTTTGCCGGTATTTGACTTTGAATCTGTCAAATTTTGCATTTGAAGAAAACAACTAAAGATTGATAGGCCGCATTTCGGTTCCTATTAGTCGTAGAAACATTTAAAAAAACGAATTTTATTTGTCTTATTAAAAGCTACATTTTTTTTGATAAAATGCATAATTTTCGAGTTATTCGCGAAAAATCGATTAAAAACGTCGATTTTTTCGTCTAAAAGTTGTTACTTTCAATCGTGAATAACTTGAAAAAAAATTAGTTTTACAAAAAAATGTGTAGTACATTTTTTACTTCGAATCACTTTTTTAATCGATTCCTGTGGTTAAAACGTAATAAAAAATTTCCACCCCCGAGATGGGATGGCAACCACCCCCAAGGCTTTGGCGCCCTTTAGTTCGTGAATTTTGATCCTTGCTTCCTATTTGTTAAAATTTCAAGTCTCCATACAGGAACAAAAAATAGGTGAAATGCTTCATTTCCTGTACTAATAAACGTGTATAAAAAGAAATCAAATCATTTAAATTCTCAAACCCGCATTTAAATTAGATATACAGTCAATCGAAGCGTCAAAGTTTCCCCTATTTGGGGTATTTGGGTATTCCATCACCATATGTTGAATTGTTTGCTTTTGCGCCCTAAAGTCACACCTTGCAGATTTCACCCGACCCCATTTGTGTAGTGAGTCCGCGCATGTGCCATGGTTGCTATGTATTCTATTCAGTGATGTCCATATTTTACGTGACTCATCAAAGGCGGGAGGTTTCATTCTTATGTACGGGAGGTTTCTGCCTTGAGGTGCAGTTTCGCTCCCAAGAGTCTATGGGATCGAACTGTAACGTGTGCCGTTCTCTAGCAGTCCTTATGATTGGTTTTCTGGATCGTAGTCTGTTTCTGCATGCTTTATCCATATCCTGGTGTATGGGAAGTTGAGGGTTGCCTTGTATACGTTTATATTCTCCGAGTACAGATGTTTTACGCCGGATATTTGGAGCAAGAATATAGATCAATATTGGTATCCAATCAGTAGGAGTCGATTTTAGAGCTGCTGATTATCCTCATGGACTCATTTAGTTGTCAGCGTTACCTTGTTGGGTATGTGCGCTGTTGAGCCAAATTGGAGCGCCGTATTCTGCAGTTGAGTAAGCCATCTCAAGGGCTGTAGTTCTTAGTGTTTCAGCGGTAGAGCCTCATGTAGTACCGCATAGGTTAATGAAGGATTTTGTTCCGAGTTCGCAGCTTCGCAGCCGTGTTCTTCAGGTGCCTCCTGTAAGTCAGTGTCCTATCTAGGGTGACACCAAGATATTTCAGGTGCGTATTGTGGCGCAGTAAGGTATCCTCTGTTAGAGACATGGAAGCACGCCGTCTCCGTTTAATTGGCGTTGGGTCTAAGTCTCCATTTACGGAAAGTATGTCCCAAGCTTGCCAGGTCTAATGTGAGGGCAGTTTCTGTAGCTAGTACCCAGTCATCCGCCTAGCCGAGCATCCAAGATCTAGTTTCAGGCATATCGGAGAAGACCGTCATTAAGCATCCTTGATAAACTCGTTTTGCTGCCCTGGAAAACCCTGCCAGTAAGCATGTTATCAATAAGTTGCAGGGTTTGTTTGCATGGGAATGTTTTGCAAAGTTTATAGAGTAAGGCTGATGTTTTCAGGTTATCTTGGAGTGGAGTAGTAATACTGAGTCTTATTAAACAATGTAGGCTTTCAGGTCAAGTTTTCTATTCACAAAATAGTTCTTTCGGATATATTGACCATGTCTGTTAGAATTTCTTGCTCCTACCGTTTCATCTGCTGCTGCGATGTGGTAGTGGTATATGTCACCTGCGAGTAACGTCACTGACTAGCCAAGACTTTTGCAATCTTGTTTTTTACAATTTGGCATAATTTACCTCATTATACGTAAACTCTCAGTCCATTGATATCTTCAAGTTAAAATGAACTCAGTGATTCCTCAGGTCGCCCTTATTTGGACGTCATTCTACTAGTTCTCAGTAAGCTCCTTTCTTCAATTCTGAAGGTATAAGCCGTGTAAGTACCTTCGAATACGGAAAAAATGAAGCATTTATTTTTGTGTCATTTCCTTATAATTATTAAATTGTCCAATTAATCGTATCTATGGAGTGATGCGCAATACTATTCTTAGTGACCCTAAAATTGTTCCCAAATATATTCAGGGCCTAAATATATTTCCCTAAATTTATAGAGGGAAGTCCTACGTTGGTACCCCTGATGCCACCGCTGCTAAAACACTGGCAGGCAATGAACCATTCCTAAAAAACCATATTGGGGCCACTCTCAGTCGTGAAGTCACTATTTCTCTATATTTGTAGAACAAAAATTATATCTTGTTGAATTCAATGTGACTACGTTTAATATCAGGATTACGTTAATTACTTTTTTACTGTCCATCTCGCTTGCATTTTCAATCCTCCATGAAGAAACTTTCGGCTGAAAAATTAACCAGCGAAAATAAATACATTAAAATACAGGCCTGCCTGAACTCCCAATGTCAAAATTGTTTCTAATGCGCCTATTAAGATGGGTATCAGTTTCGTGTTTATACGATCAGTCCGAAAAAGGATTCGCGATCATTAGAGGAACTTGCTTCGGTTCGACATCATTTATAACGATTATTATCTCTGAAGAGGGAATCAAACCAGAGAGCTTTTTGGAGTAGGAATCATTTTTCACACCTCGTATTTAAGTTGTCGCTATCCTTGAGAATGGAGGATTTTGGAAGCATTTGGCACGAAATCGATCAACTCAGCATTTGTTTATTCGCGTTCTATCTCAAGACTGCCGTTTAGTATTCCTTGTTATCTTTAGGAAGTTGACGGTATCGGTCATGAGTGCCACTGCCACAGCTGGAGTTTCCAATACCGAACTTTCTTTCTACACTAAGAAAAAACTCTTTAACTCTTTAAAAGCACATCGAAAAAGTGCTAAAAGTGATACAATAATTGTTGTAAACCTGCTTTAAAATCGTATTGTAGTGAAAGCCTCTGAGATACACACGCGCCTATGTGTGAGATGTTTGTACAATACAAAACAAAACACAGAGTTTAGACCCAAAGAATATCTATAATTTTATTTCATTTTAAATTACATTTTTATATTCAGAATATATAGTAAGAGTATTTTAACTTAGACAAAACAGAAATCCAAGGGTTTGCGTGCAAATATTTGGAGAAATAAGAGTTCTGGTAAAAACCAATCATAAACCGTTAGAATATTACAAGAAATGAATAGTAGTTTTGCCAAACAGAAATGTTAAATTTAGAATTTAAGTACACTTTATTGAGTGAACAATAGAATATTTTCGCTTGTCCGCTTTCAAAATGCGTGTAAAGTTTTATATGTCAATTCTGAATAGTTTATATATCTCAGCGAACCGCACTAACAATGACAAGTGATTATTTAAGATTAAATAATTTGGTCAAGTGCGAGTTGGACTCACATACACATCACATAATATTCCAGTTTCATACAAGCAGGGAATGAGTGCATTTTCTTATATTTTCCCTTATATATTTTAAAGAAAAGCGTTTTAAATTTATAAAAAATATGCACATTTTATCTGCTTTAGGATTCGCTTGATTTTTATCACAATACATATGTATTTAATTTTCTAATTTGGCCCCCAAAAAGTAACAGTAGAGTTTTATTTTACTAATAAACTTTCAGAGATGCCTTTTATAATTTACTGTCTGAGTTTTGAGGCTCTGTAGATTGGAAGAAAAAGGGCAAAATAGGTCAAAGTTTAAATTATAAATTATTAAATCTGTTATTCAAATTATTTAAAAATATAAATAAAATATGTTTTTCAAAATTTAAATAGTGTAGTTTCTAAAGTGGGTATTAAGTTCGATGTTTAATATTTTTGTTAATATCTTTTATATAGAAATATGAAATATTTGTAATTCAGATAATGAGCCTTTTATCTGATATAGTACATGATGCGTTTGAAAATTGAATCTTTATTTTCCATTTAATTGTATAATTTGTCCCTAAAATTACTATGGGGGTTTTCTAGTAATTTATTTTTTGGGGGGCAAATAATAGAATTAGGGATTTTTTTCATATTTTTCCTATAAACAAAAAAATGAGTTCTTAGAGTTTGGCGAATAACGGGGAGAATGGGTAATGTTTTTAAAATATTTTTTTAATATATTTTAAAATATTCATTTTAAAAAAAATTTAAAAATATATTTGTATTCGTCACAATAAGCCCTAGGATTTGATATATTACATGACCCGTTAGAAACAACTATAATTTTTATTTTCCATTTAATTCTATAATTTGCCCCCCAAAATGAATATTAGGGGATTTTTCTTATTTTTTCAGTAAAGTTCAGGTGAGAGGCTATACTTCCAGTTTTTCAAAATTTTTCAGCTTATGGTTTCAGAGATAAGGGGGGGAATTGGTAATTTTTTTATATTTTTGTTAATATCTTTTAATTAATTTATTTTAAAAATATGAAAAAAATATATTTGTTTTCGTCGTAATGAGCCCTTTCATTTGATATATAACATGATGGGTTAGAAACAATTTTAATTTTAGTTTTCCATTTAATTCTATAATTTGCCCCCCAAAAAAATATTAGGGGTTTTTCCTTATTTTTCCAGTAAAGTTCAGGTGAATTTTCCAGCTTATAGTTTCGGAGATAGGGGGGGATGGGTAATTTTTTTATATTTTTGTTAATATCTTTTAATTTATTTATTTTAAAAATATGAAAAAAATATACTTGTTTTCGTCGTATGGAGCCTTTTCATTTGATATATAACATGATGGGTTAGAAACAATTTTAATTTTATATTTTTCATTTAATTCTGTAATTTGCCCCCCAAAATTAAAAGTAGAGGTTTCTCCTTATTTTTCCAGTAAACTTCAGGTCAGAACCTATAAATCTATTTTTTCAAACTTTACGTTTTATAGTTTCGGAGATAAGAGGGGGGAATGGGTAAATTTTGGTATTTTTTGTTAATATCTTTTTAAATATTTTTTTTAAATATGAAAAAAATATATTTGTGTTCCTCAGAATGAGACCTTTGATATATTACATGATGCGTTTGAAATTTTTGTATTTTTAAATTTTTATTTAATTCTATAATTTGCCCCCTAAAATTAATATTAATGGTTTCTCCTTATTTTTTCTGTAAAGTTCGGGCAACGTTCTATATTTTCTATTTTTTCAAAATTTTAGGCTCAGTAGTTTCCGAGATCAGGGGGGGAACGGTCGATTTTTTTAGTTCCCCCCCTCCAGAAGTACCCCTAAAATCAAATTTTTTTCTTTTACGATATCTACTCCTGATCGGGTCACCAAACTATACATTGATACCAAATTTCAACGTCTTCCGCCCAGTAGTTTAGGAGAAAATGGCTGTGATGTGACACATGCAGAAATCCGGAGTGATATTATAAGGGTATCCGTATATTGTATATGCGGAACCCTAAAAACTATCAATAATTATTATTTTTAACATATTTTTGAGATAAAAGGTAAATCTTTGTACCAGATTCAAATAATCCATCAGTAAAATGTAGTTAAAAATTTTATTACTTTATCTTAATAAGATTTAGTATTTTTGACAAATTTCTATTGTAATATTTTTCTTCTCTTATATTAAATATCCACCTTTTCACATTAATTATTTTTAATATCCAATTTTGAATAACTTCTAGTTGTCTCAAATAACAACTTATTGTACTCAGGAAAAATACATTGTTTTTAATTGTTAAATATCCAAAAAAAATTCTTAAATACTTAAACATATATATTTGGGATCTAAATGTTTGTATATACATTTGTTATTCTGATTATCCCAAGATAATTAATAGAGTTTTTTGAATGGATTTCAATATTTTAAATATCTGCGTTGAAAGTGAGATTCCTGTATGTAGGTTGCTGCATCGAGAATGTAAGGAAAAAAATTGTAGATAACAGTTTAAAATGGATAAACGAAATTATTAAATACTGCTGTATCGTTGCAAACGTTATGATTTTACAACAAGATTTTATTTTAAAGAGATCAGTAATATAAAGTTTGAGTTGTTTTGGAGTCATGTCCTTTGATTTATTATATAAAGTATTCAGTAGGTTTTCCATTATGTTTTAAACATTTCTAGTATGATTCCATTATCTTCGGTTATTTTGTTTTTCTTAAAATGTACAATTAACACCCTGTATATACAGACGAATTTAGAACCTCATCCTTTTTTGAGATTGGTTAATAAAATGCAACTGATTTCGTAATACTTCTAACAAAATATGAAATGAAGCTGTTCAAATACACCCTTTGTACAACCTGTACATTCTAAATTATTTCCCCATATGTGTGAAATTTCAAATTTGTTAGGTTACGGTTTGTTCTTAATTATCATCTCGAAATACAGATCCGCTAATTAGTGTGACATCGTCGGCAAACTGAATACAAAGACGAAGCCCACACACAGATAATACGGCAGCTGCAAATAAAGGATCATAAGCGGTAAAGAGAAATGTAAAATCTGGTTTAGCTTTTGAAGATCATACGCTAAAATCATGCAAGAAATTCACGTTTATTATCACCATAACATCATTTTTGAACGTAATTATTCGTCATTCGTCACGGCACATAACCACGCCTCCTACTTTTTGTATTTTTTAATGACTGTACATACGAGTGGCTAAATTATGGACCAAATTCAATAAAGATTTTGTAAAAACTCCGGCATAGATTGATTTGATTTTGTTTTTGCTGTTTTTCACGTACATCCGACTGACTGACCCTAGAAAGCTACACAACAAATAAAATATTGTACTTTACAGGGAACACCAGGGATATGTCAACAGGTTTGGATTGAACGCTGTCTCAGGAATAGAGATTAATAACAGAAACTGATGAGTACCAAAATCAAGAGTTTTCAATAAACAGTGCACACGAAAAAACGTTTAATATGACCAGAACAAAGCTCAACAAATAATTTTTCGCCGTTATTACAAATGTAGCAAACCCCATCAAACAGCTTATTGGAAATCAGCAAACCTATGAATACAACTTCTTCGTATACATTGTAAACGTTCAAAAAATGACCTCTAATGGTACTTTGTGACGTTACATAGACAGGAACAACTCTGAGTGGCCAATCCAAGATCTAAGAGAAACAGATGCGTACAGATTAAACTCCAGTCCGTTAGCAGGATGGATTTCTAACAATCTCTTGTCGGATATCAGTTCTCCCTAACTTATTCCAAGCCTTTAAAGCAAACTGAGGCATTATATGTTCTGAACATGGTACTAACAACTTGGCCACCAAGATGAGACAGTCCAATGGATTTGTAAAGATATGTCAATGGTTAACACAAATCATTATTTATTACTAAAGTTATGTTAGTTGTCTTTAATTATTAATTTCTATCAAACATTATAATGTAACGCCCTGATTCAATTACGCAATGACAGGACATTGAAGTGAGACACGGATATAAGGAAGGGTTACATTAGAAGATATTGTAGCTGAAATAATAACAGAAATGTTCAATTATCTAGTAACACTTGAGGAGTTTGGCAGAATGAAACCAAAGAGTTTGCAATAGACCATATTCTATTTCCATTTTCTTCCTTTATTGTTTCTTGACAATAGTTCCAAACAGGAGCCGAAACGTCCAGTATTTCACCAATAAATTTAGACGCACTCACCCTCAACCTAACCTAATTAATACCTATTTTCATATCTGGGAAAAATCGTTTTATTTAAAAATATTACTTCAAAGGTTCAACTGTTATTGCAAGAATAGATACGATCTTCTGTAACCAAAAAGTAACGCATGCCGAGCTGCACTATACCCCGATCGCTTTGCTTGAGGTGGTTACATCTTAATTTCCTGTCCCCTTGGTTATTTCCTAGTATCTATCGGAATAATTGAGACTGACGCACGTCTGACGTTTCAAATAATAAACAAACATAACCTCGCTTGAATGAAACATTTGTTAGAGAACAGAAAAGTTTTTGTCTTAGAAACTTTTCTTTTATGTAAGAAATGTTTTATGCAAAACAATAACAAGAAAAATGGACAGTACAAAATATTTTAATGTAATATAGTCAAATTAATACATAATACTGTATTCGAGTAACTAGAAGCGGAAACAGAAGGCTACGAGAATTATGCCAACCGACCTGAAGAGGGCAGATGTGACTCTGTCGAAACGTCATCATTTTACAATCGATCCCGGTAGGGATCAGTTATCAACTACGCGGATGAATTCCCGGAAACCACCTAAAACATTTAGTGCCCGCGAAAACATAAAAACAAATATATATATATATATATATATATATATATATATATATATATATAATATCTCTGTCTGTATATCTGAGTATGTATAATTTTGCCTTTATGTCTCGTAAAGTTTTAAAGTAAATTCCACTGCCAACGCTTTACACATGCCGAATTGGAACAAAGAGCTTTGAAGTACAGGAATAAAACCCGCCAATTTATCTGTTTTATTTACTTCCGGAATGTCTGAACGGTCAAGTGGATGACAACCGAGACGTTCTCCAACTTCATTTCATTTAAAACAGAAGATTAGATTGCTCAAATCAATTTTACCTAAAATGGCCGCTAAAATCTAGATAAAAACGGGGCAATTGATTTTATTTTCAATTAACTAAATGAGCTCGAAATGAGGGTTGAAGAGCAAACATAACACTTATATTAACAACTAATTATGTTTTCGTGAGGGCTTAATTATGCCATTAGTTTTCTATGGGAAATATAATGAAAACTTTTTTGTGGCAATGGGAATATTTTGGAATATTTTGTATTTTTATGTAGACGTCGGATAATGCCTTCGAATAAAAACCAAATGACTGATTATTTGGGCGATTCAATCTTGCTATTTTGCATAAAATCAAGACAAAATTATTCCTGTCCTATCGTGGATACTCATATGACACTAGGTCTTCAATTTTTTTGCATCAGGTACGTTTACAGGCCAGCTTTAGATAGTAATAATATGAGTAAAAGTAAACTTTAAGCATCATCTTCATAGATATTTTAAATTTGGTTTGTAACCGAATATTTGAACTTATTTGAATTTTCATATTTTTGTAGTTTTTAAGCCTGCTATATGCAACCTTGCCACTTTTATGATCACTTTGTCGACCGTCTCCCCATTGGGTCGTCGGCCATGATAATTTCCTCAAAAGAACGTGGAAATATCAAGAAGAAATCACATTATTTGATACTCACAAACTTATTAATTAAAACCTAGACGGTACTTCTTCTTAAGCCCTTAATATTGTAATTTAGCCTAAAGGGCAAACTTAAAAGTCATTAGTTTGTAGTTATATATTGTTATATACTCCGTGGGTTCAATTAAAATTTAAAAACTAATTTTTACTTTCACTTTCTAGAAACTTTTATTTACATTAACTATACACAACAGCTGATTCGAATATGAAATATAATACTAACTAACTGCTGCGATAATGAGCTGCTCCTTTTAAAATCAGCATCGAAAACTCTTGTACAATCCATTATCAATTCTACAGCTGCCGAGCCATTTCGAGATCATTTTTTTGTCCTAAAAGCGATCGTTGTCGTACTGGAATGAAACCAGGGCCGGCTTAGGTAAATTTCCCAACAACATTATACAGTTGTTTCTTCGAGGTGTCATTCCTTTGTACGCAAGACAATATACATTATATATATATATAACATATATTTTTTCTGGTCAGGGAACCTTCATCAGTTGCGCTTCCCACAATTGAATGTCCTCTCGAACACATGTATTTCATACATTTCATTAAATTTGAAAACGCGAGATGTAAGACCGACATCTAGGATTTTCGAGAGAATTAGCACACAGAGGTTCCGAATCTGGAGCCGTTCCGTGTAATTGCTGTTCTCCCTTAACTCCTAGGACAGAACGTCACGATAAAATTTTCAGGTTACTTCACCTTTCAGAGATATTGCGTACAAAGGAATGACACCTCGAAGAGAGTATTCAATATCTCTGACAGGTGAAGTAACCTGAAAATTTTATCCTGATATTCTGCCCTAGGAGTTAAGGGAGAACAGCAATTACACGGAACGGTTCCAGATTCGGAACCTCTGTGTGCTAATTCTCTCGAAAATCCTAGATGTCGGTCTTACATCTTGCGTCTTCAAACATTATACAGTTGCAGATAAAGCATCAACTATCATGTAGACTGATGAATTTTTGTACATACAGTTTTATCTTATCTACAACTCTGGTTTAACTTTATTTTTTTATGTACTACTATTACAATTACTGATTATGGCTTAAGATAACGCAGAAGTATCACACCGGTCTTTTAAATTCCTCCTCATTTTCTTCTTAAAGATATATTGTTGTTTTCGTTATATATTTTGGGATTATTTTGGGACATATTCAGAGTAAAATTCGTCCATAAGGTCACACATTTGGGTGTAGTAACAAATTTTACATTATTTGTGGACACTTATGCACTTCTAATGCTTTATTTTTAGCACCATACAAATCGTTACTAACCGTAACCTAACATTTCTTCTATACAATCTGTTTACAAATATTTCACACATGTCTGGACTGCATTAGCATTGGCAAGAACCAAGAAATTCCAATACTTTGATTGAAGGAAACACATTCACAGCTTTAACAGATTTCAATAATTCCGTTATAATTGATTAATAAAATAGTTGACATACTATTTTAATAATTCCGTAGGAGGTGTTGAACTCATTTTGTAGAAGAACTGACAATTACAAACAAAGTGTCGTATCTATTAATAATTTGTTCAGAACCAGGAGATTTATAAATATGTGACCTAACTAAACCGATTCTCTATACAGTTGCTTTACAGATTATTAACTGAACAGTACTAATGGTTCATATGAGTTGATTATGTTTTATCGAATATATTTCAAAGTTCTATAACGGAATATTTCAATTTTCCGACTTAAGGAAACATTTAAACAGTAACTAAGTATGGAGCCTTCGCCGTAATGCACCGTTGAGAAGCCTTTCTCAATATATTCACAAACAAGACTAATAGGATTGAATTCAACGATTTGGAATCATGTATTGCAGTTCTGTCTCTAATGGTAATTCCAGGTTCTCTCTTATTGCATTTACAATCAAGACTGGTAATTGATAATGACATGATTCGGGATAACTTTTACAACTACAAATTAATATATTAAAAATTGACTTCAATCATGCCTAAAATCAAGGTAGTTACTTTACTTTTAATCAAAATTCATATTTTTGACACCTATTAACCAGCTGAAAAAAATACACGATGTGATTTCAATTAAGGCACAGCTCATTTCGATATATTCAAACTTTTGAAATAAGTTAATACCATTTATTTTTATTTAATTCCAATCTATTTTCAATTATTTCAATCGTAGAATTCGAATAACCATAATCACAATCATTTAATATTTTCTCCTCCGTCATAATTTAACTGTAAAAAGTTGAAATAACAAACTGCAACAAAAATATACCCAAAAACCAGTTTCACCCTGGAAATAGAACACAAAGGACAATTACCATTCTTCAACCTATTCATCAAAAAGAAATCAAAGTATAACTTTTTATTTAAATATTATTCATAAGGAAGTGTTCCATTTGATCTCATCTCACCTTCCACCTGTATATGCAGACGAATTGAAAAACTCCATCTTAAAGTTGGTTAACTAACACTATCTTGATTTAATTCCAATCTAGTTGCAATTAATATCACCCCAGATTTCGAACAACGCCAATTGTGTTCTTTAGTCTAGCGCCTTCGCCAAAGGTTACTAAATAAGAACAAAATTTTGCTAATTTTCTAAAAAAACAGTATAAGCATTGTCATTGAAAAAAATAAGGGACCACATCGAAAACCTCCTTAACAGAATCCAGTTTAAACGATCCAAATCTGTTGTTGGTTTCGAGTAATCGCCTTAACACAAATCAAAAAAATATAATACAAAAGAATTGAGAATCCTTGTTCCAACTCATATGACTGCTTCTGATGCAGGAATTATATGACAGGTACAAATCTGTTCAACTAAAATGGTCCGTAATGTATAAAGTGATTACGCAATCCAAATTAATGTAGATGCGGGAGCAATACATTATCGGCAAGCACATTGTAAGAGAGCCACAAACCAAGACTTAAGATTTTACCGCTTCTTTTGAATATTCACCGCGTTTACAACAAGAATAAGAGCCCGAACAAAAACATTACATTGGTGGAGCCAATTTATCGAAGAACTTTCAACAATGAATTCAATTTGCATTTTCGCTCACCTGCAAAAGATACAAGACCAAAACTGCGATGCTGCGAATATAAAAATCTCAGTATTCGGTAATGAACAGGAAAAGAAAGAGCTGAAAACATTGCACAAAAGCGGCAGCCATACGTGGATCGAAGAAGCAGGAAAAATCCAAAAACGACAAGACATTGTATGCATTTATTTTCAGTTAAGACAGTGCCGTTCCAGGTACTGACAACTTTTAAAATAAAATACTGATACTCCTGGGTATAGGATATTTTTAGATTTATTTTATTGACCAAATTATTTTAAATATAATTAATATATAAAATATACGGCGTGTAAACGATTTGAGTGGAATGATTTTAAGGATCAATACTTCGGCTCAAAACAAATCAAAAAGCTGTACAACATTTTTAGAAACATACTATAATTTTGTCAAAAAAAAGTTGGAAGTTAGGTAGCCTTTATTACAGTGACTAATAGACTATTTCTGGCTTAAAAATGCTTGTAAAGCTAAATATGTGAATCCTCCACTGCTTATACACATTTAATAACTGTATTAACAAAGAAAATTATTATTTAAACTCTAAATATTCTGTTATAATTTGGCGTACGTTTCTCCGAACAGATGTGGTAACGTGGCATATAAACACGCCTAATTTAGTACATGTTTAATTTTAACAACAGCTGACCGCCGCCACGATTGTTTTTTTGGTGCATTGGTTTCTGTGCGAAAATTTATATCTAAGTGAAAGTGGTTTGAGTGATATTCGATGTAGATATGGTGATTTGATTTTCAATAAATCATAGTTCACTCGGGTCTGTCGGAATCAGAATAACTATTTAGCTTCTTTATAATCATAGATCTGAATGTAGCTAGTGCAAATAATAAGAGAAGGAATAACGAGAACTGTATATTACAATTATATATTTTAAGGAGGTCTAATGCATTTGATCTAGTTCATAGCCAAAAATATGAGCTCAACTTTGAACTATCTGATATACTATTATCACCTACATGACACATGTATGGTCACCAATTTTTTGAAACCAAGTTTACGGATTTAGTTCGTTTAAACTATATTAAATCAGATTCGGAATGTTTTCATAAATTTTTCAATCACGTAAAACTCAATCGACAAATCGAATGTCACACAACTTGTCTTAATAAATATCCATATTTAAATGTCAATTTATATACATAAGTGAATAACTATTGGCAATTGAAATTACTAAACGAGGTACACTGAGTGTTTGTAATAAATAAATAAAAATGAATCACTAAACAACTAAAATTAATATATTGATCTCCAAAAGTTTCATACAGAAACCTCATGGCGTCAGGTGAAAATTTGGCCTCCAAATGTCGTGAAATGAATTTTTGGTGCGCATTGATAGTATGGCGCCATTGTCGAAGTTGCACCATGGTGAATTGCTACCCAGGGTTATTTGGTGATATTCTTGTTAAAGTGGCTTTTTAAGTATTCTTCGAAAAAGAAGAAATCGCTGGAATGCATAGGAGTCCTATGGCTATTTTATATATGTATAACTTTGTTATACCTTCACGTTTCATTTTACCTCTAATGTAATTACAAAATTACATAGACTTACTTTTTGATGACGACAATATATCATCAACTTCCTCACCGTAAGAAAGAACAAATGATACGAAAAATATAGTGACGTCACTCAGCTGCTGATTGTATATATGTATTTATAGACGTACGTAATCTTCCCAGAGAATAATCAATTGATTATTCTGTGACCTTACTATATTGTTATTTCACAATCTGCGGTATTTTCATCTGAATAAAATCCTAAACCCTTATAGTAAAAGTCCCGTAATTGTTTTACCTCAACGGTCTTAAATTTTGATAATCTTTCACATAGGTGAACATCATTTTATTTGTTAGTCTGAAGTTGGTAGACAATGTAACTCGTTCCTCGATGTTTGCTTGGACTTCCATCGTCTTGAAGTGGTTGATCTCACAACGTTTCAATAGCTGTGTATCTGCTATCGTCATCAGGTGAATGATGGGAAATTCAGAGTATCCGCCGGTCATGGTCATTCGGTATTATCTGGTCCAATCAGCGTCGTCGTATCTGGAGGTTGGTTGCCGGTGATGCGTAGCGGCAGAGGCCGAAGAAGAGATCTCCAAATATTTTTAATTTGGACGCTGGGCTTCCTATTTATATTTTCGTTCGAGATTATATATGCTGTCCTTGTGAATTGCTCTAGCCTGGTCCCAGTTGATATTATGGTGTTCGGTCCATGCGTGATTAGCTAATCCAGACTTCTTACCAAATAACTGTATATAGAGCATACCGTGTGAATGTGGCAATATTTATATTGGAGAGACAAAGCGACCGCTGGACACCAGGATTAAGGAACACCGCACAGCTACTCAAAGGGCAGAGGAAACGAAGTCTGGGCTAGCTAATCACGCATGAACCGAACACCATAAGATCAACTGGAACCAGGCTAGAGCAATTCACAAGGAAGAGCACTGGTACAAAAGAAAATTCATAGAGACAGCATATATAATCTCGAACGAAAATATAATTAGCGAGCCCAGCGTCTAAATTAAAAATATTTGGAGAGCTATTCTGCGGTACGCATCACCGGCAACCAACCTCCAGATACGACGACGCTGATTGGACCAGATAAGACCCAATGACCATGACCGGCGACGTATGACCGGTTAAGGGTATAATATAAATACCACCGATACTCTGAATTTCCTATCATTCACCTGATGAGGATAGCAGATACACAGTTATTGAAACGTTGTGTGATCAACCACTTCAAGACGATGGAAGTCCAAGGAAACTTCGAGGAATCATTTTATTTATTTAGACACAAACCACAATTTATAATTTATAAATAAATATACATGTAGATAATCAACTTCGGAGACCAGATCTTTGTGATAAGCGTTGCCCTTTAAAGAATTGCGTGATTTCTTTACAGTGAATTATGTGCACGTGATCTGTTTTCTTCGTCAGGAAATCTTGAAGATTGTTTAACCGCCCTTATAAGTGTCTGGCTTGTTATAAAATAGTTTAGTGCACTTATGACAAGGTCAATAATCATAAAAAAATGTAAGTATTGTTATTTTATTGTAGGGAAATGAGCATTTAAATTAAATCGATAGATTTCACCTCGGGAAAACTAACCAAACAGAAACGTCTATCCAGAAAACATCGTGCAAATTCGAGTAATTTCAACATTGGCTGCATGAAATTGACTCCGTATAATTTTCATTATACAACTGTATCCGCAACAAATCACGTTGTTGCTCTATGGACTCTATGAAGTAAACAAAAAGCAATTTCTATTCTTTAACAGCAGCTCACCATTCCCCATAATCCGGTGAATAATTTCACTGTTTAAAACCGCTTGAGGCTTTTTTATCACTCAGCACGATATCTCTATTTTATTTTGAGCAATCCCCCCACAGAACCGTTGGAATTTAAATAATCACACTCCCCATCAAGATCTGCAGAGTACTTGTAAAATATAAAATCTTTTTCAGCGAGTGGTTGTAGAATGAATTCATTGTATTTTATAGCCGAATACACAGCGGGCTGACAGGGAAAAGGGAAGTGCTTTCTATGCCTTTCAAAGAGTAGCTGACAAGGGGTGTCTTCAATTATACGGACGGCTGCCTTTTGAAAAGGGACTGCTTTAGGGCCTCTAATCGAAATGACCCGCACTTGCCCGGAGTGTTAAATCATATGTCAGGTGATAATGGACGATTGTGAATTTGTATACTGTTCATGACACATATCTCAGCGTACGTGATAAGACAAATTATGCGCGCCGAAAACCAATGCCAGCTGAAGAGGTTTTTAAACGCGGAAAGAAAGAAGAGAAACGTCTGCGGGAATTTGAAAAATTATTTCTGGTTAAAGTGTGCATTATGTACTTCTCGGTAAAAGAACTTTTTGAAAAATGATCAGTAACTGCAGTGAATAATTCTTGTCTTGTCAAATCACGGCTCGCCAAAGCGCTCTGATGAAATAATAATCACATAAAAGGCATTGGAGGAGGAGTAATTTATAATCACAAGAAGTCAATAATTGTTTTGAGATCGGTTTTTATGTAAACTGTCAAAAACAAGCTCATAACAATGTTTGAAAAAATAATAGTACCAGTTATGACATTTTCCCCTTAAGTTACCCGGTTTTCAGGAAACACATATCACAGGCTGTTAACCGAAGTCAAGGATCAGTCTGTTACTTTTGAATTTGTACTTTTTTCCCTTTTGTAATTTAATTAAATGTACTTGCTCGATCTCATGTTACAATTATTGTTAACTTATGCTACCCTGCAATAGGGCAGCTGCGACTGTCTGTAGGGTGGCCCTACTCTTTAAATAAATTAATTAATAAATAAATAAATACTTTTATATACAGATATATATCCACATATTTAGAACTATATCATTGAACGTATGACAGCCGTTTCAAACCAGGAGTTCTCGTCAGATACGCTTCCTTGAATGACAAGTTCTAAAGTAAAATACTTGGATGTAATACACATCAGTAAGACAACAGTCAGTGTATTGAACCTAATAGATGTCGGTGACATCTATTAGATATCTGACGAGAACTCCTGGTTCGAAACGGCTGTTATACATTGAATGATATAGTTCTAAATATGTGGATATATATCTGTATAGATATACTTATGTGTTTTTATATAAAACACTCGAACCATCTGTCAAGAGTATGGTATATGTTATAGCATAGTATGCCTTCATATACTTAAATTACTCACTAGACGGTAGATGTCACCGCCATCTATTAGGTTCAATACACTGACAACAAATACTTTTGTTTCAAGTCTCATTGATTAATTAAATTTAATAGGTTGGTAATGTCACAAGATATTTTTATTTTCTTTGTATATTATAGGGTGGTAGCAAAAAATAAGTCGTCCAAATGTTTTTATCACATTTACCTGTTATTTGATTAACAAACATAAATATTAAATAAATAATGAGATAATTAAATTAACAAATATGATTTTCTGGAATATCTGGCTTCTAGATGGTTCCTCTTGATTGTCCAGCATTAGTCGTTGGACTCCATTTTTCCTAATACCATTTTTCCATCCTTGAATACCCCGACAGACCTTCCTTCAGTGCTCATCGCTTACAGCCCCTAAAACTCCCCGGGCAAAAATCCAAGTGTGAGTGCTGAGATTGAACTTTAAGCAACATCACATGTGTCTGGTACCTTTAATAGAAAATACCTGGCAAAAGCTATTGATACTGTCGATCACGAACTGTTGCTATGCTTACTGGGTATTCGTGGAGAATCTGAAAATGTCATTTCTAACTATTGATCAGTGTATTAAACAATTTCTTTAAACTGTGCTTACTTTAATCTTACCTAATTCGGTCAGAAACAAATAATATCTCCACCAACTCAATTAACCCAATCGATTTTGATTGTCTTGTACTATAATGGGCGTATGCCTTAAGCTTTTGATAGTAGAAAAAATTGTATTTCTTGAATTTTTAGATGGTTTTGAAGAAAATCACAAGACGGAGAAACTACCTCATCATCTTGGGAAGATATCTCCTTCAATTCACGGTCATTTTCTGAGCTGAAATAAACGGCCACTCCTAAACGGCTGTTGCTTAGTGTCTAGTGAACATGCTAAGCATTTTTTAACGCATGATGTACAATATTGATTGCAGCTCCATTTGGCATATCTATAGAGAGACTGCACTGTTCGGTTTTGATTTCTGTAACCAAGTCATCTGATCCAGACCATATTTGTTGAACCAGTGAAGGAAAAGCGCTAACAGGGATTCACCAGACTTGTCAAAATATCAACCTGAACTGCTCCATTGGTGATATTAGTTACCCGATACCCATCCCTGTATCATCGGAAGGAAGACAACTGGATACCACTCACAGTTCTGAGCCCCAGATAATGTGAGCTTTGCTGACGAAAACGTGTAATTCCAAGTTTATTCAAGTATAAATAGTTACCAATCAGATCTATAGAATTTTATTGGGCCACCAGTTTCAGTTCTGTTTTGATGACGAAAAAATTAATGCTATTCCGTTTTTTGACAATTTTGGTGTATACGTTATAGTCCAAACACTCATAATTCAATTCAGATTTTTTTATAATGTTGTCTAAGCTTTTTTGTACTCATTTTTGGCTTGCCCATTATTTAAATCAGGTATTGTTTCTAGGGATCATTTTAGCTGTCTTTAATTACTGTAACGCTTACCTGTGGCTAAGTTTATGCTCTTAGTAATAGTTTCAATTAGTTTATTATCATTACAGTAATGTAATTAATAGGTGAATGCCTCCCTGAAAGCAGAAGCATAATATTGCGTTATTTTTTTTATTTTTCAAATACAAACCCCGAAATCATGCTGGATGGTTTTCAACACACTAGTATCATCTAACTAGAGTTAGGACTAGAGCCAGCAAAAATCAAAATCGATATAACTGGCGATAGTCAAGTTAGGGGGGAAAATGGAGAACTAATAACACTTAAGAGTGGCAACCCCCTATACCACCTCGAAACATCAACTATCAGAAAATGTTCCAGGTAGCTCCAATGGATCAATCAAAATTAAACTGAGATTTTAACTGACCAACAACAACATTCTGGACAGAAAGCGAAAAACTGAAAATACATGAAAACTGCAAAGGTCTATGGAAAGATGTATGATCGGAATAACAAGGACAGACCGAAAGAGAATAAGGATAAAAAAGAATGCCATTGCATTAGCTGTCAACCCCAAAGTAAAATCCCTGAAACTACAGGCATGGCATTTGGTAGTAGGAAAAGATCTAGGAAACGCGATAATTTAAGATGTGATGATGATGATGATATCTGGAAAATATTGGGCATGTCAAAAGTAAAAAAATGAGAAACGAATTTGTAGTGGAGGTTTTGGCAATGGTAAATCAAAATCCATCAACATTCTCCCGTACAAAGACACAATGAGCATATCTGGGCAAAAGAAAACCCTTTCCATGTAGAACAATGACGACCCCAGATAAAATTTGGTTTTAATGTTTGGTGTGGTATCATAGGGTCTACTATTCTGGGGCCTTTTATCTATGACGAATCAGTTACTGGGGAGCGCTACTTGCATTTCTTGCAATACACTTTTCAAGACATGTTGCATAATTTGAATTTGAGAACTTGTTTATAAATTGAGTGGTTCCAACATGATGAAGCACCTGCCCACAACTCGTTATTAGTACGACAACACTTAGATAATATCTATCCAAACTCTTGGATAGGAAGAAATGGCCCATGCAAATGGCCACCCCGGTCTCCCGATTTGGCGTTTATAGACTGCTATTTATGGGGTGCGCTAAAAAACAAAGTATACAAAAGAACGTATGAGACAGTTGGTGACCTAAGGGAGGCGGTATTAGAAGCAATTGAAAAAATTGATAGGCGGTCTGTGAGGAAAGCGGTAATGTCAATTTTAAAAAGATGCAATTTTTGTCTACATAACAATAGTGGACTTTTCGAACATAAATTGTAACCATTATTATGTACTTTAATTTCTTTAAGTTTTTAGTAAGTACCTACTTATTAAGTTTTTTCGTTATATCTGATATGCCTAATAAAAAAATCGTTCAAAGTTTTTTGGAATAGTTATTAATAAATTAATCTATTTCATGGTTAACTACGTTAAAAGAGAGAAAAGCATCCATAACTCCGTTATTTTTATGAATAACTATATCGTGTATTATATCGTTGAAAAGCTCTAAAAATGTCCGATTTTTTGAGGTCATAGCCAACTATGGTTTCCATTCAGAAAACGATAAGTTTGTGTCATATCTCGAAAACGAGAGCTGTCACGCAAACGAGGACAAGGGGATACAATTCCCTTCAATTTTGATATTTACACTTTTTTTATAAAATCAAAAACAAAATAGCTAGAGGGATTTGACGAAATCGACAGAATTTCGTTTTTTCAAAATATCTAGTAAGCCATGACTTTTTACAATAATCCGAAAGTGTCATTAAATTGGGTCAGTAAAACTGAAAATCTTTCCCAATTTAACCATTGCTCTATCTCCGCTAGTTTCCGAGATCCTCATACTGATCATCAAAAAAACTCACCTCGTATATTGCACACCTCCCCGATATATCTGGTAACAATGAATAGGGCAGAAAAGTACTGTTCGCGTCAGTCAACGCAATTTTGGAGTTTTAGAGTTCTTATTAGAGAGGTAGTGCTTTGTAATCGACCAAAATTCCAAGCATATTTTTTTCTGAACCCCCAATAAAGAAAACGATTTAAAGTGATTAATTATAGAGCTATCCGTGTACAGCATGGCATAATAAAAAAATATAGAACGCGAAATTACATGGCAATTAGTGGAATTTATGCCGCAGAATCAAGCGAAACTCAATTCCCGTTTTGCTGTTTTATCCCAAACCGTTTAGACGCCGGAAATTTTGTGTGTTTAATGATTAGCTCGACGTTAGTGGGAAAAACCTCCCATTCTTGTAAGCCTCCAAATGATTCGATTTTCGCTTTGCATCACGGCCGTAAATCAAAATGCTCACTTTACGGGATCGTGCCTCTGTACAGACAAAAAAATCGATTGGTTTTAAATCATTTTTATGAGGCTGTCCGATCACTGAGAAACGAAAGATTACAGAAAATAGTGTCAACTAATTTATAATTTAATTCATATGGGGAAACCCGGCAATTCTGTAGGAAAACTCAGTGCATTATCGACTAATTTTGCCTTCCAGACCAACTAAGGCATTAACCATTTAGGTTTAAAATGCAGAAGTGAATAAACATAAGTCTGAGTTTCTGAAAACGGTAACATATGAGGTTGCAAGTCAGGGAAATTTTGGACAGTGATATCAAAGATAAGAAAGAATGGAAAACACGATTATATAAAAAGGAAAACACAAAAGACATGTATAGACCTTAAAGGCAGAAGTGTAACGAATTCAGTTGCCAGGCTACTCGAATGAATACTGAAGGCAAGAAATGAAGAACAACAGTACCAGATTCAAGAGCAAATTTTAGAACCGGTAGGTATAGTTAATGAATTTGGGAACCGATAAAGACTACAGAAACCCTATTCTGGTGAACAAGAGCAAAACTAGAAATGAAACACATTTTGAATACCCAGAACTCTATGTGGCCAATGAACACATGGGTATTGATAGATATTGATCTAGTGGAATCTAAGGGTTTCCAGTATATTTTAAGATATCTATTCGTCAAATTTAATATTCAATACTACAATCTGCAAGTTATGTTATTAATTCTGGACCTATATTAACAGGCTATGTTTTAAAATCAAATTCGTCATTGAACAATGTTTGTGATAGCTGAATCAAACATTAAAGAACAGTGGGAGTTGAAACTCATGATGAACTAATACACAGTATTACTGAATTCCACTTTCTTTAGACGAACTTTTAACAATTGTTTCGCTACTTTATAGCTTCTCTGTAAATAATGTGTGTTAACAAAGAAGTATTTATAGGCACAATAAATTACAATTATTTGCAGAAATAAATTAAAGTTACAACCTCTTAAATAAGATTCACTATTGAAGAAGAAATTGATAAATAAGGCCATAAATTTCTTAGATTTAACAATTATAAAAGAAAATAACACACGTAATTTCTCAATTTGTCGTAAACCGACACCATTATTCCATTTTCTTATAATAAACTAATTACAATCCCATTAAATAAAAACAGTTTTGATAGAGAACTTATTATAATAAAACATATTGCAGTGAACAATGTATACGATATAAAAACTGTGGAATTAATTTTAAAGAAAAAATTATACTACCAAGCCATTCAGACTATCGACTCAATTATTAAAGACTCTAATGAGAAATACAAAATAATAACATATTTGGGTCCACCAAGCGTCAGAATTGGTAAATTTCTAAACAAATTAAATATAAAAGTCACATATAAGACATACAATTCATTAGGGAAACTAATAAAGAATAGTAAAACTAAAACTGATAAATCTAAATCATCAGGAGTGTACAACTTATATAGGCCAAACGGGTAGTAGGATTATAAACAGAATCAAGGAACACCACACAAGTTATGTAAAAAATAAACACGATTCCAATTACGGTAACCATCTAATAGATTATAACTATAGTATCAATAATAATTTCCAAATTTTACACATTGAAAATAAAGGAATAAAATTAAACATGTTAGAATGTTTAGAAATTAATGGGATCTAAAATTTCCATAATTTGCTTAACGACCATTTAGACCCAAATAAATCCCCCTTTTAAAACTTGTTTATATAATCACTCTCTTTGCATTTATTAATAAGAAATAAAAAAATATCTACTGCTAGAACACAAACAAGGGATTATCTCAATCAAAACACACCTTTTTATATCATTTACCTTGTTTTCGCATTGGTAAGGAGAATATCATTAGAAATTTCCAAAATTATAATATTATTTAAAAGGTTTTAATTTTAATCTATTTCCGCAAATAATTATTTAATTTACTGTACCCGTAAATACTATATTCAGTGTGGAACAGTCAAATGGAATAAATTCGACAAAGAATAAAGGAGGGCTTGTAGGAAAAAAAACGCTTGGACATGTCGATTTGTATTTTTAAATGCGCTTTTTTCAATAAAAAGCATCTTGTTGTCTGCCTGTATGACAATGGTGATCAGTGTCAATGCTATTGTCGTTTGAATTTCGTTAATTGTACGTAATAATATCAGAAAAATGGTTCATTTAACAGAAATGCACAAAATAACCATTTTACAAATGTTTGGTTATGAAGATAATACAGTGAGACAAATGGAAGTTTCTCGCTTATTTCATGAAAATTTTCTAAATTTGCCGCCTATATCCCAAGAAACAATTCCCAAAATAGAAAAGCAGCTTCACGAGCTTGATCATGTAAGATAGATAAAAAAAGTAGCTAAGTGATAATACGAAATTGGATATTATGCTTGAGTTTCAAGAACACCCACATAACTATGGTCGAAAAGCAGCCCTACTGTTCAACGTTAGCCAAACATCCATTTTTCAAGTATTAAAGGAAAGTAAAATGCATTCGACGTACCAGAAATCCTCGATTAAGTTCATTAACACGCAATTCCTGAGACGGGGTGATTCGTTTCTACAGGTTGAATCTTGGGAGCTTTTCATTAAATATTGCCTCTTTTTTGAACATAAATTCGGATAGTTGTTAAATTTATTACACCAGTGTTTTTCAAATTAAAAAGAAGGGAAAATATAACCCAGTGACCCCATAAGATCAAATTTTCCTAAGAACAATTAAAAATGATATTTTAGTGGGCCTTCAGCTTATGTCAAAATTAATAGAGCTTTGTGCGTAGAAAATCATAATTTTTCAGTATGTGTTTCTAATCTTGTTGCCGAGCATATTTATGTTTCCCAGCACCTTGTAATTTCTCACGTATATCGCTTGCCGCGAAGACAAGTAAGATATTCCCACCTTAATATATACGTAACACGTACAAAATTCCTTATGAATTATGGCCTTATAAAATTTAGCATTAAATATAACCATTCACCACTACAGGGCATTCCAGGCGATAAACGAGCAGGCATTATAAACGCATAACTTTCTTTGGAGAATTTTTTTGATCCGAGGAAAACGCTCTGAAGAGGTTTCAGACATAATGGAATTTCAAAACGTACCCATCCTGCCGCTAGCAAGTGGAAATTTACGAAAATCCGTTGAACCTAAATACAACACTTTTTATCAATTTCATTCAAATCTTACCGTGGAACGATTATTAATAAAAACACAGTTTTGTTTATAATATTTGCATTTATTTTGTAATACACAGTCTTAGCAAATTAAAAACAATAATAAAAAGTTATTGTTTGACAATAAACTTAAATATACAACTTAAATTATACCGAATACATCAATATGCCACTCGTTAATAAAAAAATACTAAAAGAAATTACAGTCTGCCACATTTTAAATACGCTGACTTTGCTGATATAGTGTAACAGCTGCACATTTGTACTAAATATATGACTTCTATGTCAACTTAGTATAAAAAAAATTTACATAACAAAACATGGACTTTTTCTTCATAGAGATTGTGTATCCTGAAGATGCAGTAACGTTTAAAAGACAAAAGACTTTACTGGCCTAGGTAAGAAGTGCACTTTTTAGGAATTCCAATGTAGAAAAACCTAAAAATATCCCTAAAACTATTACAGATATTATAATTTAACAAAAAATGCTTAAAATGAATTTACAAAATAATCGATAACTGCCAATAGTAGCTTTTCTCGTAAATTTTCAATTATTTCGTAAATTTTAAATAAAAAACCCGATAATTTTGAAACTAAATTGGTGAGATTTTTACAATTGCTAGAATTAATTCTTTAGAGTTTAAAAGAAATTAACGTTATAAAAGTTTTACATTTTGATTTTTCATTTTTAATTTTTTGAATTGATAATTTAAGGGACCAAAAATTAAAAAACAAAATATAGCTTCCAAAAAACAAAGTTTATTACATTTTAATCACTAAAAACTGTATTACAGATTTTAAATTAAATTAAATATTTTACCCTTTATTTATAAAATCAAAAATTTCTTTTGTGAATTTGGTCATTAGTAATAATAGTTTGACAGATGTCTGTTTATTGTTCAAGAATGTATTTTATTAAGAAGGCAATTATTTTCTTTTATTTTTTTCAATGATTATAATCTCAAAAATATCAGAAAGAATGCAATCGTTTTTTTTTTATAGCTGACTTTGATATTTTAATTTTGTATTTCCTCTAAATATTCTCAAAAAGTAAAAAATCGAAATTTAGAATGTCGTGATCTCTTTTGGGCCCTTTGAAGAATGAATTATACACCTGAAAAAATTTAATGTTTAGTTTGAAAATTACAGGAACAAGGGCATAAATAATGGGTAAATTACGGCAAAACTTACTTTTGACACATGATTGTTCGTTTATATATCTAAATAGAACATCATTTATTTGTTCCATTATGTCCCCCGGATAATACAAAATCCTCCCTACTTTAAACTAAAATTATTAGTCTTGATAGTAATGGACCGGGAGTTGAAATTTGATTTTAGGCGATTCCCTTCCGTTTAATAATCTCATTTAAGTTTACGATATCTGCAAAAGTTTTTGAGGGAAAACAAAAATCGTTTTTTTACTAAATTGTTTATAAATTCTTAAATAATTTTTTGTAATTCCTAGCAAGAGCAATTGTTAGCTAGGCTAAACTCTGCACACGGTACCTCATAATTTAATAACAAATGCATGAATTCAGGATTGTAGTCAAGAATACAGAAAAAGGACCAAAAAAATCGAGGCTGTATCAATAAGGAAACACTTCCGTTTGCAGAACTATACAAAACATCAAGGGACAAGTTGGGGAAGGAACAATTCACAGATCATAACTTCCAAAATACGTTTTAATTTGTTTATTTACAATATCCTAATACTAGGAGATGAACTTTGAAACTTTGACGAATTTGAACACCCCTTTGTTGAAATAAGGACGGCTATTACAACCTTCTGACTGCTGTCAATACTGTTAGTATAAATAATACTGACATTGTGCGTGGTACAATAAAATTAAATCAATAATAAAATTCAATTCAGTTATATTCTCTATGCAAGGCTCACATCCTTTACAACAACAAAAAATACACGATTACTAATAAATACTGGTTAGTAACTTTTCTGCGTTTTGGACAAAAAATCACATAAAAAAATAGGATCTCAAAATTTGTCTCCCATAATACAAGACTCAGCGAAAGGGAACTCCTCATCGCAACTGGATTCTTGACTCGACGGAGGAGTATCGAGCTGGGGAAGTCCCATATCCAGGTATTCTTCGTTGGCTGTTATCGTCAAAATTCGATCCAAGTCTTCCACAAGTTCCGAAAACGTGGGACGTTCGTTGGGCTGGTAGCTCCAGCATTCGCGCATCAGCATGTAAATCTCCAGGCTGCAACAGGGAGGTTTTTCCATCCTGTGCCCATTCCTCAAGAGGTGGAAGAGCTTCTCCACGCTTGGAACAGACGGATAAGGAGTCCCTATAAAACAACAGTTAACACTTAGCAGTTTTGTATTGTTAAAAAGAAATAAATAAAAACACAGAAATATTTAAATATAAAAAAAACGTCTGAACGGTATCTGTGGCATCTTCTAGTTCCTTTTACGAATTTTAGGGAAATACCACAATAAATAACAAAAAAACAATGATGTTAAAAAAACAACTTTCAGTGTTTCAATCTGGCATCTTTGTCAATGGTGTAATGAACTGAATTAACATTCTTTAAATAATATCAAATAAAGTCGCTTCCCAGAATGTGTACCTCTGTATGCTTCTATCTCTTAAACTGCGTAACTTATTTTAATGAGAATTCATTTCGGAAATACTAATTATACCCGTTAGCGTACCAGCATCGAAAAGAAAAATATCGAGAATGACTATAAGGTTATAAATGGCGGCTGACGGACAGCAGACAAGGTGTGAAGTAGATAGCATCGAAGTGATGAACTGTTCGGTATGAATAATTGTTGTTGTAAATAAGTCGTATTGTGATTTTTTGGTGTAAATAAAGATATTTAGTTCGTGATAATATTTTACCGATTTAATAACAATACAAAAATGTAAAACTACAGAAGCAGTGTTACAAATTATTTCCACACCGCAAATTGTGTCAACCGTCTGCCCCTGTGTCTCAATTTCTCTCGATGTCGCTTCCAAGATTGAATTTCTTCTAAACAAATTTTGTTTTAAGCAAACAAGCTTATTTATAAATCAACATCAAGATTTTGGCTTTGACAGTTTTGCTTGTCTGACATGTTTTTTCGTTTCGATATTCTTCAGAAGTTTTCTTCAAATAATGATTCTTTTTATCACTTCTAAACAAGTTGCCTCTCCAATATTTTGATGCATGACAAAACTTAGAAGACAGAATCAGAACATAAATTTACAGAAGAAAAAGACTGACCTAGGTTGTCCTTAAAAAATAGGACAGGATATTAAAAAATCACATATACCAATGCAGCTGATTTCTGAAGTTGCATCCTAATGCTTCTGAAGCTGACAATTTTTTGGCAAACATCAAAATCAACATCAAAGCGAAATTTTTTAGAAAAAACCTCGAAATACAACACTAAACAATTAACAACGACTCCAGACTTGGAGTTGAAACGTCTCCAAACACAGATAAGTATAAAACGATATACAATACATTACTTATACAGGGTGAGTTTTTTTTTTTGAAGATCAGTATGGGGATCTCGGAAACTAGCGGAGATAGAGCATTGGTTAAATTGGGAAAAATGTGCAATTTTACTGGCCCAATTTTGTAAAAAGTCATGGCTTACTAGATATTTTGAAAAACGAAATTCTGTCGATTTAGTCAAATCCCTCTAGCTGCTTTGTTTTTGATTTTATAAAAAAAAGTGTAAATATCAAAACTGAAGGGAATTGTATCCCGAATATGATTGACAGCTCTCGTTTTCGAGATATGACACAAACTTATCTTTTTTTGAATGGCCACAGTTGGCTATGACCTCAAAAAATCGGACATTTTTAGAGCTTTTCAACGATATAATACTCGATATAGTTATTCATAAAAATAACGGACTTATGGATGCTCTTCTCTCTTATTTTCACTTTTAACGTAGTTAGGCATGAAATAGATTGATTTATTAATAACTATTATTTTTTATTAGGTATATCAGATATAAAGAAAAACTAAATAAGGAGGTACTTATTAAAAACTTAAGAAATCAAAGTACATAATAATGGTTACAATTTATGTTCGAAAAGTCTACCATTGTTATTTAGACAAAAATTGCATCTTTTTAAGATTGACATTACCGCTTTCCTCACAGACCGTCTATCAATTTCTTCAATAGATTATAATACCGCCTCCCTTAGGTCACCAACTGTCTCATTTTTTTTTGTATACTTTGTTTTTTAGCGCACCCTATAACTGCCAAATCGGGAAACCGGGGTGGCCATTCGCGTGGGCCATTTCTTCTTATCCAAGAGTTTGGATAGATATTATGTAAGTGTTGTCTTACTAATAATGAGTTATGAGCAGTTGCTCCATCATGTTGGAACCATTCAATTTCTAAACGAGTTCTCAAATTCAAATTATGCAACATGTCTTGAAAAGTGTTTTGCAAGAAATGCAAGTAGCTCTCCCCAGTAAGTGATTCGTCATAGATAAAAGGCCCCAGAATAGTAGACCATATGATATCACACCAAACATTAAAACCAAATTTTATCTGGGGTCGTCTTTGTTCTATATGGAAAGGATTTTCTTTAGCCCAGATATACTCATTGTATCTATTGAACATACCGCAGTTAGTAAATCTAGTTTCATCTGACCATAACACCTTTAATGGAAACTGTGGATTGTCAAGGCACATGTCTCTAAATCATGTACAAAACAAAATACGTCGATGTTCGCCACCATCATGCAATGATTGAGAAACTGAAAGTTTGTACGGGTGGAACTTGTGCGTTTTCAGTACCTTAACTACAGTTCGTTGAGATGTGCCAGCTTCTGCCGCAATCTCACGAGTTGATGTAGATGGATTTTGATTTACCATTGCCAAAACATTTATTTGTGCTGCTTCGTTAATTTGATTACGTTCCTTTGGTGGTTTAGTAAAAGATCCATATCTGTGTAAAATATCGTAAAGCCTCTTAAATGTATATAGAGCAGGTTGACGACGATTAAAATATATATCAAAGTATTCCTCAACTGCACGAACTGAATTTTTATAGCATATGATATAACATTCCACCATATTCAGTTTTTCTTCTTTAGAATATTCCATTTTATCACAAAAACTTGTCAATATCGACTGTCAGTTCAGAACTACTAATGGAATTACTCTCAAATGAGGAAACGTCAAAGTGAAAACAATCTTTTTCATGGCTGCCTACGTTAAAAGTGAAAATAAGAGAGAAAAGCATCCATAACTCCGTTATTTTTATGAATAACTATATCGAGTATTATATGGTTGAAAAGCTCTAAAAATGTTCGTTTTTTTTGAGGTCATAGCCAACTATGGTTTCCATTCAAAAAAAGATAAGTTTGTGACATATCTCGAAAACGAGAGCTGTCACGCAAACGAGGACATGGGAATCATATTCGGGATACAATTCCCTTCAATTTTGATATTTACACTTTTTTATAAAATCAAAAACAAAGGAGCTAGAGGGATTTGACTATATCGACAGAATTTCGTTTTTTCAAAATATCTAGTAAGCCATGATTTTTTACAAAAATCTGAAAGTGTCATTAAATTGGACCAGTAAAACTGAAAATCTTTCCCAATTTAACCATTGCTCTATCTCAGCTAGTTTCCGAGATCCCTATACTGATCAAAAAAAAACTCACCCTGTATACAGGAACACTGGTTGATGATTTTGTAGACATGTTTCTCTCAGAATAACTGTGAGGGAGAATCTATGTACGGACAGCCTTACTACACTTTGTTTTTCATATACAATTCTCAAATACTTATCTGTTTCAAGAAAAAAATTGAAGAAAGAAAACCCAATGAACAGGTAAGATAATTCAAAACCTCCTCAACAATTACTACAAGAACAAATATCAAAATCCAAATGAAGAATGTTTATTAAAATAAATAATGTATACTTAAATGGTTTAAACTTAATTCGACTTGAAAATTTGTTAATTCTGTACCTTAACACCACCAGAATTGTATATTTTTACAGTAATAGATTAAAGTTTACAAAAATAATCATAATTTTCTCATAAAAAAATTTAAGAATTAACAAAATAATTTTATCCATGAATAACTTTTAAAGTAGTAGATTTTTCGAAAAAATGTAAGACACCTTTTTTGTAGAGCGAACAATTTTGTACCAAAGTATATGGCCCGAGAGGACAATATCAAGAAGAAAAAAATATATTTTAAAAAATGGTAAACTCCTATGTAATTTAAATGGGAAATGTCTTTGGGCAAAATTTATTATGAATATTAAGGTCTTTTTATGGTCTGATATATTTTTTAGACATTAAACTAAAAATTTAGAGGGAGTCGTGGGAGAAATAATCAACTTTGTAAATAACGGACACCCTACTGTATATTCAGATTTATCTCGATAAACAAAACAAGCAAAACGAACTTTAGAATTACAAAACGCAAAACTGGCAAGTGAAGCAGTCTAAAAGCTTTAGTAGATATTTCCATGTAAAACAAGTTAAAACGGATAAATCTTGCACCCACCGCAGCACTCTTTACAGTTAAAAATTCAAAAGCATTAGTATTCTTGTCACCTCTTAGAGTGTTGACGACTGAAAATGACAACAGGAAGTGAAATTATCGAACACTACCAATAGCTTCTACGTCCCACAAGGGCAAAATTTATTATTATGTTGGAAGCATTTTCGAAGAATGTATAACAGGAAAGGAAAGTACAATGTGTGTATATTAAGTGCGATATTATTGCAGGAAGTACATTTTGTACGTCAATAAAAATTGTTATATAGGGTGACGCGAAACTACAGACGAATATTTGGGGTATTCACATGTTTCCTAACATTTTATTCGTTTTTCTGGTAATTACAAATAATCCTAATTTAAAATATAAAGTACAATTGAGTCCAAAAATTAGTGATCATGTCATTATTTCTGTCAATTTTCAAAATGTTGCTCCTAGCGGTAACACAAAAACAATTATTAAAAAAGATGTATGGCAAATTATATTAGTTCAGAATATCAAAATTCACTTCTAAATAAAGATTGGCAAAATAATACAACTGATTTAAATTTGATGGCAAATACCTTAACAGATAACATTAAATCGGCACTAAGTACTATATGTCCTATTAAAACATTCGTATCAAAAAAAAGTCATTTGGATAACAACTGGATAAATACTAACATTTTGAATAAAATAACGGAACGAAACTCATTATATAAAAAAGCTGTCTTCACTAACCTTACTGAGGATTGGAACATTTTCAGATCTAAAAGAAATGAAGTAATATCCATAATAAAAAAAGAAAAGAAAAAACATATAGAAAACATTATCAAATATAACAATAAAACAGAAATTTGGAAGAAAATTCAAAAAGTTTTACCAAACAATAAAAGTAAAATTAGTGAGTATATTATATTTGAAAACAATAAAGTCTACGGTGACCTAGGTATTGCCAATAAAATTTACTACGTAATTTATTGATAGTGTTAATAACATAGTGTCGAATATTCCCAAGTTTAAAAATATTAAGTTTTATCTAGATAATATCATTGTTGAAGAGACATTTCAAGAATTTAATGAGATTTCTTTTTCTGAATTAAAAAAAATTGTTAATGGTCTTTCCCGTAAAGCTGGAATAGATGGAATATATACTGAAATCATAAAAGATACTTTTGCTGTAATTGGTAATAGGTTCTATGATGTCATCAAATGTTCTTTAGATTATGGTATATTTCCAGATGAATGGAAAACTTCAGAAATTGTACCAATACAAAAAGTTTTTAATACTGTAAGAATATAGAGCTATAAATATTGTACTAATATATGAAAAAACTTAGAAATAATCGTTAAAAACCAACTTTCGAATTACTGTGAGAAAAATAATATCATTATTACCAACCAATCTGGGTTTAGACAAAATCATTCATGTGAGACAGTTATAGTAAACATATGTGATACATGGTTAAGACACTTAAATGAAAACAAAATTGTAATAGCAGTATTTTTGGATTTTAAACGAGCATTTGAAACTATTAACAGAAATATTTTAGTAAAAAAATTGGAAAAAATAGGTTTAAGTGGTAAAGTCCTTACATGGATTAAATCGTACCTAACAAATACACAGCAGAGAGTAAAATATGGCAGCAGTGTTTCTCAAATTAATGAAGTAAAACATGGTTTACCCCAAGGTACAGTCTTGGGTCCATTACTATTCATATTGTATATCAAGGATATGGTTAAATATGTACAACATGTTCAAATTGAAATATTTGCAGATGACACAATGTTATATTTAACTGGTTCCGATCCTAACCAAATGTTCAAATCCATAAATAAAAATCTTACGAGAATATATGAATGGCTCTGTGATAATGATTTGGGTGTGAACATTAAAAAATGCAAATACATGATAGTAGGTTGTAAGAATAATTTGAATAAAATTGATACAAATAATTTATCCATTAACTTGAATAACACAGTTAGAAAAAGTAAACCGAATGAAATATTTAAGAGTAATTATAGACGAAAACTTGAATTTCATAGAACATGCGAACTATATTGCGAACAAAATGTCAAAAAAATGTATCTTGTTAACCGTATTGGTAATTATTTAGACATTAATTGTAAGGTTCTGTTATACAAGAGCCTCATTTCACCCCACATTTAATTTTGTGCAAGTATTCTATGTAACCTAAATCAAAATAATGTACAAATGTTACAAAAAATTCAAAATAAATGTATGAGAAACATTTTAAAATGTAGCAAATATATCCCTATTAAGTTAATGTTAAACGTTTTAAATGTTATGAATTTAAAACAAAGAATTATATTTAAAAATTTAGATTTTATTTAGAAAATTAAATGCAAAATGTTACCACAATATTTATACAACAACTTAATTCATGTTGGTGATATACACCAATGTAATACTAGACAAATAAAAGACTTTTATGTAGCAAATAGTAATAGTAATAAACTGACTAAATCAACACTGTATGGAGGTCTGATCCTTTATAATTCTTTACCTGATAGTATTAAAAATTCTGGAAATTATTATACATTTCAGTGATGTTTATGTATTTATGTTAAGAATAATTTTTAGTTGTGTTTTTTTTTAATGTATAACCTGTTGATGTAATTGACAGCTACTTCGCTAATAAAGACATTATTATATTATTATTATTATATTTCCACCTGATTATCCAAATCACAGAAGTGTAACGCGTCTTATGACCTACCGAGCATGATCTGCTTAACTGGGAAACTAAAAATCTGGAAGATTTTGGTTTGAGGCTTTTCCAAAATGCTTTTTAAGTAATATAATTCGGGCTTATACGGTAAGCTTAATTGTAACTATGTTATTTCATATCGATGAATCTACTTATATCTCAAAACCTATGGTAAATTTCATACCAATTTTGTATGTTTAAGTACGACGAATAGTTTTTGAGATAATTTTATTTAAGGGACAAAAACTTCATACAGGAATGAGATAGAAGTTTCAGTCATAGTTGAAGAGTTCAGACTCATACTAGACTGAAATTGAGCTAATTTATACAGGGCGTTCCTTAACAACATCAAAATTAATAGATATATGTCAACAACACGCACTTAGAATAATGCAAATATTGAAGCGATTGAAAAGATTGTGCAACAGATTTAATGTTAAAACAACATTCCAAACAAGAAATGCACTGAAATCACTAATATAAATAACAAAACTCAGCACTCAAAAAACTGCATATACAAGATTCCTTGCGAATGCAATAAATTTTATATTGGAGAAACATCGAGACCATTAAACGTACGAATAAATGAACACAATAATTACATAAAGAAACAATAATTTCAAAAATGGAAAATTTGTTAACATGCTTGGTACCTAGGCCATAAAATACAATTTAACAATTCAACTATACTTCACAAAGAAAACCTAACCTAACATAACACAAAACGAAAAATCAAAAGAGTCCTTTGAATGAAGACGATTGTATCGCTTCTACTTCTGTAGAATTCGATCGTATCTGGTTACCGACAATTAAGGAAGAAATAATTAATGGTCATCTCCTTTTGAACAACCCAGTATCGGGATGGTTCATAAGGTTTTTCATAGATTTTCGTTTATGACGTTAATGGGATCAGTGAAACAGCAGAATTCTTTGACCGCATTTTTGGCGAATGCGCTATCTTATAACAAAGTCGTACCTAGGAATGCCACTTATAAATTCGGAAGCTGTTTAACCATAATACATTATCTTTAGAATTTTTTGTGCTACCTGTATATCTAAAAACATCAAATTTTTCTAGTGTCAACTTAAATGTAATAAATCAAACTTTCAATTTTGCAATTTACATTTTCATTACATATTTTAAAGCTACTTGATAACGAAGTAAAAATCGACTTTGAAACGTTTGGTTTTTCTTTCAATATAAAGCTTTTTAAAAAATATATTACGGAAGCCGTAGCTTTGTGATACTCGATCATATTCATAATGAAAGAAAACAGAATTTTACTTACTATTTATATCACTTTTTATTTTCACTTTACTATGACTAGTTTCGGCAAGAGGCTATGCCATTATGAAACAAGAGCTAACTGATGAATGAATTACAGATTGTTACAATGTTACAATTTATACACAAATATACAATGGGTGTTACTTAAGTATAATGATGGATTATATTTATCACATGAAAATTGGGAAAAACCCACGAAGATATTATTTTATTAAATAGTAAAATGTAATTAAAATTTTAGAATACAGACATACTAGTTAAAAATAACAGTGGAATAAAGTATGACAGCCTGAAATTTTGGGAAAACTCACAAAGATATTCTTTGAATACTTCGAAGAGGACACTTTTTTGCAACTCTACCTGGTCATTTAAGACTAAACTCGAGCATAAAGGGTCGTTAATACTCTTGAAAATTTGAACTGATTCTAAAATGGCGATTATCGGTTTAAAACTGTGTATGTGAATAATTTCTGTATCTTCTAATTTTGGGAAGGGCTGACCTGTTTGTAAGCAGGGATTTGCAAATGTTGAGTTTGTTTTGTTATATCTAAATGATCGAAAATGTTCATCGTAGCGGGTGTTGAAATTTCTGCATGTCATACCAATGTAAAAACTGTTGCATTCCGAACATGAAAGCCTATAAACCCTACAATTTAAATATTTGTTAACTGTTTTGTCTTTGGCATTGAATAAAAGATTACTAAGTTTGTGTTGTGATTTAAAACTGACTTGGATGTTGTGTTTGGACAAAATTTTGGCAATTTTGACGCTCACGTATTCGAGATGTATTTTGATGGCTTGTCCACAGCCGAATGGGATGTAAGGTTCTTTATGATAGATAAGTTTATTAATTATCGGTATTCGGGCTATTATTTTAAAAAGTTCAATTTTAACCAGAAAGAGGCAATTTTCTGTGAATCATATCTATACGTGATATTTGTGAAGGGGGTGAATGAAATGGACGTTCCGTATGGATTTGTTGTATTCCCAATGTTAAAAATCATGTCATACATATACCATCATTATAGTAACATCCATTATATATTTGTGTATAAATTTTAACATTGTAATTCATTCATCAGTTCGCTCTTGTTTGATAATGGCACAGCCTCTTGCAAAAACTAGTCACAGTAAAGTGAAATTAAAAAGTGATATAAAAATTAAGTTAAATTATGTTTTATTTTATTATGAATACCACTTTTTATTTCGATTGTAGTGCTATTTCCCAAGGAAACATAAAAATAATTAATGAACCGATATTTCAAACATAAAGAGATCCACACATATACATGTTTTCTCGTACTTTGGGTAATACGACAAACATTAGTAATCGAGCCATCTAATTATGAGATAAAAAATGAGAATAAGTATACACGACGTCATAGTATACAACAGATCTGCTGAATCGGGAAGTGTCCATTTGTTAAAAAGCTATCTTAATAATGCCTACGAAAGGAAATGATAAACAATAAAATTTAGCGAGCTTTAAGAAGGCAGCTACATAAATACTATAGAAATAGAGGTTAGACCAATTACTTTCAAAAGAATATGGACATAAAACAACTTAAAATCTAAATAAAATGTCAATGGAAAGCACCTGGCAGCAAAAAAGTCTCATGACGTACACTAGGCCCAAATAGCAATTTCTGAAGGCCTTAATAAAGATCGAGAATGTTCTAAATATGTGAATATTTTCCGAATTTATCAGATGTTTGATCTTTAAATTTCATTCTCACATGACTGTGACTGAGAGGACTCTAAAAAGTCTAGCATTAAATTTGTTGTCGGAGACAAAAAATTCTCAGACTACGGGGGCACTGCTGTCAACATGCTGGAGAGTTTCAAACAGATGAAATATTTGAGGAGTTTCAAAATATACACTTTGGGTGTTGGTGAAGAAGCAACTTGAGCCCTTTCATCACGTAAAGAAAAGAGAAAAACAAGGTATAATGAAATAGAAATGTAAAATCTTTGTACAACCTAACGTTTACACTATTATAAAGTTTTATTTTACGCACCAAAATAAGAAATTAATTACCCAAACAAAAACTAAACTTGCGAAAAACGATAAAAACAAGTCAAATAAATAATGCTGACATTCCGGAATTGGAGACCACGCTGGCATAGCCGAAGTGACAAGCCAATATAGAAACACGATTGCCTTATGCGACAAGTGGCAGTTTGGTGGATAGCAACGTAAATCACATCTGTGTGGTATTAGTCATCGTTGTTGTTTTAAATAAGTATTGTGATTTGCGTGATCAAATAAATAATTCAATTACTGAATTTAAACATTTTTTAATTGAACCCAAAGGAAGATTCTACTGCAATACGATAAAAAATGAGCTATTAACATTTTGTAGACATGTTAACTTAAACAAGCGCAAGCTTAATAAAGAAGTTTGATATTAAATAACTTGTAAAGTAAACTGAGCCCGAGTTGAAAATCATATTTTATAACAAACTATATCAGAATTTACATTACGCCAACCAAAATCAACAAAATAGGAAACGTTTGCACCCGTCTTGTTTATTTATCTGACAACGATCCCGCACAAACAGGTAAAATTAAAACTTCTCCGACTGCCCATTCACCCACCAATCTTTTGAATTCGACCAACTCTCGTACAAATTCTTCTGCAACAATATAAAAGTGGGTAGATTCCAGTTATCGTTAGATAAACGACCTCGGGGCTGTTCATAATCGACATCTGATAAGATCAGATGATTTAAGAGAATCGCATTTCCACACGCAAAATCCGAATTTGCAATATTTATTTTTCGATTTCGAGGTGTGACTGTTTTATTACTATCGTTATTAAAAATCAATTATGTTGTTGGCTTATTGTGAGAACAATTTATTTGACGCTAATATTTTTATTGCTAACAATTATCAGAAAGACTATAAAATAAAACAATGTAGTTACTTTGTTAGCGACTGAAAATTTTGTAAATAGTTCATTTAACGGTTCTGGCAGTTCTTGACAATAAGTCCAAAAGATAGTTTATCAATAAAAATGATCTAGAATGTTGCACGATTAAAGTTGCCATGGCAGTCTCTCTTCTCTCCTTTATATAATCCTTATACTTTTTTGAAACATTCGATTCGGATTAGCTCATTTTCATTAGCTCTTTTTTTTTCTAAATCCATGGTTCAATATAAAATATTTTATCAAATCATCGAAAATATGATTTTGAAATTTAATCAAATTACTTTTATTTTAATTTAAATTTTTCAATCGTATTGTAAAAACGAATGATTATGAGATTAAACTGAGTAATAACGTATATTTTGAAATTTAAAAGCGACATATATAAACAAAAATTTAAAACATGCCCAGTAATTTATTAACCATCGGGAGGAGATATATGTCACGTGTCTCAAAAAATAGAGCCCGAACTTTCCATGAATGTATGATAATAATTCTATCCTACCAGCCCACCGAAAAATACGTAATTACGTGAATAATTCGCAAAAATATTTTATCTATCGGTTTTTAACAACAAAAACCTCAATAAATATAAAAATATAGTTTTCTTCCTTTCGCACAAAAACTAAATGTCAAGATTAAAAAAATCAGGTAGATAAAGGATGTTTAAGGCAACTTGACTTGATAACGCTTTGAAATGATGATCGGACTTTCTGCTGAGAAAGTATGGGCCTTATAAAAAAGGATCGCAATGGTTTCATTCTATTTGGTAACAATTTCCAAGGCCGTAGGGTCGAATTTTAGATTTTAGATTTCATATGAAAACATCAAGGTTTGCAGTATCAAAGTTACAAATACAGTTATGGGCAAATGTGTGGAACCAAGTAAATATCTCTGGAATTATTAGAGATATCAAAATGAAATTTGAAAGGTGGATACTGCAGTAGATTGGCTATTTGTTTCAATTTTTTTTACAATTTTGAACTTCCTGTTTTACCGGAAGTAATGTCGATTTTACAACTTGCAATGAAACACCCTGTATAGTATTTTAGTTTCTTGATGAAACATTTTATTGCGAATACAAAAATATCGGGTTTGATATTGTTTGCTTCAATACCTACCGAGATATTAACAGAAAAGTAACTAAGAAAAGGAGAAATTCGATGATAGCTAAACTCGGTTCAGATTTCGTTTACGCCCGATATAAACAAACCGCTCGGTAAGGATTTGTATTTCTATTCGTCAATCGGTGGCATTATAACGTCACAGCCAACAGCATTGCTTGTCCCATAGTCGAATACACGTGCGTTTGTTTAAATCAGGCGCAAATTAAATCTGAATCAAGTTTAGTAGTCCAAAATAAGTTATTAGTTTTTTTTAATTGAACGTAAAAAGAATGTATTTTATTATTATATTTCATTATATTTAATTTGATCGTAAAATGGCCGAATTAAGTGAAAGAGAAAGAATAGAAATATTAATGATGATTGGATATGGTGAGAGGATAAGGACGCATCAAGAAGTTTTTAACATTGTTCATCCGAATACACAAATATTCAGTAGTGACGAAAATTTTGCGAAGGTACGACACAAGTGGAACAGTTAGCAATTTACCAAAAAGTGGACGGTTAAAAAGTGCAAGTAATGAAGGTGTATCTCAAAATGTTGCTATATCTTTGGAAGAAAATCCTCACTTATCCACTACCGACCTCGCCAATATGCATGGAATTAGCCGTCGTTCAGTAGGAAAAATATACAAAATTCGCCTCGTTCAAGAATTCTCCGAAGCCGATTTCGACAAGCGTTTGCAACGGTTAATCGACATAACTGCCGCTACTGGGCGCAAAGTAATCCTAATTAGGTACAAGGGGCTCATACAAAACATCCCCAAAAATTGAACGTTTGGGCCGGCATTTATAATCGTGGGACCTTTCTTCCTACAAGAAACTTTAAACGGAGATAGGTATTTACACACACAAGTTATTCCGGCATTGGAGGTAAATGAACAATTACCAGATAATATCTGGTTTCAGCAGGAGGGAGCACCACCCCATTACGCTGGCATTGTTCGAGATCATTAAGATAGGACATTTCATCACAGATGGATTGGAAGAAGGGGTAATGAAGTCTTTAATCCACTAGACTATTTCTGTGGGTTAGTCTAAGGTTATATTGATAGACTAATTTGCAAGAATTAGCTGCAAGAATAACTCAAGACATCCAGAGAATTACACCAGAAATAATAGCTAATGTTACTAGAGAATTTAAAAACCGACTTGCTTATTGTCAAGAAGTAAAGTTTCAGTTTCGAAAAATACACTT